>CM062616.1:11781562-12999062 GCA_025617555.3 Puccinia polysora | reverse complement strand
CCCTGCCTTTTTTTTAGCATAATCCATTTGAATATATCAATCAGTAATCTAATCATTCCCAAGGGCTTCTTTCCCTTCATCTGCAACTCTTGTGCTGGTTATATCCTTTGATTGCCCCTTGATCCTTTGAGCCTCCATACTCAATCTCTTATCCCTTCATCTGCAACCCTGATCCTAATCACCAACAATAGCCTTGCTGGTTGAAGAGAATTCTGTCTGCTGGAATTCTTGAGTGTTTTATACCACTCTTTTTTCCTTTTTTTGACCATACTGGTCTGATCCTTCCCTGATCATATTTCCGTATCCAGTCTTGTTTGACAGAGAGGTTTCTTTAAGCTTGAAACCTGGAGTTTTAGACCTCCCTTTATTCTTTAAAGTTGAATTCTTCCATGCTACTCTTGACTTCCTTGAGAAGTGTTGGCTTATTTTTGTTTGAATCTGTTACTGCTTTGCTTTTAGAGCTTCATAAACAAATTGCTTGTGTTTTGTTCAGCCACCCAAAGTTATCTGGTAACCTTCAAGAGCTTGATTGCCAAGATTTGGGAAGGTTCATTAAGAGCCTGCAGGTTGGTTGGGATTTAGTTGAACTTTCCTAATCTTCTGCCAATGGCCTGGGTTATTACCTTGTGGGTGTTGTTACTTACAACTGCCTTGTTTTATTGAACTCTGAAAAAATTTTTGGCTTATGTTTTTCAATTCTTTTCCTGCACCATCTTGCCTCAGATAGTGTTTTTTCCATTTCTACAAACTATTCCCAAACTCATCCCTTACATTGATTCCTTATTTACAAGTTCCTGGATCTTGATTCTGGTTACATTTAAATATTATTGTAACTCTTAGTAGGGCAGCATAAAAAGCACCTTTCCCCTCCACAGAACTGCCTGCATCTTAGCACCATTTGGAGTCTTACACCGGTTCATAGCTCTCTCTGACAAAATAAAACAAATTAAGGTCTAGGTTGCACAAATGGATGCCTATGAGTTGGAAAATATTATTCTCCTCTTGGGTGTATGCAGGGGTACTTGGGTCATTAGGGAGAGCCCATCTACTCAGTTCATTTGCACTCTGGTTTTTGGTTCCAGGCTTATGCCTGATTTTTATCCGTCCTCTATATTTTTGGATTGCTATCTGCCATCTAACCATGTGAAAGTTTGGTGTTTTTATGTCTATGAGGGTCCTTACTGCAGGGCAATAAGTTATTACTTCAAAGGTGCTCCCTTCCAAATAATAATGAAGCTTGTATAAGGACAAGACCAAGGCTAAAAATTCCATCTGGCTAGCTCCATACCTCTTCTCCATATCATTTATCTGTTTAGATGTGAATAGGATAGTTTTTTCTAGAGGGAAATTGTTCTCCACTTTTGATTGACAAAGAGTGGCTCCAATTCCACCAAGAAAGACATTTATATATAATTGGAAAGTTTTAGAACAGTTGGGTTGGGTTAGGACAGGAGCTGAATTAAAAGCTCTCTTCAGGGTCTCATAGCACTTCACTCTTTCATGGGTAATTTCAAATACAATGTTATTGTTGCATATCTCATACAGGTTCTTGGATACAGTGGCTGGGTATGAACTGCTTGTAATAAGTGCAGAAACAGACAAATGAAAGTAGCTCAGTCTTATTGTGGGGAATTTTTCTATGGAACATGGCAGCAATTTTGTTTTTATCTACTGCTAGGGATAGTCCTGAGACTACATGCCTTAAGGCTTTTAGTTCTGAATGACCAAACTTAACATTATTCATGGATATTTTTAACCCAACATCTGCTATGGTTCTCAGCCCAAGACCTATCTTCCCTAGGTGAGTTTCCAAATCATTAGAGTATATGATGACGTCATCAATGTACACCATCATTCATCCTTGCTGGATGAAGGTTCCAAAGACCATTTTCATCATCTTCTGAAAATTGGAAGGAGCATTCTTTACCCCAAAAGGCATCCTCAGGTACTCTTAAATACCCAAGTGGCAGATAATCCTTATATATTTACTTCTTCTAGCTTCAATAGGTATCTGATGGAAGCCTTTCAGCATGTCCATTGTACATATTTACTTTGCCTTTGAAATATTATGGATTGAATGATCTATCCTAGGTATAAGATAGTTTTCTTCCTTGGTTTAGTTTTCAAAAATCTGGAAATCTCCAACCATCCTGAAGTTGTTGTTATTCCAAGCTATGAGGATAGGAGTGGTTATTTCCAATTTGTCTTTATTTCCTACTTTCCCCAGGACTCCTAATTCCATGAGTTGTGCTATTTTTTCTTATATTGCTACTTCGGGCTTAGTACTTGCTGTGTGAGCAGGTCTTCTCAGGATAGGGGGAAAAGGAGGTTCTACTTTCAGAGTTAGTAAAAATTCATGTCCTTTGATATTACCTATGGGCTGATCTTTGGTGAAAAAAGAACCAGTGTTTTCAAAGCACAGGTTGACCAAGTCATCTTTCTGATCTGAGCTTATTTCATCATTAAGAGAGTTTTGAGAAAAATATTCATTATTGAATAATTCTAAGGGCCTGTTATTTAGGGAGGTTGATATGTCAGAAATTTGGAATTTCCTCTTACATTCTCCTCCAATAGTAAATTATCTTTCCTTACTCTGAATGAAATCTATCTTATAAATGCAGAAGTTATTGTTTCCAAATATCAATCAATCACATAAGCTTTTTTTCAGGACCACAAATTCAAGGTGAAGCCTGACATAGCCTTTACTATGAGGAAAATTATTAGGCATTGTTATAAATCCTACAGCAAACATGGAATAGTTTCAAATGTTGAACTTGGATTTTGGAACAGGAAGTAGATGTTCTCTCCACTTGGGTAAGTGTAGTTCAAGTAAATCAACGCTAATACATGAGCAGAAAGCTCCACTTTCAAGTAAAATTCTGACTGGTTTCTTTTCAAACAGACCTGTAGCAAAGCAGGTTTTACCCATGGCATAGATCATCCCAGTAACTGGTTTCAAATTCAATATTTTAGCCTCAGCAATGCAATCTAAGCTCATGGACTCATCCCACTTCTTGCTGAGTTGGGACTCTCCTTTGACATGATTAATTTCCATGCTGGAACGTAAATCTCCTCAAATGGCATTGACAGGACATGATTCTGGTTCTTCCTCATGTGCTTAGATGACAAGGTCCAAGTCATCAAACTCTTCCTCATTTTCAGATTCAGCATTGATTTTATTAATCTTCTTTGTAGGTAGGATGATGATAATCAGGTTGTATATGCCCTTTTTTCTACAGTTCAAACATTCAAGAGTGGAGCTGCCTTTAATAAAAGCATCCTCTTGAGGATCTTCTAAAAAAGATTATTTGAAAACCTCCTTTGTCTCTATGGGTCCGTCTCTGGGCTTCTTATTGAGTTCCATCATATGAATTATTTCATCCATGACTCCTGTAAGCATGGGTAGGTCAGTTTCAATAGGTATCCTACAATGGATGTTTTTTTCCAGATTTCCTATGCATTTTCCTACCAATCTTTTATTAATCACCTCTAAAGAAGCTTGTGGGTAGACACAGTCAATCCTCTTCTTCTGGGTCAAACACCATTGTTGAGGGTGATCTTTCAATGGATCAAAGAGATCTTACTGAAAAGATTTGTGAATTTTCTTTTTCAAAACTCAAGTACCAAATTGTTCTCTGATGTGTTCTTTCCACTCTTACCATGGGAAATCTCCTACTTGTTCCCTTTTGTAGATAGAACATTCTAAAGAAACACCTTCAAATAGTATAGGAAATCTTAACAGGGCTATGGTCTCTGATAAGCCAGTGAAAAGAATGTGGTGATCAATATAATATACAAAATGTATATGATCATATTCTCCTTTTCAGAGAACTTTGGCAAATATTTGATGGGTAGAAGCAGTTTGATGGATAGCTCCATGTCAGGAAAATGATTCCAGTGAGGAGGAGCAAGATTAAACATAGGATTGGCAAATATAGGAGGAATGGGGTGCTCAGAATGGTTAGTAGGTTCAGATTGCAAAATATTGGATAATTTCACATCCCTGATATAATTCTTAATCATATTAAGCTGCATATCTATTCAAGTTTTGAGCTAATTGATTAAATTCTAGATTTCTTAAAATGCTCTTGCAGTGTATCTTCAAGGGAAAGGTTACTGGCAGAAGATTGGTGTCAAATTACATCTTCTCTTACATTTGAAAATTAATTTTCATAATTCATCCTGTTCTTAGTTATTTCCTATAAGATAAAGGTATTAATTTATTCCAAATAAGGATAAACTCCATTTTTAACAAGAGAAGTAGACACTCACTTGCTCAACTCAAGGATGTACCAAGGTAGTCACTTGACTACCCGCAGGGATGGGGCTTGCAGGAGCCTATGGGGGTTGCATGCACAGTTTTGGATGGTCTGCTGCCACGCGTGGGGTTGTAGAAAAATTTTTTTTTATTCCATGAATTCTAAAATACACATAATTATAGTTTTCTGACTGAATTTTTTGTCAGAAGCCTGTACTTGTGGAAATGATGAGTAGGGATACACGGCTGAATCATGTTTCTACCTGAAGGAGTGAGAATTGGGTGGTGGTGCCAGTGGGTACCCTACCTAATTTGGAACCAGGAACCCATTTCTGCAATAATCTTCCTGATTTTCTCATTAATCGAGGTTATGTTTTCATTTAATTTCATTAATTTCTATTTTAATTATTTATGGCTTAGTCAGTTAGTTTTGAATAGTAGCTGGCTGACATCTTGCATATATTGCTGCAATATGCTGTTGAGGTCATTGATTGCTTGTTGCTTACTTTATTTGTTCTCCTTTTGAATAATTAGAAGTTGATTGGTTATGTATTTTGATTTTATTCAACCAATGATTGGGAGATTAGTTGGCCATATTTAACTTGAGGTGTATCTGCTAGTCCATGATAGATAGCTTTGGTTAAGTCACTATAGGTTATTTTGGGTGATAAATCAATTTATTATGTGTTTTTAATGTTTTTGATTTTTTTAATACAACAAAATTGATTGTTATGGCTATCACACAGGTTCAATATACCAAATTTTCACCAGCAGTAAGTCATAGTGACTGTAAAGGATGAAGTGCTAGTTATCAATTTTGAATTAATTTCTCATAATTATTATCAAATTCCCTCTCTCAGCTGCAAAATATTGAGAGAAATCTGATGCCTTCCAAACATAATTTAATAAATAAATAGAAGAAAAAAAATATGAACTTCTCCTAAAAACAGTGGTAAAAATGGAGAGATTATTCAAAAATTGGATTTTTTGTTAAAATTATAGTTACCCCCTGAAAAAATAAAAAACCAATTAAAAATCCTCTATGGATATTCCCATTACTTGATTGGTATACCCCGCAGGGAAAAAACTAAAAATATCCTGAAGCTTGATCCAATTGGCAGTAAATTCAAAAATAATCTCAAAAATGCATAGATTTAAATTTTCTCAATGTTATTTGCCATTCTTGCTTGCAAAAGAAGTTTGGAACAGGAGGCCATACAGCCCTGCTGTAAAGACTAAAAATTCAAAATGGTATAATTTAAAAAAAAATTTTACTAGCAGTCAACTCAAGGGAAATGCAGTACAAATCCTTTTGAATAAATAGAGCTAAATTAAGGTTGTTGTGAATTTCCTGTGCTTCAGAAGTATGATAACTTGGCACAATAGTTCTTTTTAAAATAGTGGGAATTTTCTTTGAGACATAAAATGTGTCTATGATAAGACATAAATTTATTGTATTTGTGAGATTGATAGCCTTTCAAAGGGTATCCCAATTTTTAATGGATTATTGTGAAGATTTAATCAATTTATTAATTCAGAGTTTTTGGAGTTTTTTTAATATTTATCTTCCAAACCCAACAAAATTTTGAGTTTCTATTAAAGGTAGTTGAACATAAAGAGGATCCAAGTATTTTTTTTGGGTAGAAAAAAAATACCTTGGTTGGCGGTTCTTTGTGCTATTCATTTTACATAAGGGTACTGATTAAAGACTAAGACATTTCATTTTTGATGAATGTTTCCAAAAAATCTAGATCTTTTCAAGAACCATTATTCAAATGAACCTCAAGGTATTTTGAATTAAAAATAAAAAAAATGGCTTATTATTTTTTCACATTATCTTATTTCTGGTTTAATATTAATCTGGTGATTGGTAGGTTGGCAATGTAAGGCCATGGTCAGATGCCATACTATGCTATCATCAGATGACATGCTGAGATAGCTTTGATGATGCCAAAGTGCCCCCTTTTTTAAACTATTCCTTCATTAGCAGATGCTCAAGGGATCCTTCTAAGCCTCCCTCTCTACTTTTTAGGTAACAGGAGGTTCAGATACATGAGGAATTAATGTTGGTGAAAAACATTGGGAAAAAACCCAATGAAAAGCTTTGTTTTTAAGGTTTGTTTTTGATGATTAGGCTGAGAGGTGAGGTAAAGGCTTAGATTGGTGAATGGTGGAAACTTCTGGGTGCTTATCTAGTGAGGATTGTGGCAGGATTGGCCCAAATCTTGATTCAATATTTCTAGTTTGAAAAAATGAAACATCATTATAAACTGAAAGCTCTTCCTTTTAAATTCCTTGTATAACCAGTATGTTTTAAATTGTTAGGAATTAAAGGATTTTTTAAGGAGGAATTTGGGAACTTATCTTTTATAACTTTGAGGAGCTCCCCAAGTAATTTATGAATATTTCTGGTTGTAAATAAAAGTGATGAATGCATTCTGGTAACTAACTTTTATGACTTGTGTTTGGACTACTTGCCAAGTGCTTTGTTTGGTTTTTCCAAGGATTCTTTTCTATGAATGATTTTTAAGAAACTATCTGCATGCTTTTCAAATTGAGCTTTTGGAATGAGAAATGAGAAATTCTTAGTTATGCATGCAATCTTTGGTGAATGTAAGATATGAATTTTAAGTTTGGAATTGTGAGATATTCATTTTGTGGGAATTTTTTTAGGAAGCTTCTGAAGCATTTAATTGTGTATGATATTTCCTAATTGTTCTGGATAGTGTATTATTTTTAATTTTTTTTTTGAATATAATATAAGGTACCAATATGGATCTAGTTGAAGCATGCAATAATGATGAGGTATATGGTACTTTTTAATGTATTTAAAGGTTCAATTTATTTCATATTTCTGTTATTTGTTCTCCTTTGTGCCATTTTTGGATGTTTTGTGATGTTTGAAATGATATTTTATAGGTCAATGATATATCTTGATTGAGATGGACTTTGAATTTGGGTCAAGCAACTGGGTAGCACTTTGGAGGTTGGAAAATCTATCTTTGTGATTATTTTTGGGCTCTGAATTATAATTATAGTAAAAATTTATTCTTATGGGTGGAGGAAAGGTTTTGAAAAACACAATGAACTGTGAAAAATAAGCCTGTTTCATTTCAAAATAACAGCTCATACAAATAACTGGGATGATGGGCCAACTGAATTTAGAATAAAATCCAGGGGAAAAACCCAAAATTTGCAAAGATGGTTCAGGATAACAACAGTAAATCATCAAATTCCATCTAAATCAAATTTTTCAGAGAAAAAAGAATGCTAGCAGGGAGGATTGGGTCATAAAACACTAAAGGAAGTCCAAAATAGTACGAAAGGCCCCATAAAATTGAAAAAAAATGCATAAGAAAGGGAGCATGTACCCAGGAACTACCTTTCAACTTTCAGCAAACCAAATTAAAGGGACTAACTTCTTTTAGCTACCAGAGGAGATGGAAGCAAGAAATAATTAGTTAAGTGTTGCAGTAATCCCATACATAAAACAATCAATAAATGGCTGATTCAAATCTTATTTTCAATGATATCAAGTAAGCTTTAAAAAAGGTCCATTGATGCTTGGGCTTTCTGGAACCCTGAGATGCACTAAAATTTGAATTCAGAAAATTGGTTTAATTCTTTAGTTCCTGGTGCTTAAAAAGGGTCCTAAACTTCCCCCCCATCTTGTTTCAATTCAAATCACCAAAATATGGAAATCCCCTAGACCAAGGAAATGCCCATGCATTTAAAACATCATTGCGGCATAAAACAATCATTTATTTAAGAGTAAGAGTCATGAGAAAAACAATGCTCTTGATTTTTTCTATTTATGATTTATTTATGCTTTTTTATTTCATTTCATTTCATTTTTTTCTTTTGTTTTATTTTTGAATTTGGGTGGAAGAGTTAAAAAACTCCTGTTGGAATTTTGATTTTGCTCCTCAAACACAAGCTCATCCTACCTAGAAACCATGTTTGCAAAAGACCATAAAACATGAAATTTTTGGTACACAGTGAACTTGTCTGCACTCCCATACAGTTGGGAAGGACCAAGAATTTCAGTAAACAGAAGCCAAATATGTTCCAGGATTGTTTAGATTTTTTAGATTTTTTTCCTTTTTTGTTATGGTTTTTTTGTGATTTTTGTAATTTTTTTGGTTTTTTTTTTGGTTTTTTTGGAATACATTGTTTTTTAGATTTTGATTTTGATCTCTTTGTTTCTCTATTGATGTGGTGGATGACTTAGGCTAATTCATTCACCTCCCCAAGGTCATTTAGATTTTTTTAATTTTTTTTTGTCAATTTTCTTTGATTTTTTTCCTGCTTATTTGTGTGAATCCTCTTATTTCCAGAAAAATAAACAACTTAGCTAACGTTCTCCATCAACCCAGCAGTTGATTGTGGAAAGAATGAGCCCTGTCTGCCTCCCCATGCTCATAAGGGAGGCATGCAAAGAATTCCTGAAGGGAGGTGGACAACTTAGCTAAAGTCTTCCACCATGTTGATGGGGAAAAAAATGAAATGGAAATTAACAAAAAAAAATATTCAAAAAAAAAAGAAAAAGTAAAAAAATCAGAAATTTGGGTTCTGCCAGCTGAAATTCTTTTTCCTTCCCTACTATATGGAGTGCACACCAGTGCACTGAGTATTAAAAAATTGAATGGTTGATTCTGTTTCACAAACATGTTTTGTAGTGAGGATGAGCTAGTGTTTGGGGAGTAACATCAACATTCTAAAAAAGGTTTCTCTTTTCACAAGAATAAGCCTTCAAAATACAAAAGAACTTTAATTGTTTTCAAAAATTCACAATCAAAAGAATAATAAAATAGGTTTGAAAGGAATTTTGAGAACTGCAACAGTAATCAAAGAAAATTAAATTCAACATAAATTGCAAAACAAAACAGGAATAATAGAACAGGAACTGTTTTTTAAGACCCCCTGGCCAGTTTTGAAAGATTATTTAGGTACTGGGCCTTGTTTCACATTATTTTCTTTTTTTGATATTTCCAAGAAAAAAAAGAAAGAAAAAGTTATAAAAACAGTTGCAATACTAACCTTTTTATAAGATACAGCCCTTTCAGGATTTTGCTTAAAAGAGTATTATTTTTGACTTTAATATTCTTATTTTTTTATTTTAATATAAAAAAAAATATTTCAGTATGCAGACCACCCCTTTTATTTGCAGTTATTTTTCTAATGATCAATATTTTATGGGGTAAAACCATTGATCAAGATGAAATCTCATTTTTTTTAATCTTTTAATGATGTTCTAGATACCTGAAAAAAAAATTAATTCCTGATTTTTTAAAAAAAAATTGAAAAAGATGAGTTATTTTGAATTTGTTTCATGTTAGATCCAATTTTTTGCAGTCTAGAATACATCCAAAAAGTACCAAAAACAAATTTTAAAGAGCTTCAATTTATCATTAAGCTTTCTCAGAATTAAATCCCAAACAAGAATTTCTTGAAACTGAACACAAATGCTTAAAAGAATGCATTGAGTTTTTTTGTTTTTTGATTTTTTGTTGATTTTTGAATCAATTTTTGAAGTTCTTCAAATACTCCAAATTCTTTTTGAAATTTTTGGAATATAATTAACAAGAATCTTGTTTGTTAAATATGAAAATAGAAACTTTGTAAAATACCTGTATCTTCAAGAAAATTCTGATGTTTATAGATCATGACAGGGATTTAAAATAAACACAAATTTGTTTAAGGGTAAGGCTTTTTTAAAAAATAATGCACTAAAAAAATTAAAAATTAAAAAAAAATAATCAATAAATTCAATAAGCTTAAATAAAAAGCCTGAAAAAATTTAAAATAAAAAAGGGTAATGTTAAATTCACGGCTCCAGCCATGTGGGAGCTGTGTACACGGCTCCAGGCCTGTGGGAGCTGTGTATACAGCCCCACAAGACCTGTGGGAGTTGTGTAGGGCCCCTCAACGTGTGGGGGCACACACACTACTCCAAATAATTTATAATTTATAATTTATTATTTAATATTAATTATTAATTATTTATTATATATAATTTATTATATATAATTTATTATATATAATTTATTATATATAATCTATTATTTATTATGATTTATTATTTATTATTTATTATTTTTTATTATTTTTTACTATTTTTTATTATTTTTTTTTTCTTTTATCTTTTATTTTTTATTTTTTATTTTTTATTTTTTATTTTTTATTTTTTATTTTTTATTTTTTATTTTTTATTTAATATTTTTTATTTTTTATTTTTTATTTTTTATTTTTTATTTTTTATTTTTTATTCATTATTTATTATTTATCATTTTTTATATATAATTCATTATATATAATTTTTAATTTATAATTTATAATTTATAATTTATAATTTATTATTTATTATTTATTATTCATTATTTATGATTCAGTGGAGGCTACAAAACTTGATTTTAGTTGTTTAGCGTGCCTTAAAACTCAAATGGCACATGTAGCATGCCACACAGCCCATTTGAGCCGTTTAGCATGCCACACGTCTCATTTGAGTTTTGTAGGGTGCCACACAGCCCATTGAGCTGTGTACAGAGCTGTGTACATGGCTCTGTAGCCATGAATTTGACATTTACCATAAAAAATAACAACATAAAAAAATGAAGCTGGATTGAAATTAAAGTCAAACATCTAAAATTAAATTAATCAAATTAAAATCAATCAATTCAAAATATTATTATTAAAAGGAAAAAACATGAATAGAAAAATAAAAAAAGAAATCAAGAATTGAAAGATTCCACCATAAATTTACCAAAGCACTAAAATTGCCAAAAAAATTTGTATCCAAAAGAATGTATAAAAGATGTCGTTATCAAAGTAGGCTGTTTTCCTTTTTGAAAATTTAAGTGATGAAACCCTTAATTATCAGGAAACGTTGAGGTCAACCACTCAAATTTGGTTAAATCTCATAAATAAAAAAGATAAGGGGTATGAAGGTTAGCAAAACCACCATTAGAAACCTGCCATTCTTTTTTCCAAACCCACCATTTTTAATGAAGGGTTTCTGAAATACACATACCCCCTAACTGTTTTATTTCAAAATGGTGGTTTCATGAAAATGGCAGGTTTAAAACATCAAACCTGCCATTATGAACCATCATCCATCCACCATCCATCCCATGCAAAACACCAATCCACACATCCACCTCAGCAAATCCATACCAATCCCATCTCCATCACATCAAACACATCACATCTCCATTGCTTCACATCTCCATTTGCTTCACATCTCCATTGCTTCACATCTCCATAAAATTGCAAACATCCCATTGAATGCAAAACACCCATCCACACCATCACCTCATCAAATCCATACCAATCACATCTTCATTGCATCACACACATCTCATCTCCATTGCTTCACATCTCCATTGCTTCACATATCCATTGCTTCAAATCTCCAGTGCTTCACACCTCCATTGCACCACACAAATCCCAACATCATTCTTCTCAACACGTCCAATCAAACTTCCCGCCAGAAAGTTGAAAATTCAAAAAATCTGAATGAACTTTTTTTATTATTTGACTCTGATTCAGACTCTGATTCAAACTATGATTTGGAACCAACTTGGTTAGCTTTGAATTCTCTTTTGGAAAAGAAATAAATAGTTCCGCAAAGACACACTCTCCAAAATCCTATGTATCAAAGGCAAAAGCTTCATCTACTCCCAAACTTAAGCTTCCAGCAACTGTTCAGAACTTTATTGACTTCATTCATGAAACTTCTGGAGATGATTGAAGACCACCACATCTTTTAGAAAAATTCTTGGAATACTCAACAAAATCCAGCTATCCAACTAGCTTTTGCTTGGCATCAAATGGAAATGAATCAGCAATACATCAATTAGAAAATCTATTCTCAGTTGGTTATGGATCCATTGACTTTTAAATCAAAAGAGTCATGATTTCTATCCTATTATTCTGTCCCTCAGTCCTTTTTTTTCCAACCAAAGAAGAAATAAACAAGATATCTCAAGTAATAGAGACTAAAGGCTTTCCCGGTTGCATTGGTTTTGTTGATGGAACCACTATCCCCTAGAGTCAAAAACCCAAGCTAGATGGCAGCCACTATTCTGATTGGAAAAAAGGCAATCAATTAATTTCCTTTCCAAAGCCTTTGATAATACACTGACTGAATATTTTTTATTAGTTTTTATATATAATCTGTGTCACTACAGCTTGTTTGTGATAACAACAAGAAGTTTGTATCCCTCCATGCTGGCCTTCCAGGTTCTTGTAAAAATTCATATTTTTTCATTTTGATGTGCATTTCCCAACAGCCAAATAACTAATTTGAGCAAGATCAATACCTTTTTGCCAATCCAGCTTATGTTAGTGGGAAATATGTGGTTCCAGCATACCACAATGTTTCATCCAATGATCAAGCCAAAACCAATTTCAACTATTATCTTGCCCATCACAAGTTTGGATTGAGCATGCCATGGGAATCCTGGAAGGAAGATGGGTAAGCTTATTGGAGATGCAAAACCAGCTCCAATCTTGCAAAGACATGAAGGTCCTTAACAACTGCATTAGCAATTTTGTAATCCTTCACAACCTTCTTGCCAAAATCAAAGATGAATGGGAATAAATATTTGAAGACAATATTCCCAATCCTCCTCAAATTGTCCTGGTCTCATCTTTTACCTCATCTTCTGCACTAAGAGAGAATATTCTACCACTCACACTTTCTCACTTTGATGTTTAGCATTCAACTGTTAAGTAGGTGAAATATGATATCACCAGATTTGTTTGGTTTTGGTTATTAAAATCCTAGGCTGAGTTGGTTTTTTTTTTCTTTTTCTTTTTCTTTTTCTTTTTTTTTTTTTTTTTTTTTTTGGTTGACTTGGACAAAAAACCAAAGCATAACTTTTAAAAAAACCACCTCACCCCACGAGACCACCGGTCCAATCCTCCTCCTCCTCACAAAACCACCTCACCCCACCAAACCACTCATCCAAAAGGCCCTCCTCTTCACCAAACCACCTCACCCACCTTGCCATCCACCTCCACCTACCTTCAAGTTCACCCAGCCGGTCATCCGGATCCTTATCTTCCTTTGCTCAGGACCCCAGGTAAGCCCCCCTCCTCCTCCTTGATTCATTGAAGCTGAGCTTCCACCTCCACCTGCTCCTTTTAGATATTTTCTTTGGTACCTCTAGTAAGCACCCCCCTCCTCTTCCTCCTGCTCCCCATCAACCCCTCCTCCTCCTCTTTGGTCCATCGGCAAGAAAAAAAAATATCTTGCCAGTGTAAGACTCCAAATGGTGCTGAGATGCAGGCAGTTCTATTCAGGGAAAAGGTACTTTTTAGGCTGCCCTCCTGAGTGTTACAAAAATATTTAAATGTAACCAGAATCAAGGTTGAGAACCTTATGAATGAGGAATTATAGGGAAGAAATAAGTTTAATGGGAATTGGTAGCAAGGAAACAAAACTATCTGAGGCAAGATGGTGCCGGAAAAGACTTGAACAAAAAGTTTTGTTCAGAGTTCAATAGAACAAGGCAGTTTTAAGTAAAGATACCCACAAGCTAATAACTCTGGTTGTCAGCAGAGATTAGGAAAGATAAACTCAATCCCAACCAACATCCATGTTCTCAATGAACCTTCCCAACTCTCTGCAATCACAAGCTTGAAGGGTGCCAGATAACTGTGGGTGGGTGTACAAAACAAAGAAATTTTTTTTATGAAGCTCTAGAAGCAACACAGTAAAATGTTGAAACAAGAATAACCCAACACTTCTCAAGGGAATCAAGAATAGTGAGGTGGAATTCAACTTTAAAGAACTAAAGGGAGGTTTAACACTCCAGCTTTCAAGCTTAAAGAAACCTATCTGTCAAACTGGGATTCTTCTCAAAGGATGATCAGAAGAATGATCAGACCAGTATGGTTGAGAAAGGGCTCAGAGGGGTATAACACACTCAAGAATTCAATCAAATGAATTCTTCTTCAACCAGCAAGTCTATTGGTTGGTGATAACAAACAAGGACCACAGATGGACTGTCAGCCTGCTACTTAGCACAGAGCAACCTGACAAAGCAAAAACAATAATAATATTAAAAAAATTAAAAGGAACAATGATAAATGAATAAATAAAATTATAATAAAATAAAGGAGTAGGAAATCCATAAATATTATTGCAGAAATGGATTCCCCACCCAAAATAAGGTAGGGTCACTCACTGACCCCACCCTTGAATTCTTACTCCTTATATTTTTTAATTAATTTAATAAAAAATGGTAAATGACCACGGCACCAGTATGGCACCTTTTAGCCATTTTAATATTTCACATGATATGTCATGTATAGGTTTCACACCTAAATTTCAGTTGAAATCCAGGTGTTGTGTGTAGTTTAGGAGTTACACGGGAAATTGTGTTTTGTCACAATTCCCGCACGCAGCCCCGCGTCCCTAGCGCTGGTCTCCTGCGTACGCAAACTCCCGCACGCAGCCCCGCGTTGGACTCCCGCGTACGCCAACTCCCGCACGCAGCCCCGCGTCCCTAGCGCTGGTCTCCTGCGTACGCAAACTCCTGCACGCAGCCCAGCGTTGGACTCCCGCGTACGCCAACTCCCGCACGCATCCCCACGCCTCCTATGACATCCAGGTACCGCTCAGAGAAGCTACAATACAGTAGGATTTACACTACATATGTAAAGCTACTACACGAGCATAGATTATGGTTCAAAAACCTTAAAAATCAATTAAAATTAGTTATTAACTAATTTCTAGTATTTTTTTATTAATTAAATAAAGATCCAGACTCACCACGAAATAAGTTGATCAGAACCTTCAAAGACCACGAAACTACATAAGGAGTGGTCGTAAAAATTATTAAAAATTACATACAGGATCAGCAGAAGATGAAGAATCAATAAACACCCACGTCCGCTCACTTTGGACCAGTACTTACTGTACAAATTAAGGATCAGTGCAGGATCAGAAAAATGACTAATCTATTGATTAACAGATCCTGCAGCTAAAAAGGAGCTGTTCCTTGACAGATCTAAGGCCAGCAGGATAACAGCACCTTGAGGACGTGCCAATCTTGCCCTGATTGCCCCCCTAGCCTCAGCCCATGGCTAGTACTTCTTCTAGAGGCCCTCAAAGCACCCAAAAGAATATTTAAACAGGCCCTTTTTGCCCTTCTGTTTCCAATCAGTTAAACAGTTATCAGGAATTATTTATTATCAATCAGACACGGTGTCATTGTTAATCAAGTGCTTATATGAAGATAAGCAAGTGATTTATGACTTAGTCTGTAGGAGTATTATTTACCTTTATTAACCAATCAACCATTGAAGTTTAGTCAAGCAATCAACCCCATCTGCTCTGAAAACCTTCCAATTATTCCAGGATTTTCGTGGTCAAGTACTCAGAGTGAGTGTTTCCCTTCCTGTCTAGGCCACTTGTGCTGTTGAGCCCGGCCATTAGTGGAATAAGTTCTTTCTAAGGCACCCATATTTATTCCAAGGTTCTTAAACTGCCTAAGGAGGCCCCTTGAAGAGAGGTTGCTAGTCTGTAAAGATCCCCAGTAGTATAATACTGTGGCCCCTCTTTATATTTTATATTTAAAATATTTATAACCAAACCAAATAAACCTTGCACTTGCTCTTACCATACCATTATTGGAGCTTTAAAGTGTTTATTCTTTGGAATATTATTGCTCCAAGTTCTTTTATCACTCTCTGTAGCTAAAGGACTGCAAGGTTCCTGGTATCAGAGAGCTGACAACTGGGGGTCTGGCCGGGAAATATGCTTAATAATTAGTTGTTTAATTAATTATCTCCTGGACCAGTTATTTATATAAAAAATTATATATATAAGTAGAAATACTTATTATTTATCTTGATGTTTTGATTTGTCCAGTGGATTTAAAAACCAACGGAGAATTGATCAATTATTATTTAAATCTTCTTAAACAGAAAAAAGAAGAAAAAATACGTAACTTTGTGCCTGTTGTTATAACTCCTGAACAGAAACAAGAGAGACTTCTTTATTATAGACAACAAATCTTAAAAGAAAAGGAACAAGAGTTAGAAAGAATTATCAATTTTAAATCCTTGTTAAGACAGCACAAAGAGTGGAAAACCTATCAAAGAAAGCTTTCTGCTTTTAAGAGACGGTATTCAAATTATAAAAGTGAGCTTTGATCTCCTTTTTATTTTTTTTATAAAAAAAATCACAAAAAAACTCGAAAATTATAATAAAAATTATTATAAAATAAATAAATATATAACTTATATTTTTTATTATTTTATCCTTTCTAGTGGACTTTGTCTTTGGTGATCTTATTGACCAAGACCTCTTAGAGGACGTCCCAGACTGTGGACCCTTGGATTTGTCCCAAGATTTGATTGGAACCCACTCAGATCCCGTTGGAATACCCTCCAAGGACGGACCTGACCCCAACAAGGACTTAGTGCCTTTAAACCTTCATATAAGTAAGAAATATATTTTTTTTTAATAAAAAAAAATTTACTCGAAAAAAATTATTTTTTTACAAAGTTTCGACAAAAACTTATATAATTTTTAAAAAAATGCATCAAAACAGACGCAACACCCTTGCCAGTGGACACGCCCCGTCATATGGATCTTTGCCCGGAGGAACCCGTGTGCGCAAGGATGCCAGTCGCGAACGCAATGCGGATCAAGCCAGTGATCGCTCCGATCCGAGTGACCATGACAACGACCGCGGCCGCCAACTCGACCAACTCACTGTTGGAGGGCCGTCCCTTGTTGAACGTGAAATCCCAGGAGGATACCGTTCCACCTACGCCACCCCAGCCGGACTCCTCCAAGGAGGACAAAATAAAAGTATTGGTGAAAGAACACGTGGGTCATTGGGAACTGTTCAAACAGGCTCAGACCCAGGAAGACCATCAGGGTATGAGAAAAGCCATATCTTTGGCAAAGAAGAATCAAATAACCCTCCAAAAATTGATTCCCAAGAGAGAAGTAGAAGGTTACGTGAAGAATTGGAATCCTTGGGACCAATTAGTTTCCTTAAGAGGAAACAACAACAACCGGAAGAAGAGATCTCTAGCCCATCAGAAATTAAAGAGTCCCAAAGAGTGGGACAATATAATATCTTTGGCAAGAAAATGGAAGAAATTTTACCGCAATTAGACGTAGAAACTTTCAACTTGTTTTCCATAAATGTTTCTCATAACTTTGATATCATTGGCAAATGTTTTGATAAAGTATATGAGCAATTGGATAAAGTAAATACCAATTTTGGTAAATTCATGCAATCCCAATCCAACTTGATCAAAATCAATGAGTTATAAGTAAAACAAATAAGAGACAGCATTAGTTTGAGTAAAGGAGAACTAATAAATTACCTAGAAAACAATACTTCAGCTATCCAAGAAGAAATTCTTCTATCTATTGAACAAATCAAAGAAGGTATTAATAAAACAGACCACACTTCACCTACTCATATTATTAATAAAATTGATTCATTGAGTAACAAACTTGATCTGGAATTGGGTATGATTAAGAATGATCTCAGAGATCTAAAGATAAACTTATCTCAACCCATTGCAGACTCTGATGAAATCAGACCTTCCAGGTACCACAGTACGCCCCAACTACCTTCTAGACCAAGACTAACAAGGCTTGAATCTTTCAGACCTAGTCCCACTCCTGAAGTAGAACAAGCATTAAAATTACTTCCCCCTATCACTGAGTGGCCTAAATTCTCCGGAGAAGGAGAATACAATCATGTCAGTTTTATTAAGTTTATTGACTATACTCTGGCCTCTTATGAACTTCCTGATAACATAGCCGTAGTAAGACTACCTAGACTATTTGAAGGAGTAGCCCTTGACTGGTTCATCAATAAGAGAGAAGAGGTAGGATCTTTGTCATGGAATTCATGGAAAGATTTGATTAAGGAACAATTTGGTACCAGAATTTGGAAAAGAAAAATGATGAAGACTTTCAAAACTTCTTTGTTTGATCCATCTAAGGACAAACCTCACAAATGGTGCCTTGACCAGAAGAGAAGACTAGACTGCTTCTACCCAAATGTTGATAAAGAAGAAGTCAATGAAAGACTCCTCAACCTATGTCCAGGACAACTTAACCATAGCGTAAGATGCAGAATGCCCATGAACTCTGACCTTTCCACTCTCATAGGAGTGTTAGAAGAAACTATTGACATGAATGGCTTAGACAAAAAGCTTAATAAACCCAGAGAACCAACTACTAGGAATAAGGAAGATTATAATAACAAGAATAAAGAAACTCTACCTATCAACTCAGAAGCCAAGAATACTTTGGTGACCAAAGAAAAGACATGTTGGAATTGCAACCAAACAGGGCATGTAAGACCTGACTGTCCTTTAACCAGGAGAAAGATTAATCCTATTGAAGGAGAAGAGGCTGACACTAATCCTGACCCCCAACTAGATGACACTGATGGTTCCCTCTCTGAATGTGACCTAATTATCACTAATCCCATTAATGTCATCAAAGGTAACATAGAATCTTCCCTAGATATTAACCCTGTTAATGAAGATAGCAATTTGCCTCAAAAATGGACACCCAACATGAAAATCCAACATGTTTCTGAAGCTAAGACCTTAACCCTCAAACCTTCTATTGGAAAAGGGTACACCGGTGGTAAAACTTGTTATGCTACTGGCTTGATACAAGGTTCCCCCGTAAAATTACTTCTAGACAGTGGAGCCTTCTGCTCTTGTGTTGGAACTGACTACTTAGATAAACAGGATTCCAACTGGAAGAAAAACTTACTACCTGTACCTTGAGCTAAGTTCAGCAGCTGTAACTCACCTCTCAATGCTATTGGAGTATGGCCAACAGAAATCATACTCCCCCACTCTAAAGGATCAATCAAGATAAAGATTGAATTTGTAGTACTTCAAAATGGAGTATGTGATTATTTTATTATAGGAAATGATTCTCTTTGCCTGTACGGGATAGATGTCTTCCAGAGTAAAGGGAGATATTTCACTATAGGAGGAGATTGGAACAAGAAGTTCCAAATATGCCATATGAATGCTAAAGCTACTGATTCCACTTATGAGAGACACTTAGAAACTTTTAACCAGGAATACTTTTCCCAAGCTGCCTTGAATTCCCAGCTTAGTGAAAACCAGAAAAGAGATATTCTCCAAGCATTCTTTGAGAACCAGAATGCTTTTTGCACTAAGGACCATCCCATTGGTAATATTAAAGGTCATGATATGGTCTTAACTTTGACTATTAAGCCTCCTTACCCTCCTAACCTCAGGAGACCAGCTTACCCTTCTAGTCCAAAATCTAGGACCACTCTAGAAAGCCACATCCAACAACTAGTGGACTTACAAGTCTTACGGAAAGTAGGGCATAATGAGCAAGTAGACGTAACTACCCCCCTGATAATAGCCTGGCACAATGATAAGTCTAGGATGGTTGGAGACTTTAGAATGCTCAACAACTACACCCAAGCTGACTATTATCCTATCCCAAGGATTGACCACGCTCTACATAATCTTTCTAAAGCTAAGTTCATTACTACTATGGACATGTTGAAAGGCTTTCACCAAATACCTATCAGTCCGGATAGTAGGAAATTTATGAGAATTATATGTCATTTAGGCATATATGAGTATCTCAGAATGCCATTTGGTATTAAAAATGCTCCTTCCCACTTCCAAAGAATGATGGATACAGTCTTAGGAATGTTCATCAGACAAGGTTGGATGATGGTATACATAGACGATGTTATCATTTATTCAGACGATTGGGATACTCATATGGATAAAGTAAGGCTAGTGCTTAAAACAATTGCCACAGTAGGATTAAAAGTATCCATGAAAAAGTGCAACTTTGGATACGGAGAACTCAAAGCTCTAGGACACATTGTTTCTGGACTAACTTTAACTGCTGACCAAAGTAAGATAGCCGCAGTAATGAACAGACCTATGTCCCAGAACAAAACGGAACTCTTATCCTTTATAAGCTTCTGCAGCTATTACAGGAAGTACATACCTAAATTTGCTAACCTCACCAAGTGTTTATATGAGACCTGCAACAACAACACTTTGTTCAAAATGACTCATGAAAGATTGAAGAATTATGAGGAACTCAAAGTAGCTATGACTACTGCCCCAGTGTTGATACAACCAGATTATTCTAAACCTTTCAAACTTTACATAGATGCTAGCATGGAAGGATTAGGAGCTGCATTACACCAAGAAGTAATAGAAGAGGATAAACCAGTAGAGAAACCTATACTCTTCATATCTAGACAAGTCAAAGATACTGAAAAGAGATATGGTGCCAGCCAAATGGAATGCCTTTCTCTAGTATGGGCATTAGAAAAACTCCACTATTATTTGGAAGGTACAAATTTTGTGGTAATCACTGATTGCAATGCTGTTAGGACTCTCATGAACATGAAAACTCCTAGCAGGCATATGTTAAGATGGCAGATAGCCATACAACAGTACAGAGGTCAGATGACAATAGTCCACCAAGCTGGAGTTAAACATCAGAATGCTGACAGTCTTAGCAGAAATGCTCTACCAAATGATACTAGCAATCCTGCTCATGACCCAGAAGATCATGATATATTTCCTATACTAAACATTAACCTGTTTAATCTGGAAGCTCCCATCATAGGAATTCACATATGTGAACTAGAGGAATCACTGTTCAGCTCCATCAGAGAAGCATACAACTCTGACATGAAGACTTTGATTAACATCATAGAAAGTACTTCCCCTCCATCTGAACTCATAAACAGTTTACCTGAACCCCTACTGAAGTCCTATAAAGAAGGAAGATTCACACTGTGGGATGGGATAGTATATTACCGGCATAAACACTCTAGTGTTATAGTCTTGACCAAAGCAGAGCATATCAAACTTGTTTTAGCTGAATGTCATGATAATTGCTCTTTGGGTCACCTGTCTATTGATAGAACCCTAGATAAAGTAAAACAGACTGCCTGGTGGATCAACTGGAGAGACTCCACTATCAAGTATGTTTCAAGCTGTGAAATCTGTCAGAAGTCCAACAGGACCACTGGGAAAAGGTTTGGACTACTCCAAAGGATAGCTGAGCCCAGGAAAAGATGGGAAGTTATCAACATGGACTTTGTAACAGGACTGCCCCCTGGTGGAGCTTACTCTTACAACTCAGTCCTGGTTATTGTAGACAGATTTTCTAAGAAAGCCAAGTTTCTACCTAACCATAAGGAAGACACAGCTATGGAAGTAGCCTTACTCTTCTGGAACAGACTAATTGCTGATGTAGGAATTCCTAAGATTATTATCAGTGATAGAGACCCCAAATTCACGTCTGAATTCTGGAGAAACCTCCATGATATGTTAGGAACTACCTTAGCCTTTTCTACAGCTTATCACCCTCAGACAGATGGATTAGCTGAAAGAATGATCCAGACTTTAAAGGATATGCTCAGAAGGTTCTGTTGCTTTGGGATGGAGTACAAAAATACAGACGGATATTGCCATGACTGGGTTAGCCTTTTACCTGCACTAGAAATGGCCTATAACAGTAGTAAACACTCTACTACCAAAGAAGCTCCTTACATACTGGAAAGAGGATGGATCCCCAAATTGCCCAAAGATAACCTCAATCAGGAGTTGACTAATATCCATCCAACATCACTGGACTTCAAAAACATGATAGATATGGCAAACAAGCACGCTGCTAAGTGTGTACAAGATGCTGTTGAATACAACCAACAGAGGTGGGATAAAACTCACAAAGAACCTGATTTCAGAATAGGAGATCAAGTTCTAATTTCAACCGCCAATTTCAATAACTTGGCTGGAAATAGAAAACTCAGACCAGCCTTTGTTGGGCCTTTCACTATCAAGAAACTCCATGTTAAAAATGCCGTAGAAGTCATCCTCAGTAATGAACTCTCTAGGAAACACCCAGTCTTCCAAGTCAGCCTTGTCAAACACTACCATCCCAGAGAAGGAGAAAAGACCCCTTCACTTGAAATACCAGTCTTAGATGAGCCTGAGAAGGACAAAGGAAAAATTAGTAAAATCCTTAAAGATAAAAAAGAAAGGATCCAAGGAAAAGATGTTAGACTTTACTTAGTCAGATACAAAGGAGAATCAGCTGATAAAGATGAATGGCTACCTGAAAACAACATTCCAGATGGACCTATACACCTGAGAAACTACAGAGCCAGTAAAAGACACTGAGCCCCAAAATTTTTTTTTTCAGATATAGTCATATCTTGGAGTGGGGGAATGTCAGCCTGCTACTTAGCACAGAGCAACCTGACAAAGCAACAACAATAATAATATTAACAAAATTAAAAGGAACAATGATAAATGAATAAATAAAATTATTATAAAATAAAGGAGTAGGAAATCCATAAATATTATTGCAGAAATGGATTCCCCACCCAAAATAAGGTAGGGTCACTCACTGACCCCACCCTTGAATTCTTACTCCTTATATTTCTTAATTAATTTAATAAAAAATGGTAAATGACCACGGCACCAGTATGGCACCTTTTAGCAATTTTAATATTTCACATGATATGTCATGTATAGGTTTCACACCTAAATTTCAGTTGAAATCCAGGTGTTGTGTGTAGTTTAGGAGTTACACGGGAAATTGTGTTTTGTCACAATTCCCGCACGCAGCCCCGCGTCCCTAGCGCTGGTCTCCTGCGTACGCAAACTCCCGCACGCAGCCCCGCGTTGGACTCCCGCGTACGCCAACTCCCGCACGCAGCCCCGCGTCCCTAGCGCTGGTCTCCTGCGTACGCAAACTCCCGCACGCAGCCCAGCGTTGGACTCCCGCGTACGCCAACTCCCGCATGCATCCCCGCGCCTCCTATGACATCCAGGTACCGCTCAGAGAAGCTACAATACAGTAGGATTTACACTACATATGTAAAGCTACTACACAAGCATAGATTATGGTTCAAAAACATTAAAAATCAATTAAAATTAGTTATTAACTAATTTCTAGTATTTTTTTATTAATTAAATAAAGATCCAGACTCACCACAAAATAAGTTGATCAGAACCTTCAAAGACCACAAAACTACATAAGGAGTGGTCGTAAAAATTATTACAAATTACATACAGGATCAGCAGAAGATGGAGAATCAATAAACACCCACGTCTGCTCACTTTGGACCAGTACTTACTGTACAAATTAAGGATCAGTGCAGGATCAGAAAAATGACTAATCTATTGATTAACAGATCCTGCAGCTAAAAAGGAGCTGTTCCTTGACAGATCTAAGGCCAGCAGGCTAACAGCACCTTGAGGACGTTCCAATCTTGCCCTGATTGCCCCCCTAGCCTCAGCCCATGGCTAGTACTCCTTCTAGAGGCCCTCAAAGCACCCAAAAGAATATTTAAACAGGCCCTTTTTGCCCTTCTGTTTCCAATCAGTTAATCAGTTATCAGGAATTATTTATTATCAATCAGACACGGTGTCATTGTTAATCAAGTGCTTATATGAAGATAAGCAAGTGATTTATGACTTAGTCTGTAGTAGTATTATTTACCTTTATTAACCAATCAACCATTGAAGTTTAGTCAAGCAATCAACCCCATCTGCTCTGAAAACCTTCCAATTATTCCAGGATTTTCGTGGTCAAGTACTCAGAGTGAGTGTTTCCCTTCCTGTCTAGGCCACTTGTGCTGTTAAGCCCGGCCATTAGTGGAATAAGTCCTCTCTAAGGCACCCATATTTATTCCAAGGTTCTTAAACTGCCTAAGGAGGCCCCTTGAAGAGAGGTTGCTAGTCTGTAAAGATCCCCAGTAGTATAATACTGTGGCCCCTCTTTATATTTTATATTTAAAATATTTATAACCAAACCAAATAAACCTTGCACTTGCTCTTACCATACCATTATTGGAGCTTTAAAGTGTTTATTCTTTGGAATATTATTGCTCCAAGTTCTTTTATCACTCTCTGTAGCAAAGGACTGCAAGGTTCCTGGTATCAGAGAGCTGACATGGACAGATCAAGATTTGAATATGGAGGCTCAAGGATCAAGGTGAAATCATAGATATACCCAGGATAAGGATGTTTGGATAAAGGGAAAGGGCCCCATGAATATTAATTCATTATAGTGATGATGATATATCATGAATTGGGCAAAAGGCAGGGGAGAGCTCTTCCTTTTATGTGCAAGAGGCCCTGTAGAATACTTACAAGGGATAACTACCAATGAGAACGGAATTTTTTTTTTAGAATGAGATAGTAGCAATGACAGCAAGAAAAAAATGATGGCAGCAGGAAGATCATGACATGTAAACAAAAAATGGCATATTATAAAAAAGGAAACCAGCCCATGTCAAGGATGACAGCGGGCAGCAGATGCACATCTGTGACAGCAGTCACAGATGGTGAGTGTTGTGCAAGCCTTGATGGGTGCCAGAAAGTTGGCAGATGGCCAAATGAGGGAGGATGATGATGCTGTTTGATACATCAGTTGCAAGAATTTAGTAGAGGTTTGCTTATGGGCCCCTTCAAATTGGCTTGCAACAGCACCAACCATCACAAGTTACATCTTGAAATCTGTCAAATGAGCAAGGAGGGGGTTTTGAAGGAATGAGAGTGGTATTAATGGTGTTGGTGGAAATATTGAAGCTGGCTTGGATGTGGGTTTAGACGGATGGCGGGGTGAGAGGATTGAGGCGGTGAGTGACGGCTCCAACAACCGCAGTGAAGGAGGATTGATGAATTGAGGGGGATTGAGAGCAACGGCTGGTGAGAGATTGATGGCTGTTGACCAGCACAACAACCAACCGGATGATGAGGATTGGTTTGAGGATGAGAACAATTGATGGCCTTTGTTGTTGTCAACAATGAGGATGAAAATGGCAACAATGAGGGAGGGAGTGATTGGTTGTGCGTGTGCTTGGCCAAAAGATTTGGGCTGCAAGCGTAACAAGGAAGGGTTTAACAGAGGATATGAGAATTTTAAAGCCCTGGAGATCACTTCCTAGACCGCTAGGATAGGGAGGAGTTGGAATAGCAAAAGAGGAAGAGTCCCCATGGTAAAAATGTTTTTTTCTTGAATATGGATGGAAGAACATGTATATAAAAAATTTAAAAAAAAATTCTTTTTCCTGAGGTATCCCGGATTTTTCATCACATCTCTCCCCAACTTACAGACTTTCCCTAGTCTGCATCTCAATTTTGAAGATATTAAGAAGAGGAGGAATACAAATAAATTGAGACAGAAGAATGGCCATTTTTTGATCTTGAGAATGATTGAAGAGTTTAAAAAATATCTTAATCCATCAAAATGAGCCCTAGAAGTGGCAGGAATAGAAAAAAAAAGGCTTCCCAGGTGCTCATGTATGTGGCATACAGTAGAGTTTCACAACAAAACACAGCAAATGACCTTGGTGGTGCACAATAGGGAGGACGTACTTCTGAGATAAGTTGCCTCCACAAAGATCAAACTTCTTAACTTGATCAGCAGAGAAACATCTGTCCAACTCACCACAGAAAAATGGACGCCACCTGTATGCAGGTGGCATTTCTGTATCCCATTGATATCTCAGGATTATGTGATGCTGTATCTCATCAATAACTTTCAGCAGGTGGTGAAATGTTGTGACTAGAGATGAGCATTTGCTGAACTTCTAGCTCATTAGTTCATAATAGATTGTCAAGGGAAAGCTATATATGAGCAAAGCTGTTGCTTCACAAGCAGTCCACATATCATCCACAAATTACTGCAGTTGGTGTTTGGGAATTCCTTCAAAGTGAAATTCAAAAATTCCAGAAGAGACTGATTGTTTCCATACTGGAATTTCCATTAACTGGTCAAAAACTGAGTAAGTCCTCTTATTCACAGCCCAAAATAAAATTCATAAACATGTATTTAGGATAATACTAACACACCATGCTCCTAGAAATGTACAAATCTTTCCTTATATAAATGAGCCATTGATGGCTTCTTTTCTGTTTGTTTCTTATTCAATAGTCTATGTTGGTGTAATTTTATTTTTTATACTTCTACTTTTTATCAGGGAAAATACAGAAATCCAAGCCAAAATTGTTTGTTCAAATTTCAAAAAATGAAGAATATTTGAAATGGAAGATGATCAAAGACCAAGGGAGTAATGAAAGGAAAAAGAAAAAAAGGAGGAAGAAAAAAAAAGTCAACATCCTCACTTAGATGTGTTGTTTATCATCCCTGGTTTGCACATAAGGGCAGCTTATTTTGTTTTTTGAGGGAGAATGTCAAAAACAAGGCAAGAGGCAGGCTTCTTTTTGAAATGTAGAAAAGCCAGGGACATAGATGAAATTTATAAAAATAGAAAAATGCATTGAACTAGTTCTGGCCTGAGCAGAAGGGAATCCATTTTGGAAGAAAAGGAAGACATGAATTTAGTGGGAATTGGGCTAGTCACAAAGGCATGCAATCAACAAATGCAGATGTGTTGACTACCAGCCCTGCTTACAGAAAAAAGTGTGACTCAATCACAAATTGATTTATGAAAATTAAGCCATGAGAGGACATGTCTTTACCACAGGAAAAAGGTCAAATTAGGGCATATCAGATTTAATCAAACCTGCCATTTTTTAATAGTGGGTTTCAACCCAAATCCACCACTTCAAACCCACCATTAAAAATCCAAAAAAATACCCTTATTTCCCATACGACCTGTCAGAGTCACCTGAAAAGAAATGGGTTTTTTCAAATAAAGTATCTAAAGGGTTTCACCAACTCAACCCATCATTTCAAATCATCACCCCTGGTTTCAACCTCCATTCCTATCCTGTTTGCTTTATCACCCTACTTTAATGCTCACAAAGCTTCATCACCCTCATCACATTATTGCTTCCATCACATCCATGCTCTCATCACTTCATCCCCACTTTCATCACATCCCTTCATCACTTCATTGCTTCCTAACAGTGGAGGCACTCAAGGAGATTGCTCAATTACTGGGCTTGTAAATATATTTGATTTATTGATTGGATAAAACTTTCAAAAATGAAAAAAAATACAATAGAAACAATAGAAACAACATCAACCATATTGGGCCTTCTTTCCCAAAATTCTTTCATCAATTTTTGAAGTACTACAATCTTGGAGTTTTAAAGATACATTGGCTAGTTTTTTATTAATTTGGAATGAGCAGCCAAAGTGAGTGTGGGTTGAAGAGGTTTTTAAACTAGGAGGAGGAAATGTAGTCTGATGATTGAAAAATTGAGTCTGCCAAAGAATTTCAATAATGCCCTCAGCTTTTTCAAAGTCAGCAATACAACCAAGTTTTGGAAAAGATAAACCATGAACCAAATCATTGCAGGGAGGAAGGATAGGCTGTCCTGTAGATCTGTTGATGTATGAAAATATCCCATACATAAAACCATTCAAGTCATTCTTATCAGTATGGAGCTTGTTTGAGAAGTCATCAAATGTCACAACCACATTTGAAAACATGCAGAAATCTTGCTCCTTTTTCATCCACTCAGATGAAGACCAGTTTGGGATTAGATATTCATCTGAAACTTTCTTTTTTTGAGCATGAGCTGAAGTACATAGTGATTGGATCCTTCCAAAGACAAATTTGTTGTGAGCAGGGAGACAGTCCCATAGTTCATCATCCTTCTTGATGGTCTCTTCATTCAAACCTGGTTTGCAAGAATAGACCCCTATTTTTGAATTGAAGTCAACATCAATCAATTTTTTGAATTTTCTGACAAAACCTGACATAAACAATTGGAAAAACCTGCAGAGGCACCCCTATCACTTCCAGCACAAAACCCAATGGCATGCATGGAGCCAGTCAAGGCTGCTGTGTTTGTCTTGCAGAGCGAATGGGGGTTCTTTGCCATCTGGTACAAGTCCAAGACAATGTTGCACAAAGTATTGACTTGTGGAGTGCTTTTGGTGGCCTTCAAACTGTGGTATTTAAGAATGAAGTAGGGCTGAAACTGGCGGTTTGTGACAGCATTAGCCAGCATGTGAGGGCACATGCACGGTAAGACAACATGATTGGGTGCAAGATTTTCCCGCAGTGTCACAAAGTATGTTGGCTCATCACATTCTTGTACAAACTGTCTCCTGGCACGGTTGAGCTTTTTGTTACTTGCAGATGTTGAAGCAACATTTGAGTTCAATAGCCTGTGTCTCTTTCCTACTACAAGAGGCTCCGATGCATGTTGTTTCTCCTTGGCATCCCCTGAAATGCCAAGCTCATCACAACTACAAACCATGTTTCAGGATGACACCCAGGAATCACAACATGAATCAAAAACCAAAAGAAAAATAATGCAGAATAAAAAGTTCAATTAGTAATTTTATTGTTGAACAATATTGAGGAATAAAATTTAAATCCCATACCCATTTTTACCAGACATGCCTTCATTCAATTCCACATTCAATTCCATTGAGATTGATATCTAAAAGACTGATATCTAAAAACAATAAATACCCTCTTTTTTTAAAACAAAAAAAAAACAAAAAAGGTTACTTACCAATGGGGTGGTGGTCGTCGTGGATGAGGTGGGTGGTGGTGGTGGGTGGTGGTGGGTGGTGGTGGGTGGTGGTGGGTGTTGGTGGGTGTTGGTGGGTGTTGGTGGGTGGTGGTGGGTGTTGGTGGGTGGGTGAGGTGGTTCACCTCATAGTAGGACAGACCCCCAAATTGGAGCTGACAGACCCCAAGTGTGGTGCAGGTGTCTAAATCACTCACTTGGTGGGGAGGGGATTTGAAATCCCCCCCACCAAGCCACTCCCTCCCCCCTTGATTGCTCTCTAGGTGAGGAGCGGATTTGAAATCTCTCCCCTCCCTCCCCCCTTGATCTCCCCCCTTGCTTGGTCACTAGGTGGGGAGCAGATTTAAAATTCCCCCCTCCCTCCCCCCTTGATCTCCCCCCTTGCTTGGTCACTAGGTGGGGAGTGGATTTGAAATCCCCCCCTTCCTCCCCCCTTGATCTCCCCCCTTGCTTGGTCACTAGGTGGGGAGCGGATTTGAAATCCCCCCCCCCTCCCTCCCCCTTGATATCCCCCCTTGATCTCCCCCCTTGCTTGCTTGCTAGGTGGGGAGCAAATTTGAAATCCACCCCCCCTCCCAGCCTCCTCAATGCTGCCCTTGGCGGGGGGGTGATCAAGTCCCCCCCACCGCAAGCCCCTCCTGCCCCCCCCCCTTTGCCACTAGCTTGGTTGGGGGGTGATGAAATCCCCCCACCGCAAGCCCCTCTGGCCCCCCCTTTTTGCCACTTGCTTGGTTGGGGGGTGATGAAATCCCCCCACTGGGCTGGCCCTTCCTCTTGGCCACTTGCTTGGTCGGGGGGTGATGAAATCCCCCCACCGCAAGCCCCTCTGGCCCCCTCCTTTTGGCCGCTGGCTTGGTTGGGGGGTGATGAAATCCCCCCACCGGGCTGGCCCTTCCTCTTGGCCGCTCACTTGGTTGGGGGGTGATGAAATCCCCCCACCGCGAGCCCCTCTGGCCCCCCCCCCTTTTGGCCGCTTGCTTGGTTGGGGGGTGATGAAATCCCCCCACCGGGGTGGTCCTTCCTCTTGGCCGCTTGGTTGGTTGGGGGGTGATGAAATCCCCCCACCGCAAGCCCCTCCCGCCCCCCCCCCTTTTGGCCGCTTGCTTGGTTGGGGGGTGATGAAATCCCCCCACCGCAAGCCCCTCTGCCCCCCCCTTTTTGCCGCTTGCTTGGTTGAAGGGTGATGAAATCCCCACACCAGGCTGGCCCCCCCCCTTGCTGCTTGCTTGGTTGGGGGGTAATGAAATCCCCCCACCAAGCCAGGCCCTCCCTTGCTAGCCTGCTTGCTCACTCGGTTGGTCACAAAAAAAAAGACTAAAAAAAAACTAAAAAAAAAAACAAAAAAAAATAAAAAAAAATAAAAAAAAGTGAAAAAAAACAAAAGCAAAGCAAAAAAAAAACCAAAAAAAAAAATTGATGGAAAATAAACCGAAGAAAAAACAAAAAAAAAAAACAGAAAAAAACCAAAAAAAACCCCCCCTCAAAACAAAAACAAAAAAAAGAAAAAAAACAAAAAAAAAACAAAGAAAGAACAAAAAAAAAACAAAAAAAACAAAAAAAAAAACAAAAAAAAAACAAAAGAAAATGCCAAAAAAATGCCAAAAAAATGCCAAAAAAAATGCTGAAAAAAAAACAAAAAACAACAAAAAAACAACAAAAAAACAACAAAAAAACAACAAAAAAACAAAAAAACAAAAAAACAAAAAAAAACAAAAGGAAACCAAAAAAAAATCCAGAAAAAAAACAACAAAAAAACAAAAACAAAAAACAAAAGGAAGCCCAAAAAAAATCCAGAAAAAAAAACAACAAAAAAACAAAAAAAACAAAAGGAAACCCATAAAAAACAAAAGGAAACCCAAAAAAATAAACAAGAAAAACAAGAAAGAAACAGAAAGAAACCAAAAAAAACCAAAAAAACCAAAAAAAAACCAAAAAAAACCAAAAAAAACCAAAAAAAAAATAATGGAAAGAAGCAAAAAAAAAAAAAAAAAAAAAAAACCAAAAAACCAAAAAACCAAAAAAAAAACAAAAACAAAACAAAAACAGGAAAAAAAGCAAAAAAAAAAAAAGCAAAAAGCAAAAAAAAAACGGAACTCTCCAATTGATGGCTTGAATGTGAAAAATCATAGGGTATATAAATAAATGAACCCCACTTCAAATAAAAAAAAGAAACATACTTTTGAACAAGATTTTTACTCACAGGGCTGGTAATTTCTTGTAGTGGCTTACTTGTGGGGTTTCTTCTGTTCATGGATTGGAATATGTTTGGTCACTGATTTTTTAGAATTTTGGTATCAATGACACTTGACCAGTGATGTTTTGAAGTTTGATGATAATCATGTATTTCATTTGAAAATTAATGATATCAATAAAAACCCATGTTTGGAATTGATATCTTTACATTAGGAAATTTTAAAACACCACATCAAGCAAGGAAATATCCCATGCAAAGAGTTTGTTTGCTTCACCAAAACAACTGATTTCATGACTACAAATATTCATTTTTCATAATTTTTTTATAGAGACTTTATTCAATCATCTGGGAGTGTGGAAACACCAATTCATTGTATCATGACTTCTTCAAATTGAGATTGGCACATTTTCAATTTCTGAAAAACCAAACCCTCATGCAAATGTATCACATCTCCTCTTTCTCCAACTTGTCATTTGATGATCCTCTTGCAACCAGCTGTGATAACATACATGCAAACTGCATCCAAATATTGCTTGACTAAAATGCAACAGTACCTGGCCAGAATGTACCAAATTGAATTGTCTTTGCAGCTTCCAGGGCACCTAACTAGTCCCTCATCAAGTCTTTGACAGTACGTTCTTGTGCCTTCATCATCATGGATCTCACAAGGTTCCAAAACCATCTGCTTTTCTTGTAGCCCAATGTATTCAAACATTTGTTCACAGAAGTAAACTACCAGCAAAGGAGGATAGATTCTTTTTGTGTCTTCCTTGTTCCACCTTTGATCTGAATGACAAATTGATCCAAATTACAGGCATCCAGATCAATGGTGGGCCAAGGAAAACACAAAAATAATCAATCTGCCTTTGCTGGTAGTTTACTTACGTGAACAAATGTCTGAATACATTGGGCTAAAAGAAAAGCAGATGGTATTGGAACCTTGTGAGATCCATGATGATGAAGGCACAAGAATGTACCGTCAAATACTTGATGAGGAACTACTTTGGTGCCCTGGAAGCTGCAAAGACAATCCAATTTGGTGAATTCTGGCCAGGTACTGTTGCATTTTAGCCAAGCAATATGTGCATGCAATTTGCATGTATGTTATCACAGCTGGTTCCAAGAGGATCATCAAATGACAAGTTGGAGAAAGAGGAGATGTGATACATTTGCATGAGGGTTTGGTTTTTCTGAAATTGAACATGTGCCATATTGCTGAAAGGGGTGGGATGGGATGGGGGGAAATTGCTTGAGGGGAGAAAGAGGACCTTTTTAAGTAGCTCTTGATGGATCCTTCAGCCTGGTGGTTGAGTAGTGGGTGGTGGCAAAAAATCTGTGGCATCTTGAATATGCAATTAATCTAAAAGTGCTGAGTGGTGGGTTAGGGCTTTGGACAGTCCAAATAAAAAAGTTGACCTTGAGGAATCCAATCTTGCTGCTCAGCTAAAATTATTATAACTGGGGCTTCCAGTATTGAAAATTATTTGACAATCACTCTTTTTCAAAACTTTTGATTATGAAGTATGATGCAAATCAAAATTAGCCAAATTTCATAATCATGTCATAAAAAAACAGATTGTACCCCAGGACCTTCCTTTGAAAAGCAGCCAAAGCAGTGCAATGGATTTTTATTCATACATTAATTATGCATTATTCCCAAGAACAACAAAGTTCAAGATTAAAGAGTCAAAAGAAAAAGTTTAATTTCTATGCAAATAATAATTATGATTAGCAATATGGAGTACTTTATTTTTGTTAGCTTTGGTATAATGTATAGTACCATCCTGAATGCTTCTACAAGTGTTTAGGGTTCTAACATTGATTTGTAAAGACATGGCAAGAGGGGTATACAAAACATTTTCTACAGGAGGAAGTGTACAGTGCCAATAATTTTTTGATTGCCAGAGTAACTTAACAATTCCTTTTTGAGTAGAGAAATTGATCCCAACCCCATAGTCAGGTATGACAAAATGCCCATCATGAACATTGTAGCCCTTGGAGGGAGTTGCAAGTGATCCACATGCTTTCTTCTGTGGTACAAATACAGCAAAGGCAAAGTTGGATATATCATTTTCATCAATATGGGGCAAATTTCAGAAGCCATCAGAGGTAAAGGTGAGGTGAGGTGAACAGCAGCTGGTCCCAAGAGGATCATCAAATGATAAGTTGGAGAAAGATGGGATGTGATAATTTTGCATGAGGGTTTGGTTTTTCTTAAATGGAACATGTGCCATATTGCTGAAGAATCCTCCAAATATACTAGAAGCCCTTTCAGAATAAGACATAAGTTCATCATACTGGTTTTTGGCAGTAGAAGTCTTCAGGTCCTTGATGTATTGGCCAATCATTTGAGCTGTTACCATGGCCTTACTCCATCTAATTTCCCAAATTTTTCCTGCCCATGATCTAGATGGTGAGCCCAATGGGTTTACCAATTTCTTGCATTGGTGCAGGAACCAAGCAAAAAAGTCAATATCATCATACTCCTGAGGTGATAGGTCCTGTATTGGGATAAATTTGATATAGGCAATAATATCATTCTTCTCCTTATCCATCAGGAGCACTTGACCATGATCAACCAGTTGAAAGTTGGATTCAACAAAGGCATGCACCTCTTGAAACTCTTCATTTGTTGATTTTCTGGGATTTTCAGGATCAATCTGGGGATAGAGCTCACATTTGTTATAGGACCTGTAGCTCCACAGAATTTTGGGTTGCTGTGCCTTTTCCTTGTTACCTGTGATTTTTTGGGTAAAGAGAAGATCCCTGTTCAATTTGTACTTCGCTGGTTTTCCTCCAGCAATCTTATGATTGCAATATGCTTTTGTCCTGGTGAATGGTGAAAGTAACAACATTAATAATTGAGTGGTATGCAGTTCATATTCACCAGGGGACATATCCATAGCATATCAAATCATATAATTTCCAAAAGAGAAGTACAGTGAAAAAGTGGGAAGGGATTGGGAAAATGTCAGCTTGGTGAATCAAAATAAAGGATAATAACAAGGAAAAAACTATACGCTTTAGTCTTGTTCCTGGCCATGAATATATTGATTTGGATGGTAGCAATTCACAGGGAAGAGTACTTGGTATGCTTGGGGGAAAAGATGATGATCTTTAAATGGATGGAAGAGATGGCATTTGTGGATATTAAGAGTGGAAGTGGGAGTCAAAGTCAAGGGGTGTGGTGGGATGGGATGGGGGAAAGCGCTTGAGGGGAGAAAGAGGTCCTATTTAAGTAGTTCTTGATGGATGCTTCAGCAAGGTGGTTGAGTAGTGGGTGGGGGAAAACAATCTGTGGCATTTTGAATATTCAATTGATCTAAAAGTGCTGAGTGGTGGGTTAGGGATTAAGACAGTCTGAATCCAAAAGTCAACCTTGAGGAATCCAATCTCACTTCTCACGGGAAATTTTTGTGACTGGGTCTTGCAGTATTGAAAAATATGGGACAATCACTCTTTTGAAACGTTGAATTATGAGTTTTTATGCAAATAAAAATTTTAAGAAATGTGGCAGATGAAAAATACAGCTAAAATTATGAAAAAATATTCAAATCACTTGCAAGATGAATCAGTAAAGCTAGAGAAACTCAGAGAAGAAATGACAGCACTCATATTAAGCATTTGAGCTTGGTAACTCAGAGATTGGAGGGGTTTCTAGGCTGAAAGGCATGTTGGAACAGGAATTTTTGTTCATGTGGTTCATGTAGTCATGAGCAATAGCCTTGGCTAGATCATTCTTGGTGGTCAATGTCAATTTTCCAGTATCTTGAGGGTTCTCAGATATACTGAGCATGATGGATCAAATGTAGATTTGAAGGTGAGCCCATATGGGCTCCTTGGCTGAAGGTCTTCCATCTGAGAGAGACTGAATTTTTTGAATTAAACAGAGGAGTTCATGACAATCACATAAAGAAGCAGTCCTTCTTTCTCTTGAAGCCATGAAGATCCCCTGCATGCCAGCAAGAAGGTAGAAGACAAAAGGGAGGAAATTGTGGTGGCATTCTAGTTGAGTCAATTCAGTGCAACATTGTTCATTTGAAAACTCTGAGACAGTGAGGGAAGAGTGGTCAACAGTGGATGCTGGAGGGTCTTTGCGCTTGTGCCTTTTCTTCTTGCTGGTGGAGGGCTCCTTTGGATCTTTCTGGGAATGAGCCTGAAGTAAGGTGAAGCTGATCATGATATCAATAATGATGCTGCGTAGCTCTTGAAGACAGTCCCTTGGCTCAATGGGCATAGCCTCTGACTGATTGGTGGGCATAGCCTCTGAATGATTGGTGTTGGCCTCATTGTCTAGAACCATGTGATGCTCTATTGAGCAGGGCTGCAGTGAATTTTGAAATTTCTTGATTCTTTGGAGCCACATAACCATTTGTAGGTTTGCCTTGACATTGGAGACTGGAGATGTGAGAGGATTGGGAGGCTGTGCACACAGTTCATTGGCAAGTGTTTGCACTGAGAAAGCCACTGTCTTGGCCCATTTATTGATTGCTTTCCCAGTGGGATGGTCCAAGGCATGAAGAAAGCGCACCAGATTGGATTCTAGATGAGCAGTTTTCTGATCTAGGGGGGGTGCACCAGCGGGACAAAAATGGCTGTTCTGCAGGCGGTTGAGGGCAGGAAAATTGATGATGTCTGGTGCCCACCATGGCTCATGTGCATCCAAGCATAGAAAATCTATTGCTGTGAAATGAAAAAGTGGTCATTAGCAAAAAGAAATCTTGGAAGTTGATGGGATGTTCAAATAAAACTAACCTTGCTCACGGATCTGCCAAACCCAGTTACCATACTCAAAATTGGCTGAATGGGAGAAGTACCACATTTCTGGTGGTTCCATAGTAGTGGTGGCCTGGAGACGGAAATCCAAAAAGTGCTTCACCGCATCCCATCCCATTTGGAGTTTCCTTGGAGATTTCCTACCCTTGAAAGATTGAGTGATTGAATGAATCTCCTTGCGTATTCTTTTTTGGTAAATGATGGTAAAATAACCTCTACTTGCTTGATCATCAAAATCATAAGTGGGCTCCTCATCTTGGGGAGCATCTATACCAGAAACAATGGGCTGGGGAGAGGTTGGGTCTGGTTCAATCACTAATGCTTGATTGGATGTCTCAGGTTGATCTGGGGCCACCTGGGATTGCTCAGAAGTGACTTGGGGTTCCTCCATGGTTGCAGTGGGTTGGGCACATAGGGAAGTTTCAGGAGTTATTTGGATTTCTGGTTGAGGGGAGGATGCAATGGCTTCATGATTTGATGCTGCATCAGGGGAGGAGGGGGCTGGATTGTGATTTCCCATGATTTGTAGATGTGGGGTCATGTCCACAGGGGAATGAGTCAAGCTTGGATGTTTTGGAGGTGGCTGTAATGGGGGCTGTTGGGACAATGAGGAGCTGGGTGTGATGCTCAGCCGTTCTCTGCAGGGGAGACACCTTTTAAAATTGTATTCTAAGGGAAAACAAACCAATCAGACCTCCAAATCTGCAAATGTGAAGAATGAAAGTGGGGCAAAAACTAACCTTTTCAGATATCACTCAAGCTGGAGTTTAACCTGTTCACAGTATCTCGGATTGACCTGGGGATCCTGAGGCAAGCACAGGTAGTGACTATCTCTTGAATAGTATCAACATTCTGATAGAATTCTTCTTCAGTTACTTCATGGACTTCTGATGCGGGGTCAGACTTGTCTGCAGGCGCTGAGAGTTGTTCATCTTCATGAGTTGATGGTGAGGACTCTGTTGATTATGCCAAGGCATTAGTCAATGGATGCCAAGGTTGGTAGGGATTGTTCTCTCAATTTGATGAAATACAAAACAGTGCGTTAACAAACCTGAAGGTGGGATTGCTTGTGTAGGAGCAGTGGATGCCATTGTGAGTGGATTAATAAATAGATGGGAAAAAGGTGTGAAGCTGGCTTGAGGGGTATTGGGGAATGAAGAAAAGGGGAAAAACCTGAGCGAAGGGAGGGTTATATATAGCCATTGACAAAAAGACTCGTTTCATTTTTCTTGCTGAAACCCACCAAACAAACATGGCTGCTGACCATGTCTACATGATGCAACATGGAGATCCATAGTCATTTTTGTTTCATGCTGGTGTGAAGCATGTGGCTTGCATTATCTGGGGATAGACCTGTGCATATGTAAGCCTTGATGACTTGCTGCATTAGCTGAAAAATAATTTAGCACATTTATGGATGATGACAATTGCTTCTTGTGACAGACTGCAACCATTAGAATGCCTAATGGACGGTGACCAATGTTCTTCTTAATGGTTGCCAACCATTTCAGTTCTTTATGGATGATGACAATTGCTTCTTGTGACAGACTGCAACCATTAGAATGCCTCATGGATGGTGACCAATTTTCTTCTTAATGGTTTCCGACCATTGAATTTCTTTATGGATGATGACAATTGATTCTCATGAGCAACTATTACCATTAGAATGCCTCATGGACAGTTACCAATGTTCTTGTTAATGGTTGCCAACCATTGAAGTTCTTTATGGATGATGACAATTGCTTCTGATGAGCAACTGAAACATGAGAATGCCTCATGGATGGTGACCAATGTTCTTCTTAATGGTCGCAAACCATTTATTCTCCTTCCAGTGTCACATCAAGGACAAGAGTGTACCACACAATGTCACACAGTGTAACATCTTATCTACACATTTGGGAGTATTGGTGACATGCAGTGACACAACACGCGTGATGTGAATTGTGAGCAAAGTAACTCATGGCATAGTGGAAAAATTGTACTTCTCAAGAATTGTGATGCAAGAGTAATGTACAGGATAGTGAGGAGGGAAGACAACAACCATATGAGTGAGATTGGGAAGAAGGAGATGAGAAGCTAAGGGAGAGGGGATTTAGGTTTCATCCTCCAGGGATTGGAACACTTTCCTCCAATCCCTGGTGGTGAGAATAGTTGACCTGAATATGATATGAGCACAATTTCCTGAATCAGCCAACTGTAAGGTTGGTGGATATATTTCCAGGAAAAAAAGACTTACTGGGTAAGTTGCTCCTTGCGTTTCTGAATCTGAAGGAGAGATGGAAAATTCAGTGAGGTGCATATGATGAGTGGAGTATGAGGACATTACCTTTTGAATATTCTCCTCAATGGTATTGGGTGCAATGAGGTAATAAACCTGCACTGGCCTTGTTTGACCCATTTGATGCAGCCAATCAACTGCCTGTGCCTGGGTTGTGGGGTTCCAACGGGGTTCCTATGTAGATCAAATGAATGTAGACTAAGTAAATGGCAAAATTCTAGAAAGTATTGGGTGCTTACCATGATGAATACAACATTGGCTGATGTGATGTTGATTCCAACACCAGCCGCCTGAATGGAGGAAAGAAGCACATAAGTTGTGCTACTTGCTAAAAACTGCTCAATAATTGATTCTTGCTGTTTTTCCATTAACCCTCCATCCAGACAAAAGGAGGAGATTCCATATTCATCTAGTGTCATTCCAATCCTGCACATGAGGGGAGAAAATGGACTTTTGAGTGGGGTCTCATTGGAAACAGGAGAAAAAGACAACCAGCTTACAGATCAAGATAATGTGTCCAACACAAGAAGACCACAACTTTGCTTGCTCCAGCTACCACCACTGATCCTAGCTGAATCATCCCTACAAGCTGTTTGATTTTGGAGCTCTCAAGGCAGCTGTCAATATCAATGTGGTGGAAAATTGTTTCAGCTCCCGTGCTGTGATCCTTGGGACCGAATTCTCCTGGAAGGATGAATCATCCATTTTGGTCCATGATGACATTGGGGTCTTCCAAAATGGGATGATTACATGCTCCTATGAGGTGGCCAAGATCTTTGAGGAGTGAAAACCTCATTGGCTTGGATCCATCAGCAGGCAGCTCATTCCTGATCTTAGAAATGAATTGGTCCTGGAGTTGGCAGTAGAAGTCTTCCACTGCAGGTGAGAGTGGTGTCTTGATGTAGTTGTGAGTAATACTGGGGAGATTTGACAGCTCATCAACCTTGGTCCTTTGAAGGTTGGTGTGTTGGAGGACCATTTGTATTGGGGCAAAGTCCCCTGCGTTTAGGTGGGGCAAAAGGGTAGTTGCCCAGTCACTGTACTCATTTTCTAGACTGATACCCAGGAAGCTAAGGAGAGAGAGGAGATCTTGAAGGCAGTTTTGCACAGGCGTTCCTGTGAGACAAACTCTACAATCAGTGGCAACCTGGGTGACCGCTTGGGAAAGCTTGGCCTTGGTATTTTGGATAGTGCTGTCATGCAAGTGAATTGCAGTCAGTTTGGTCCCAAAAAATACTTGGGTAGGAAAGATGGCAAAATGAAGGTTGGATTTACTGTGCCTCATCCAAAATAATCCTGAACCATTTTCTGGAGAAGATAATGGAGCGTGGGGTGTTGCGGTTGGCTTGCATTTTGTTGTATTCCAAAGACACCAGAAGATATAATGTGAGAATTACATCTGCATGTTCCAGTTGACAATCCATGGTCTGATGCTGCCATTTTCCATGGTAGGTGAGAAAATCGATGGCCTTTGACTGCATATGCTTCATAATCTCTCTTTTCCAATTCTTCAAGAGGCGTGGGGGGGTTATCACCAGTGTGGCTTGATGTGGAGGTTTTTCAGGGGGGGGATCCAGGGGAAGGCCATAGGTCCTGGCTTGCAGAAAAGTGGTTGCAATAAGTGAAATCAATTGTATTGTTTTACCAAGACCCATTTCATTGGCCAGGATAGATCCAAGTGGGGATTCTGGAATGTCCTCACCCCTTGCAAGAGCTATGCTCTCACCAGTGATCTTGTTCTCCCATAGTGCACCACTATCAATTGGGGGTCTTCTTCCACAAAGCCAAGGCGGATTCAGCATGTGGTGATTCCCTATCAAGGAGGAAAGCAAGTCCTTAAGACTGATGTGGTAGCAATGGGGTTTTGATTAAATTGGTAGGAGGAGAAACAGGTTCCAGATCACACCCACTGGGCACCTTGAGTAGAGCGGGGTTGTAATGTAGCTCTTTGATAGCAGACAGGAGGTCTACAATTTCTGTGGCAAGGTTGGAAAGGGAAATGGAGTTGTTTTTTGCGGGATTGTATTGTGGAGGGCATTCAAGGTTAATGAATGAGGAAACAATGGAGGTGGTGATGGCCATGAGATCACGTTTGCTGCAAAATATAAATAATGCCAAACTGAATGTGACAACAGGCTGGGAGGAGACATGCAGAACTGCCTCAACATAGATCTGTGAAGCTGTTTGGTTGGTAAATTCCAAAGGGCATTTCCCAGCAGGGCCAAATGATGTTTGATTGGAGATATAAGGGAGAAGGAGACGTGACAGGGGAAGTGGTAAGGAGCCCACAGGTTGATCTAGGGTTGGGATTCTGACAACAAGTTTGCCATCTTGGCAAAGAAGGGAGACCCAATGAGTTGATGGTTTGGAAATGAGATAGGGAAAACAATTTCAGGAATTGAGGTGAGTGTGGTTTTGAGGAGGCCAAGACATTTAGCAGTGAAGGAAGCCATGGCTAAGGTTTGATGAAGTAATGTGATGAGTAAGGGATTTAATAGACGGATGGATGGAATATGTGGGAGATTGTGAGAAGATAAATGATTGTGAGGGGGGAAAAAAGAATGTGAAGGTGAGTACTTATATCTTTGAGCTGACCAGGAGGTGGCTCTGTGGTAGGAATTTGTGTCAACGCGTGGCATAGTCTCAAGGTGATGATGTACACCATTGTTGAACAAACTATATACAGTTCTTGAAATGAGTGGCATATGACGTCATTACATTCAGGGATATGCAAATTCTCATTGTGGAAGTATGCATAAGGGTGGGAGGGTTGACGTCTCACTTGTGTCAATTGTGGTAAATGGTCTGCCAAAGATTGATTTGAGAGGGTCTGGAATTGACTTGTGTGCTGGGTGGCAAGCTTACAGCTCCATTTTTGACAGATCTACATGGGATGAATGGAAAAGGATGCTGGTGAAGGAACCCAAAATTGAGTTTTCCGCTGGGCGGCAAGCGTGTAACTCCTGAAAGGACCATGGAGCATAGGACATAATGAGAGGTTGTGCAATCCCGTGGCCAAGGTCCAGCTTGGTTTTTGAGTGCTACACAAGGGTGTGGGAATACAATAATCTGTGGATCAAAACTGGCTTGATATGCCCACACCCTTGTGAAGGAACCCAAAATGGAGTTGTACGCTGGGCGGAAAGCGTACAACTCCTGAAAGGACCATGGTGCATAGGACATAATGAGGTTGTGCAATCCCATGGCCAAGGTCCAGCTTGGCTTTTGAGTGCTACACAAGGGTGTGGGCATAAAATAAGATGTGGATCAAAACTGGCTTGATATGCCCACAGCCTTGTGAAGGAACATAACATGGAGTTGTACACTGGACGGCCAGCGCACAACTCCTGAAAGGCTCATTATTTTAGGACATAATGAGGTTGTGCAAGTGGGTGGCCAAGGTCCAGCTTGGCGTTTGAGTGCTACACAAGGGTGTGGGCATAAAATAAGCTGTAGATCCAAACTGGCTTAATATGCCCACACCCTTGTGAAGGAGCCCAAAATGGAGTTGTACGCTGGGAGGCCAGCGTACACCTTCTGAAAGGATCATGGTGCATAGGACATAATGAGGTTGTTCAATCTGTGCCTACAAGGGCTCAACTGCAATTTTTTTGGATTGTGCAAGGGTGTGGGCATAACTCAAGGGACACCTGTTTTGAAGCTTCATTTTGACATACCTCCTGGGGGGGTTGGCATTGATATTATGCATGCTGTGTTCTCAAGCTGCTTTCACAGAATTGCAAACAGAAACAGTAGGGTGCAGGCATCTTGGTGACAGAAAACCTTCAAGCTTGCCCATGGTTGGCAACCATTGGGGCAAGCTAATGGTTGACAAGAATTGGAGAGAGCTAATGGTAGGGGACCATTGGGTCAAGCTAATGGTTGGCAACCATGGAGGCAAGCTAATGGTTGACAAGAATTGGGGCAAGCTAATGGTTGGAAACCATTGGGGCAAGCTAATGGTTGGTAAAAATTGGGGAAAGCTAATGGTTGGCAACCATTGAGGCAAGCTAATGGTTGGCAACCATTGGGGCAAGCTAATGGTTGGCAACCATTGGGGCAAGCTAACGGTTGGCAACCGTTGGGGCAAGCTAATGGTTGGAAACCATTGGGGCAAGCTAATGGTCCAAAACCATTAGGTTGCACGCTAATGATTGATGACCTTTGGAGCAAGCTAATGGTTGGCGACCATTGGGTTGCACGCTAATGATTGATGACCATTGGAGCAAGCTAATGGTTGGCAACCATTGGGGAAAACTCATGGTTGGCAACCATTGGGGCAAGCTAATGGTTGGCAACCATTGGGGCAAGCTAATGGTCAGCAACCATTGGGTTACACACTAATGGTTGATGATCATTGGGGCAAGCTAATGGTTGGCAACCATTGGGTTGCACACTAATTTTTGATGACCATTGGAGAAAGCTAATGGTCAGCAACCATTGGGGAAAGCTAATGGTTGGAAACCATTGGGGCAAGCTAATGGTTGGCAACCATTGGGGCAAGCTAATGGTTGGCAACCATTGGCGCAAGCTAATGTTTGGCAACCATTGGCGCAAGCTAATGGTCGGCAACCATTAGGGAAGGCTAATGGTTGGAAACCATTGGGGAAGCTAATGGTCAGCAACCACTGGGGCAAGCTCAGCCTAAGGTAATGAAAAGCAACCATGAGGCTAAGGTAATGGATGGCAACCATTGAGGGTGACTCTCCCCTCAATGCATAAATGCAAACAAGGTAGTGTATAAGGTGTGGGTGGATAGTGCACCCAATTGACAAATCAATCCCTCCCTCCATCCATCCATCCCTCCATCATTTGATCCATCCATCCATCCATCCATCCATCCATCCATACCATCCATCCATCCATACCATCCATCCATCCATAGTATCACCACAAGACTTCTCCACTATGTCTACATCACCTGCACACAGAAAACCCACACCCTCAATTCCCTCTGCCCAGCCCACTGAGCCCACTGGAGATCAACCAACTGCTGATCCAGTACAAACCAAACCCCCACCCTCAATTCTGTCTGCCCAGCCCACTGAGCCCGCTGGAGATCAACCAACTGCTGATTGCCCAGCAATCATCACTCCAGACCATGAGTCCTTTTTTCACTTTGTCATGTTTGCCTCAACTACTGACCAGACCTCCCTTAGCCTCTCTTCCACCACCCCCACCATGGGTTGAAGTTGTTGGCATGGAATCATCATCAAGCCGCCATGCTGCACCCCCACCCCCAACCCCAGCCCAGACCGGTGGCTTGATGAGCACACAGGAAGCCTCGGTTGTCTAAAAGTCTAACTTCCTTGCTAATAGCAAGGGGCAAATGGCAAAGCTTCTTAAAATGGCCAATGACAAATCACTGCCACAATCAGTGCAAGACATGGGAATCAAGGCCTGTCAGGGTCTTCAAGATGCAATGGCCTGTGAGTTGAAACACTTGAATGCTAGTCTAATCCCTGGCTGATCCTCATTGTGTCCTTCACCAGTGGTTGAAAACAGTGATGACCTCCCTCCTGAGGAGGAGGTTCAGATTGGGTCAGGGAAACTTCTTGCCAAAAGACAGGCTGTAACTGCCTCTGCCAATCCCAAAAAAAAGAGGGATAAATTTGTGCCCTTGATGGAAAATGATGAAGAGGAAAGTACCCCAGGCCCCGCTACTCCGCCCACACAAGCTGCTCCAAATGAAGTGCCCTCCGAAGAATCCCAAAATCCACTCTTTATCCCTGAAGTCCCAGCAGAGCAGGCCTCCATCACCACTCTGCTTGAACCCAATGCTACGTCAATGGTAACAGACTCCCAACCCACCAAGGGGGCTACCCCCCCCTCTGCCGCTGATCCTGCAAATGAACCTGGTAAGTCACTTCCATCACATCCATCCAAATACCTTCCCTGATTGCCAATCACTGTAGCTCCCTCCGTAGATTCACCTACACTGTTCAAAAAATACCCGGCTGAACTCCAAGAAGCTATTCAACCCTTTGCAAATGGCATCATTGACTCAAAGTGCTACAAGAGTGCTGTTGAGGCAGCAGTGCATCTCTTTGGATTACGTGCAAAAGACCACAAAGAATGGGGATCTTACCCTCAATTGCTATCTTACACAATTTGTTTCAACACCATCAGTGCTGGTATCAAGGAATGGATCAGTCAATTGGCTACAAGTGGTAAGCTTGATTCCACTGGGATCTTTTGCCCTCACAGTAGCCAACCTCTCCTCATTCCTACAGATGCAAATCCCTTCCCACCTTGCACATCTGAGCCATATTACATTCCAGATGTATTTGCTCTGCCTCTTCTACCTGGGTCACCACCCCCACCAGCCCCAACCATAGGGTCCAAGCTGCACAATCTCTGGATCCACCTTACTCACCCTCCAGAGTTTTCACAGGTTAGATGGGCACAATTATGGTTCCAATCAATCCTCCTGGTCTCAAGAGAACTCACCCAGCCACCAGCATTTATCCAACCACCAGGTACTGAAGATGAGGCAAGCCATGATATCTCAATCATCAAGTATTTTGCCGCTTGTCATGGCTCACATGAAGACATGGCTCAGATTGAAGGACAGCCAGTTCACAGCCCTAGTCCTGAATCTGGCTTCAACTCCCTGTACAAATTGGCTGACAACATCTACCACATGCTCATTGCATTTGCTCTCCTGCGGACAAAACTTTGATTGGAGGGGTCCTCCACAGCAGTGGCACTACAGCAGGCCAAGTTCAACACCATCAGGGTCACCATCACATCCTGACCCTACTACCACATTCTTGTGGCCTACCTTGTAGCGGGAGTACATGGCCTCTTGCTGATACCATCAGACATTAGGAAATTTCCCCTGGTTCAATCCCTCCAGCTCCTGAGCCTTGTCTCCAAAGCCAACAAGCTAGAGCCCAAGGACATCAAGGAACAAGTATTGAAGCAGACAAATGCTTACATAGTGAAGCTTATCCAAGACTGCTTTTTCAGCCCTGAATTTTGGCCAGGAACACGGGTATCCCGCATGGACTTGGCAAAATGTCTTATCCTTGATTTCAGTGATCATTGGCTTTCCCAAAAACCTTCAACTAATAATCCTGTATTTAGTTTACCTTGCAAATCTAATGTTTCTATTTCAGCTATCCCAAATTTATCAGTATCTTAGTTTACTAGCTTTTCTTTCTCCATTGCTTTTAATCATCATGCTTATAAATCAATTCATGTATGCCTTATGCAACTTAATTCTTGATAAATGAGTTCATAATGCGATATTGTGGTGAGCTGAGTCCCATGAGCATCTGTAAAAGTGAGAGACTCAAAGTCCATGCAAATTTTTCATTCATCTGAACCATTGACCAGATGCATTGTGATAGCTTTATGGACAGTGACCATTGTTGTAGTCCACTGTAAGCATCTGGTAATGTGAGGCATGCAAAGTTCATTCATAGAGCTCTCACTTGCCCAATGGGCCAGATGCATTGTGATAGCTCTATGGATAGCAACCATTTTTGTAATCCAAAAAATTGGCTCAAAAACCTGTGATTAAACTTGGGCAAAAATTGATTAAACCCAAAAAAAATTGTTGCCCAGTCCAAGCATTCTTAAAAACACAATACTTGTTTCATCCAGGTATGTGTTATCCCGCATTCACAAGATTGAATGGAATTTCTTAAACTCATGCATCACTTACAGAAACATAAACACTGAAACTTTTATATCAACTTTTATTGCATTAAGAAATATAAGAATAGAAAGGCTCTCAAGATACGGGAAGAATAAAAAGACCACCCAAGTGTCAACTATTGTTGGCGTGATCCACTTGCCTCAGGGGTATGAGCTGGAAATATTCCAATTGTGGTAAAAGGCTTCTTCTTGATTTTTTCTAATAGTAAGGTGATTGCTGGAACAATTTTTGAGTTGTCACAAGGAGCCACAAGTTTGAGGTCAATTTCTGAAAGGGCGTGCAGTGCTGCAGGGAGATAAGTATCAATTGGAAGTTTTTTTGGGCATTTGAGGAGGGTGAATTCTTTGGTTTTTACCTTTCCTGACACACAATCAAGTAGTGAATGCAACTGCTTGATTTCTTGGTGCTTCATAGCAACTGGTAACACTATTTCATCTAGGAGTCAAGTTAGATCATTTAGTTCACAGCTTCTCCAGGGGGTTTCAATGGTTGTGCGAGTGCCATCTTTATCCTCCTCCCAATCAGAAACAACATCCACACAGTCAAATATTGCAATGACTTCTGCTGCTTCTTTAGGAAGGTATTTGCGGGCTGTGTGAAAACTCTTTTCACTTATCTGTAATGCAAACCAACACACACCATCAGCATCCATTCTTTGAATACAAACCCCCAGGACTCATGCTCTAACCTTCTTTTTGGCTTGCTGGATGGATGCCCGTTGGGCCTTGGTAATTTTATTTTCTTGTAACTTTGACCCTAATAGTTCTGCTTTCTGTATTTCTTTTCCCTGCCCCAGGACCCATCTCTCCAATAAAGCGCTCATGTTCTCCATTCCATCCCACACCATACAAGGTTGCGCCTTTTTCCAGTTTGAGTAATGCTGGACTATGATGGCACCTATTGCTGCATTCCAGCCCAATGAAAAAGGACCTTGCATGCCACTCAAATGTAATCCTTGAGAAACCTGCCTTTTTCACATCTCTCTCACATGTTACCTTAGCACTCCATGGGAAATTATTGGTTGATGGCACATTGGGTGCTGGGTGGAATTGTGGGGGTACAATGTTGTTTCTGAGTCTAGCCACTTCTTCATTGTATTGCAGCTGCCCATCCGCCTGATTTGCCTTTCCATGTTCTGTCCAGACAGACTCCAGATGTGCCATGACCCGCTGTGCCCTCATAGGAGCCCACTGTTCCCATTTCAGTATTTCTTCATGAGAGGGAGGTGAGGGGAAGTTCATTACATTTGCTGGCATGCCCATCAAAAAGCGGAGCCATTTCCGTAAAGAACGTGAGATAGTACTAGATTGACTGGGAAGGGGGGTTTTGGTGACCATCTGGCGCACTTGTCTCAATTTGCGGTCTAAAGTATCCTTGTCAAGTTTTTGCTTTTCAGAATGGTTGGTCAGTCCAATCCTAGATTGAGCAGTGCAATCATTCATGTCCACTAAACCTGTCAGCCTGCTACTTAGCACAGAGCAACCTGACAAAGCAACAACAATAATAATATTAACAAAATTAAAAGGAACAAAGATAAATGAATAAATAAAATTATTATAAAATAAAGGAGTAGGAAATCCATAAATATTATTGCAGAAATGGATTCCCCACCCAAAATAAGGTAGGGTCACTCACTGACCCCACCCTTGAATTCTTACTCCTTATATTTTTTAATTAATTTAATACAAAATGGTAAATGACCACGGCACCAGTATGGCACCTTTTAGCCATTTTAATATTTCACATGATATGTCATGTATAGGTTTCACACCTAAATTTCAGTCAAAATCCAGGTGTTGTGTGCAGTTTAGGAGTTACACGGGAAATTGTGTTTTGTCACAATTCCCGCACGCAGCCCCGCGTCCCTACAGCGCTGGTCTCCTGCGTACGCAAACTCCGGCACGCAGCCCTGCGTCCCTACAGCGTTGGACTCCCGCGTACCCCAACTCCCGCACGCAGCCCCGCGTCCCTACAGCGCTGGACTCCTGCGCAGGTAATCCCGTGACCTAGTCACGCGCGCAGCAGTACAGTCACCCGCGCGCATCTGAGCAGCGGATCAGTCCCCGCGCGCATTTGAATGGACTGATCCCGCGCCTCCTTCTGTGATCAGTTTGACATCCAGGTACCGCTCAGAGGAGCTACAATATAGTAGGATCTACACTACATATGTAAAGCTACCACACAAGCATAGATTATAGTTCAAAAAACTTAAAAATCAATTAAAATTAGTTATTAACTAATTTTTAGTATTTTTTTATTAATTAAATAAAGATCCAGACTCACCCCAACATGAGTTGATCAGAACCTTCAAAGACCACAAAACTACATAAGGAGTGGTCATAAAAATTATTAAAAATTACATACAGGATCAGCGGAGGATGAAGAATCAAAAAACATCCACGTCTGCTCACTTTGGACCAGTACTTACAGTACAAATTGAGGATCAGTGCAGGATCAGCAAAATGACTAATCTATTGTTTAACAGATCCTGCAGCTAAAAAGGAGCTGTTCCTTGACAGATCTAAGGCCAGAAGGATAACAGCACCTTGAGGACGTGCCAATCTTGCCCTGATTGCCCCCCTAGCCTCAGCCCATGGCTAGTACCCCTTCTAGAGGCCCTCAAGCACCCAAAAAAATATATTTAAACAGGCTCTTTTTGCCCTTCTGTTTCCAATCAGTTATCAGTTATCAGGAATTATTTATTATCAATCAGACACGGTGTCATTGATTAATCAAGTGCTTATATGAAGATAAGAAAGTGATTTAGGACTTAGTCTGTATTAGTATTATTTACCTTTATTAACCAATCAACCATTGAAGTTTAGTCAAGCAATCTACCCCATCTGCTCTGAAACCCTTCCAATTATTCCAGGATTTTTGTGGTCAAGTGCTCAGAGTGAGTGTTTCCCTTCCTGTCTAGGCCACTTGTGCTGTTAAGCCCGGCTATTAGTGGAATAATTCCTTTCTAATGCACCCATATTTATTCCAAGGTTCTTAAACTTCCTAAGGAGGCCCCTTGAAGAGAGGTTGCTAGTCTGTAAAGATCCCCAGTAGTATAATACTGTGGCCCCTCTTTTTATATTATATTTAAAATATTTATAACCAAACCAAATAAACCTTGCACTTGCTCTTACCATTCCATTATTGGAGCTTTAAAGTGTTTATTCTTTGGAATATTATTGCTCCAAGTTCTTTTATCACTCTCTGTAGCTAAAGGACTGCAAGGTTCCTGGTATCAGAGAGCTGACAACTGGGGGTCTGGCCGGGAAATATCCTCAATAATTAATTGTTTAATTAATTATCTCCTGGACCAGTTATTTATATAAAAAAAATTATATATATAAGTAGAAATACTTATTATTTATCTTTATCTTTTGATTTATCCAGTGGATTTAAAAACCAACGGAGAATTGATCAATTATTATTTAAATCTTCTTAAACAGAAAAAAGAAGAAAAATAACGTAACTTTGTGCCTGTTGTTATAACTCCTGAACAGAAACAAGAGAGACTTCTTTATTATAGACAACAAATCTTAAAAGAAAAGGAACAAGAGTTAGAAAGAATTATTAATTTTAACTCCTTGTTAAGACAGCACAAAGAGTGGAAAATCTATCAAAGAAAGCTTTCTGCCTTTAAGAGACGGTATCCAAATTATAAAAGTGAGCTTTGATCTCCTTTTTATTATTTTTTTTTATATATAAAAAAAAATCATAAAAAACTCAAAAATTATAAAAAAATTATTATAAAAATAAATAAATATATAACTTATATTTTTTATTTTATCCTTTCTAGTGGACTTTGTCTTTGGTGATCTTATTGACCAAGACCTCTTAGAGGACGTCCCAGATTGTGGACCCTTGGATATGTCCCAAGATTTGATTGGAACTCACTCAGATCCCGTTGGAATACCCTCCAAGGACGGTCCTGACCCCAACAAGGACTTAGTACCTTTAAACCTTCATATAAGTAAGACATATATTGTTTTAAAAAAAAAAATACTCGAAAAAATTATTTTTTTTGATTTTGTTTACAAAGTTTTGACAAAAACTTACATAATCTTTAAAATGCATCAAAACAGACGCAACACCCGCGCCAGTGGACGCGCCCCATCATATGGATCTTTGCCCGGAGGAACCCGTGCATGCAAGGATGCCAGTTGCAAACGCAATGCGGATCGAGCCAGTGATAGCTCCAATCCGAGCAACCGTGACAACGACCGCGGCTGCCAACTTGACCAACTCACCGTTGGAGGGCCGTCCCTTGTTGAAAGTGATATCCCAGGAGGATACCGTTCCACCTACGCCACCCCAGCCGGACTCCTCCAAGGAGGACAAAATAAAGGTATTGGTGAAAGAACACGTGGGTCATTGGGAACTATTCAAACAGGCTCAGACCAAGCAAGACCAGCAGGGTATGAGAAAAGCCATATCTTTGGCAAAGAAGACTCAAATAACCCTCCAAAAATTGATTCCCAAGAGAGAAGTAGAAGGTTACGTGAAGAATTGGAATCCTTGGGACCAATTAGTTTCCTTAAGAGGAAACAAAAACAACAGGAAGAAGAGATCTCTAGACCATCAGAAATTAAAGAGTCCCAAAGAGTGGGACAATATAATATCTTTGGCAAGAAAATGGAAGAAAGTGTACCACAATTAGACGTAGAAACTTTCAACTTGTTTTCCATAAATGTTTCTCATAACTTTGATATCATTGGCAAATGTTTTGATAAAGTATATGAGCAATTGGATAAAGTAAATACCAATTTTGGTAAAGTCATGCAATCCCAATCCCACTTGATCAAAATTAATGAGTTAGAGGTAAAACAAATAAGAGACAGCATTAGTTTGAGTAAGGGAGAACTAATGAATTACCTAGAAAACAATACTTCAGCTATCCAAGAAGAAATTCTTCTATCTATTGAACAAATCAAAGAAGGTATTAATAAAACAGACCACACTTCACCTACTCATATTATTAATAAAATTGATTCATTAAGTAACAAACTTGACCTGGAATTAGGTATGATTAAGAATGATCTCAGAGATCTAAAGATAAACTTATCTCAACCCATTGCAGATTCTGATGAAATCAGACCTTCCAGGTACCACAGTACGCCCCAACTACCTTCTAGACCAAGACTAACAAGGCATGAATCTTTCAGGCCTAGTCCCACTCCTGAAGTAGAACAAACAATAAAATTACTTCCCCCTATCACTGAGTGGCCTAAATTCTCCGGAGAAGGAGAATACAATCATGTCAGTTTTATTAAGTTCATTGACTATACTCTGGCCTCTTATGAACTTCCTGATAACATAGCCGTAGTAAGACTACCTAGACTGTTTGAAGGATTAGCCCTTGAGTGGTTCATCAATAAGAGAGAAGAGGTAGGATCTTTGTCATGGAATTTGTGGAAAGACTTGATTAAGGAACAATTTGGTACCAGAATTTGGAAAAGAAAAATGATGAAGACTTTTGAAACTTCTTTGTTTGATCCATCTAAGGACAAACCTCACAAATGGTGCCTTGACCAGAAGAGAAGACTAGACTGCTTCTACCCAAATGCTGATAAAGAAGAAGTCAATGAAAGACTCCTCAACCTATGTCCAGGACAACTTAACCATAGCGTAAGATGCAGAATGCCCATGAACTCTGACCTTTCCACTCTCATAGGAGTATTAGAAGAAACTATTGACATGAATGGCTTAGAAAAAAGGCTTAATAAACCCAGAGAACCAACTACTAGGAATAAGGAAGATTATAATAACAAGAGTAAAGAACCTCTACCTATCAACTCAGAAGCCAAGAATACTTTGGTGACCAAAGAAAAGACATGTTGGAATTGCAACCAAACAGGGCATGTAAGACCTGACTGTCCTTTACCCAGGAGAAAGATTAATCCTATTGAAGGAGAAGAGGATGACACTAATCCTGACCCCCAACTAGATGACACTGATGGTTCCATCTCTGAGTGTGACCTAATTATCACTAATCCCATTAATGTCATCAAAGGTAACATAGAATCTTCCCTAGATATTAACCCTGTTAGTGAAGATAGCAATTTGCCTCAAAAATGGACAACCAACATGAAAATCCAACATGTTTCTGAAGCTAAGACCTTAACCCTTAAACCTTCTATTGGAAAAGGGTACACCAGTGGTAAAACTTGTTATGCCACTGGCTTGATACAAGGTTCCCCCGTAAAATTACTTCTAGACAGTGGAGCCTTCTGCTCTTGTGTTGGAACTGACTACTTAGATAAACAGTATTCCAACTGGAAGAAAAACTTACTACCTGTACCTCGAGCTAAGTTCAGCAGCTGTAACTCACCTCTCAATGCTATTGGAGTATGGCCAACAGAAATCGTACTCCCCCACTCTAAAGGATCAATCAAGATAAAGATTGAATTTGTAGTACTTCAAAATGGAGTATGTGATTATTTTATTATAGGAAATGATTCTCTTTGCCTGTACGGGATAGATGTCTTCCAGAGTAAAGGGAGATATTTCACTATAGGAGGAGATTGGAACAATAAGTTCCAAATATGCCATGTCAATGCTAAAGCTACTGATTCCACTTATGAGAGACACTTAGAAACTTTTAACCAGGAATACTTTTCCCAAGCTGCCTTGAATTCCCAGCTTAGTGAAAACCAGAAAAGAGATATTCTCCAAGCATGCTTTGAGAACCAGAATGCTTTTTGCACTAAAGACCATCCCATTGGTAATATTAAAGGTCATGATATGGTCTTAACTTTGACTATTAAGCCTCCTTACCCTCCTAACCTCAGGAGACCAGCTTACCCTTCTAGTCCAAAATCTAGGACCGCTCTAGAAAGCCACATCCAAGAACTAGTGGACTTACAAGTCTTACGGAAAGTAGGGCATAATGAGCAATTAGACGTAACTACCCCCGTGATAATAGCCTGGCACAATGATAAGTCTAGGATGGTTGGAGACTTTAGAATGCTCAACAACTACACCCAAGCAGACTACTATCCTATCCCAAGGATTGACCACGCTCTACATAATCTTTCTAAAGCTAAGTTCATTACTACTATGGACATGTTGAAAGGCTTTCACCAAATACCTATCAGTCCGGATAGTAGGAAATTTATGAGAATTATATGTCATTTAGGCATATATGAGTATCTCAGGATGCCCTTTGGTATTAAAAATGCTCCTTCCCACTTCCAAAGAATGATGGATACAGTCTTAGGAATGTTCATCAGACAAGGTTGGATGATGGTATACATAGATGATGTTATCATTTATTCAGACGATTGGGATACTCACATGAATAAAGTAAGGCTAGTGCTTAAAACAATTGCCGCAGTAGGATTAAAAGTATCTATGAAAAAGTGCAACTTTGGATACGGAGAACTCAAAGCTCTAGGACACATTGTTTCTGGACTAACTTTAACTGCTGACCAAAGTCAGATAGCAGCAGTAATGAACAGACCTATGCCCCAGAACAAAACGGAACTCTTATCCTTTATAAGCTTCTGCAGCTATTACAGGAAGTACATACCTAAATTTGCTAACCTCACCAAGTGTTTATATGAGATCTGCAACAACAACACTTTGTTTGAAATGACTCATGAAAGATTGAAGAATTATGAGGAACTCAAAGTAGCTATGACTACTTCCCCAGTGTTGATACAACCAGATTATTCTAAACCTTTCAAACTTTACATAGATGCTAGCATGGAAGGATTAGGAGCTGCATTACACCAAGAAGTAATAGAAGAGGATAAACCAGTAGAGAAACCTATACTCTTCATATCTAGACAAGTCAAAGATACTGAAAAGAGATATGGTGCCAGCCAAATGGAATGCCTTGCTCTAGTATGGGCATTAGAAAAACTCCACTATTATTTGGAAGGTACAAATTTCGTGGTGATCACTGATTGCAATGCTGTTAGAACTCTCATGAACATGAAAACTCCTAGCAGGCATATGTTAAGATGGCAGATAGCCATACAACAGTACAGAGGTCAGATGACAATAGTCCACCAAGCTGGAGTTAAACATCAGAATGCTGACAGTCTTAGCAGAAATGCTCTACCAAATGATACTAGCAATCCTGCTCATGACCCAGAAGATCATGATATATTTCCTATACTAAACATTAACCTATTCAATCTTGAAGTCCCCATCATAGGAATTCACATATGTGAACTAGATGAATCACTGTTCAGCTCCATCAGAGAAGCATACAACTCTGGCATGAAGACTTTGATTAACATCATAGAAAGTACTTCACCTCCATCTGAACTCATAAACAGTTTACCTGAACCCCTGCTGAAGTCCTATAAAGAAGGAAGATTCACACTGTGGGATGGGATAGTATATTACCGGCATAAACACTCTAGTTTTATAGTCTTGACCAAAGCAGAGCATATCAAACTTGTTTTAGCTGAATGTCATGATAATTGCTCTTTGGGTCACCTGTCTATTGATAGAACCTCAGATAAAGTAAAGCAGACTGCCTGGTGGATCAACTGGAGAGACTCCACTATCAAGTATGTTTCAAGCTGTTAAATCTGTCAGAAGTCCAACAGGACCACTGGGAAAAGGTTTGGACTACTCCAAAGGACAGCTGAGCCCAGGAAAAGATGGGAAGTTATCAACATGGACTTTGTAACAGGACTGCCCCCTGGTGGAGCTTACTCTTACAACTCAGTCCTGGTTATTGTAGACAGATTTTCTAAGAAAGCCAAGTTTCTACCTAACCATAAGGAAGACACAGCTATGGAGGTAGCCTTACTCTTCTGGAACAGACTAATTGCTGATGTAGGAATTCCTAAGATTATTATCAGTGATAGAGACCCCAAATTCAAGTCTGAATTTTGGAGAAACCTCCATGATATGTTAGGAACTACCTTAGCCTTTTCTACAGCTTATCACGCTCAGACAGATGGATTAGCTGAAAGAATGATCCAAACTCTAGAGGATATGCTCAGAAGGTTCTGTTGCTTTGGGATGGAGTACAAAAATACAGACGGATATTGCCATGACTGGGTTAGCCTTTTACCTGCACTAGAAATGGCCTATAACAGTAGTAAACACTCTACTACCAAAGAAGCTCCTTACATACTGGAAAGAGGATGGATCCCCAAATTGCCCAAAGATAACCTCAATCAGGAGTTGACTAATATCCATCCAACATCATTGGACTTCAAAAACATGATAGATATGGAAAACAAGCACGCTGCTAAGTGTGTACAAGATGCTGTTGAATACAACCAACAGAGGTGGGATAAAACTCACAAAGAACCTGATTTCAGAATAGGAGATCAAGTTCTAATTTCAACCGCCAATTTCAATAACTTGGCTGGAAACAGAAAACTCAGACCAGCCTTTGTTGGGCCTTTCACTATCAAGAAACTCCATGGTAAGAATGCCGTAGAAGTCATCCTCAGTAATGAACTCTCTAGGAAACACCCAGTCTTCCCAGTTTGCCTTGTCAAACACTACCATCCCAGAGAAGGAGAAAAGACCCCTTCACTTGAAATACCAGTCTTAGATGAGCCTGAGAAGGACAAAGGAAAAGTTAGTAAAATCCTTAAAGATAAAAAAGAAAGGATCCAAGGAAAAGATGTTAGACTTTACTTAGTCAGATACAAAGGAGAATCAGCTGATAAAGATGAATGGCTACCTGAAAAAAACATTCCAGATGGACCTATACACCTGAGAAACTACAGAGCCAGTAAAAGACACTGAGCCCCAAAAATTTTTTTTCAGATATAGTCATATCTTGGAGTGGGGGAATGTCAGCCTGCTACTTAGCACAGAGCAACCTGACAAAGCAACAACAATAATAATATTATCAAAATTAAAAGGAACAAAGATAAATGAATAAATAAAATTATTATAAAATAAAGGAGTAGGAAATCCATAAATATTATTGCAGAAATGGATTTCTCACCCAAAATAAGGTAGGGTCACTCACTGACCCCACCCTTGAATTCTTACTCCTTATATTTTTTAATTAATTTAATACAAAATGGTAAATGACCACGGCACCAGTATGGAACCTTTTAGCCATTTTAATATTTCACATGATAAGTCATGTATAGGTTTCACACCTAAATTTCAGTCGAAATCTAGGTGTTGTGTGTAGTTTAGGAGTTACACGGGAAATTGTGTTTTGTCACAATTCCCGCACACAGCCCCGCGTCCCTACAGCGCTGGTCTCCTGCGTACGCAACCTCCCGCACGCAGCCCCACGTCCCTACAGCATTGGACTCCCGCGTACGCCAACTCCCGCACGCAGCCCCGCTTCCCTACAGCGCTGGACTCCCGCGCAACTGAATTCCCGCGCAGGTAATCCCGTGACCTAGTCACGCGCGCAGCGGTACAGTCCCCCGCGCGCATCTGAGCAGCGGATCAGTCCCCGCGCGCATTTGAATGGACTGATCCCCGCGCCTCCTTCTGTGATCAGTTTGACATCCAGGTACCGCTCAGAGGAGCTACAATATAGTAGGATCTACACTAGATATGTAAAGCTACCACACAAGCATAGATTATAGTTCAAAAACCTTAAAAATCAATTAAAATTAGTTATTAACTAATTTTTAGTATTTTTTTATTAATTAAATAAAGATCCAGACTCACCCCAACATGAGTTGATCAGAACCTTCAAAGACCACAAAACTAAATAAGGAGTGGTCGTAAAAATTATTAAAAATTACATACAGGATCAGCAGAGGATGAAGAATCAAAAAACATCCACGTCTGCTCACTTTAGACCAGTACCTACAGTACAAATTGAGGATCAGTGCAGGATCAGCAAAATGACTAATCTATTGATTAACAGATCCTGCAGCTAAAAAGGAGCTGTTCCTTGACAGATATAAGGCCAGAAGGATAACAGCACCTTGAGGACGTGCCAATCTTGCCCTGATTGCCCCCTTAGCCTCAGCCCATGGCTAGTACCCCTTCTAGAGGCCCTCAAGCACCCAAAAAAATATATTTAAACAGGCTCTTTTTGCCCTTCTGTTTCCAATCAGTTATTGGTTATCAGGAATTATTTTTTATCAATCAGACATGGTGTCATTGATTAATCAAGTGCTCATATGAAGATAAGCAAGTGATTTATGACTTAGTCTGTAGTAGTATTATTTACCTTTATTAACCAATCAACCATTGAAGTTTAGTCAAGCAATCTACCCCATCTGCTCTGAAACCCTTCCAATTATTCCAGGATTTTTGTGGTCAAGTGCTCAGAGTGAGTGTTTCCCTTCCTGTCTAGGCCACTTGTGCTGTTAAGCCCGGCCATTAGTGGAATAAGTCCTTTCTAAGGCACCCATATGAATTCCAAGGTTCTTAAACTGCCTAAGGAGGCCCCTTGAAGAGAGGTTGCTAGTCTGTAAAGATCCCCAGTAGTATAATACTGTGGCCCCTCTTTTTATATTATATTTAAAATATTTATAAACAAACCAAATAAACCTTGCACTTGCTCTTACCATTCCATTATCGGAGCTTTAAAGTGTTTATTCTTTGGAATATTATTGCTCCAAGTTCTTTTATCACTCTCTGTAGCTAAAGGACTGCAAGGTTCCTGGTATCAGAGAGCTGACAAAACCCATCACAATCGGCAGCTCTGTGTTAATAAAATTAGTGGACTTCCCAGTTCAATCATACTGCTCACCTGATTCTGGTATAGTATTCACATCTGGGGGAACCCCCCTGAGTAAGTCATCCAGGAGTCCCTCATGATATTGCAAACCAGAGTAAACTGTCTCTTTCACACCAGAGGATATTGTCTCTTCACGGGGCATTGGAGTGTCTTGACCAGCTGCAGCAGGTTGGGAGGTATGGGCACTCTGGTCTGGCACTATAAATAATTAATATTCAAGGGTTGGCTAAGGGTTGGCTAAGGGTGCCATGTAATACTATAGCACTAGTCCGTAATGCCCCAAATTTGAGGAGGAGGGCCCTATTGCTGGTGTGAGAGGCAAGGTGACATGCAGCTTATGGTTAAGTTGCAGGGCCAATGCCCGGGACTGAATTGATTTTGTAGAGGGTTGAAGTCAGGATTTTCCAAACCTTGAAAAACCAATATTGTTATAGAGATAGATGGTGAGTGTGTGAGATAGTATTGTTTAACTGTGAGAGAGTATGAACAGATAACTTGATGGTTAGACCGGGTGATTTTTGTCGGCTCTCTGATACCAGGAACCTTGCAGTCCTTTAGCTACAGAGAGTGATAAAAATGCTGGAATGATAATAATAATCATTATTCCAATAATAAACGCTTAGAAGCTCAAATAAATTATTTAGTAAGAGCAGTTTCAAGGTTTAATTGGTTTGGTAGTAAATGGTTTTCAATATAATATAAAAGAGGGGCCACAGTATTATACTACTGGGGATCTTTACAGACTAGCAACCTCTCTTCAAGGGGCCTCCTTAGGCAGTTTAAGAACCTTGGAATAAATATGGGTGCCTTAGAAAGGACTTATTCCACTAATGGCCAGGCTTAACAGCACAAATGGCCTAGACAGGAAGGGTAACACTTACTCTGAGCACTTTACCACAAAAATCTTGGAATAATTGGAAGGGTTTCAGAGCAGATGGGGTAGATTGCCTGACTAAACTTCAATGGTTTATTGGTTAATAAAGGTAAATAATACTACTACAGACTAAGTCATAAATCACTTGCTTATCTTCATATAAGAACTTGATTAAAAATGACACGGTGTCTGATTGATAATAGATAATTCCTGGTAACTGATTAACTGATGGAATAATGGATCCAAAGAGGTCTGTATAAATACCTTTTTGGGGTGATTTTGGTCTTCTCAGGGCACGTAGAGAGGGTTCTGCTTGTGGGCTGAGGCTGGCAAGCCAGTCAGAGCAAGATTAGAACGTCCAATTGGTGCTATCAATCGGCTGTTGTTAGATCTGCTGGATTTCTGTACTATTTTAGCCACAGGATCTGTTAATCTGTTATAGCGTAAATTTGATCATTCTGTACTCATCCTTCATTTGTACTATTGATATTGTTTTTAAAGCGTGCAGATGTGGATGGTTACTGATTGTCCATTGTCTGCTGATCATGTAGATAATTTTTAATAATTTTTATGAACACTTCTTATAGTTTTTTGTGGTCTTCAAAGATCAAGATCAGTGATTTACGTGGTAATCCTTGATCTTTGATTTATTATTAAAAAATGATTAAAACTTAATTTTCATTAATTTTATTTAATTTTTAATCTTTTTAGATCATTAGGCATGCATATGTCCGTTTGTTACATATACTAGGCAACCCTAACTAGGTTGTAGCTCTTCTGAGCAGTACCTGGTTGTCAGATTAGTCACGACTGATCCCGGCGCGGGGATCAGTTAGTACAGATGCGCGCGGGGTAGGATCCGCTGCGTGCGTGGCAGAATCAGCTGCGCGCAGGTCTCTAGTAAGCGGGAACCTGCTTCTCCTAGTACATAGGGTAATGTAATGATGCAGGGCTGCACACAGGAATTGTGACATAACACATTTCCGCGTGTAACTCCTAAAATATACACAACACCTCAATTCTGAGTGAATTTTAGGTGTAAACCCTATACGTGACAATACGTGTGAAATATTAGAATGGCCAAAAGGTGCCATACAGGTGTTGTAATTTTTAGTACTTTTCTTTTTAATTATTTTAAAAATATAAGGAATTGGAATTCAAGGGTGGGGTCAGTGAGTGACCCTACCTAATTTTGGGTGAGGAATCCATTCCTGTAATAATATTTATGGATTTCTCACTCCTTACTTTGTTAATTGAGGTATTCTTATTTTTCATAGTTTGTGTTACTATTTGACAGTTCTGCTCTGTACATAGTAGCAAGCTGACAATTGGTATGGGGAAAGAACAGATGTAGGATGATGATCAATGTGAGATAAGAGGATTTATTATTCATATTCCTACCCTCCTCCTTCATCATTCCCCAATTGTAAACATTTGAAAACTGAGGATTTGTCTGTCCAATTCATTGGAAACTAATACAATGCATGATGAAAATTTTAATATCCAAGATTCTGTTGTTACAAATATTACATCTACCAACCTCACATCTAATCTCCATCTCATCATCCCTTAGGCCCCGTTCTTGTCCACACAAAGTTTCATATGGTTGGTGTTTGGTGTCCACTTGTCCATGTTTCCTCAAATGATGCTTGTTGATACTTGCTAAGGTTTCAAGTCACCCATAGGCCAAACACCATGGGTAATTTCATGTTGAAATCCATCCCTGCACATTCCACAATCAGTTTTGACCTTTTCCTCATATTAGCTAAAAGGGCAACTCACTACTTGTGCCAGGGAAACCAAAGTCATTGTCTTGCCTGGATAACCAAATGTCCCCGCAACATTGTGCAAAACAGCCACATGCCCCACTATCTCCTTTCCTGTCATCACCACAGTCTCCCTTAGATCTGTTGAGACCACTCGCACATTCAAGTTGGGGTGGGCTGTGTATGGATCTTTGGCATCTTCTGCATGTGCATCTTGAAATAACTGAATTACAAACCAAACATCCCCACCTTCTGATTGCACAAAGAGCTTGGTGATTTGACCAAATGAACAGAGTTCATCCTGCATGATCTCCACATAGGAATTGGAGTGATTTTTACCTTGATCCAGCCGTTTCACTGTAAATCTTTTATGATGTATCAAGGTACTGTTGATTTTGTGCACATTGTAATTGAGAGACACATCCCGTTGCAGACCCAATCTTCCAACCTCTTGTATCCATGAGCAATGGATTTCCGGGTCTAATGGGGTGAGGCTGAAGTGGGGATTTGAGTTTTCTTGTCCCTTGTTAATTACCTTGGACTGGATCAATAAACTTTAATATTGACTCCTTGATATACATGTCTTCATGATTGTACCATGTATATCACCTGTAATAAATTCATTTATTATTTGCTTTGTTTGCCCAGTAAAAAGGACAGTGTACAGCATGATTCTTAGTGAGCTCACCTGTGCAATTGTTCTTTGGTATCCTTCCCAAGATACCATTCAACCTTTCATGGGCCCAGGCTGCCATGGCCATTGGTGGACCAAACCTTTTGATCACTTCTGGGTAAATCTGAGTAATGTGCATGTTGGGTTTACTCCTTTGTTGTGGCCATCCAGTCCTTAGTGTTTGACGGTATTCCAGCATTAGTCGTTCAACCTCCATGATATCTTGGTTTGACCTATGATGCTTTGTTAACATGTTGGTTATGTAAATGAGAAGCACTGTTGAGTCCTTCAAGACTTTTATTGAGCCAATGTGATCAATACCAGGTCTATGCTTACCACTCCACAAATGAATCATAGCAAGGGGATAGTAAACCATGTAGAGTGTCAGCCACTCTGCGGCCTTGAGGGATCCTGCACCATGAAATCCAACATTCTTTGGTACCCTTGTCATCCATGATGGCACCTTTGTGTCCTGAATCACCTGTTGGATGCGCCTCAAATTGTGAAGCATTAATCAAGGCCCTTGGATGGATGATTCCACTTGAGCTGCTTTCCCTCTGTCATAATCCTTGTTCACTGGACTGCTTCCCTCACCGCCCATCAGCTTCAGAGTATTGTGTGGCTTCCTTGACTGGCTATACTTTTTGAACTTCCCAAGCTCCCAATAATTCTACTTCTTAAAGAATAAGAGTGAGTACTAGTATGTTCAGAAGATGGTTCAGATTTCTTGCTTTACTGTGAGGCTGATGATGATTTCCCAGCCTGTGAAGATCTTAATTCATATTGTCTGGATTGACTTGTTGAGCTTTCTTCCATTATTTGTGTAAGTGCTCTCAGATTGCTGGCATTAAGCTGTATCTTGGGACTTCTCTGGTTGTGATCACCCTCCTCTGATTGATCTTCAGGAGACTTCCTTCTCTTCCCCTTTCCAATGATGCTTTCTGATCCAGTTTTCTTTCCTCTGTTCTTCTCTTGGATTTTTTCCTTCCCCAATTCTTCTCCAGTTAGAGAAATGTTAAGACAACTCACGCTATGATCCTTGAGATTTCCCAAAATCCACCCATGCATGAGCTCTATTACTGAATATTCTATTGGGCGCCAATATGGAGGCCTGTTCAAACAGCTTGCTCTGACCCCCTTCTCCTTGGTAATTTGATCTTGCTCCCATGATGTCTGACATTCCTCCCACTTCTTGGTATTCTTCATGTGCTCGGCATTTCTCCTTGGCTGGAACTCCTTGACTTTGGATCATTGATCTTGTCCTTTGTAATTTGACATTATGAGCAGAACATGGTTGAAGAATGACCAGAGAATCCTGCCACCTTGCGCATAGCTGGCAAATCCCCAATCAATGGGAACAGTGCAACAAATATCTCCCTACCTTGAGGAAACTGGCTGGTTTCACAAAACCATACTCCTTCCCAGAGGTCTTTGATTTCATCAACCAATGGATCTAGAATGTGGTTGATTTCTTCCACTTTGGGTTCCTTGGGCCCAGTGATAATACCACAAAGGAAAACATTCTCTATCTTGTAACGTTCCGCTAGTGGAATGTTGAGACAGATCAAGATCACTGCTCCCACTGAGATTGATTTGTGCCCAACCTTATTTCCAAATGGGTTGAACCAATCCACATAGAGACTGAAGACAAGGTGCCCTGGTTGTTTGGTAAATTTCCTCTTCTTGTCTGCGCCTCCAACAAATTTGCGCCAAACTGAGCCATCCCAAACATTGCCCATCACATTTTAATTGAGGTTTTTATGTTGAAGATTGCTTTCAATGAGCTTTTCAAAATCTGCAAACCATAATTTTCTACCAAGCCAGGCCTTCAAGCTTTGATAATGAAATGTTTGAGCTGGTTTGATGGGTCCGCTATGTTTCCCACTGGTCTTCATCAGCAATTCTGTTTCACAGTACATGCCCTGCTTATTACCAGTTTGGTGCACAAAGCTTTTGCTAGTGGAATAGAACTTGGCAGTACATTTCTTGACAATTGATTCTTGGTTGTCCAATTTGTCTGGGATTGGATACAGCTTGAAGAATTTTGGACAGCATATCCTTGTTTCCAGGTTGGGCTCAAAACCTAGCCTTTGAATTAGAGTGACTTTGCTTTGAGGTATTGCCTTCATGATGTTATTTGAATCAAAATTGAATTCCCTCCCCAGATTCTGAATCTTCTCCCGCTCTGTCTTCAAGAAATCTGTGATTGCCAAGTCACTAAGTTGATGAACAAGGCACATTTTTGCAGCTTGGAGAAGCACAAGCAGACTGTGCCTTGGGACTAGATGAAAAGAGTTATACTTGAGGTGTTGAGAATTGAACCAGTGCCCTCCCCAGTGATGTGGAATCTGGATCTGCTCTTTGCTTTCATTCCTTGCTGGATTTTTGGAAACCTGAAAATCATTATAGCAGGCAAATCAGAAGATCAACACATGAATTTTCAGTGTTAACTATTTTCCCATCCCTCCTCTCCATTTACATGACTGCTCCCTTGTAATGGCAATATATCTGTTGTGACTTGCAGGGCCTGATTGAGTCTGCTTATAGCCGCTTGATGTTTCTTGAAGGCAGAGGAAGAAAAAGCCATTCCTATCTTTTTATTTCCATCTTCATCCTCATATGTGCCCTTGCCACATTTGAATTCCAGACATTGGCATATCTTCCATTTGGCTGTCTTCATATCAATTGATGGATGGATGGATGGATGGATGGATGGATGGATGGATTTATCAAATGAGGGAGGGATTCATCAATTGGGTGCTGGGTGCACTACCCACCCACATCTTATACACTACCTGGTATGCATATATGCATTGAGGAGTGACTCACTATGAATGGTCACCATCCGTTACCTTAGCCTCATGGTTATTATCCATTAGCTTAGGCTGAGCTTGCCCCAATGGTTGGTGACCATGAGCTTGCCCCAATGGTTGGTGACCATGAGCTTGCCCCAATGGTTGCTGACCATTAGCTTGTGCCAATGGTTTCCAACATGGTCACTGACCATAAGCTTGCGCCAATGGTTGCCGACCATTAGCTTGCCCCAATGGTTGCCCCAATGGTTGCTGACCATTAGCTTGCCCCAATGGTTGCTGACCCTGAGCCTGCTGCAATAGTGGCTGTCCATTGGCAAAATTCCACCTTTTTTAACATTCAAGTCATCATCCCCCTGTGCTTTGCAATTATTGAATGCTGACCATGCTCTCCTACTTTGATAATCATGCAGTGCAAACAAAAAACAACCCATCATGGTACAATACCTCTTGAATGGAGCCCCATCAAAAAACCCCAGACTCTTCAATCAAGCTGTTTCCAGCAGTGTCCCTGGCTCCAACTCCCACTTCTCTTGATGTCTGCCATCCTACTGTAGATTTGTGATGAATATCACCAAGTCAACAGATACTCACTGGCACAAATCCCCAATTCCCTACAACAATCCCAGGTTCAATCACTGCCATCATCTTGCATTCATCAACAGATTCACTCCACTACCTCTCTAGTCCCATCCAAGTCTTCATGTCTACTACATGGCATATGAACCCTAGCAAGAGAGGTTTTTCTTCAAGACCTTCCACAAATCAACTTTTCTTTGCTGTGGTTTCAATTGGTCTGAGCCTTGGGAATTGCATTGGAACCAGTTGTTTATGGGACTCATCATTAAACATTGGAACCATGCCCATGTACATGGTGAATTTTGAAACTACCCATTCAACTCAGTGCATAACACCAAATTCAACCTTAACATTATCCTCAAGAGGTGTTCCATGGGCAGCAGATCAAATATTAAGTCTGGACAATATCTTTCAGAAGCCCATGCAGCAAAACAAAATCAGACAAGAAAATCTAGATGGCGCAAACAAGTAAGCAATTACTCCCTATCATCCCATGGTATTTTTTACCCCCTTTTTTTCACATAGTTTTTCCTCTCTGCCTACAGCTCTCAAGTCAACAAACAGAGATCTTGGAATCACTTGGATTACCAGAAAACCATTTCAGTATATTCAGTGAAACACAATCTTGCTCTGACACTGAGGTCTCCAATGAAAAGGTCTTCCAGAAGGTCCAGTGCCAATGGCAATCTCAAGGTTTCTCTGCCCTTGGTCACCAAATAGATAAAACATTTGACAACATGAAAGCTGAGATACTTGGTAGATGGTACAAACATGGCCATTCAATGTAGATGATGAGGAAACCTTCCAACCTCCAAGAAAAACTCACAAAGGTGCCAACAAGACTCCCCAGCAACTGTTATCATCCTGATTTGATTTCTTCCCTTCTCCAGAGGGCAAACAGCTTTTGGATATGCAGCCTCCAATTGACCTTGCCTTCATAATTTCTAAACTCATACCTTAAATTATTTGTGGATCTAAAGTCATGTTTCAATATTGATTCTTGTGATAGGAGAATGTTCAACTCTCACTACTTTAATCCATAGACTCTTGCAAGGATATCCTACTTGAAATATTTTTTTCATCAGACATACCTGTGTTGTAAAATCACATAAATTTCATTAAATCTTGGTCATTTCCAAAGTGTTTTAATTATCTTCCACTGCATCAAAATACACTCTACATTGTGAAATTATTATCAAGATAACTGTACCAATACCATTGACATAAAAGCTCTTTCATGCAATGATTCAATGTGGTACATACCTTTGACATGTAAAAATGCTTTTGGAAACCATGCACATGTACATGTACACCACGGGGCCACTTTTGGCCGTTGAGGACTGCGGATCCAACAACAAGGGTCAATTTGATGGTGCGTGTATTGACCGCCTGACATTTTGACAACCAGGTTGGCCAACGGTTGACCGACCAACAAATGATGGTTGACCAACCCATGCGTCAATCCAGCAGTTGCCTGGTTGGTGACGGGTGGTCAGAGTTGTTGTTAAGGCAATTTGCCCCTGCGGTTGAATCACCAGCAGGGGTGGCCGTCAGTGACTTGCTGTTGGGTTTGAGACAAAATCACCTCACCCCTGCGGTAAATTCACCAGCTGGACGCACAGGGTGGATTCATGTGACGTCATGGTTTCTGACCCATGACATCAGCTGTTTACCGGTTGACTATTGATTGGCTCAGACAATGATCATCATCATTGCTCTCACTCAATCCACCTCTCTTGATCCATCCTACCACGGTGGACTGCTACTACTACTTCCCTCTCTCTAGATCAACCAAGACCTGACCATCCTATCCCCTCCTTCCCTCCTCATCCATCCAACACCCCCCTCTCTCTGTCCTTTGAATCTCCCTCTCACAGGTTCCGGTCTCTTGTTGGGTACAACTCAATCACTTGCCAACAATGGTGGCCCCCTTGGTCTCCTGATGGAATTCTTGGTTGTGGGAACTGGTTGAGCAATTCATTCCCTAGCTACTCCCCCTCTCTTCTTCCCTTCTATGATCCAATGAAACCACTCAATCATCACTCAGATTACTACCACCAGTTGTTTGGAAAGTCATGGCCTCACTGGGTGAAATGAGTTGAGTACTTTTCCTCTGGCCCTCCCTCTCCCTTTGCTTGACTCCTCTGATCTCCTTCTCTCCTCTCTCTGCTACCCAGTCTCTCATTTGCCCATTGCAGGTGGTCATGTCACCCTCATCATCCATCCATAACACATTTCTGTTGTCTCCCTGCCATCATCAACAAATCAATCAATTCACACCTTCAATCTCATGCCTCTTTACACCCATTGAAAGCTGTGAGAAACCTTGATTTGATTCAACAAATTGATTGCAATCAACAGTACTGGGGAGCTTGAGGGTATCAATATTAAACACCAATTGTTTTACAATCCCCATCCCATGAGAAAACCTGACAAAAGTTTCTTTTTTTTTTTTAATTTTTGTAAATTTCTTTCTATTTCATTGTTAAAATACAACTGTAAAATTTTCTCACAAAACACAAAAAATCATGTAATAATATTTATGACAGATTAAAACATTAGCAATTAAAATAGAATAAATATAAACAATTTATTTGATCTGGAAAGCCCCCTGTACCAACAATGGAAACCAAAAAAAAAGGTCAAATAATGGTCAAGAATGACAATGATTCAACCCACAAGGACCATTTGACCCTCAAGTCAAATTGCTGTCAGATCAACCTTGACAGCAATTTGACAAGGGCCCAACCGTGCGGAGGTGGAATTGGCGTCGAGCCGTTAGCAAGCCCTTGACCACGCTCAATTTTATGGAACACCAACATTATTTTGACGGGTGCACCACTAAGGGAGTGCTGTAGAACCAGCGTTGGCCAAGCTGGGGGCTCAACAGCAAGTTGACCCCGTGGTGTATGTGTATGGTCTGTAAAGCATGTTTGGGTGCTGAGCCAAGTTTTTCCAAAATTTGCTAAAGCCCACGTGGCACTTGGCAAAGCCTTCTTGGTGCCTTGCCAATGTCCACATGGCGCCTGGCCAAATTGGTCTGGTGCCTGGCCACGTCTATCTTGGTGCAGATCAAAGCTGGTTGCATTGACCCACCAATCACATGATCATACTTGAAAAAAAAAGGCTTGAAGTTGGGGGGAGGGAGGCTGGTCAATTTTGGTACAACCAGCATTGATTGGCATCAAGGGGAGCTTGATTAGGTGCCAAGTTTTAATCCCTGCAAGCCCAACCTAATCAAGCTCCCTGGGCGCCAATCCAAGTCCCGCTAGGCACATGCCAAGTCAAACCTGGACAGGCACCCAGATGCGCTTTACACACCATATGTGTATATGGCCATGGGAGAGGCCTAAAACAAACTTTGTCATCAAAAATATAAAACTTTGGGTTGCAATATACACCCCCATTTGCCAATTGATGGTGTATAAAGCCCATCTGGGGGCCTGGCAAAGTTCCAGGTTTTTTTTGTAAAGTGTGTGTGGTGCCAAAAAAGCTAGATTGGCACCCAGCCAAGTGATCTTGGTGCCCTTTCAAGTGCCAGTTGGCGCATCCCCAAATTGGCTTGGTGCCTTGCCAAGTTGGTTTGGGTGTCAATCAAAGCTGGTTGTGCAACCAATTCTCAACTGTATTCACCACAAAGATTTTGACAACACTTGCTAGCAAGTATCATCAAGGAGCTCAGGCCCAACCTATGACCAAGCTCAGGTCAAGCTTTGAGCAAGCTAAGGTCAAGCATTGACCAAGCTCCACTGCACAGTGACTGTGCACCAACTCTTTAATTCAACAATGGAGATAGATTCAACTGGAGAATGGAGAAAGCTTCAACAAGAGCTTCTTTGATGATGCTTGCTAGCAAGCAACATGAAACCTTTTCTGGTGATTGTTTCTCTTTTTTTGACTCAAAAAGTTATTTTTTTTACTTTTTACTTTAAATAGCTGTGCATAAATTAATAAAATGAATTTAAACAAGGTTGAAAAATAAACTTGCCTTGTTGAATATGCTTTGTAAAACAGTCCCATGACTTTTTTCTAACCACTGTACTTTTCCCCCACATCATCCAATTTGTTCCTCAAGCAGGAGAAGATAAAAAAACATGAGAAAAAAAACAATAAAATATAAATATATATATTTCAGAGCACACCATACCAGGATGCGTTTCCCAGCAGATACCACTCATTTACTTTTCCCCCACATCATCCAATGAGTACCTCTTGCAGAAAAAGATAAAAAACCATGAGAAAAAATACAAATAAAATAAAAATAAATAATCAAAAATAAATTTGAAAGAAATATCCAAATTCTGTAATCCAATTCAACTTGTGAGCTCAATTCTCAAAAGCACAAATAATGCTTATATCTATTTGGTCATATTATGAACCAAAATGTGGTTACTGATCACTAGGATGTTATTTAAAACTATGTTCCTGCAAGAGAATTTTTATCCCCCTGGTTCAACAGGCAGTAAAATGATTACTGCAGCCTGGTGGTTGAAAAAGTGAATTCTTTACTCCAACAGTGTGTTGGAGTTGGTGGCTCACTCCTCAGTTCATTTTCCCAATCCAGCAATTACATAGTTATGTAATTGAAGGTAGCATTTCTGATGATTTGGAGGTTGAATGAGTTTTCCACTTGCCCCTGGAACTTGGTGGAGCAATGTGGGTCAACCTCCACTCATGGATGCTGTCCAGGACCAGAGGAGATTGAAGGTGTAGTAGGGTAAAGATATTTGGATGTAGAGTTGAGGGTGATGTGACAACCTCTGTCAATGACAGAGGGGGGAGGTGAGATCAATTGAAGATACAACAGAGATACTTCTTGAGATATAGCTTGGATACAGGTGAGATACAACTTGCCACCTGCATATGGGTTGCGCCCTATTTTTTGTGGTGAGATTTGATGGGTTTAGGTCAATGGTAGAAGAATTGAATGAAAATTGGGAGGAAGGGGAGAGAGAAATAAAGGATAATTTGTAGAAATGTATTTTGTAATTATTTGTTGTTTTATATATATATATATATATATTTTTAAGGAAAATAGAATTGTGATTTTGAAATAAAACGTGAAGGGATACAATTTGTGAAAATAAAAAGGGGATGGTTCTGAGAAAGGGAAAAAAAATGAAATAAGGAAATGGGATGAGATTGATGGGAAGCAATGGGATGGAAGAAATGTAATGGAATGGGAGCTACAATTGGCAATGTTTGCAAGGGTAACTTGGATGGAAGTCTTGAACCAAATTGGGAGAGTTGCAAAGGTGATGGCCTGGTTCCCACAAGGTGGAATCTTTGTGGGACTGGAAGCCAGTCCATTCAACAAGGTATTGAAGCTTTCCTTTGCCTAACCTGGAATCCAGGATATGGCTTACTTCCCACTCTAACTGATTGTGGACTCTGACTGGTTCAGGAGGGGGATGAGTCTTTCCCGGGTATAGGACTTGAGCTGGCTCTAGGAGAGACATGTGAAAGACCGGGTGGATACCTTTCCATTTTGCAGGTAAGGTAAGTTTAAAGGCATTAGGGGAGACAATTGATTCAACTATGAAGGGGCCAAGCTTTCTTTTAGAGATTTTACAAGTTGGGCATGTACTGCAAATATTGCTAGCATCAAGTCATACCCAAGCTCCTACTGCAAAGGTTGGGGCCAAAGTTCAAAGTTGATCTGCTTGTTCCTTGTAGCACTGGTTTTCTGCTTTGAGGTTGGTTTGAAGTTGCAATTGAAGGGATTGGATGTGTTCAAGGTAATTGGTAGCAGGTTGAGAAGGTGCTACGTGAAGGGAGGAGAAGATTGGATTTCTACGATAAAGAGTCTGGAAGGGCAACTGTTTGGTGGAGGAATGAGTGGAGTTGTTGTAGGCAAATTCGGCTAATGGGAGCCATTGTGACCAGTTTTCCTGTTGGTAGGAGATGTACATTCATGGATACTGTTTGAGGATCTGATTGACTTGCTTGGTTTGCCCATCCATTTCCGGGTGGTAAGCCATTGATAGATTGCAAGTGATCTTCAAATGTAGACACAGCAAGGTCCAGAAGCTAGAGACAAACAAGGATCCACAATCACTAATTATGTTATCAGGGAGACCATGCTTAGAGAATACATATTCTATAAATAAATTAGCTAAGTCTACAGAAGAGGCCATCAAACTACTGCAAAGAAATAAAGCCATCTTCAAGAAGCAATCTACTACTACTAAAATAGCATCATAACCACTAGAAATAGGTAATTGCAAAATGAAATTCATAGAAAGCAAATGCCAAGGAATTGGCAGAATTGGAAGTGGCTGAAGCAGCCCATACTTCCGGTGTTTTGAGGACTTTTTCCAATTGCAATCACAGGTCGCCTTAACATAGTCTTTTACTTCATTGGTCATAGCAAGCCAATAGAAGTCTTGTGCAATCAATTGGTAGGTTTTATCCTGCCAATAATTACCAGCAAGCAGAGAATCATGCCTTGACTTAAAGATATCTAACTTAATGCAAGGATTATCTGGTACTACTATACAATTTTTATAAACCAAATAATCATTTTTGTCAATACCATAATCACTATCTAATAAATTTGCATTCTTGCAAAGTTTGCTACACTTGAGGGTGTCAAGTTGAGCTTGTTGTAGTTTGGAAGCTAGATCTCAAAGGTGAGTGATGATCAAACTGAGTTTGGCAGACTGGGTTGAGAAAAGTGTCCTAATGTTTTGAGGGTTGTGGCTGGCAAAGGTGCTCCCCCCTCCTGGGTAAACGTTGTCCCAACGTGACAAAGAATCAGGGACTACCGCTTGTTTCACAGGACAGTATGTGATTGTAAAGTTGAACTTGGAGAGATATTTGGCCCAAAATGCCTGTCCGGGTGTAAAGAATTTTGATCTCATATAATATTTCAAAGAATTGTGATCAGTTAAGACCAAAAAAGGTTCCATAAGACTCAAAAGGTATGAACAGCATTTTTTCAAGCAATAAACAATTGCAAGAAGTTCCTTGTCATGAATCTCCTAATTGAGCTCTGCAGCAAGAAGTTTGCAAGACTCAAAAGCTATGGGATCAAAAAGAGAAGGAGAGGAGGATAACTGCAAGATTACTCCTGCAATTGCATAGTTGCTTGCATCTGCTTTGACAATAGTGCGCGCTAGCTCATCAAAGTGAGCAAGTATTGGAGCAGGGGTAATTGATTTCTTCAGAGCCTTGAACTCCAAAGCAGCTTTTTCTGTGAAAACAAAATGAATGTCTTTTGAAGAAGGTTAGTAAGGTTCACGGTCTTCTTGGCATAATGCTCAATAAACCTCCTGTAAAAATTACTGAAACTAAGGAAAACTTGAAGAGATTTAACAGAGGAAGGTGGGGCCAGTCAAATATGCGTTGGCTTTTGGCTGGATCCATTGATAGTCCTTGCTGCAAGACAATGACACCTAAAAATTGAAGAGAAGGAGTATGAAATTTGCACTTAGAGGCTTTTGCAAACAGGTCATTCTTGCAAAGTTGCTGCAGCACCTCTTGCACATGTGCAATTCAATCTTCAAGAGTTTTTGAGTAGACTAGTATATTTTCAAGATAAACCACAAGATATTTATCTACAAGGTCAGAAAAAATGTCATTGACAAAATGTTGAAAAGTGGAAGGAGCATTTCAGAGGCCAAAGGGCATGACTGTATACTCATAACTGCCAAACCGTGTTCTCATTGCGACCAAATACTCATGACCTTTTGCAATGCAAACTAGGTAATAGGCACCTCAAATGTTTAACTTTGAGAAATAAGCAGCTCCATGGAACAGAGTGAGGAGGTGCAACATAGGCGGTACTGGGTAGGCATTTTTCCGGGTTACCTGGTTCAGTTTCCTATAGTCAACACAAAGGCAAAGTCCACCATTGTTCTTTGGAACAAATCAGACAGGTGAACCGGTGTTTGAATTGCTTGGTCAAAGAAATCCTTTCAATTCATTTTCCGCAATGTGTTCTTGAAGCGCGGTCAATTCCTGATTTGAGAGAGTAGACTGGTCTGGGTGCTGGTGGTGTCCCAGTAAGTTTGATCATATGATTGAAAGAACTGGATGTAGGAAGTTTATCTGCCTTTACAGCTGAAAAGATGTCAGCAAAGTCATGTTAATCAGAATGTCAAGACTCTTGAATGATTTCTAAATCTTCAATCTTGTCATCTTCAAGCATGGGATTTGAAGTGCTTGCATGATGTAAGAGGATTAGGGAGCTCAAAATAATCCATTTGGTTGGTGCCTTTTTCCCTTTGAAGAAACAAGGAAGAGGTAAGTCAGATAAATAAGCAATAACTCCTAAATCTGAAGAGGGAACTTGGGAGTGCAGGTCAGGATATTGCAAATCTCCTGGCAGAAAAGTGTCATCCAACTCAATGAAAGTGTCAGGTAGGCTGTTTAATTCCTGCTTGACGGAAGGGTTTGTATTCAAGGTTCAAAGTTCAATTACTCCTTCTTTCCAATTCACATCTGCATTCCAGTGAACTAGGAAAGCATGGCCTAGAATGGTATCATCTATCCCAGGAATATCCAAGACAAATAAATCCCATTCAAAGCTGGAGAAATTGGAAAATGCAAAGGTTCATTTTGCCTTTTGGGAAACCCAATGGCTCAGTTGCACTAATTACTAAATAGATAGGGAACTTATCTATCTTGGAACGCATAAGGTTTTTGGAAGTGGCAAAAGATTTACTTATAAAAGAAACATTAGTGCCAGAATCAAGTAAAACTCAATAAGGAGAGCTGTTGGAATGGAAAAGGAAAAATCTTGAACTTGGAGCACCTAGTGACTTGCAAGTGCAAAGATTGGCTTGCTGTAATTTAGATAATGTGTAGCCTTCCTTGCAAGTGTCAGGAAAACTACAAGCTAATTTTTTGACTGTTTAGCCGCTTCACGCGCTAGCCGCTTTGTACAACTATCAAAATCATTTTTACCTCCACAATACATACATAACCCATTCTTTTCCCTCCTTAACCATTCCTCATTTTGGAGCATCCCAGTTTCTTTATCCAGGAACTTTGGAGTTTTGGTGACAGGTTTTCCTTTTGGGCTGGAGTGCAAGGTTGGATTTGGTCTGTATTGCTTTGGATTCTTTTCAGATTGTTTCAAGGATTTTTCCACCTTTGGAGTAGAAGTTGAAGGTCCATGGTTGTTTTGTCAAGAGTGGTTCTTGTTGTGATAACCATTATCAAGCTCAATCACCTGGCTCATTAACTGCTGAAGGGAGGTTGTCTTATGTCCCCCAACTGCAAGTTGTTTGATAAGGTGTGCAGGTAAACCTTTTCAAAAATGAAATAAAAGGGCTGCCTTGTTCCATTGGATGCAAGATTGCAGAGTTTGAAAATTGGAAATATAAACAGAGGCTCTACTATTTTCCTTTGCAACTAGATTATTGAGTTTGTGTTCAGCGTTTCAAACTTCATTGGGATTGCCAAACAGGGTGAACAACTGTTGCTCAAACTTTTCCCAATTGTTGAGAATACAAGTGGGGCTAGTGTTATCTGATAGTTTGAGGTAGGGTTTGAACCACTGCAAGGCTCTTCCACCAAGGAAGGAAGATGCATACATAACTCTAGGTCTATCAGTAGGGAAATTGTGAGGATTGTTTGAGAAGATGATTTTGCAGGACTGTAGGTAGGATCTAAGCTTATGAGGGTGTTCCCCAGTAAAATGATCAGGCTGCTTCATGCCCAGGGTGCAAAAAATAGGATCACTTGGACCAGATTGCAAGGCAGTTTGGTTAAGTGCCTGGATCAGAGTTGTGAGTAAGGTTGAAGCACTGGGTTTGGGAGCATTAGTGCAAGCCTGCAATCTACCACAAGTCAAGGTTTCATTGGAAGAGTCTTCAATTTCTCCAAGAGGGTCCACTTCTTCCCAAGAGGGAGCAAGGGGATCATCAAGAGGCTCTACCAAAGGAAATTTAGAAGAAGGGACGGGATCTAAAGGTTGTCTGGCCTGAGAAACGCTGGATCTCCCTACCCAATGGATCTCATCATTGTAAGGGGTGAGGGACACTTTCCCTGTTGAGCAAGTATGTGACATTGTAAAAGAAATCTATTATAGGTTGGCAAGCTACAATAGATGATTTGAGTTAGTTAATTCCATAAAATATGGACAATACCTTTTCCATCTCACAAGGGCCTTGATTTGATAAAGATGAAAATGAAATCTGAGAATATTTTTACCAATGGGGTGTTATGCTACAACCATGAAAGAGCACTGATTTTCAAGGCAACCACTCAAGCTGTTCCCATGGCAACAGGTTGTATGCTGACTGATTTTGAATAATTTCTTTTAATATCCCTTCTTCCAAACAATTCATTTCTTTTTTAGACTTTGAAATATCATCTGACTAGGAAGAATAGAACAAACTTTGAAGATCTGGTAGTTGATTGGAATTGATGCCAAAAGCATTCCAGCCGGACCCAAGTTGTTCAACAACACCTTGAAGTTTTTCTCTTTCAAGGAATCCTTTCAAGAGAGACTTATCAAGGAAACTTGAAATTTAACAAACCAACCACCTCAACTCTCCCAATCAAAAAGCTATTTTTCAGAAATCTGTGTCACCTACATGTATTTTTATTTTTTTTTATAAAGGTCAATATGTAATTCAGCCTTTCTCCTGACCAACATGGAAATATTGAGGCAGGAACATAGAGAATGATCATCATAGTTGTATGCTGAGAGAACTGAATTTTTGGCCTTGGTTCAATTTCATTTCCCCAATGTAGCAATAATTCCTCCTGATAAGCTAAGAGCAATGAATCCAATTGGGCCAACTGGTAATGGGTAATTTGATGAGACATGACTCATTTGATAATACCAACAAGTTTGGAGGTAGTTGATGCAAGCTTTTCCTCCCTTGAGTTGTTTAATGAGTTCCACTTCCACCTTGGAAGCAAAACAAGAAATACATGAATGGTGTACAAAACCAACCATTCAGCAGCCTTAGGAGTACCACCAGAAGGTAAACCTATATTTCTTGGAAGTCTAGTAATTCAGGATGTAAATGCAATCAAATTTCTACCCCCTTGAAGACTTTTGAGTTCTTGAGGAGTAATTCTCATTGATGCAATAATTGCCTCTTCTTTTGATGAAGCTGAATGAAGTAAATTATTTGAATATTCAACAAGGAGATGTGAGCTTTATTCCATAAAATTTTGAGTGCTCTTCCCAGTTTCATTTTGGCTTCCTGATTTACTTTTAATAGATATAATTGGATTTATTTCAGGTGAGTTAGCTATTTTTTTTCCTTTCTGATTAATTTAGCTAAGCATTTGTGTGAGATGTTTGTTGATGTGTTCTCAAGAATTCTTGAAGAGTTCTGGACAGAGAGTTGGAGGAGTTGGGATTCAGAATATTCCCAACTTTCTGAGGAGCTGGGAGGATGAAGCCCTGGAATTTTTTGAACTACAACAATTGGTACTGAAGTTCTATGTTGAATATTGAATGGTCCTTTTTGCTGTTGATTTGTCCAAATTTTCACCTTTTCAATTGGATTTGGAGCGGATTCCTCAAGGTTTTTTTGGGAGCTTTCTACAAATTGTTGAACTCTTCTCTGGGGAACTCTTTGGGAGCTCTCTGGTGACAAATAGCACCTTCCTTTGGATCCAGATATAAGGCTGCTAACTTGACTAATTTTGAGACTTTTTGGGTAAGTATTTTGCCTTCTCTGCAAATGTTGAAGAGTTTGACCAGCCTTTATTAGTCCAAGGTAGGTGAGACTATGATCCCATAGCATTCCAAAGATAAATGTATGCATTGCATCAATTGTTTTCATATTTGTTGGTTCCAAGTATGGCAGAGTTTGGAAAATTGTGTACTGGGCATCATGTAGCTTGAGAAGGGTGGCTTTCCCATACAATGTTGAAGTTTCATTTGAAATTTCTGCCCATTCAATGTGATCTTGATTATTTTTTACTGGAAAAGTCTCTTTTTTGGTGTTTTGGATGTCATTGAGCTTGAGGTTGCAGTGGGCACAAAATATTGTGGCAGAGTGAGATGCAAATCCACCCATTTTACACAAGGCATGTGCATCACCAATCAGAGGCAATATTATAGCACATATTACTCTTCAATTGGGGTATTTTTGGGTTCTTGTGGTGTATATTCCTTTCCAAAAATCCAGTAGCTCAGATAAAAGTGGCTTAAGTAGATTTTTTAGTTGCAACAAGGTACATTCCTTGGGTGTTGGTGTGAATCCATACACAAAAAAATTGTGTGGCTTGTAATGGACATTAGGTGGGAGGTTGAAACATTAAGAATATTAAAACAAGGGAGATGCTTCTTCCACTGGTCTTTACTCCATGGGGATTCATCCAATCAATTTAAAATCCAAAAACAAGGTTCCAGGGTTCCGCTGTGTAAACTTGGTTGATTTCATCCTTGAATTCCTTCCACATAGTTCCATCCCAAATATCACAAAGTCTATTAGGATTACTGGCTTGATGCTGTTGAGGTTCACTGAGTAATTCTTCCAAAAAAGGGAGAAGCAATTGTCTTGCAATTGACTTCTTGAGTAATTGGTGTCCAAACTGCTTCAGAGGATAAAATTTGGATTTGTTCTTGTCTTGAATCCAAAGTTTTGACCCACATCTAACAGGCTCTCCATTTGTTGAATTAACAGTATTATTGCATTTGGGATATTGCTTGGTTTCTTGATTGTCTTAACCAGACTGGGTTTCTGAATAAGGACGTGTCTGATTGAAAGGATAGAGTTTGTAACAAATTTCACAACAGTCAGTTTCAACTTGATCATTTGTAATTAAAATTCTTTTTTTTTTTTTGAATGTTGCAAGACTGTTAGGGATTTCTGCTGAATAGTTGGGCTGGCCAGTTAACATTGAATCAACACATATTTATTTGTGCTCTATCTTGATATATTGCTGACAAACATGATCACCAACATTTTCCTCAATACTTTGGTGAAGGATTTGAAGTGATGAGATAGGGCACTTGGAGTGTGATAGAGAAATTGAAGAGGTTTCCTCCCAGATGTATTGTAAATTTCCATGTTTTCTAGTGGGTGCTGTTGTATTTGAGTGTAGGAAGGAGCTCTTGAAGGGTTTTTTGGTGCATTGGAATCTTCAATTCTTGGCTTGAATGTGATAAAAGAGATGAAAAATAACAAAATGCAACTCAATTCAAGCACAAATCAAGAAGTACATTTAAAGAAGATGTTCATTCACAGTGCTGATGTTTTCTTGTTGTGTTTCACTGACGGGGTGTACTCTGGAGGTGTAATGGACAATGTCTTTTATTCCGTTTTTTTAATTTGTGAATTTTTAATGTTCTATCAGTTATCTTTCAAATATTGATCATAATCAGAAAAAATCTGATCAAATACATTTGTAGAATCATTTGACTGCAATAAATGGTTTTGATGTGCTTTCTTGGACCTTCCAAAACCAGTGTATATATTTCTTCTGTGTTCAAATTTCCTTTCAGAAAATTTGGGGCATTGGCATATCCAAATGTTTCCAGCCCTTGTAGTGTGCTCCATTGTTCTGATTGATTTGGATTTTGTGGTAAGTAAGATTGTTGGAGGATGTCTACAATTTATTAATTCAAGGGGAGATAGATAAGAATAATTATAAATATTTGATTTATCTGTGTATCTCCTGGTGAGCTCAAATAATCAGATATGCTCAAAACTTTACTGCTTCCATTTTGAATATTCATATTTGGGCCAGTGGCCAAGGGATTGCACAGTAGATATTCTGTTTTGCAAAAGATTCCTAATTGATAGATCATAGAATAATTGCTCATGTGTGGCCCATGTGAAATACATAAGCAATCCAAAGATATTATTATTGCAACTTAAATAAAAATTCCTTGACCAAAAATCATATATCCAATCTTAAAATGAATCATCTCAATACAAACCCATTATTTAAATTTACATTTTGGAATTGAAAAATTTGAATAAGCATTGTTTCCAAAAATAAATTGGCCATTCCTGTAGTCAGCATCCTTGCTTAAAATACTGAACTCTCATCTAGGTATATGTATTTTTGATATATTTTGTTCATAAAAATATTTTCAAAATATGATTGATTTCAAAAATGCAGTTTTAAATTGAATGAGAGGCTTTTTGGGTGTTGTGAGCAAAACAATTTTGGAGTTGCTGACAAAAAGATGGTGTGCACAAAAATAAAATACTCAGTGTTTTTCAATGGGATATTTTATTCTTTACACACTTTGATTTGGGTTTTTTCCAATCTTAGTTTTTAATTTATGTGTGGTCTTTTTGACAAAAAGTCATAAATTCATTCATTTAAAAATTTCAGGAGGTTTAGAATGTGGTCTGATTTTTTATAAATTGACTTTATCAGGAAGAACCCAAATAATTTAGGCTCCTAAATTGGTTCAATCTAGATTTACATATGATTACAAGTTTCCAATTGAAGAAGCATGAGTGGAAGCCCAATTAAGATACATGGAATACTGGATAAAACTTTCACAATATCCAATATTGCATCCAAACAAATTTGTCCCTATTTTTTAGAGGGAGAATAAAAATGAATACACTATTCTAAGTATTCCTAAGATGTTTGAGTGGTTTCCATTAAGCTTGAGGGCTTGGAGACTTGATTTTTGAGAAAGGAAACAGCATCTGTAAGATCAAATTCTGGAAGTAAACTCAAGGCTCTTTTTTTAACAGGAGCTATATCCTGCAGGGTTTCCTTGCTTATCCAGTTTTAAGGTATTGAGGTGGGAAAGAAAGGTGGGTCATCACCTCCTTTTGAATTGTTTGGTTTGGAAAGGATAATCATTTTTGATCTTCTTTCCCTCTTGGTGTGTGAGTTTTTGCCTAGTTGAATTTATGCTTCATCAAGGTAGTAATAAATTTGGAATTTATGTTGAGGCCTCCAAACATGGGCGTAGTAAAATAATTCTTTGTTTTTAGCCTCAAAATCAGAGATGAAACCACTATCCAAGGAAAGAGCAGAAGTCTTGGCAAAAAATTTCATCATTTCCAACTCTACAGCAGTTGTCTTCCTGATTTACTTCTTGATATTCTGTATTTAAAAAGATCAGAAGCAGTTAGTACAAAGAGAAAAAATTCCTAATAATTGATTTGACCCACTTTCTTCTTGTTTAAGCTTTGACATGCAGAAAAATTTGATTCCCAGCTCCTGAATTTCAAGTGAGTATAAAATTCCCCCAAGTGAATAACATTTCATGTTCTTGCACTAGCTATATATATGTTTCGTAAGTAAATATTTTGGTTGTTGAGGTCACATAAACCAATATTTCTATGCATGTACATTGATTATTTGGAAATGCAATAATTTGAATAGATCAAATATGCCATATTTCTCAATCTGCATTTGTTATTCTCAACACTGGAGCCCTCTTCTGCCTTATCTTCCTTCTTACAAAGAGCCTTCTTTGATACATGCCAACAACTGATTGTGGTAACCCTGTTGGCCTGGGTGTCCTCATTCTAATTTATTGAATAAGAAGAATTACCCCCATGTTCATGGCACATCTCCCATGATCTCATTATTGTTGCAGTCAGAGAGGAGTTCCAGCTAGATGTTAGATTCTGTTTCCTGTGGCAGATACATCTAAGAATACCGTAATTATGGATTAGGGCACGTGCATGGGCTATCCATGTCTCATCATGAGAGTGAATTTGGCTTGTGGAAGTGGTTTCTGAGGGTTGGGAGGTTGAAGAAATCTTTTTTTTTAATTGGCTCAACACATCCTTCTTGACAAGGTTTAGCTCCTTTTCATGCAGTTGTGGATCTGAAGTTGTATTTATTTGGCTGACCGGTGTTTAATAATACTGAATCAATAATGGTTGCCTGCTTCCTTGCCATATGATTTTTCAGAGATTCCAGTTTGCCACCTGTTGGAGGATGAGGGACCTTGTCATTGTTGGAATCCATTCCAAGAATTGCTTTTGTCCAATCAAGGAATGATGTGGAAATACCACTTGAAGAGGGGGGGATCCCAAGATTATGCGCATATTGAGATGTTGAATAATGCTCTTGAGCCAAACATTTTTTATTCTTCTGGTGTTCATGGGATTGGAACATTTGCTGAGCAATCATAAAACAGGATGGAGCTGCATAGTTCTCAAATTCACACTTTTCCTCAACACCTGCCATGTTGAATTGGTCTTCTGGAAGAGGGACATTTGATGGCTCAGAAGATGATGGTGCTGGGTTGACTGAGCTTTCTTCAGTTTATTAATATGGGATGTAAACCAGGATTCAGCCTTGGTTTTGTATCATTGTGATGGGGATCTTGGGCTGCAGGAATTAGCTCACAAGGTTCCATGTCTTATTTTATGATTTTGTATCAAGATGAAAATTTCTCCAATTTGGTGTTTTTGCATTGATTTATGACACACTGATAAATAGAAAGCCAGATTTTCTTTCTTTGAACATCTGAAAATTTTCAGAAATTGAAAGATCATATATTTTTATTCACCTTTGTTCCCAAATTCTTCTTCTAAGTGGGCAAAGGGTGTAGACATAATTATATTGTTTGTGGATGGAAGAATGGTTTTAACCAGGGCATGGCTCACTGATTCATCACAATTCATCATAAAATAGGAAAAGAGACTCTGTGCCTTCCATCTCCCTACAAGGGTTTTGTAGTTGTTTCTTCTTGCATTCATGCATGATGAGCAAAAATATACTGGGATAATGCAGCAAAATTTGAGTTATTTAGTTTCTTGGATTGCTGAAAATTTTTATGAAGGTATCACCATTGAATTTCATTGTCTGAATTTCCAAAATACAATTCCATAAAAAATGCCTTGAGCATTATGTGGTTCAGAAAATATATTTCTTCCTGTATCCATGGAATTGACCAAAAATCTTTAAATTAGAATCAAGGAAAAAGAGAAAAAAACTAAATTGGAGAATGACTGGAGGAAGAATAACTTCAGATGCAATTTCTCTCATAATAGCCTCAAAATGTCTCCCTTCCAGTTTCATTTATTTTGAAGGACTGAAAACTGAACATTATTTCAAGTAGAGATGGATAGGAAAGGAAAAACTTGAAAATCTTCATATATCTTTGGCTGTGTTTTGTGTGATGATTTAAATTGTATTTTAATTAGGAAGATGAATCTGGAAACCACACTTAGCCAACTTTACAACAAAAATTCACATTGTTCTGGGTTCCTTTGTTGGAAGCTGCATTTTGGGAATCTGAATAATTAGTGAATGTAATTATCAAGCATCCATTCAGACTCTAAATGGTGCATATTCTTGTGCATAAGAACTGTAAATTTTCCCTTCATTTTCAGGTCTGATCAAGACTAAATCTGCTGAGATCATATGACATAATTGAAAACAGGGATGGAAGGAAATGCATAGATTTCAAGGCCAATGTTGTTGAAATGCATGAGTTTACTGTCACAACTGCCCTTGACGTGCAAGGGACTGAAGGCACAGGCACTACTGCTCACAGAACTTAGGATAGAGACAAGGACATTGATTGCATATGCAGATGAGATGTAGAGTAAGGACAATGATAAGAAGAATCCAGGAGTAAGGCTCTGAACAATGTCGATGAGGGAATCCTGTAAGAGTAATGCCAGAGGGGTAGGTGAGATGATTAAGGTAGGCTTTCTTGTGCTGAGATGACACCTATTGGATAAGGGGCTAACCAATAAGAAATAGTATACAAATTCCTTGGGGGAATCAGTCCAAGAGGAGAAGAGAGGCCATTATATGGGAGAACTGAGAGGAGGCCTTGAGGAGGGATTACTGGTGCTGGACTGGAAGGCCCATGGCATTACATGTTGACCAATTGGGCTGGAGGTTGTAGATTGACAGGTTGAGTAGTGGGCCTGTCCAGGAAGGTCATGTATTGAACTGGAGTATGGGTTTTCCAGCCAGGAGTATGTACTATGGGTTTACTGTATGTACTTCCCATACCAGGTGGAGTTTAAGGAGAGATGAGGATACACCAAGCCATAGAGAGGTGGAGGGTATGCCTGGGAGATTACCTAAGGGCTGCAGGGTATGCAGGAGTATACTTCAGGATGTACAGCATGTAGATCCAGGGGTTGAAGGTGGATTGTGGTGGACTGGGAATGTTTGAGGGTTGAGTATGAATGAGGAGGCTGAGTTGAGTTGTGGTTATGACAGTACCCCCCAGAAGAGGATGGGGTAGCTCCTGACACCCATAAGAAAAGGTGAGAGTAGATTGAGATCTTCACCATGACTAAACTGTCTTTCCCTTCATGATATCAATCACCATCACCACCTGACAGCTGTCCATCACTTTCTTCCTACAACAGGTCATCCACCCTCTCATTCATTATGGAAGTTAACAATGGCTATCACCCTGTCAACCAGTATTTCCCCCCCCCCCCTGTTGCAGGTGTGTAGAGACTGGCAAGATCTGCATCACTAGCATCACTCCCAAGTCAGGGAAGTGCAAGTACTTTTGAAGATACAAGAGGCTGTGTTCTGGGGCCCACAATGCAGGAAGGAAGGTACTTGGACCCATTGTCTGGGTGAGGGACAAAAGTTGTCCCAAATTAGAAGTGAAGGAAGCACCTGACAACTTGAGCATATTCATAGGGCAGTGGTGGTCCGTTTGATGCATGGTCAAAGTAGCAGAGAAGGATTTGTAGAAGTTCTGAAGCGTTGAAAGGACATTGAAGTTCAAAGTTTGAAAGTTTTTCAAATTTCCGGGAAGCTGCCTGTCAAAGCCACCTCTTCCTCTGTCAAAGTCAAAGAGGGAGTTTTAGTGGGAGGAGAGGAAGATGAAGATGCTCCTGGAGAGCCTGATGATGAGGAGGATAATGAACAGGAAGAAGAAGAAGAAGAAATGGAAAGAGAACAAGAAGGAGTGGAGAAGGATAAAGGAAAGGGTAAGCAAGTGATAGAACTGGAAGATGATTCCCCGGGGCCTCAGTCTGTTGGAGAGTTGGTTGGAAGGTTACTGGCTGAGGATGGAGTCATAGGTGGATATAGAAAGGTGACCCAGGGGGACATTGGTTTCTATGCTTGCTCTGGAGGGAAGGTGGTTGGGCCAATGGATGATATTGAAGATGATCCAGTTGGAGACTTGAAGGAGATTGAAAGGCGTCTTGGAAGGTTTTCAAAGGATTTCAGAACCAATGCCATTGTTGGATGGATTTTGAGTAGTGAGGAAGAAGTGGAGAAGAAGAAAGAAAAGAAGGATGCAAAGAAGGAAGTAGTGGCAGAGCTGGAAGGCTTTTTATCTTTTTCTGGGGTGACTTATGAGTTGGGGGCTACTGCTAAGGATAAGGAGGAATATGAAAGCAGGAAGATAAATTTGGCTAGAGTTTGGGTAGCTAAGATTATGTCACTTATGATTTCAGCATGTAGGCCATGCTTTGAGAAGACATGGCTGATGAAAAGGTCAGCAAGCTCTACTGCAGTCAGTGTACTGGTTGTTTTAATGAAGAGGGCCATCTTAGAGAAATGGTTCACAACAACAAGGATAGAATCAAATCCATTGGAGAAGGGAAGTTGAGAAATGAAAACAAAGTCCAAGGGCAATCAGGGATTGGAATAGGTTTGAGCAGTCCTAGTTTCTTTTCTTTCCTTGCCTTTTTCATGTTACAAAGGTAGCAGGCTGCAACATAGTCCTTGAAATCCTTTGACATTCCATTCCAGGAGAATGATCTCTTGATGATGTTATGATTCTTCTGTTGGCCAGGGTCACCTGCAAGAAAGGATTCATGTCTTTGGTAGAGTATTTTTTGTTTAAGATGGTTAGCTTGGTCAGGTATGACCACTTTACCCTGGAACAGGAGTAAGCCACTAAAGGGTTCTAAGGAGTAATAAGTTACTTCTTCATTCTTATTCAATCTTTTCATGATGCCTTGAAATAACTTGTCAGCTTGTTGACCAGAAGTCAATTCACTCAGTTGATTTTCAAGTTTGTTAGCGGAAAGGAAGAAGAGTTTAGAAGCTTCAACTTCTTTTTTTTCAGAAGCTGTTGACAATTTCCAGGATTCTTTTCAGAATATGGTGTTCCCCCCGCTGGATACACGTTGTCCCAACGTGACAGGATATCCAGGATGGTTGGAAATTAGCCAGGCCTGTAAGTGATCACAAAATTGAATTCAGAGAGGAATTATGCCCAATGGGCCTGTCTCCTAGTAAGGAACATGGAAGACATAAATTACTTGAAAGAGGAATGGTCAGTCAGAACTTCAAAAGGGTCAGTAGCACTCAAGAGGTAGGAACACCATTGCTGGAGAGCAAAGACAATAGCAAGGAGTTCTTTGTCATGGATTTCATAGTTGAGCTCAGCACTGGACATTTTCATGCTGTCAAAGGCAATAGGGTGTTTAGTGTTATCAGCAGTAACCTGGTGCAGAACTGCACCCAGGGCATAGTCACTGGCACCAGTCTCAACATAGGTTCTCAGGAGATGATCAAAATGGCAAAGGACTGGGGCCTGGGTGAAAGCTTGCTTGATGTTTTCAAATTGTTGCAAGGCTCTAGGGGTGATGTTGAAAGGGGAGCTGTTTCCCGCAATAGAGGTGAGGTGAGAGACCTGTTTGGAGTAGTTCTTTATAAACCTGCAATAGAATTAGCAAACCCAAGGAAAGACTGCAAGGCTTTTCTGTTTGCAGGAGTAGGCCAGGTAAGGATGGTCTTGACTTTGTTTTTGTCCATAAAGATACCATCCCCTGAGATCACATAGCCCAGGTAGTCCACAGAAGGTGCATTTGGAGGCCTTTGCATATAACTTATGCTTTCTGAGTCTTGTCAGTACTTCACACACATGAGGGACGTGTTCTTTTAAGGTTTTAGAGAAAATAAGGATATTGTAAAGGTAAGCCACCACATAAACTGTGAGGAGATCAGCAAGGATGTCATTGATAAGGTTTTGGAAAGAAGCTGGGGCATTGGTCAGTCCAAAGGGCATGACCAGGTATTCATAGCTTCCAAACTGAGATCTGAATGTTGTTAAGTGTTCATCTCCTTCCTTGATGCGCAATAGGTTGAAGGCGCCTCTGAGGTCAATTTTGGTGAAGATGGAAGAACCTGAAGAGTTGGTCAGTAAGAAAGTCATTGGAGGAAGTGGGTATTGGTTCTTTCTGGTGAAAGCGTTAAGCTTGCAATAGTAAACACACAACTGCAAACTCCCATCCTTCTTTTTGACAAAGAGAAAATGTGCTCCAGTGCTTGAAGTTCTGGAACGGATAAAACCTTTCTCTACATTCTCTGCTATGTAGGCTTGAAGGGTTGAATTTTAACTTTGAGATAGGGAATAGATGGGCCCAACTGGAGGGAGAGGCCCTTCCAATTTAATGTGGTGATTGTAAGTGCAGTAAGGAGGGAGTTGATCTGCTTTAACCTTAGAGAAAACATCTAGGAAAGAATGGTAATCAGCAGGAACTTTTTCAAACACAGTTTCTATTTCTTCAGGGTCTTTGTCAATGTCAAACTTGTCCCAGTCAGCTGAAATATTCTTATGGGGAGTAACAGAAATGTTAGAAGAAGTAACCAATTGCATGATATGCAAGGATGAATTGCTAGGTTCCTCCTCCAGAGGAATAATCAAGGGATCAGTGAATATTCAGGCAAGGTGGGAAATCATTGAACTCAATGGAAAATGGATGGAGTGTTGAGGATGCAAAGGTTCTGAAGTGAGGGGGGATGCAATGGACTGCAGTGCCAAAGGCAGAGTAGAAGCGGAACCAGTTAAAGGTGGGTTTGTCAACTTACTGAAACCAGGAACTTTGCAGTCCTTTAGCTACAGCAAGAGATATTGGTGTTGGAATAATAATAATAATTCCAAAAAAATTACGTAAAATGCTCAAATGGTTGATTTAGAAGCCAGTGCAAAGCTTGAGTTTGAGTGGTTTGGTTGGATTAAATTGATTTAAATATATTTTTCAAGAGGGGCCACAGTTTGTGCAAACAGGGGATCAGTATTGGATAACAAGCTCTCTTCAAGGGGTTCTTTTGAGCTGTGTAAAGACCTTGGGACAATGAGGTCCTAAGTGATTACTCAAAAGGGGTTTACTCAAGGGGATCGGGTGGATTGGCTGACTCACAGCACTTACGCCTGGAGACAAGGGGGAGATAACTTACTAATTTAAGCAGACCCTCCAAGAAACTTGCAGAAATTCACAGTTGAAAGGGTCTTAGGACAATTGTTGGGGATATTGCTGATATTCTTTAATGGAATGAACAATGGGTTTAGAATTAATAATTATAATTGTAATATCAGACTGGGGCCATAAATCACTTGTTTATCTTGAATAAAAACTTGATCATGGATGGCAAGAGGTCTGGATTGATTACTTTAAAATTACTGAGGTGTAAACCATCTAAAAGAGTCTGTTTATATACCTTTCTAGGGTAATAAGACCTTCTCAGGGCACGTAGAGAGAGTTTTGCTTGTGTGCTAGGCTTGCAGGCTATCCAGAGCTAGTTTGGCACTTATTCCTGGTGCTGTCAGCTTGCTAGCCTTGCCTGTCTCATATTTCCATGTGAAATAATTGTCAGAAGGTATTTAAATGTTAATTTGTTATTTTCATGGTTCAGGCACATTTCCTTATTTTATATTACTTTTTTTTGGGTTGCATGGGCAGAAGTGGGTATTTGTAGATTCTACGCCATCTTCTGCACACCTTGGTAATTATTAATAATTTTTGGTAGAGTTCTTGATGTGTTTTGTGGTTCATAAAGATTTGGAAATCCCATGTACGTGACAACCTTCATTATTGTTTCTCACATTTTATTTGCTTAATGTTTTGATTTTAATATTTTTTATTCAATCTTCTTAGGTTTCAAACATCTCTCCATCTTTCAGTCAACTTGTTACGTATGCATTATGTATGCATGCAAGTTGTAGCATGTTCCTGCGGTACCTGGCTGTTAGAATTAGTACAGTTGATGTTGATGCCCGCAGGCTTGACAGCTGCATGCAGGAATCCATCATCCACGTTTGGCAGTCATTTTGCATGCGGGTTTCTTGATGTGCGCCTACATACTGAGTGTCAGGCATGTGTACCCTTGCTATATGAATGCAGGGCTGCGCGTGGGAATTGTGACACAACACCTCTCAACTGTAACTCCTAAAATATACACAACACCTCAATTCTGACTAAATTTTAGGTGTGAAACCTATACATGGCATTATGTGTGAAATATTAGAATTGCCAAAAGGTGCCATAGTGGTGGCGTGGTTTATTGGTCTTTTCTTCTAAAATTATTAAAAAATGTAAGGAGTTGGAATTCAAGGGTGGGGTCAGTGAGTGACCCTACCTATTTTTGGGTGGGGAATCCACTTCTGCAGTAATATATATGGATTTCCCACTCCTTCTAATCTTTTTATTTATTTTCTGTTTTTAATCTGCTTTGAAAGGTTTCTCTTGTCAACTAGCAAGCTGACAAGGTTGGCCATGTTGAGTTCAACGGATTGGGAGGAATGGTTTTCAGTTGGATGGTGTCTTGGTGTCAGCTCTCTGATACCAGGAACCTTACAGTCCTTTAGCAACAGAAAGTGATTGAAGGTACTGGAATAATAATAAAAATAGTATTCCAATGATAAACACCTAAAAAGCTCAAATAATAAATATGTTAAGAGCTGGTGCAAGGTTTGATTGGTTTTGTTAAGAGGGTTTTAAATTTGTTATAAAAAGAGGGGCCACAGTATTATACTACTGGGGATCTTCATAGACAGACAACCTCTCTTCAAGGGGCCTCCTCAGGCAGTTTAAGAACCTTGGAATAAATGATGGGTGCCTTCTAAAGACTTACCACTGATATGGCAGGGCAAAAAAGCACAATGGCCAAGGCAGGAAGGGAAACACTTACTCATAGTTCTTCACCACAAGAATCCTGCAAAGATAGGAAGGGCATCAGAGCATATGGGATGGATTTGCTTGACTAACCTCAATGGGTTGATTGGCTTTCAAGAATTAAATAATACTACTACAGACCAGGTCATAAATCACTTGCTTATCTCTTTATAAGCACTTGACTAACAATGAAAGGGTGTCTGATTGATAATAATAATTCCTGGTAAACTTATGGGCAACAATAGATCCAAAGAGGTCTGTATAAATACCTTTTGGGGTGATTATGAGCTTCTCAGGGCATGTAGAGAAGGTTCTGCTCATGGGGTGAGGCTAGCAAGTCAGTCAGGGCAGTTTCAGCACATCCACTTGGTGCTGTCAATCAGCTGTTCTCAGATCTGCTGGTTTTATGCACTATTTTAGCCACAGGATCTGTTAATCTGTTAATGGCATAATTTGATCATTCTGCACTTATCCTCTATTTGTATTGATGATATTGGTTTAAAGTAGACAGATGTGGATGTTTATTGACTTTCCATCATCTGCTGATCAATAGGTAATTTTTAATAATTTTTACAGCCACTCCTTGTTTTGTGGTATTCAAAGATCAGGATCAGGGGTTTACATGATATGATAATCCTCAATATTTGATTTATTATTAAAAATACTTTAAAATTAGTTTATTATTGATTTTATTTTAGTTTTGAAGTTTTTAGACTATTAGTAATGCACATGTAGCTTTATTACATATACCAGATAATCCTGACTAGGTTTTAGCTCTCATGAGAGGTACCTGTTTGCCAGATTAGTCATGACTGATCCTTATGCGGGGATCAGTCCATTCAGATGCGCATGGGGTAGGATCTGCTGCATGTGTGGAAAACTTGGCTGCGCGCAAGACTTCTTTATGCAGTAAATAAGGTTTTGAGCTGTGCATGCGGGCTCCTTCACTACTAGTAGCCAGCAAGGGTTGCAGAAGTGCAGAAGTATAGATACGGTTGTGCTGGCATTCACATGCTTTTGAGTGGGAATTTGCGCGCTTCTGAGCAGGAATTTGCGCCTTTATGTGCAGGACGTTGCACGCAGGATTTGTGGGAATTTTTGTGTTGTTTGCAGAAATTTGCAAGGGGTTTTGCGCTTCTGAGCAGGAATTTGCAGGAATTGGCGAGCAGTTGTTGCAGAAATTTGCGGGAATTTGCGCGTGTTTTTTGCAGGAATTTGCACAGGGCTTGTGCAAAAGAATCTATTTCTGAAATAATATTTGGAGTTTCCTACTCCTTCTAAGTTATATTGATAATCTTATTTACTTGTTTTTATTTTATATTTCTGTTACTTTGACAGGTTGCTCTGTACATAGTAGCAAGCTGACACTTGGGGTGATCAGCCCCATTTGCTAGTTTACTTCAGAATTCCAGTGGTGAAGGAAGTCAACTCACAGGATGAGATCCTCTGAAAATGGTGCGTTGACAAGGGAGAATTCCCATTCAAAGCTAGAAAAAGAAGGAACAGAGACCACCAAAGTTGCCTTGTGGGTAATTAATTGAGAGGTTTCCTCACTACTACTGAACTTGAAAAGAGGAATAGGTTTGCTCAGACCAATGGGTGGCAATGAAAACTTTAGAACAATAGTATTAGCCATTACCAATTTGCTAGTACCTGAATCAATCAAAACACTATAACTCAAGTCCTGGTGAAAGAGAATAAAACAAAAGCCTTTGGAAAGTTGGTCAGTGCAATCTTTTTGTATCTTTTGTACTCTAATATCAGTAAGGTGATAATCCTGGAGTACAGCAGGAAAACCACCTAATTGTTTTTTGGCTTGGAGGTAGAGGAAGAGTTGGTGTTGGAGGAAGTGTTAGAGGCAGGCTTCTTTTTGCAGTCATCTGTCTTGTGCTTCCCTCCACAATACATGCACAGTCCCTCCTTCTCCCTTCTTGAACTTTATTCAGCCTTGAGCTTTCCATCAGGACCTAATTCTAAGGTAGGTTTGGTTTGGAAGGATTGTTTCTTTGCAGTTTTGTCTTTCTTCTTGGCCTTGCCTTTGCCCTAGTCAGACTGGGAAGAATTGGACTGGGATTGAGAGGAATTTTGCTGTTTAGATTGGCTTGGATGGGAAGAATTTTCCTTGATTCATTAGTGGCACCTGGTATTGTAATTCAACACTCCATCCATAAGATCTTGAAGGAGGTCCACAGAACCATCATAGCCGGCTGGTTGGTACAGAAGTTGGGCAGGGAGACTTTGACAAAAATCAAAATAGAAGACTCTATCCCCCCATCCGGAAACTTTAGTCATAAAGGAGAAAAATTCTGTGATGTGGGTTGAAGCGTATCCAGAATCCTTCATCTTGAGATTCACAAGTTCTTTCTCTGCCTTGGCTAATTCCATGCAATCACCAAAGAGAGTATGAAGTTGTTCCATGAAGCATTGCCAGGAGTTGAGCAGAAATGAGGTCTCTTGATTGGAGAGATAAGCCAAAGAGGGTTGAATCCAAAGGTTTGGATTCCCAGGGAGAAAGGAGACAGCAAACAGAGCTTTCCTTTGATCCACACGGAAGGCCCCTTTGTTGTTTGCAAAGATGAGTTCACAAGCTTGTAGAAAAGGTCTGAGCCTGGTGTTGTTGCTGCCTTCAAATTTGTCTGGTGGGTTCATCAATGGGGCTTTGAAGGTTCTAGATTGGGAAGTACTGGTTGTTGGGGGTTGAGACAGTTTGGCTACCGCTGAAGTCATAGTTTGAAGCAGGGCTAGGAGAGTAGGGTCCACAGCCAGAGGTTGAGGAGGTTGGCTTGGGGGAGCTGGGGTTTCAGTTGAAGCAGAAGGTTGGGAAGCTTCTTCTTGAGGTCCAGAGGTGGGTGAAGTAAGGTTGCTAAGGATCCTCAAATCAAAGCCTGAGTCTTTACTTTCTTCCTCCTCTTCCTCATCCTCAGGGAGAGGGATTAGGCTGGGATTGCACAAAGGCAAATCCAATCCAAAACCTGCTTGAAGATATTGACCAGCCACTCAATTAATAACCGGTCTGGCAACAGGAGGAGCAGGGGAAAGAGAAGCTCTTGGAGGAGCTGGAGGAAGGATACCAGTGTCCATGGTGTTGGAAGCTGATGCAGGGAGGCTGGAAAAGGTCCTCCCTTGTCCATGGGCTTGAGGAGTAGATTTGTTGTGGTCTTGTATGTCTATAGTAGCGCCACATCTTTGGGCTGCCCTTGGTAATGATGGAAGGTTGTGCACGTCAAGGAGGCATGGTTTCCAAGTATGCCATAGGGAAGTGACCCCAGAAAAGTACCCAGAGATAAATGAGGAAGAAATTGGCCGCAAAAGGTTTGATTTTGTACAACATTTTGTCAAAGCTTGTCAAAGTGGGTTGGAGTGTCAAAGTCAAAGTCAAAGTGTTATAGTCAAAGTTGAAGGCCAAAGTAAAAGTCAAAGTTGAAGTTCAAAGCTGGACTGTGTTCCTGGGGTCCTTCAAAGTGCCATTGAAGTACCCTTGAAGTTCAAAATTCCTGTCAAAGCATTGTTTAAGGGCCAATTTGGGGAGAGAGATTGAGGTAGATAAATTGTGCAGGGGGGTGCTTTGGAAATAAGGAGGGAGGCCACACACTGTTTAGCTCTGTACCACACACACCCACAGATATTTTAGGTAACTTTATCCCTGAGATGGAATGGTTTGACAAATGGATGGGATGGGTATATTGAGATATAGAGAAGGGTAGTAATCAAGGGGAAGTAATTAGTATAATGTCATGACTGCCACTGGTGTGCAAGGGACTCAAGGAACAGGCAATACTGCTCACAGAACTCAGGATAGAGACAAGGAGATTGATTGAATATGCAGATGAGATGTAGAGTAATGACAATGATAAGAAGAAGAATCCAGGAGTAAGGCTCTGAAGGATGTTGAAGAGGGAATCCAGTAAGAGGAACCACCAGGGCCGAATTGGGGTCTCTGGCTGGCCAGTGACTTCATGTCACCATCCAGTCCCGTTTCCTGGCCCATTTAGTCCCTTCAGAGGAAACTTCTATTCACCAATGAATATTTCTGGGTTCAACTCATCTCACATCAAAAAGAAAATATGATTCACATTGTATTCACCATGGTGGAAAATTAATTTCACTTTTAATTCCCCAATGAAAAAACCCAAACTCACTTGGATGTTCATGTTGATGCAACAGGCACTCACTTGAAATTCCCCATCAAATACAAATTGGCAATAAAAGATTGTGTATTGTGATATCTCAGCTCAAATTTTTGTGATCAATGTTTTATTCAATGGCCAGTTGCATTCTGATTAATTTCAGCATTTATAAAACAACTGATATTTTCCAGTTCATTTCAAATTTATTTTTTTTTGGAATTACCAAATCTGTATCACAGTTTTCACTATGGTTTTTCCAGCCTTTCAACTGGGTCCAACATCTGGTTCCATTGTTAAAAAATATGTTATCCTTCATGACACTTTTGTTGGTGGAAACTGGCACTTGGTCTCTAAATTTTCATTTGGGTTTGTGGGTAACATGCCAATTTTCATTCTGCTCAGAAACTTTGATCAGAAAGTGTGGGAATAATTTAAAATCTAAAATGGTAAAATAAATGGGGTATCATGTTTTCATATTGTATGTTGTTATCTGTAATGATTGGGAAAAGGCTAATGCAGTCAGTGGGAATCCCACCAACATTGACGCATTGCATGTGGCTTGCTCTAACCATGGAGGTACAACTGCTTGGAGCAAGGTGTACATCACAACACTATGGAATTGAATTTGAAAGCTACAAAATTTAAATGAATCTTTAGAGAATGTACCACTTCACTGTCTTGATAAGTCCGATTGAGACATGGACTTAGTGAGGATTTATCCCATCAAGCCACTATTGTCTGCTCAATAGCGCTTGAAATACATTCTTCCCAATTGGTTTGATTTTTTTTCTTCTCTTTTTGAACTCAAAATGATCCCATTACTGTTCTTTTGCCATGTTTGGGGCAGTCCCAACTGTTATTGAGCAGGGATTCATGGAAGCAACGACTGTGGGTCCAGCTCCCTAACAGCTGGATAACTGTTTTGTGGGCCTGATTTATTGCAACAAGGAAGCAAAATCAAGTTTTGACAGTCATCCAACCTTGCATGCCTCAAAAACTTGTCAAATTTGTCAAGAAAGTGGTAGATGCTGTTAGGCATTGACAAGAACATGCCAACCATTTGGTGATGTACACCTTGTACTAAGCAGTCTAGCTCAACAGTCATAGAAACCCACATGCAATGGGTCAATGTTGTTTCAACTCCAAGCAACTTTGTTATGCTTTTCCCCAATTCATTATAAACAATGTAGTGCAGGTTTTGCTGCAACGTTTTTACAATATAAATCACATGGATTGGCTTTGAAGTAAGAAGTGATATGTAGAACAAGCATGATACACCAATTTTTGAATTTTGCACATTGATACTTATGAGTGCCCTTGGATTTGTACTGATTGTTTCATACTGGTATGACTTGGCACAAATTTACAAACAAAAGCCAAAATTAATAGGTTAACCTGCTCAGGCATCAGGGGAAATAGGCACCAATGCACTTTTGTTCATTTCCATTGAGAAAAATCAGCATTGGGACTTGAAAAATGTTTATTTTACTATTTGGTATTAATTTGTGACAAATCATGCATTTCAGATTGGCTCCAATCACCAAGGATGGCATTGCTTCATACTTGATCTTCAATCAAAGAAATGTAGCTTTCAGGCTTTCCACAAATATAAATAGGTTCATCCTTGGTTGTTTGGCATCCTCTGTATCCTCCTCTCTTCACTTTCAAACCATTTACAACAAAATTTTTACTATTGGAGATCTATTCTCATCTCATGTCCAAAGTCCAGTTGATTGTGAGTTGCTTTGTGGTATTAAAAATTACTTTTGCACAACTTATGCGCTTTGAATCATTCAAAGTTAACTCAAGCTTTTGAAAGTTAATCTGTGTCAATTGCAGCCCATGGGGTCCAGATCTAAAAGATTAATGCTTGATTGAAGTTATAGATAACCCAGTTACAAATCAATATACAGAGTCTTTGCCAATGAGTTCATTGGAAAAGAGTATTGATAAAGCCGATAGGCCAAGTGGGCAGTTCAAATTTCCAAGGGATGAAAATGGCATGAATCAATCAAAGAAAAATTTTGACAATTTTGGAAGTACAGGTTCTGTCCCAATTTCAGCCTCACAGGAAAAAAAAGAGTCAACTGGGTTGGGGTCTTCAAAAAAGACCCTACCCAAGGCAGGAAATGTTTATCCAACAAGTTGTATGTTCTCCTATTTATGTGAGAGATTTTTGTGGGCTTATGTAATAATGCAAACTTGATCTAGTCCGCACTCCAAGGTCCCCAGTGGCTCCACCTGGAAGTCAAGGTAGGGTTTGCCAAAATACTTCCTTGTAAATTTATATGTTTGCCAAAATACTTCCTTGTAAATTTATCAAATTCCACTTTTTAGGACAAGTGACTACTTCTGAACGGGAAAGGAAAAATGCACAAACACAAGCTGAAGCAGCAGCAAGGGGAGAAAAAACAATATTCCAATGCAGAAAGAACAAAGAGGTTATTGTCAAGTCTTTCTCCTCAACAAAGCAAATGGAATTGCATGGTGTAGATGCAAATAAGTTGGCAGCCACAGGAGTGACCTCTGTGGGCATTGCCTTGGAACAACAGTTGGATATGGAAGATGAACGTTGGTGTATCTAGATGTGCTTGAATCAAACAAAATGACTGATAATTGGTTAAAATTCCTTTGAAAAGAGAGACTAGCAAGCCTGCTTGAATCAAGAAGAGAGACTAGCAATACTTGTGAGTGAAGCAGGACAATGTTCTTAGAATCCTTCAAATTTACAAAATGTTTTTTTATAGTGGCTTCATCTGAATTTTCCACATCTGAGGCATTGACAAAAATCATACCAACAGTCATTTCAACAGGTATGTGGAAATTATTTGTGACTTCTAACCTTTTGACTTATTAAAATTTTGAAATAAGGCATGGAAGAAAACCCACCACTATGTTCCAAAACACTATCAGGGGCCAAAAAGAAAAAACATGACACACTTGAAGCTGCTGGTTCAATTGGAGAATCAAGCTTGGGGGGACAATCTGTGGATGTTCTCATGACACAGATTCTAGGTGGGAATATTGATTTCATAGGTGTGTTTGATCTCCAACATTGAGTTGAAATTATAAAACTGAAAATTTTGTTGCACAGCTCAAAACACATGCTTGCCATCCGGTGGTGACACAAATTGTAGGTTATTGCAGAAATGTAACACACTTAGGAAATTTAATCAGAAATCCTTTTTAACCTTAAATATAGGGTCAGAAAGGATAATTCTGATCAGAGATCAACCAGCTCAATTGTGGAGAGATCATTAAGGCCCCCAGTTGCTGAATTGCATGATAGCAGCCCTAGTGAATCCATTTCCAGCAATGTGCATGATATGCTAATCCCAACAGGTTTGAGAAATATCCCTGGTGCTTGTGAGAGTTCTGGTTTGGGTTGGAGAGATTCATCCAGGGGAAGTGAGTCAGAAGAATCAATCCGGCTGCATCTGTTCCAACCAGTGCAGGAAAATTGGGATTTTTGGTGTGGCAGATTGAATCCCCAGGGTGAGTAACCTGGTATTCACAATGGCTTATTTATGACCAATTTAGAACGCTCCAGTTATTCACAACAATCACACAATATCTGGGATAATCAAAAATCTGACAGTGGAAAAGGATTTCAGACAAGTACCCCAATACTTTGTGATGGAGAAGGTTGGGAACCAATTGATGACAACACGGAAAATGTTGAAAGTATGTGATGAATTGATATGATTCCTAAAAACAGTAATAGTGATTTATTTTCAAATACATACCTAAGTGATAAGCCCAAAATCAGACAAAATGAGGAACAGTTCAAATGTGCATGACGGTGCTTTTAAATCACAGGAAGATTCAAGGCATATGGCTGGAGAACTGGGAAATATGGAAGGGTTTGAGAGTGGGGATCAATGTGAATTGGATGGTACAAATTCTAGCTTTGCATTAATAATGTTGCCAGAAAGCCCAGTGGTGATAAAAATTTCATTTTAGGATGTGAGAACCAGAATAGCCAGAGCAATTACACACTGGGAAAAAAAGCCCAGCAACCAGAGAATTGGAAGATGGAAGGTAAATTACCTTTTAGTCAATGAATTACTGGCTGCTGAAAAAATCATGTAAAGCTGCTGTTGGGGAGATATCAAAGGGAATGTCTATGAGGCTTCAAGGTCTTGATAGAGAAATTCAAATGGGACTTTGGAGAAAAGTTAAAAGTTTGATTTGAAATCTAGAAAGAGGAAAACAACCTAATTGGTAGCATGTTTCATTTTTTTAGGCGGAAGCAGCAATCAGCCTTCAAGGAGTAAGAAAAATAATGTTGGCCACGATTGGAGTATCTCAGCACCTCCTAGAATAAATCCTCCTGTACAATCAGGATCTCAATTGAGATCCAAGAGACTGGCAGAAGATGCATTTCCAACTCAACATAAGAATTTGCAGGAAAGAAGCCCAATCAGCCAAACATCAAACGCAAAAAGAGAGGATGAAGGAACTTAGAGAAGAGCTTCCAGATTGAAGTGAAATCATGAAGACAATGGTTCATCAACATGCCAGGCTCCTCATGGATGTTGAAGGAACTGACCTCTGAAGCCTCCCTGCACCACCACTACAAGATGAGAGGGACCTTGCAGCTCAACGTTCAAAGAGTCTCAGTTTCATTCAGCCTACACCAACAGCCCCTGCAACAATCAATAACAACACAAAAGAATAAAAAAGTTGGGTCCAAACCCAAATCCGGGAGCTTGGGCTACCATGTTTCACATTTGATTGGCAAAGCTCATGGAAGCATCCATTCAACCAGCTCATGGACCTGCTGTTTTTCAGGACACTTGACATGGCCCTGCATTTGGGGGAATATAATAGGTACCTGTGGTCCCCCAATCATGCTACTCATGCAGTTTTGTCAGTTATCCTTGAAAGGTATTTTTCACACCTGCAGTCTCAATGGAAGCTGGTGCAAAGATCTGGTGAACAGGCTTTGGAGCATCAGAAAGCCAAGGCACTTGCCCTCAAGACAAGGAAAAGAGTGAGTGAAATTTTCTGATAGCATCCTGAATTGATGAAGGGCCCCTGAATTTATTCAAAATAAATCATAGCTTGCTGAAAGAAAGCAGAAGTGGTGTGATGAAAATGGTTATTTTAAGCTGCCAGCACAGTTCAATGACCTGGCCATATGCTCTGACACTGAGGAAGTTTTAGTTGGCCAAGTGACACAGCATCACCAAAAAAACTTGAATGGAGGTCAGATTCCTTTTCCAACCTGGTCAAAGTTATAGACCACCAAATACAAGTGGGTGCAAGAATAGGAAAAAGCAGAAAACAAACACACTTCATTATCAGAGAAGATGGCGCTAAATATGAAGAGAATCCATTTATACCAGAGAATAAAGCACTCCAAGTGTACAACCCTTCTTGGTTGGCCACATTGACAGCTGAAACAAGGGAGAGCCTTAAAATCACAAACACCAAGATCATGACAGAGGATGGTCAACCCTCAACTTCCACAAGGTCTTAGTCTATAATAAATATCCCCCTCAAAATAAATTTGTATTTTTACCAATAATTTCAGTTCAAAAAAGCTTGTAATAACTCCCTCCAATCAGTTGTGGTTAAAATGGTTGACCTGATATATCAGAAAGCATCATGAGATACATGCAAGTATCAAGAAATTCATGATCAAAAAAATTACTGTGCCAGCTGCTCCTTACGCCTTTGCACCTATTTAATTCATGTGTTTCCAAAATTAGTCAATAAATCAAGTTTAAAACTTGTGTTGAAAGCAAAAAGGTTACCATTTGAATTTTGGTCTCTATTGTGTCTGGGGTAATGAGATGTAATACTTGAACATTTTTGTTTTGACCAATTATGTGCAGACGGTCAACAGCTTGGGCCTCAACAGTTGGGTTCCAATGGGGCTCCTGGTGGCAACATTGATGCTGATTGAGACTCTCACTCCAATTTTCCTAAATGCTTGTGCAAAGCATACATACCATTAGAATACACACAGAAGCACATGTAATATTAAGCCCCACTTCAGCAGCTTGGATTGAAGCAAGGAGGATTGAGATGTTACTTTTTGTTTCAAATTGGCACAAGCAGCTGTCTTGCCAATTAGAATTCACTTGTTCATCCAGCCATAGAAATGGAATTCCTCTGTCTTCAAATACAACAGAAAGACTAGGACCATTGGAATTTAGTGCTTTTCAGGAAGGATGGAATACTTAATCACAACTCACATGTCAAGCATACATGTCCAAATAGAAAAATGACCCCTTTGAGTTTTTTTTGCAAATAATCAGACATTGGTGAGACAATTGGGATAATTGCAGATATCTTGGAGCTCAAGAGACATAGCTTTGGATTGATTTCATGTATGATGAGTTCCTTTGTCACTTTTTGTGATTGCTGTGAGTCAAATTTGGTAATTTCCCTTGAAGAAGTGAGGCAAAGAGCAGTATTGTGAAGCAGGGGATGATCACAAATCTCACGTAGGCCTTGGATCATGTGGAGGAAGTTTGACTGTGTTCTTTGGCCAGTATGAGGGAGTTTTTTGCCAAAACATGTCAAAAACATTTGATAATGCTTTATGTAATATTCCTTGACAGGGGCAAAGAGGGGTGTCAGGATTTACTTGTGAGTTATTGGCCGCAAAAAAGGCAGTTCCCTTGATTTGGTCCTTTGAAGCAAACAATGTTGTAGAATCAACTGAATTGGCTTGACATTGGAGTTTTGAAGATGTGTAAGCAGCATTTGTGGCCAATAATTCAAAGAATTTGGATGATTTATGCACAGAAATGTGAGCAATGATAGTAAATCATGAATACTGTTCTGTAAGGGAGTTCCAGTTAGACAGACACATTTTGAAGCCTTGAGGCAATGTATTGCAATCTGTTTTTTGGCTTCATTGGTCCTGATTTCACTTCAAAATTACCAGGATCAATATGATGTTTCAAGGATGAACTGAATATTAGTTAAACTGCTTACTGTGCTTCATCAGGTATGAGCCTGTGCCAAGTGTAAGAAAAAAGCCTTGATTTTGTGGACATTGGACTATTTTGGTGAAGCAAAAATTCTCTTGTGATGATGGAGTATGTTGTCAGAACTAAATTGGAGCTTGTGAATGCATGCAATGCTATATTGTGCCAAGAGGGCCCTTGATACACAACATACTTGATTGTTTTTGGCCAGGTATACTTGATGATTTCTTTCTCCCAATTAGAGAGCACCCTTGAAGGACATATGAGCAATTTTGAATGAAGGAAGTTTCCAGGATCTCCTTGCAGTTGCAAAGGAGAGGTCTGACCAAGGGTTGTGGCAATAAGGCAAATGGCTTGTAGTGATTTGTCAAGTCCTATGTTGTCTGCAAGGATAGAGCCAAGTGGAGTATCTGGAATTGAGAGCGGATCAGAAACTAATATTGTTTTCCCACTTAAAATATGCTCCAACAAAAAAGATCCATTAGAGGGCATTATCTTCCACAGTGATTTTGAGGATTTGGAAGAGTAATTTTCTCAATTGAGTAGTAAGGCCAGTCCCTGTTTTTGATGTGGCAGAAGCTTTGTCCAAATAATAGCCTGTGGGGGAGTTTTGGGTGGAAGGTCACAACCACTGGGAATCAAGAGAAGCTTTGAATCAAGATGTGGATTAAATCTCAAACTGGTAGGATTTGCAAGGGGAAAGGTTGAAAGCTGGCAGCCAGAATGTTGTTCAGGCTTGTAGTTGCAAGGCCGTCTTGGAATGATCCCAGCATCAAGCATATCATCAAGCAGCTTCTTTGCTTTGTCCATGGCACAGAATATCCACAGAGCCATGTCAAAGTGAATTAAATTGGATACTATGACATTGATTACTAGCTCCACACAAATGGAATGGCTCATGGAGTGCTCTGATTTCCAACCACCAGCTGGTCCAGGAGCAGTTGTTGAAGGAAGGTGTAAAAAGAGAGCCTTTGAAACATGTATAGGTAGCTGTCCCACCAGAGTATTGCCATTAGTAAGGAATATATCTACTAGATCATCTGAGTTCTTCAGATAGCCCCAGAACAATGTTGATTTCTGGGGAAATTTACTGAGAAAAGCAGGATTGAGTGCTATTGGGGAGCAAGAGATAATTCCAAGGCAAACCGGAGAGGGAGGCATTCTTGCTATGGCTGAAAAATGTTGTGTGAAGGAATGCAGAGCCACAAGAGTGGGCTGGGGTTTATATATTGTGGCAGAAGCCTTGTATGGGTGGATTGTGTGATATTTTTTGACTGCCTTTACAAAATACATTGGGGCACAATCCTTGGGGGCATTGGAGACAATTATAATGGTTAATCATCATGCAGAATGATGTTGATGGATGTTTGTCATCACAACTTGTTTTGGATACTCACAAACCATACTTTAATTAGCTGCATGTTTGGATCCACCCAGTGGTAGGGCATTCATCCTCATACTATCATAGATGTCCAACTCACATGGACCTTTTCCAGGTTCCTATTGGAAATGCATACATTGAGAGGTAAATGCTATGCATCACCACATGTGCACTTGCACCAAATTCTTTCTGTTCAGAGCCATACATCTGAACACCTGGATTCTTTTGCAAAGCCCCCACTGGGGGCGGTGCCTCTTATCTTGCCATGTCTATCCCATTGGAGCACTGAGATTCTGGTGCCATAGCGTTTGTCCTGTTCCAAAAATTTCCACCACTTTATGCATGCCCAGAAGCATAAAGTGGTGGGAATGAGGCTGTTGCAAATCCTAATGAGTGTACATGGCTCAAAGCCTGGCACCGCAGCAAATGAAATTTTTGCACCAGAATCCTAGTGTTTGGATGTATGCATGCAAACACTAGCATTTTGGTGCAAGTGCCCATTGTAGGATGAGTGGCACTGCTGCGTCTGAGAATCAGGACTTTTGTGCAAGTGTCCACGGTAGGGTGAGGGGCACTGCTGCATTCAAGGTGGTTGCACCAGAATCTTAGTGTTTGGATGTATGCATCCAAAGACCAGGAGTTTTGTGCAAGTGTCCATATTAGGTTGAGGGGCACTGCCACATTCAAGGTGGTTGCACCAGAATCTTAGTGTTTGGATGTATGCATCCAAACACCAAGACTTTTGTGCAAGTGTCCATGGTAGAGTGGGGGTACTGCTGAATTCAAAGTCATTGCACCAGAATCTCAGTGTTTGGATGTATGCATCCAAACACCAGGACTTTTGTGCAAGTGTCCATGGTAGGGTGGGGGTACTGCTGAATTCAAAGTCATTGCACCAGAATCTCAGTGTTTGGATGTATGCATCCAAACACCAGGACTTTTGTGCAAGTGTCCATGGTAGGGTGAGGGTACTGCTGAATTCAAAGTCATTGCACCAGAATCTCAGTGTCCGGATGGATGCATCCAAACACCAGGACCTTTGTGCAAGTGTCCATGGTAGGGTGGGAGTACTGCTGCATTCAAAATCATTGCACCAGAATCTTAGTGTTTGGATGTATGCATCCAAACACTAGGATTTTGGTGCAATTGTCCATTTTAGGTTGAGGGGCACTTCCACATTCAAGGTGGTTGCACCAGAATCTTAGTGTTTGGATGTATGCATCCAAATACTTGGATTTTTGTGCAAGTGTCCATGGTAGGATGAGCAGCACTGCTGCATACAAGGTGCTGAGTTCCTCCTCTTGGCAAGGAGAGGACAATTGGACCACAAACACCTGAGACGGAGCACCAGCCATCCCAGCACTACACCATACTAAACCGTCTTCCTACCCACTTGTGAATGGGTCATCTCTTGATTCCTAAAACTCCTGTTCTCTGCAATGATGGGTGGTGTCCTGATGACACTATAAATTCATGTGATGGAAGGCCTCTTATAATCTCTATCAATTTTTCACCTTCTCAGCCCTTTTTGTCAGATACACACAAAAGCCAAGTCTCCACATCTTGAATCTAAGTATTGAGTGGAATCACAAAAATTAACAACACACAATGAATCTCAATGAAATCTCCAATTTGAGAGCACTGAGATAAGAAGCCCCCAGGCTTGACTCCTAATTGGCTCCATAACATAACAGTTGATTGTTGTAAATCTCCAATTTGAGAGCACTGGGATAAGTGTGAAGTTTGTAGGCAAAAACTAAGAGCAATGTTGCGTCAGACTATGATGAACAAATGGATAAGAGTACAAGTTTTTCAAGTGTCAAAGCTTGTACCTAAGAGCAAGGGTGATGGGGGAGCTTTGACAGAAGATTTAAAGAGAAAAGAAATAGAAAAAAAACAAGGAAAAGAAAAGGAACAAGAGCAACAATGAAGAGAAAAGAAATGGTTCTGGGACTGAAGAATGGGCCCAAAGGCTGCAGCCCAACATGCAGAGTTGTCCTTGGCTTGTGTAGTGAGGAACGGTTGTGTGAATCTTGTGGCAATATTGCCTGTACCAGAGTATAGTTTTTTGAGTAAAAGATAAAGGTAAGGATCTGTTTGAGAAATGAGTTTGATGCAGTTTTTACTTTTGTTTCTGAGATGAAGATGAGATGATTAGAATGATTTTTGGGCATACCTCAGCTACTTAAGTAGCACAGGATCCAAGGCACTTGATTAAGTTTCAGGAGGCAAGAAGCGCTGTTAGTTTGTAGTATGGTGAGATGTGATCAGATTAGGCCTGTAGGGTTGAGCATGCAAGGAGAGTACAAAGGTGTTCAGCAGCATTCAGCATGGCACAGTTTACCCCTTGCCGTGGGTTTTTAGGGTCTGTTGAGTTGCTAGTCTGAGGTTCTTATCCAGGGTGGAATCTCTTTGTAGTTCCTGTCATGGTGTTGCCTCTTATTCCCAGCTGTGTTTGTGAGGGTCTTACGTTCAGAGGCATCACAGCAACCACAATTCTGAAAATAAGAAGCCCCTCAGGCTTGACCGCTAACAGGCTCCATAACATATCAGTTAATTTTTGTAAATCTCCAATCCGAGAGCACTGAGATAAGAAGCCCTTCAGCTTTGACCCCTAACCGGCTCCACAACATAACAGTTGATTGTTGTCTTCCACTTACGGATTGTGATCCATCTCCTTCTCTCCGGAGATCAAAGCTTTATTGATGCATTAAACCCATCATTCCTCTAGCCAATAGTCCTTGGTCCAATCAAGCTTCCATGGAGCTATACAATCATGCCAACAAGACCCCCTTCTCCACCGCCAGGTAATCCTCCCAATTGGAACTTTTTCATGTATTCTCTTACAGTCTGAGTCTGACCAAAACCAATTGAATCCTTCAACCGGTAGTATGACCATCAGATATCTCACTCAGAAGACTAGTCAAGAGCCAGCTAGCTTCAGGGAGATTTTGGCAGGCTTTTGTGTGTGCACACTCCCTCTTGGTGTGTTACAGGTCAAAGCTCACAAATTATTTGATCCCCCGCTCCCACCAGCTTGATTGCTTGCCATCTTGCAAACTGGCTTTGGTTTACTAAACAAGCTCATTCTAAGAAATTCCACCACCTGGTGGCCTGCCCAAGCTTGTGTTAGTTTATCCTTTTACTAGCCAAAGCTGATGAGAGTGAGACAGACTCTGAGAGTGATAGCAGTCCATCTGGTGAGGTTAGTTTGATTTTTTCACTCAATTCATCCAATTGGACAGGCAGTTGGCCTTCTCCAGCTTTCAGTGGGACAAGTTTTCCTGGTGGCAGCAGATGGGACAACTTGATGAAGCTTTCCGCTGTCACCAGCAAATCCAGGGCAGGGCAAGAGCAAATTTGCTGGTGACAGTGGACAGCTTCATCAAGCTGTCCTGTCTGCTGCCATCAGCAAATCCACTTGTTGGGGTGGTGCAAGAGCAAATTGGTTCACTATTTGCTGGTGACAGCGCACAGGACAACTCAATGAAGATGTCCGCTGTTACCAGTGAATCCAGTCATTGCAGCGGCGTGAGAGCAACTCCATTTGCTATCATTAGTGACAGCGGACAGCTTCACCAAGCCGTCTTGTCTTCTGTCATCAGCAAATCAAATTGGGTGCTGCTACAGCGTCTGAGCTGTTTCCCTTTGCTCTGCTGACCGCGCACCTGCCGCTGTATCCTGAAACACCAAAGCGGCCACAGCTTTGTGGCCAGATTTCAGCATTTCCCCTTGACTAATGCTGAAAGAAGGCTCACAGGGGCCAGACAATGAGGAATGTTCCCACAGGCCGGTGTCCCCCATTGGCGTTAATATAAAAGCCTGCATCTATTCACTTTTCCTCTTAGCAACATTCTCCCCCCCAACCATTTAAAATTGAAAATGAACAATCCATCCGCTACTCTTTTGGCAAAAGTGAATAACCCAGTCCTTCACTTATTCCTTGTTTCCCTAGAAGGTGCTTTGGTTGAAACAACCAAAGCATGCTGGAGATTGAATGCCTTGCATGAATGCGTCCATTAAGGAAACCATGCAAAGTGCCTTCTAATCAATGATGGTATTCAATTGATTGGGCTGTGGCCGGGCCATGCCTGAAACATTGAAACTTTCCTTTATTTGCCCCTTGGTCTTCCTAATATCACCCATCTCATTCCAAAAAAATACTTCTGACAGGCACTTGAACAACACTTGTTGACATTCCTTCCTTGATTGGAAGAAAAAAGAATGTCATCTCTCAGTAGCAGCCATTGAACACCATGCCCTGAGACGTCAAGAAAAGGATGACATGCAGGGGATATGACAGAAAGTCAAGATCAGCATCACGTCCATGTCCCACTCCATGAGTGTTCATCCACCATGGAGAAACTCTGCAAAACATGTCATGGCCACACCATTCCCTGAAAATAGCTACAATCATGGGAACCAACACAAATTGTATAAACAGGCCTCAATTGAAATGCTACAGCATTTACCGGGATTGTTGTTTTCTTGCAACCAACCCAGCAACGCGGGGTCCATTCAATGTCCAGATGTGCATTCCATCCACCATACACAGGAGGCACTCCAATGTTACAAGTATCTCAGGCCACCAGGGCCTGCTGTTGTGCATGTGAATGGAAAAAAGGAAATTAGCCTAGCAGTGAAATTTACTCAATGGAGGGATATGAGTCTGGTGGAGTATGCTGGCCTCTGCTTTGTCACCACCCCTCTTTTCCAGTTGGGATATTTCTATGGAAACCAGAAAAAGGGCTCCTTCTTGTCAGGAATCATGAAAGCGTATGGTTGGCATCCAGGTTATGGCTATCATAGAGAAAATGCTGGTAAATTTCAAATCATTGTAATTGGCTATATCAAATTGGCTGACAAACAATTGTCCCAGGCCAGTATGTGCCAGTGCCTGCCTCAGTAAACACAACCCAAAAACATGTGCATTGGATTAACCTTGTGAACTGTCTACCAAGGATTGAACAAATATTGGGGAATTGGTTCAAAGCCATTGCACCAGGTTTCCACAGGCAATCCATTGATCAAATGCATCAATTTTCAATACCAGGATTTGCATCTAGAGAATATGGGTCTGCCAGTGAAGAAGTTTTTGCTGGCAATTTAACTGCCACTTGGAATGAATTTTATGATTCAGCCCATGTTGATAATGACAAAAGTGGTATGGCTTATGGTGGCTTCTGTGGTATTTTTGAGGAGACAGGGGAACCTGCCCATAGACACCAGGGCTTTGATGTTCAATATGGACAATTTTTCTTGCCTGGATTCAGACTTATAATATTGAATTTCAATGCAATGATGGTTGGACTGATGTAATCTGGGCATCAAATTATCTGTTCCATCAGACAGTCCAATGGCTGAGACCCCCTGGCAGTCCTTTCACACGCTTAGGAATTCCAGTCCAAATTAACAAAAACCTGGCTGAGGTTTGCAAGAAGGCACAAGTAACAGGTTCAGGAAATTTTGGTGGACATAGTGCAAGGGAGGAAATTTTTTTCAATTGGCTTGCTTCTTCATCCAGATGTTATTTTTTCCATCTATCTTGATTGCTACACGTTGTTTCTATTAAAAAATTCTCCACACATGTAAATTGTTTGTTGCCACCATGAAAATCTCACAATTGATCAGTCACAATGCATTGCATGCTTGGATGTGACTTGCGTGAATCATAAACATGCATATTCTACATGCTTTCCTGTAAATTTGCTTGCCCAGAAACTACAGTTTTTTTTTCTTCACTTGGTTCCCATGATTGCCTTAAATACCAGGATCCAGTGGATCTCCCATCCCTTCCTCATCAAAATTTCCCCCCTTTCCTGTGTGCCGTATATTTATTATATAAGGGGCTTGTGAGTCAGGCAATGTCCTTTCCCTCCAACAATGGAAATCCCTCTCCTCACCTTTGTGATCTATTTGATCCTGAAAAAAATGATCTCCCAGCTAGTGACCTTGCCCAGCCAGGTCTCTCAACCCAGATCCCAGAAATTAACCCTGCTCATGCAAGATGGACTGACGTTTTTGCTGATAATTTGTCATTCATAGACTCATTAACATTTGAATCAGTTGACCTCTTCAATAGCCCAAAAACTGCTCCTTTGAATCCATCATCAAATCCTGTCTTGTCACCTACCATTCCACTTTTGGAAAATGAAACATCCCAACCACCATCATCAACAGCCCAACAAAATCCAACCTCTACCAACCTTCCTGCACCCCACTGGCCACAACCAGAAGCACAACAAAGATCCAATCTTGAATCTTTTTTGGCCCCCCCAACTCCACCAATGACAGGGACCTTTCTAGATGAGTCAGAGATCTCTGTAGTTGCCCAGGCAGAGTTTCTTGAAAATATCCAACAAATGCAACACCACTTTGAAAAAGCCCACAATGATAAGACCTTGCCCAAGTCAGTTTGTGACCATGCCCAAAAGGCTATGGATGCCATAGATGAATCTAATAGAGGTCAGCACATTTATTGAAATCCATTTCTCTCCAATCATGCTATGATAACCAATAATTTTTGATTTTCAAAGTTGTGTCAAGTGGTCAAGATCTGCCAGTTGAAGAGCAGGTGAAGATCTGGAAATCTGCTATCTAAATGCTCTCATCAATCCAAATATACTCTCCGGCCTTCCAAAAAACAGCATTGTTTCACATCAAATTCCAGCACAACAAATGAAGATATCATTTTTCCTGAAAACCAGCAGATGAGAACTGATGGCAATCCCAAACCCAGTTTCCAAATGTTAGATTTTGAAGCATGCTTCCCATCCAACTTTCAAAGCTCTACCGCAAATGAATGTTGGCCACCCCCACCACCTGGAACCATTTATCCTGATATGCTCCAGCTTCCCGGTGAAGTCCCCCATCAGCCCCAGCCTCAACCTATTTCCCCTGCAACATCCAATCCTTTGTTGGCAATACCAACAACAACTTCTGAAAACCAAGCAAACCAACATTTCCAGTTCCAATCTGCATGCAAGTCTCAGCCCAATCCACCTCCAACAGCCAATTCTCTATCTGCCACACTGCCAGGATCTTCCAAAGGCCAACCTAGCCAACAATCCAATGCATCAATCATATTCATGAAACACACCAAGGCAATCCTTCCTATAATTCAACTTTACTCTTCAACACTCCTCTATGATGCTTATTCCATGGCACATGAATCTGTATTCAAGCTTCACACCATGCAAATAAATAAACTTGGAGCCAATGAGCCGCTACACTAATACCCTGCCATCAATGATTCAATTCTGTAGACTGACTAACACTGGTATCAAACAGTGGTCAAAAAAATGCTGGATGATGGTCTGTTGAACCTTTAATTTTGAATCAAATCCTCAATGTTGATTTGAATTTTTTTTTTTGATTGCAATCAGGAATCAATGTTTTCAAGCCATTGTTGAATGAACCACTCTTGAAGCCAGATGTTTAAAACATTCCCACAATAGCAAATCACACTGCTCCATCAAATTTACTGTGTCATGAATTAATTACACTGCTCAATATGTTGTTCCATCCTACCAAGCATCAACAGAACAATTGGGCAAAAATCTTTTTCCAGTCAATTGCACTGGTTTCTAAGGATATCACACCTTTACCAGCATATGAAGCTTCAACCAACCCCAATGATGACTTGGCACAAGAGATAGCAATGATACAGTATTTCATACAATGTCTTACCAGCCATAGCACCACTTCCAAAATCACTGATTCCACTGCATCATCCAATGAAAGAAGTATCAAACTTGATTTGAAGGCTCTAGACAGGCTGCTTGATAATGTCTACCATCTATTGATTTCATTTTCCATATTAAAAGCCAGGTGCAAAATCAATTGGTCAGAACAATCTCTTCAGTGTTATACCTCCCAATGAGTACACTTTAAGGCCATGTTATTCTATCTTGGCTGCTTATTGTGTTTCAGGCATTTGTGGGATTCTTTTGAGTTGTAGTGATTACAGAAATTTCCAAGCCTCCAGTTGTCCCAAACTCATTTCTGTTGTTTACAAGCTGAATGAACTTGAAGCCAACAACATTGATGAACCCATATGGAAAAAAACCAACACATACATCTGCTCCATAATTCAAAAGACTTTCTTTTCTGCAGATTGATTTGTTCCTTGCCATGTAAAAAGATTTGACCTTGCTAAGTTCATTGTGCTTGACTTCAGTGAATACTGGCTGAATTCTCATCCCAATGAAGACCAAGTTTTCAATCTTCCAAGAGGGGCTCATATTACTGATGCAACAATTCAAACACTATGATTTGTTTTCTGTCCTATTTTTTGTAATTCTGGATAACTATTTGTAATTTAAAATTTTGAAGCTTCTTGTGAAACATGTTTTAAACATGCACCAAAACCCCTGCTTGATGAGCTCCAAGACTCATCCACTTGGTTTTGGTTAAAATTTTGAGATGAAATTGTTCACTGGAATTACTCAGGACACTTCTATATAAGATTTCTAATTTGTCTACTTTAATCCCCCCATTAAGGTTGTTTGGATTACAATTTGGAAAGAAAATACACCAAACACTAGTAAGAACTATTTATTAGCATGTCACCATCACAAAACAAGCACATCATTTGCCAATGTGATGATTGTAATTCCAAGACCCACATGAAAATTCATGCAATGAGACCTGGGTTGGCTTTTTCAACCGCCCAGTATCAATATCACATAGCAAGAAGAGAAAAAACCAAAATCACTCCACCCAGGAATCAATCAAATCAGAAATATTTTGAAGTTTCCTGCAGTGCACCAAGGTCATCCAAACAAAACAAATTACAGATCACCTCTGCTTCAGCTCTTGATTTGCCTGACTCTCATTCAGATTCAGTCATCTTTGATACATCAAATTATTCTCCAATCCCTTGGAGAGTCAATGAAAGACCATTTGTGCTCTCTCTAGTGATATTGGCTATTTTGAATCTTGAACATTGAATCAGCAGGGATGCATCCAGATTTCTGTTGTTTGCATTGAATTTGCACAAGCAGACCATTCTAAATCACTCTCTTAATATTCAATTAACAAACCCCCTAAATATGGATACTGTTTTTGAATACCTGAATGTCAACCCCACCTTGAATATATATGCTTGCTGTCCAGAATGTTTCTTTCTCCCTGAATTGGTGAAAGACATCAAGAATGAACAAATCAAGTGTACTCAACATCTCAATTATGGCCAATTCATGCCAGCATGTACAAAATCAATTGGACAAATGAAGAAATCATCAAACAAAAATCCAAAAATGAAAGAAATTATTGAATCACAGTTCTCCCCCAGGAAAAACATTTGTGTATCAACCTTTTAAGGCATGGCTAGCAAGTTTTTTGCAACGCAATGGACTTGAAAAGGATCTTTCTGCTCACCTGGAAAGAAAACCAAGGGATGTCATGACCAATATTTGGGATGGCTTTGTTTGGAACAAATTCAGGGGAATTGGTGAATCAGAATGCTTCCTTACAAAAAATGAACATTTGGCTTTTACACTTTATGTTGATTGGTTCAATACATTTGGAAAATCAAGCAGGCATGTAGGCTTGGGATCAATAGTCTTGGTTTGTCTCAATCTTCCTCCTGAAAAACATCACCAAACAGAAAATTTATATATTGCTGGAATCATCCCTGGACCCAAGGAGCCTACTGGACCCCAGTTGAACTATCTCCTACAACCCCTTTTTGAAGAACTAAAAGAACTATGGAGTGGTCTTTGATTCTCAAAAACAGCTCTAAATACAAATGGATCCTTCATCAGAGTTGCCATTTTGACTGTAATTGCTGATGTTGTAGCTATGAGGAAGCTCACTGGTTACACAAGTCATGCAGGAACCAAGTTTTGCAATTTCTGCCATATTGAGAAATTCCAAATGGATGTTGTTCAGCCATTCCTGTTCCCAAATTGCAACTTGAAGGACCACAAGGAAAGTGTCCAGAAATGGCTTCAGGCACCCTCAATTAATGCAAATGAGGAAGTCTTTTGAAAAACTGGTGTGACATATTCAATCCTTGAAGAGCTACCTTATTGGGATGCAACAAAGATGATAAATCTTGATGTGATGCACAATATGGTCCTTGGAGCTTTGAAAGATCATGCCACAAATAAACTCTGCCTGCCGGAATCAACATGGAAGAAGAAAAAGAGCAAAAAGGAACTTTTTTCCAGTAGTGACACACTCTTGACAAGTGAAAGTGAAAATGAAGATTACATACCAAATAAAGACATTGAATCAAGAGGGGTGAGATATCTGAGGAGGGAGGCCATTCCAGATCTTCAGAGCATACCCAAAACCTGCTGCAAAAATATTTCCAACAATCAGAAAAATACCACCACTCCCTATTGAGAAAGGAGTTCCCACTTTCTTCACACCTCAGGACCCAGTAATCAATATAATGATGATTTGGACTATGTTCCAAAATCAAGCATCACTAGCTCTGATTTCCATTCTGAAAGGGTTGATGGCAAAATCATTCCAACATTTACCTTTGACTCACAAACTCTGAACAAAATCCAAAACTTGATTTAAAGGACACCCATTCCCTCCAATTGGACCAGGCTGCCATAGAATCTTGGTGTGGCCGCTCATGGAAGCTTGAAAGCTGCAGAATGGCTCTTGATATATAAAATTTATCTTCCCCTTTTATTTATAACAAGGGACAAAGGGGGAAATCCACTTCATGCAGAGATTGTTAAAAACATTTTTCACTTTTGAGCACACTCAACATAGCTACCAGCTGGGTTGTTACTCATTATTCGGCTCCAGACTTTACCAAGCATTGGAAAAAATACCAAAATAGTTGTCAGAAGCTTTTTCCTGCATGCAAATCCAAACCAAACCATCACCTTTCCACACATATACCTGAGCTCCTAATGCAATGGGGTCCTGCTCCTTGTTCTTCCACAGGGGAATATGAAAGAATAAAAGGGCTTTTTCCCCATATTAACCATAACAATTCAATAGGTACAAGATAAGGTCAAATTTTGAATCATATTAATCATGAAAAAATAATTTTCATTTGGTTCTGATTGCAGCAAATATATCCTTGATTCTTTTGCAGAGATTCTCCCAATCTAACAACATGAAGAACATTTTGAAAAACCTTGAAGCCCCCCCAGAAGTAAGAATTATGACATCATATTTTCAAAGCAAAAATGCAAATGACAATTGGATTAATTCAAAACCAAATCTGGCAGAAAGGAAACATAACACTAATTTCCTTGATCATTTGAGGAAGGTAAAACCACATATTAACTGGATTGATCATGATTTTCCAACTAATTCATGTGACTCTCAGAACATCATTTTGTCCCCATGGTGGAGATACCACCATCATCTTAACTGGAAGAATTCAACCTTCACCACACACAATAAAAATATGGGCAATAGCATTGTTTGTTTTTATTGAGATAATACTCCACATTTTGGTAAGATTACAAAAATTATCAATATTGTTGATCCTGTTCATGATTCCCCTGATTTTTATATTTTTCTCAATTTTTTTGCAACAAATACACAATTCCTTTCAAGTTGGGAACATCTGAATGTTTTTCAAGTGAGAGAAACCAATAATTGGCAGATCATATCTTGTGGTGATATTGATTGTCATGCTGAGTGGTCTGAAAAAGATGGCCTGTCTATATTAGTATGGCTCCACTCAACAGATTTGGAATTATAAAAAGCATTTTGATATTTTTATAGGAATACCAAAATCATTGCAAAATTTATGAAAGAAATAAAACCAGGTGAAAACCACCTTGAATTCATATGATTTTCCTGTGAAACTAAGCTTTCATGTACAAACAGTTGTGTGAAAATTAAAATTTCACCCTGTGAAACATGCACTGTTTTTTTAATGGGGTGACATTCATTTATGAGTAAATGACAATAAAATTGAAAAAAACTGCACATGCAATTACCAAGAAAAGTGGTACAATTTTGAACAAATTTATTACTTTTTGTCTGGTGATGTAATCCTGAAAACAAAGTTGATCATTGGGTAAATCAGTTTAATTTTCATTTTCCACAAAGGTGAAACCAGACTGACTTTGACTTTTATCCAAGGTAAAATACAGTTGAATTTTATTTTACATCAAGGTGAAATCCACAATCAACCTGGTATATGTGATGGTGAATCATAGAATCCATCATTGTCTTTTCATAGTGAAACTTTTGATACTTATTTAAGACAACATTGGCCACATATTGTGACTTCATGTCACTGGTCAGCCACAGACCCCAATTTGGCCCTGGTGAATGCCAGAGGGGTAGGTGAGATGAGTAAGGTAGGCATTCTTGTGCTGAGATGACACCTATTGGATAAGGGGCTAACCAATAAGAAGTAGTATATTAATTCCTTGGGGGAATTGGTCCAAGAGGAGAAGAGAGGCCAGTATATGTGAGAACTGAGAGATGGCCTTGAGGAGGGATGACTGGTGTGGAAAGAATAAGGGTTATCCCCCTATAGTTGTCCCAAGGTTTGGAAGTTAACGGTTCCCTGCGTTTGAAAGGAGATGAGGATTCCTGGAGTTGCACTTGAAATGAGAAATACAAATAAGGAGATAACAGATAAAGAAGAGTAGAGAGAGAGTGAAATTGCCAATCCTTCAATCCTAAGAACTTTTCACCTGGATGTGTATCCGGTATGAGTTCTTTTAATCTCTTGGTGAGATGTTTGATCCAATCCAGTGATGTGATGGTCTGATTCCCTTCCATGCCTCCCTCCCCCTCCTCCCCAACCCGGAGTCAAGAGTGAGGATAAGTCCTCCCTCTCAACCCTAACCTAAGTACACGCGCAAATAACAGTATGACAACAAAACAGAAAACAATCCCAAGACAGAAACCCTAGCCTCCTCTCCCCACCTCCGTACCAAACTCCCCCCAACGTCCGTACTCCGTTCCGTCCATCCAGTTTGTCCTTCTCATGATGCGGTCCTTGCACCGCCCCCTACTTGGAGCCCCCCGCGCCTGTCTGTATCCGTTTTTCCGCGCCCGTCGTGGGTGTCCGGTAATATCCGGCATGATCCGCGCGCTTGCGCTTGCTCTCCTTCCGTTCCTGTATAGCCCGCCTATTGCTCCGCCCCTACATATCCAAACCGGCGCGCCCACAAACCTAGTTGAGTGCACTACCTTCCAAATCCAATCTCCAGGGCGGATCGCCGCCCACGCCACATTCAATTCTGAGCCCGACCCCTCCACTAGGTGCGGAGCCAAACAGCAGCTGCTGCCGCTGCTGAGCACTCTGCATACCCTAATGCTGAGCGCACAGCCGCAACGCAGTTCCCAATCTGTGTCTATAAATTGACACCACACTGGTGTGGTGAACAATATGGGACACCATGGGAAAAGAATTCAAAAAGTAAAAAAAAAAAATTCCATTGTTGCTCATCCTCATCCTTGCGCGTTGCTCATCCTCATTGTCATTGTTGCACGTTGCTCATCCTCATTGTCATTTTTGCGCTTCACTCATCCTCATCGTCATTGTTGCACGTTGCTGATCCATGCCTTACCAAACCCATCCCGACCGCACCTCCAAGCGCTTGTCCAATCCTTGGATCCATCAATCTCCTGCCACACTCAATCTATCAGTTGCCAATCTCAAGCCCATCAGGATTTACACAATTGCCTTGAGCCGTTGAGTCCTGCCTGCCATCATCTGATCCATCACCCTTCCTGTGACTCTCCCACCCTCTTCCGCCTTCGGGCAAGGGGTGGAGAGTGTCATCTACCGCCTGCGGACACCCGCGGGCGGTCTGATCCGTTTTTTCTTTTCCCACCCCTTCTGCCTTTGGGTGAGGGGTGGGTGATTCCGGTATTGTTGCGCGCGCCCATCCACGGACGAACGCAAGAGATGGTGAAGGGATGAGAAGGATTTCCACCAGCCTGCGTGATCAAATTTTTCTGATCACCTGATTTTCTTTTTTTTTTCCCACTCTATTTGTAGAATCTGTTGTACATAGTCTAACAGGGCCTCCTGCCCATATAAGGAGGGGCTCTCCCCTGCCTTTTAGCACAACAGCAGATCCTATCATCACATGAGATATCTATGATTGCCCCTTGATCCTTGAGCCTCCATACTCAAAACCCTTGATCCTTGATCCTTATCACCAACCAATAGCTTTGCTGGTTGAAGAAGAATTCGACTCATTGAATTCTTGAGTTTGTTACACCACTCCTGATCCCTTTATCCAACCATACTGGTCCTGATCATCCTTTGATTATCTTTCTGGAACCAGTCACGTTTGACTGAAGAGGTTTTATTAAGCTTAAAACCTGGAGTGTTAAACCTCCCTTCATCTCTTTGAAGTTGAATTCCACCACGCTACTCTTGAGTCCCTTGAGAAGTGTTGGGTTATTCTTGTTTGAATCAGTTATTGTTTTGCTTCTAGGGCTTCTTCAAACAATTAGCTTTGTCTTGTGCAGCCACCCACAGTTATCTGGTACCCTTCAAGCGCTTGATTGCGGAGAGTTGGGCAGGTTCATTGAGAACCTGGAGGTTGTTTGGGATTGAGTTGATCTTTCCTAAGCTCCTGCTGACAACCAGAGCTATTAGCTTGTGGGGGTTGTCACTCAAAATTGCCTTTTCTTGTTGAACTCTGAAAAATTCTTGACTCCTTCTATTTAAGTTTTCCCCAACATCATCTTGCCTCAGATAGTGTTGTCTCCCAGCTACCAACTGCTATAACCTTAATCTTCTTATATTTGGTTCCCCATTTACCAGGTTCTGGACTTTGATCTTGGTTACATTTAAATATTTTTGTAACACTCAGGAGGGCAGCCTAAACAGCACCTTTCCCCTCCACAGAACTGCCACGGCCTAGCACCATCTGGAGTCTTACATTTGGTCCCCCGGGCTGGGATTGAACCAGCAACCTTGGGATTTACAGTCCCAGATTTTTGGAATCAAATTTGAAACACAATCTTTTTCTCTTTTTCTGTTTTTCTCTTTTTTCTGTGTTTCTGTTATCATCTAGATCTGATCCGTGGAGGCAACTTGTTCCAGAAGTAAGTCCTCCGAATTGTGCACCATCAAGGGGTTTGATCCTAGTTGTTTTTTGTAAACCCTACCCTTGCCACACTCGTGAGCCACTTTGGAAATCTGTTCTTTGGATCCCTTAGGAAATCTTTTGTCAAAATGGAATCTATTGGTACCCCTTCTACCTCTGTTTGGACCAAGATGATCAAGATCAAACCTCATGTCAGCTTGCTACTATTGCAGAGCAAGCTGCAAAAGTAACTAAAATAACATAAAAATAATAATAGTACAATTAACCTAAGAAGGAGTAGGAAAACCATATATATTATTACAGAAATGGATTCTCAACCCAAAATTAGGTAGGGTCACTGACTGACCCCACCCTTGAAATCCAACTCCTTATATTTTTAAATAATTAAGGAAAGAAGAACCAAAATAATATGGCTCCATTATTGAGCTCTTTGGCCAATTATATATTTCACACACATTGTCACGTATAGGTTTCACACCTAAAATTCAGTCAGAATTGAGGTGTTGTGTATATTTTAGGAGTTACAGGCCGAAATATGTTTTGTCACAATTCCCGCACGCAGCCAAAGCACCCGCACACGGCTGAGATACAGCCGTGTCACCCCGTCAAGGTTGTGTACACAGCCCTGGGCCTCTGAAAAGTACGCAGCCGGGGGACTACGGGCTGACAAAATTACAGGCGGCCTGAGAGGCTCAGGTATGGCGTAAACAGGCTACAACATACATGGGAACTTTCTACATATGTAATAAAGGTTCCCGTGGATAGTAGACTGTCTAAAAATACATAATATTATATAAAAATACATAAATAATCCTTACACGTATTTTTTACTTAATATAATGCAAAGTACCAAGAATGTCAAAAATAAGACAATGACAACTTCTAAAAATATATTGAAATACTTTAATATACTTTTATCAGAATTTCTATACATCAATATCTTTGTTACATACTAAGGAAGATAATGATGTAAAAATATTACATGAATTCTCATGACTTATAATTTTAAGTAATTATCTTAACAAATCAACTGGAACTCAAAAATAAAGAGTAAAATCAATATTATGAATTTTACTCCAGTTATATACTACATGATGAGAACTTACCTGACATCCAAATGTCCGTAGAAATTTCTATTAATATAATTATTAAATTACTGGGAACATTTACTAAAGATAATTAATTAAATAATACATAAATAGTGTCAGCTCTCTGATACCAGGAACCTTGCAGTCCTTTAGCTACAGAGAGTGATAAAAGAACTTGGAGCAATAATATTTCAAAGAATAAACACTTTAAAGCTCCAATAATGGTACGGTAAGAGCAAGTGCAAGGTTTATTTGGTTTGGTTATAAATATTTTAAATATAAAATATAAAGAGGGGCCACAGTATTATACTACTGGGGATCTTTACAGACTAGCAACCTCTCTTCAAGGGGCCTCCTTAGGCAGTTTAAGAACCTTGGAATAAATATGGGTGCCTTATAAAGGACTTATTCCACTAATGGCCGGGCTTAACAGCACACGTGGCCTAGACAGGAAGGGGAAACACTCACTCTGAGTACTTGACCACGAAAATCCTGGAGTAATTGGAAGGGTTTCAGAGCAGATGGGGTTGATTGCCTGACTAAACTTCAATGGTTGATTGGTTAATAAAGGTAAATAATACTACTACAGACTAAGTCATAAATCACTTGCTTATCTTCATATAAGCACTTGATTAACAATGACACCGTGTCTGATTGATAATAAATAATTCCTGATAACTGATTAACTCATTGGAAACAAGAGGGCAAAAGAGCCTGTTTAAATATTCCTTTTTGGGTGCTTGAGGACCTCTAGAAGGGGTACTAGCCATGGGCTGAGGCTAGGGGGGCAATCAGGGCAAGATTGGCACGTCCTCAAGGTGCTGTCAGCCTGCTGGCCTTAGATCTGTCAAGGAACAGCTCCTTTTTAGCTGCAGGATCTGTTAATCAATAGATTAGTCATTTTGCTGATCCTGCACTGATCCTTAATTTGTACAGTAAGTACTGGTCCAAAGTGAGCAGACGTAGATTTTTATTGATTCTCCATCCTCTGCTGATCCTGTATGTAATTTTTAATAATTTTTACGACCACTCCTTATGTAGTTTCGTGGTCTTTGAAGGTTCTGATCAACTTACTTCGTGGTGAGTCTGGATCTTTATTTAATTAATAAAAAATACTAAAAATTAGTTATTAACTAATTTCAATTGATTTTTAAGGTTTTTGAACCTTAATCTGTGCTCGTGTGTTGGCTTTACATATGTAGTGTATATCCTACTATGTTGTAGCTTCTCTGAGCGGTACCTGATTGTCATAGGAGGCGCGGGGATCAGTCCATTCAAATGCGCGCGGGGACTGATCCGCTGCTCAGATGCGCGCGGGAGTTCAGCGCTGTAGGGACGCGGGGCTGCGTGCGGGAGTTGGCGTACGCGGGAGTCCAATGCTGTAGGGACGCGGAGCTGCGTGCGGGAATTCAGCGTACGCGGGAGACTGGAGCTAGGGACGCGGGGCTGCGTGCGGGAATTGTGACAAAACACAATTTCCCGTGTAACTCCTAAACTACACACAACACCTGAATTTCGACTGAAATTTAGGTGTGAAACCTATACATGACATATCATGTGAAATATTAAAATGGCTAAAAAGTGCCATACTGGTGCCGTGGTCATTTACCATTCTGTATTAAATTAATTAAAAAATATAAGGAGTACGAATTCAAGGGTGGGGTCAGTGAGTGACCCTACCTTATTTTGGGTGGGGAATCCATTTCTGCAATAATATTTATGGATTTCCTACTCCTTCATTTTATAATGATTTTATTTATTCATTTATCTTTATTTTGTTAATATTATTATTGTTGCTGCTTTGTCAGGTTGCTCTGTGCTAAGTAGCAGGCTGACATTCCCCCACTCCAAGATATGACTATATCTGAAAAAAATTTTTTGGGTTCAGTGTCTTTTACTGGCTCTGTAGTTTCTCAGGTGTATAGGTCCATCTGGGATGTTGTTCTCAGGTAGCCATTCATCTTTATCAGCTGATTCTCCTTTGTATCTGACTAAGTAAAGTCTAACATCTTTTCCTTGGATCCTTTCTTTTTTATCTTTAAGGATTTTACTAACTTTTCCTTTGTCCTTCTCAGGCTCATCTAAGACTGGTATTTTAAGTGAAGGGGTCTTTTCTCCTTCTCTGGGATGGTAGTGTTTGACAAGGCTAACTGGGAAGACTGGGTGTTTCCTAGAGAGTTCATTACTGAGGATGACTTCTACGGCATTTTTCCCATGGAGTTTCTTGATAGTGAAAGGTCCAACAAAGGCTGGTCTGAGTCTTCTGTTTCCAGCCAAATTGTTGAAATTGGCGGTTGAAATTAGAACTTGATCTCCTATTCTGAAATCAGGTTCTTTGTGAGTTTTATCCCACCTCTGTTGGTTGTATTCAACAGCATCTTGTACACACTTAGCAGCGTGCTTGTTTGCCATATCTATCATGTTTTTGAAGTCCAGTGATGTTGGATGGATATTAGTCAACTCCTGATTGAGGTTATCTTTGGGCAATTTGGGGATCCATCCTCTTTCCAGTATGTAAGGAGCTTCTTTGGTAGTAGAGTGTTTACTACTGTTATAGGCCATTTCTAGTGCAGGTAAAAGACTAACCCAGTCATGGCAATATCCGTCTGTATTTTTGTACTCCATCCCAAAGCAACAGAACCTTCTGAGCATATCCTCTAGAGTCTGGATCATTCTTTCAGCTAATCCGTCTGTCTGAGGGTGATAAGCTGTAGAAAAGGCTAAGGTAGTTCCTAACATATCATGGAGGTTTCTCCAGAATTCAGACGTGAATTTGGGGTCTCTATCACTGATAATAATCTTAGGAATTCCTACATCAGCAATTAGTCTGTTCCAGAAGAGTAAGGCTACTTCCATAGCGGTGTCTTCCTTATGGTTAGGTAGAAACTTGGCTTTCTTAGAAAATCTGTCTACAATGACCAGGACTGAGTTGTAAGAGTAAGCTCCACCAGGGGGCAGTCCTGTTACGAAGTCCATGTTGATAACTTCCCATCTTTTCCTGGGCTCAGCTATCCTTTGGAGTAGTCCAAACCTTTTCCCAGTGGTCCTGTTGGACTTCTGACAGATTTCACAGCTTGAAACATACTTGATAGTGGAGTCTCTCCAGTTGATCCACCAGGAAGTCTGTTTTACTTTATCTAGAGTTCTATCAATAGACAGGTGACCCGAAGAGCAATTATCATGACATTCAGCTAAAACAAGTTTGATATGCTCTGCTTTGGTCAAGACTATAACACTAGAGTGTTTATGCCGGTAATATAGTATCCCATCCCACAGTGTGAATCTTCCTTCTTTATAGGACTTCAGTAGGGGTTCAGGTAAACTGTTTATGAGTTCAGATGGAGGGGAAGTACTTTCTATGATGTTAATCAAAGTCTTCATGTCAGAGTTGTATGCTTCTCTGATGGAGCTGAACAGTGATTCTTCTAGTTCACATATGTGAATTCCTATGATGGGAGCTTCCAGATTAAACAGATTAATGTTTAGTATAGGAAATATATCATGATCTTCTGGGTCATGAGCAGGATTGCTAGTATCATTTGATAGAGCATTTCTGCTAAGACTGTCAGCATTCTGATGTTTAAATCCAGCTTGGTGGACTATTGTCATCTGACCTCTGTACTGTTGTATGGCTATCTGCCATCTTAACATATGCCTGCTAGGAGTTTTCATGTTCATGAGAGTCCTAACAGCATTGCAATCAGTGATTACCACGAAGTTTGTACCTTCCAAATAATAGTGGAGTTTTTCTAATGCCCATACTAGAGCAAGGCATTCCATTTGGCTGGCACCATATCTCTTTTCAGTATCTTTGACTTGTCTAGATATGAAGAGTATAGGTTTCTCTACTGGTTTATCCTCTTCTATTACTTCTTGATGTAATGCAGCTCCTAATCCTTCCATGCTAGCATCTATGTAAAGTTTGAAAGGTTTAGAATAATCTGGTTGTATCAACACTGGGGCAGTAGTCATAGCTACTTTGAGTTCCTCATAATTCTTCAATCTTTCATGAGTCATTTTGAACAAAGTGTTGTTGTTGCAGATCTCATATAAACACTTGGTGAGGTTAGCAAATTTAGGTATGTACTTCCTGTAATAGCTGCAGAAGCTTATAAAGGATAAGAGTTCCGTTTTGTTCTGGGGCATAGGTCTGTTCATTACTGCTGCTATCTTACTTTGGTCAGCAGTTAAGGTTAGTCCAGAAACAATGTGTCCTAGAGCTTTAAGTTCTCCGTATCCAAAGTTGCACTTTTTCATAGATACTTTTAATCCTACTGAAGCAATTGTTTTAAGGACTAGCCTTACTTTGTCCATGTGAGTATCCCAATCGTCTGAATAAATGATAACATCATCTATGTATACCATCATCCAACCTTGCCTGATGAACATTCCTAAGACTGTATCCATCATTCTTTGGAAGTGGGAAGGAGCATTTTTAATACCAAATGGCATTCTGAGATACTCATATATGCCTAAATGACATATAATTCTCATAAATTTCCTACTATCCGGACTGATAGGTATTTGGTGAAAGCCTTTCAACATGTCCATAGTAGTAATGAACTTAGCTTTAGAAAGATTATGTAGAGCGTGGTCAATCCTTGGGATAGGATAATAGTCAGCTTGGGTATAGTTGTTGAGCATTCTAAAGTCTCCAACCATCCTAGACTTATCATTGTGCCAAGCTATTATCACGGGGGTAGTTACGTCTACTTGCTCATTATGCCCTACTTTCCGTAAGACTTGTAAGTCCACTAGTTCTTGGATGTGGCTTTCTAGAGCAGTCCTAGATTTTGGACTAGAAGGGTAAGCTGGTCTCCTGAGATTAGGAGGGTAAGGAGGCTTAATAGTCAAAGTTAAGACCATGTCATGACCTCTGATATTACCAATGGGATGATCTTTAGTGCAAAAAGCATTCTGGTTCTCAAAGCATACTTGGAGAATATCTCTTTTCTGGTTTTCACTAAGCTGGGAATTCAAGGCAGCTTGGGAAAAGTATTCCTGGTTAAAAGTTTCTAAGTGTCTCTCATAAGTGGAATCAGCAGCTTTAGCGTTGATATGGCATATTTGGAACTTCTTGTTCCAATCTCCTCCTATAGTGAAATATCTCCCTTTACTCTGGAAGACATCTATCCCGTACAGGCAAAGAGAATCATTTCCTATAATAAAATAATCACATACTCCATTCTGAAGTACTACAAATTCAATCTTTATCCTGATTGATCCTTTAGAGTGGGGGAGTATGATTTCTGTTGGCCATACTCCAATAGCATTGAGAGGTGAGTTACAACTGCTGAACTTAGCTCGAGGCACAGGTAGTAAGTTTTTCTTCCAGTTGGAATCCTGTTTATCTAAGTAGTCAGTTCCAACACAAGAGCAGAAGGCTCCACTGTCTAGAAGTAATTTTACGGGGGAACCTTGTATCAAGCCAGTGGCATAACAAGTTTTACCACTGGTGTACCCTTTTCCAGTAGAAGGTTTGAGGGTTAAGGTCTTAGCTTCAGAAACATGTTGGATTTTCATGTTGGGTGTCCATTTTTGAGGCAAATTGCTATCTTCATTAACAGGGTTAATATCTAGGGAAGATTCCATGTTGCCTTCGATGACATTAATGGGATTAGTGATAATTAGGTCACATTCAGAGATGGAACCATCAGTGTCATCTAGTTGAGGGTCAGGATTAGTGTCATCCTCTTCTCCTTCAATAGGATTAATCTTTCTCCTGGGTAAAGGACAGTCAGGTCTTACATGCCCTGTTTGGTTGCAATTCCAACATGTCTTTTCTTTGGTCACCAAAGTATTCTTGGCTTCTGAGTTGTTAGGTAGAAGTTCTTTGTTCTTGTTATTATAATCTTCCTTATTCCTAGTAGTTGGTTCTCTGGGTTTATTAAGCCTTTTGTCTAAGCCATTCATGTCAATAGTTTCTTCTAATACTCCTATGAGAGTGGAAAGGTCAGAGTTCATGGGCATTCTGCACCTTATGCTATGGTTAAGTTGTCCGGGACATAGGTTGAGGAGTCTTTCATTGACTTCTTCTTTATCAGCATTTGGGTAGAAGCAGTCTAGTCTTCTCTTCTGGTCAAGGCACCATTTGTGAGGTTTGTCTTTAGATGGATCAAACAAAGAAGTTTCGAAAGTTTTCATCATTTTTCTCTTCCAAATTCTGGTACCAAATTGTTCCTTAATCAAATCTTTCCATGAATTCCATGACAAAGATCCTACCTCTTCTCTCTTATTAATGAACCAGTCAAGGGCTACTCCTTCAAATAGTCTAGGTAGTCTCACTACGGCTATGTTATCAGGAAGTTCATAAGAGGCCAGAGTATAGTCAATAAACTTAATAAAACTGACATGATTGTATTCTCCTTCTCCGGAGAATTTAGGCCACTCAGTGATAGGGGGAAGTAATTTTAATGCTTGTTCTACTTCAGGAGTGGGACTAGGTCTGAAAGACTCAAGCCTTGTTAGTCTTGGTCTAGAAGGTAGTTGGGGCGTACTGTGGTACCTGGAAGGTCTGATTTCATCAGAGTCTGCAATGGGTTGAGATAAGTTTATCTTTAGATCTCTGAGATCATTCTTAATCATACCTAATTCCAGATCAAGTTTGTTACTTAATGAATCAATTTTATTAATGATATGAGTAGGTGAAGCATGGTCTGTTTTATTAATACCTTCTTTGATTTGTTCAATAGATAGAAGAATTTCTTCTTGGATAGCTGAAGTATTGTTTTCTAGGTAATTTATTAGTTCTCCTTTACTCAAACTAATGCTGTCTCTTATTTGTTTTACTTCTAACTCATTGATTTTGATCAAGTTGGATTGGGATTGCATGACTTTACCAAAATTGGTATTTACTTTATCCAATTGCTCATATACTTTATCAAAACATTTGCCAATGATATCAAAGTTATGAGAAACATTTATGGAAAACAAATTGAAAGTTTCTACGTCTAATTGCGGTAAACTTTCTTCCATTTTCTTGCCAAAGATATTATGTTGTCCCACTCTTTGGGACTCTTTAACTTCTGATGGGCTAGAGATCTCTTCTTCTTGTTGTTGTTGTTGTTTCCTCTTAAGGAAACTAATTGGTCCCAAGGATTCCAATTCTTCACGTAACTTTCTACTTCTTTCTTGGGAATTAATTTTTGGAGGGTTATTTGAGTCTTCTTTGCCAAATATATGGCTTTTCTCATACCCTGATGGTCTTCCTGGGTCTGAGCCTGTTTGAACAGTTCCCAATGACCCACGTGTTCTTTCACTAATACCTTTATTTTCTCCTCCTTGGAGGAGTCCGGCTGGGGTGGCGTAGGTGGAACGGTATCCTCCGGGGATTTCACGTTCAACAAGGGACGACCCTCCAACGGTGAGTTGGTCGAGTCGGCGGCCGCGGTCGTTGTCACGGTCGCTCGGATCGGAGCGATCACTGGCTCGATCCTCATTGCGGTCGCGACTGGCGTCCTTGCGCACACGGGTTCCTCCGGGCAAAGATCCATATGATGGGGCGCGTCCACTGGCACGGGTGTTGCGTCTGTTTTGAAGCATTTTAAAGGTTATATAAGTTTTTGTCAAAACTTTATAAAAATAATTTTCTTTCGAGTAATATATTTTTTTTAAAAAAAATATTTCTTACTTATATGAAGGTTTAAAGGCACTAAGTCCTTGTTGGGGTCAGGTCCGTCCTTGGAGGGTATTCCAACGGGATCTGAGTGGGTTCCAATTAAATCTTGGGACAAGTCCAAGGGTCCACAGTCTGGGACGTCCTCTAAGAGGTCTTGGTCAATAAGATCACCAAAGACAAAATCCACTAGAAAGGATTAAATAATAAAAAATATAAGTTATATATTTATTTATTTTATAATAATTTTTATTATAATTTTTGAGTTTTTGTGATTTTTTTTTTATAAAAAAAAATAAAAAGGAGATCAAAGCTCACTTTTATAATTTGGATACCGTCTCTTAAAAGCAGAAAGCTTTCTTTGATAGGTTTTCCACTCTTTGTGCTGTCTTAACAAGGAGTTAAAATTGATAATTCTTTCTAACTCTTGTTCCTTTTCTTTTGAGATTTGTTCTCTATAATAAAGAAGTCTCTCTTGTTTCTGCTCAGGAGTTATAACAACAGGCACAAAGTTACGTAATTTTTCTTCTTTTTTCTGTTTAAGAAGATTTAAATAATAATTGATCAATTCTCCGTTGGTTTTTAAATCCACTGGACGAATTAAAAGATCAAGATAAATGATAAGTATTTCTACTTATATAATTTTTATATAAATAACTGGTCCAGGAGATAATTAATTAAATAATTAATTATTGAGGATATTTCCCGGCCAGACCCCCAGTTGTCAGCTCTCTGATACCAGGAACCTTGCAGTCCTTTAGCTACAGAGAGTGATAAAAGAACTTGGAGCAATAATATTCCAAAGAATAAACACTTTAAAGCTCCAATAATGGTACGGTAAGAGCAAGTGCAAGGTTTATTTGGTTTGGTTATAAATATTTTAAATATAAAATATAAAGAGGGGCCACAGTATTATACTACTGGGGATCTTTACAGACTAGCAACCTCTCTTCAAGGGGCCTCCTTAGGCAGTTTAAGAACCTTGGAATAAATATGGGTGCCTTATAAAGGACTTATTCCACTAATGGCCGGGCTTAACAGCACACGTGGCCTAGACAGGAAGGGGAAACACTCACTCTGAGTACTTGACCACGAAAATCCTGGAGTAATTGGAAGGGTTTCAGAGCAGATGGGGTTGATTGCCTGACTAAACTTCAATGGTTGATTGGTTAATAAAGGTAAATAATACTACTACAGACTAAGTCATAAATCACTTGCTTATCTTCATATAAGCACTTGATTAACAATGACACCGTGTCTGATTGATAATAAATAATTCCTGATAACTGATTAACTCATTGGAAACAAGAGGGCAAAAGAGCCTGTTTAAATATTCCTTTTTGGGTGCTTGAGGACCTCTAGAAGGGGTACTAGCCATGGGCTGAGGCTAGGGGGGCAATCAGGGCAAGATTGGCACGTCCTCAAGGTGCTGTCAGCCTGCTGGCCTTAGATCTGTCAAGGAACAGCTCCTTTTTAGCTGCAGGATCTGTTAATCAATAGATTAGTCATTTTGCTGATCCTGCACTGATCCTTAATTTGTACAGTAAGTACTGGTCCAAAGTGAGCAGACGTAGATTTTTATTGATTCTCCATCCTCTGCTGATCCTGTATGTAATTTTTAATAATTTTTACGACCACTCCTTATGTAGTTTCGTGGTCTTTGAAGGTTCTGATCAACTTACTTCGTGGTGAGTCTGGATCTTTATTTAATTAATAAAAAATACTAAAAATTAGTTATTAACTAATTTCAATTGATTTTTAAGGTTTTTGAACCTTAATCTGTGCTCGTGTGTTGGCTTTACATATGTAGTGTATATCCTACTATGTTGTAGCTTCTCTGAGCGGTACCTGATTGTCATAGGAGGCGCGGGGATCAGTCCATTCAAATGCGCGCGGGGACTGATCCGCTGCTCAGATGCGCGCGGGAGTTCAGCGCTGTAGGGACGCGGGGCTGCGTGCGGGAGTTGGCGTACGCGGGAGTCCAATGCTGTAGGGACGCGGAGCTGCGTGCGGGAATTCAGCGTACGCGGGAGACTGGAGCTAGGGACGCGGGGCTGCGTGCGGGAATTGTGACAAAACACAATTTCCCGTGTAACTCCTAAACTACACACAACACCTGAATTTCGACTGAAATTTAGGTGTGAAACCTATACATGACATATCATGTGAAATATTAAAATGGCTAAAAAGTGCCATACTGGTGCCGTGGTCATTTACCATTCTGTATTAAATTAATTAAAAAATATAAGGAGTACGAATTCAAGGGTGGGGTCAGTGAGTGACCCTACCTTATTTTGGGTGGGGAATCCATTTCTGCAATAATATTTATGGATTTCCTACTCCTTCATTTTATAATGATTTTATTTATTCATTTATCTTTATTTTGTTAATATTATTATTGTTGCTGCTTTGTCAGGTTGCTCTGTGATAAGTAGCAGGCTGACAAATAGGACAGATTAGTGTTATTCACACGTCCTAATGTCTATTATAAGGTAGAATAATTCCCATACCCTAAGGAATTAGATGCTACCCGGGCTATAGCACCAAGAACACATGACAGGATACCTCTGGTTACCCTGCTAGCCTTAGTGTCCGTCCCTTTGAGCACCTACAACCCTCAGAAGGACCATATTGGGACTTCAAAAGCTATAAATAAAGACACCTTTTGAGGATATTGATGGGCAGAGACCCAGTAATATTCATATCCAGACGCCGTTCCAAGGTAATCAAGTACTTATAAGAGATAAGTAAGTGATTTATGGCAATGTCTGATCAGTAATAACCGTCCTCAAAACTCTTTTTATCAATTAAAACTGCTGAACAACCTTATAACCCCAGGATACAGGTTTAACCCATCAGTAAACGTCTCAAACAGATACCCAAAGGATTTAATAATATACCAGTGAGTCTTATTATCCTTTCTCTGTTGTGGTAGCTTGGCTACAAGGCCCTACCACTCCACTGTGTATTTTATATACATTTTATCATTGGGTAAAATATTCTTTAAACTAAAGAGCCCAAAGTAACCATGACTACGTGTTTTCATACTGAAATCCCTGAAGAGAGGTGTTAAAGATCCCCAATATAATTGTGGCCCCTCTATAAATATTTAATTATCAATTTATTCATATTGATTCAAAACAATAAACAATAACCAAACCATTTAACCTTTATTTACTCTATCACCTCTGGTAGCTAAAGGATAGCAAGGGTCTTGGCATCCAGGAGGCTGACACCTCAGAACAAGAACTTATGCTTTAAAGGTACAAATGTTGAATGGTTCCTGGATTCCTACAAGATGGCTGCTGAAGTGGACGGTGCTAGCAAATATGACATGGCTTATCAACTACAATTCTTTATCTCCTCTGATGAAGTCATGGAAATGATTGAATCATTTGATGGATTTGAAACCCATGACTGGGTACTTCTTAAGGAGGCAATGATTGCCTACTGGGGCAAAATTGATATAGCTAGGTTCACTCTCCAAGATCTAGATGCCCTAGTCTCTCAATGGACCTCCAATGGTGGTATCTCCTCAGCCTCTGATTCTCAAGCTTTCAGAAAATCTTGGGACCCTATCCAATCCTATCTTATACAAAACAATCACATTGATACGGTGGACAAAATTTGAGTGCGATTTTTTCATTCTTTCTCTCCAGGAGTGCAGGAAAGAATTAAGGATGAATTGGTGAAATCTGGATCAATGATCACTACAAGAGATAATCAGTTCAAGCTCCCTACTTTCATGGTTCTTAGGAATACTGTGGATAAAGTAATTAAAGGTCAAACAGCTCTCACCTTTTAAAAACCTAGAATCACTGAACCAGTCCTTGCCCCCTCTTTTCAAGCATCTAACAAAATCATGAATAAGATGGAAGCCAATTGCAGACCTAAACCAAATCCTCAGACCCACAAGGAAACACCTACTATTGATGAGATCACCAAACTCCTGCAAGCTTTTGAGAATAAAATGGATCAGAAACTCTCCTCTCTGGCTGTCCCTAAATCCTCCAACTCTGTTCCTAGGTCAACCATAGTTTGCTATTATTGCCACAGAGAAGGTCATGGAACTGGTTGCTCTCCCAAACTCCAGAAGGACAAGGAGGAAATGTTGGTGGAACAGAAAGGGAGTAACTTCTTTCTGCCTAATGGTGCACTTATCCCTTTTGATTAATCTTGTCCGATTTGTCATGTGGTGGCCTCTTTCCAGCCTTCTGCTCCCAAGAAGGCATCCTTGGCCAATTTTGATTTTTGATCTGCTTGTGGAACTCTTCAACCTTGGTATCCTCCTGCTGTCTCTTCTTCCAGCTTTTCTGGAACTTATCAATCTGATCCAGCTAGGAAACAACATGAAGAACCCAGACTTCATAAAGCTCCTCCTGTTCCATCTTCAATTCTTTGAAAACTGGTCAAACCTTGATCTTCACTGGAGCCTCCTTCTTCTGAGGTAGAAGACATGGAAGTAGAAAAGGAACCCCTCATGGATTGGGTCCCAGAATACTCTGATCTTACTACTCCGCCATCCAAATCACCTTCTCCAACTGATCCAGGTATAGTGCCACCCTCACCTGAACTTCCTCTTCCAACTCAACCCAAGGTTTGATTTGAAAGGGCAATTTCCAAAGACCACCCCAACGCTGTGGAAGGGGTATTAAAGAAAATCTCTGATCTTAAAATCCCTGATCTAACTGTGGCTGAACTCCTTTCCATCTCACCATCTGTGGCTGAAGGAATGAAGAAATGGGTTTCTTGGCAACGTGTGCAGATTGGTCCTGACAAATTGAAAGTTTCCTCTGGAAACCTGATAGAAGACTCTGGTGGAACAGATCCTCCTTCTGATTCAAATCTTTATTCTTGTCCTCTTGGATTTTTACCATGCTCTCTAGGTTACTCATCCAAAACGGTTTCTCTACTTGTTGATTCTGGGGCCCAAGTAAACTTAATTTTGGATGCAATGGCCTGCAAGCTCAATCTCAGTCCAAGGGTCAGCTTCAACTCTGCTGTTTATGGAATTGGGAATCAATCTTGTGAGTTGGTGGGTATTGCTGAGGATGTGCTAGTTTTAATTGGTCAAAATATTGTTGGAACCTGTCACTTTTGGATCACTTGTTTGGAAGGTCCTATGATTTTGGGTTGTCCTTTCTTAATAGAATTTGGAGCCACCCTGATGTTTTCCAATCAAGTTGGGAAGAGAATTCTTCTTCCTGATGCTGATGGTAGGAAGATTGAAGTTCCTCTCTGTTCTTTGGATTCTGGTTGTTGGGAAAGAGATTTCCCTGGTTTTTCACCTAAATCAGTTCCAAAGGGGAAGCAGAAGGACTCTTCTAACTCCTCTCATTTTTTAGCAGAATAGTTGGTAATACTAATAGTTGTAGTTCTTTTAAGCCTCAGACTTCAACTACAGGGCCAACTTTTATCTCTGAGGCATATTCTTCATCCTTTTCATCTCTTTCTTTTTTTTCTTCTGATCTTGAAAATGTCCAAAATCAAAAACATGTTAAAACACAAAATTCCAAAAATATTTCTCTTGTCTCTGGTTCTGTTGTTCCCTCTTTTCCTTGTACTCTTATCACTGATCAATCTTCCTCTAGCTCTGGTTTGATTCTCCTCAATGAGTATAAAGTAGATCCTGATCTCAATTCTTTTCTTAATGGTTTTGGTATGGAGGAGAATTGGCTCCAGTGGAGGCACTTGGGGTAAAAAGAAAGTCCTCCCAATTGTGCACCATCAGGGAATTCTTCTACCATAGTTTTCAAAACTCTGCCTTGTGCCACACATGTGAGCAAAGCGTTATCTTTTGGATCGTCTTTTATGGAAAAGGCACCTTTTGAAAATTTTATGGAACATTGAACTTGGAGGATGTTGGAATCTGGTCTCAGTTTTTGTACTCAGGTCTTTCTGGTGAATGCTTGGAGGAAACAAGAACTTCTCTCTTTTGCCACTAAGTATAAGCCAGTTGGGAAAAAGGTCCAGCCTGTCGACCAACCCATGCCTCTCAATCTCAATCCTTCTCTCATGCGTCCTCCTCTATCTCGTGATCCTTATTGTGGTCCATCTCACTCTCTTACTGTCTCCTTTGTACCTTGTGGTCGTGTCACTGAAGAACAATTGAAGGTGGTCAACTTCCGTCCAGATGGATGGCTTTTACCTGATGAGTTCAATTTGATCAAAAATATCTTATCTCTAAGGGAAAAATCTATTGCATTCTGTGAAGAAGAGAGAGGTCTCTTGAAAGAATCCTATGGTCTCCCTTAAATCATCCCTGTAGTTGAACATGATTCTTGGCAAGAGAAAAAGATCCCTATTCCTGCTGCAAAAGTCAATGAATTCATCAAGTTGGTCCGCGAATGAGTCTGTACCAGTCCATATGAACAGTCAACCTCCAGTTACTCTAGCCCTGTTTTCTGTGTTCTAAAAAGTAATGGTAAACTTAGAGTAGTTCATGATCTCCAACCTCTCAATAAAGTTACTATTAAGGACTCTGGTGTTCCTCCTGCCACTGAAGAATTTGTTGAATCCTTCTCTGGGAGAGCCTGTTATGGTCTAGGAGACATCATGGGGGGTTATGACAAACAATCTTTGCATCCTATATCTTACCCTCTCACTACTTTTGATACTTCCCTTGGTCAATTTCAACTGACTTGATTGCCTCAAGGTGCCACCAACTTGGTTGTAGTCTATCAGGCTCAGATGATGTGGATCCTCCAAGACAAAATCCCAGATCATGCAGGTATCTTTATTGATGATGGTGGAATTACAGGTCCAGTTTCTGACTATGATAATGAGCTCTTACCTTGGAACTCAGGAATTTGACAATTTATCTGGGAGTATGCTACTATCTTGGAAAGGATTTTGTTTTGAATCGAAGAATCTGGCCTTACTGTCTCTGGATCAAAACTTGCCGCCTGTGTCCCTGCCTTGGAAATTGTTGGTCATATAGTCTGCAATGAAGGAAGAAGGATGGCACCCTCTAAAGTCAACAAAATCATTTCCTGGCCTACTCCAATAAATCCAACTGAAGTTAGAGATTTCCTAGGTGTTGTAACTTATGTCAGGATCTTCATTCCCTCTCTATCCAAAATTTGTGCACCCTTGCATTGTCTAACCAGAAAGGAAGCTGAATGGATTTGGAACCAAGATTGCAAACAATTGTTTCAGTTGCTCAAAACTATTGTTGGAAATGACATAGATTTGAAAAAGATCCCTTATGGGCCTGGAGCTGGCAAAATAAAATTGGCTGTTGACTCTAGTTATCAATCTATTGGGGCTGTCCTTACTCAGGAAGATGAAAATGGTTTGGATGGCCCTGTTCTTTATGAATCTTTGCTATTTTAGGATGTGGAATCTAGATACTCTCAGCCCAAACTGGAACTCTGTGGTGTGGCCAGAATGCTGAAGAAACTCCAAACAGTACTCTGGGGACAACATTTTGAATTGCAAGTTGACGGCCAATCCATTGTGGAAATGATCAATGCTCCCAGTCTTCCAAATGCTCCAATGACTTGCTGGGTAGCTTTTATCCAGCTTTTCTCTTTTGATATTGTTCATAGGCCTGGCAAATCTTTTACTATGCCTGATGGTTTATCTAGAAGACCTATATATTGGAGACAATGAATTGGATGTTGGAATGGATTTTGATGAGGAAGAACCTTTGGTCCGCTGTAAGACTCCAAACGGCGCAAAGGTGTTGGAAGTTCTGTGGAGGGGATAGGTGCTTTTTTAGGCTGCCCTCCTGAGTGTTACAAAAATATTTAAATGTAACTGAGATCAAAGTCCAGAACCTGGAAAACGGGGAACCAAAAGTAAGAGGATAAAGATTGTAGTGGTTGGTATCTGGGAGACAACACTATCTGAGGCAAGATGATGTTGGGGAACACTTGAATAGAAGGATTCAAGAATTGTTCAGAGTTCAACAAGACAAGGCAATTGTGAGTGGCAACCTCCACAATCTAATAGCTCTGGTTGTCAGCAGGAGCTTAGGAAAGATTAACTCAATCCCAAACAACCTCCAGGTTCTCAATGAACCTGCCCAACTCTCCACAATCAAGCGCTTGAAGGGTACCAGATAACTGTGGGTGGCTGCACAAGACTCAGCTGATTGTTTGAAGAAGCCCTAGAAACAAAAAATAACTGATTCAAACAAGAATAACCCAACACTTCTCAAGAGACTCAAGAGTAGTGTGGAGGAATTCAACTTCAAAAGAAGGGAAGGGAGGTTTAACACTCCAGGTTTTACGCTTAATAAAACCTTTTCATTCAAACGTGACTGGGACCAGAATGATAATGAAAAGTTGATCAGGACCAGTATGGTTGGATAAAGGGATCAGGAGTGGTGTAACACACTCAAGAATTCAATTAGAAAAATTCTTCTTCAACCAGCAAAGCTATTGGTTGGTGATAAGGATCAAGGATCAAGGGTTTGAGTATGGAGGCTCAAGGATCAACGGTGTGCTGATTTCATGCTGGATGATTCCATGCTGTTCCAAAAGGCAGGGGAGAGCCCCTCCTTATATGGGCAGGAGGCCCTGTTAGACTATGTACAACGGATTCTACAAATAGAGCAGAAAAAGAAAAAAAATCAGGTGACCAGAAAAATTTGATCACGCGAGCCGGTGGAAATCATTCTCATCCCTTCACCATCTTTTGCGTCCTTCCATGGATGGGGGCGCGTGACAACACCGGAATCACCCACCCCTTGTCCGAAGGCGGACGGGGTGGGAAAGGAAAATGAACTGGACTGCCGCGGATGTCTGCGGGGGGTAGTCAACACTTCTCCACCCCCACCCGGAGATGGAAAGGGGGTGGGAGAGTCCCAGGAAGGAAGACAGATGAAGTTTGTGAGAGTGCAGAAGGGCGGATAGGAGATTGGCTTGAGGCAATTGAGTAAATCCTGATGGGATTGAGATTGGCAACTGATAGATTGAGTGAGGTGGGAGATTGACGGATCCGAGGATTGGACAAGCGCTTGGAGGTGCGGCTGGGATGGGTTTGATAAGTCATGGATGAGCGCCGCGCGACAATAATGATGAGGATGAGCAACGCCCAACGGCCGAGGATAAGGATGAGCAACGTGCGACGGGCGGATAGGAGATTGGGACGTTGTAAGACTCCAAACCGTGCTAAGCCGTGGCAGTTCTGTGGAGGGGAAAGGTGCTGTTTAGGCTGCCCTCCTAGGAGTTACAATAATATTTAAATGTAACTGGAATCAAGGTCAAGAACCTTATGGATGAGAAATCAAAGTGAGGGAAGAGGATAAGAGTTGTCGGTAGCGATGGAAACAAAACTATCTGAGGCAAGATGGCGCAGGTAAAGACTTGAACAAATAAGTCAAGGTTTGTTCAGAGTTTAATAGAACAAGGCAGTTGCAAGTAACAACGACCACAAGCTAATAACTCTGGTTGTCAGCAGCTGATTAGGAAAGATCAACTCAATCCCAACCAACCTCCAGGTTCTCAATGAACCTGCCCAACTCTCCGCAATCAAGCGCTTGAAGGGTACCAGATAACTGTGGGAGGCTGAACAAAACAAAAGAAATTTGTTTATGAAGCTCTAGAAGCAAATCAATAACAAATTTGAGCAAGAAAATCCCAACACTTCTCAAGGGACTCAAGGATAGCGTGGCAAAATTCAACCTCAAAGAAGAAGGGAGGTATAACACTCCAGGTTTAAGCTTAATAAAACCTCTTCAATCAAACGTGATTGGCTCCAGAAAGATGATCAAGGAGAGATCAAGACCAGTATGGTTGGAAAAAGGGATCAGAGTGGTATAACACACTCAAGAATTTAGACAGACAGGAATTCTTCTTCAACCAGAAAGGCTATTGGTTGGCGATAAGGATCAAGGTCACAAGGGACAGAGTTTGAGTATGGAGGCTCAAAGGATCAAGGGGCAATCATAGATATACCCGGATAAATGGCTCAGATAGGTGGGGAAGGATGCCCACAGATAAGTTGATTACTGATGATGGTCTGATAGGATGATGGGATCCTCTGATGTTCTCCCATGATGATGGGCCAAAAGGCAGGGGAGGGCCCCTCCTTATATGGGCAGGAGGCCCTGTTAGACTATATACAACGGATTCTACAAATAGAGCGGAAAAGGGAAGGCAACCATGTGGTCACTCGCGTCGGTCTGTGGATGGGCGCGCGTAACAATACCAGAGTCACCCACCCCTTGTCCAAAGGCGGAAGCGGGTGGGAGAGTCCCAGGAACGGTGACGGATGAAGTCCATGAGAGTGCGGATGGGCGGATAGGAGATTGGTTTGAGAAAGTTGAGTAAATCCTGACGGCCTTGAGATCCACGACTGATAGATCAAGTGCAATGGGAGGTTTGACGGATCCAAGGAACTGCCAAATGCTTGCGGGTGCGGTCGGGATGGATTCAGTAAATCATGGATGAGCGCTGCGCGACGGTAGCAATGAGGAGATTGGGAGGCGCAACGACAAAGATGAAGACACGCAACAACAAAGATGAGGGCGTGCTATGACAACGGCGGAGATGACAAGCAACACGGATAAAGGACGCGCGACGCGCGCGGATGAAAGGAGCGCGACGTGGATAATGGAAGCGCGGCGCGCGCGCGCGGGTAAATAATGGCTTGGATGAGCCTGAGGATAAGTTGTTCAGCCGGGCGGTACGTTTGCGCAACAGTTTATGAATTGAGGTCTTAAGGCGGCCAGGGTGTCCAGGATGGGGCACCACAACATGCAACGGGCAGATAGGAGATTGTGACGCGCAATGATGATGAGCAACGCGGGAGGACAAGGATGAGGACAGGGGACATGGGAGGACAAGGATGAGGACGCTTTTTTTTTCCAAGGTGTCCGAAATGGTGCATCACATCTCTCCTCAACTTACAGACTGTCCCTAGTCTGCATAATGACTTTGAAAACATTAAAAACAAAATAATTGGCTGTTTCTTGATCCTCTAAGTAAAAAAAAAATGTTGAAACCCATCTTGATCCATCCCAAAGAGCCCAAATGCGGAAAAGATAAAAGAAAAGGCGTCCCAGGTGCTCATGTATGTGGCATAAAGTAGAGTTTTTACAACAAAAAGCAGCAGAAAACCCCGGTGGTGCACAATTGGAAGGACTTACTTTGAACCCAAATGGCCCCTACAACAATAAAATCTCTTAACTTGATCAGCAGAGAACCTTCTATCCAACTGAGTACCATCCAGTTCTTCCAAAAAATAAGATCCACCTCTAACTTGACAAACCACTCTATAAGGACCATTCCAACAATTCTAAAAAAGTTTTCCCCACTGAGTCTCTAAAGATTGATTATAAGCCAATACCAGATAACCAGGGTTTAAAGGATCCCTGATTTGGTTTAGATGTTTATCTTCCCAATACTGAACTGATTTTGCTCTTGATTCCATCATCTTCTGATAAGCTTTGTTACAAATATCTTCACTCTGCTCCAGTTGCTTTGATCTGGCAACAAATAGGTCAGTAGTTGAGGAAACTTGTTCCCAAGAGATACCCAAGAAAGACTCCATTTCAAGATCAAGAGGAAGAACAGCCCTCTGACCAAAGATGATTTCATAAGGAGAGTAGCCAGTGGTTTGCTTGGTGGAAATTCAATCAGAGAAGAGGACCAAGGGGAGAAACCTCAAACAATTCTTGCCACTTAGAGCAGCCAGTTTAGCCAAAGCAGCCTTCAAGGGATCAATTGATTCATATTGATTCAAAACAATAAACAATAACCAAACCATTTAACCTTTATTTACTCTATCACCTCTGGTAGCTAAAGGATAGCAAGGGTCTTGGCATCCAGGAGGCTGACACCTCAGAACAAGAACTTATGCTTTAAAGGTACAAATGTTGAATGGTTCCTGGATTCCTACAAGATGGCTGCTGAAGTGGACGGTGCTAGCAAATATGACATGGCTTATCAACTACAATTCTTTATCTCCTCTGATGAAGTCATGGAAATGATTGAATCATTTGATGGATTTGAAACCCATGACTGGGTACTTCTTAAGGAGGCAATGATTGCCTACTGGGGCAAAATTGATATAGCTAGGTTCACTCTCCAAGATCTAGATGCCCTAGTCTCTCAATGGACCTCCAATGGTGGTATCTCCTCAGCCTCTGATTCTCAAGCTTTCAGAAAATCTTGGGACCCTATCCAATCCTATCTTATACAAAACAATCACATTGATACGGTGGACAAAATTTGAGTGCGATTTTTTCATTCTTTCTCTCCAGGAGTGCAGGAAAGAATTAAGGATGAATTGGTGAAATCTGGATCAATGATCACTACAAGAGATAATCAGTTCAAGCTCCCTACTTTCATGGTTCTTAGGAATACTGTGGATAAAGTAATGAAAGGTCAAACAGCTCTCACCTTTTAAAAACCTAGAATCACTGAACCAGTCCTTGCCCCCTCTTTTCAAGCATCTAACAAAATCATGAATAAGATGGAAGCCAATTGCAGACCTAAACCAAATCCTCAGACCCACAAGGAAACACCTACTATTGATGAGATCACCAAACTCCTGCAAGCTTTTGAGAATAAAATGGATCAGAAACTCTCCTCTCTGGCTGTCCCTAAATCCTCCAACTCTGTTCCTAGGTCAACCATAGTTTGCTATTATTGCCACAGAGAAGGTCATGGAACTGGTTGCTCTCCCAAACTCCAGAAGGACAAGGAGGAAATGTTGGTGGAACAGAAAGGGAGTAACTTCTTTCTGCCTAATGGTGCACTTATCCCTTTCGATTAATCTTGTCCGATTTGTCATGTGGTGGCCTCTTTCCAGCCTTCTGCTCCCAAGAAGGCATCCTTGGCCAATTTTGATTTTTGATCTGCTTGTGGAACTCTTCAACCTTGGTATCCTCCTGCTGTCTCTTCTTCCAGCTTTTCTGGAACTTATCAATCTGATCCAGCTAGGAAACAACATGAAGAACCCAGACTTCATAAAGCTCCTCCTGTTCCATCTTCAATTCTTTGAAAACTGGTCAAACCTTGATCTTCACTGGAGCCTCCTTCTTCTGAGGTAGAAGACATGGAAGTAGAAAAGGAACCCCTCATGGATTGGGTCCCAGAATACTCTGATCTTACTACTCCGCCATCCAAATCACCTTCTCCAACTGATCCAGGTATAGTGCCACCCTCACCTGAACTTCCTCTTCCAACTCAACCCAAGGTTTGATTTGAAAGGGCAATTTCCAAAGACCACCCCAACGCTGTGGAAGGGGTATTAAAGAAAATCTCTGATCTTAAAATCCCTGATCTAACTGTGGCTGAACTCCTTTCCATCTCACCATCTGTGGCTGAAGGAATGAAGAAATGGGTTTCTTGGCAACGTGTGCAGATTGGTCCTGACAAATTGAAAGTTTCCTCTGGAAACCTGATAGAAGACTCTGGTGGAACAGATCCTCCTTCTGATTCAAATCTTTATTCTTGTCCTCTTGGATTTTTACCATGCTCTCTAGGTTACTCATCCAAAACGGTTTCTCTACTTGTTGATTCTGGGGCCCAAGTAAACTTAATTTTGGATGCAATGGCCTGCAAGCTCAATCTCAGTCCAAGGGTCAGCTTCAACTCTGCTGTTTATGGAATTGGGAATCAATCTTGTGAGTTGGTGGGTATTGCTGAGGATGTGCTAGTTTTAATTGGTCAAAATATTGTTGGAACCTGTCACTTTTGGATCACTTGTTTGGAAGGTCCTATGATTTTGGGTTGTCCTTTCTTAATAGACTTTGGAGCCACCCTGATGTTTTCCAATCAAGTTGGGAAGAGAATTCTTCTTCCTGATGCTGATGGTAGGAAGATTGAAGTTCCTCTCTGTTCTTTGGATTCTGGTTGTTGGGAAAGAGATTTCCCTGGTTTTTCACCTAAATCAGTTCCAAAGGGGAAGCAGAAGGACTCTTCTAACTCCTCTCATTTTTTAGCAGAATAGTTGGTAATACTAATAGTTGTAGTTCTTTTAAGCCTCAGACTTCAACTACAGGGCCAACTTTTATCTCTGAGGCATATTCTTCATCCTTTTCATCTCTTTCTTTTTTTTCTTCTGATCTTGAAAATGTCCAAAATCAAAAACATGTTAAAACACAAAATTCCAAAAATATTTCTCTTGTCTCTGGTTCTGTTGTTCCCTCTTTTCCTTGTACTCTTATCACTGATCAATCTTCCTCTAGCTCTGGTTTGATTCTCCTCAATGAGTATAAAGTAGATCCTGATCTCAATTCTTTTCTTAATGGTTTTGGTATGGAGGAGAATTGGCTCCAGTGGAGGCACTTGGGGTAAAAAGAAAGTCCTCCCAATTGTGCACCATCAGGGAATTCTTCTACCATAGTTTTCAAAACTCTGCCTTGTGCCACACATGTGAGCAAAGCGTTATCTTTTGGATCGTCTTTTATGGAAAAGGCACCTTTTGAAAATTTTATGGAACATTGAACTTGGAGGATGTTGGAATCTGGTCTCAGTTTTTGTACTCAGGTCTTTCTGGTGAATGCTTGGAGGAAACAAGAACTTCTCTCTTTTGCCACTAAGTATAAGCCAGTTGGGAAAAAGGTCCAGCCTGTCGACCAACCCATGCCTCTCAATCTCAATCCTTCTCTCATGCGTCCTCCTCTATCTCGTGATCCTTATTGTGGTCCATCTCACTCTCTTACTGTCTCCTTTGTACCTTGTGGTCGTGTCACTGAAGAACAATTGAAGGTGGTCAACTTCCGTCCAGATGGATGGCTTTTACCTGATGAGTTCAATTTGATCAAAAATATCTTATCTCTAAGGGAAAAATCTATTGCATTCTGTGAAGAAGAGAGAGGTCTCTTGAAAGAATCCTATGGTCTCCCTTAAATCATCCCTGTAGTTGAACATGATTCTTGGCAAGAGAAAAAGATCCCTATTCCTGCTGCAAAAGTCAATGAATTCATCAAGTTGGTCCGCGAATGAGTCTGTACCAGTCCATATGAACAGTCAACCTCCAGTTACTCTAGCCCTGTTTTCTGTGTTCTAAAAAGTAATGGTAAACTTAGAGTAGTTCATGATCTCCAACCTCTCAATAAAGTTACTATTAAGGACTCTGGTGTTCCTCCTGCCACTGAAGAATTTGTTGAATCCTTCTCTGGGAGAGCCTGTTATGGTCTAGGAGACATCATGGGGGGTTATGACAAACAATCTTTGCATCCTATATCTTACCCTCTCACTACTTTTGATACTTCCCTTGGTCAATTTCAACTGACTTGATTGCCTCAAGGTGCCACCAACTTGGTTGTAGTCTATCAGGCTCAGATGATGTGGATCCTCCAAGACAAAATCCCAGATCATGCAGGTATCTTTATTGATGATGGTGGAATTACAGGTCCAGTTTCTGACTATGATAATGAGCTCTTACCTTGGAACTCAGGAATTTGACAATTTATCTGGGAGTATGCTACTATCTTGGAAAGGATTTTGTTTTGAATCGAAGAATCTGGCCTTACTGTCTCTGGATCAAAACTTGCCGCCTGTGTCCCTGCCTTGGAAATTGTTGGTCATATAGTCTGCAATGAAGGAAGAAGGATGGCACCCTCTAAAGTCAACAAAATCATTTCCTGGCCTACTCCAATAAATCCAACTGAAGTTAGAGATTTCCTAGGTGTTGTAACTTATGTCAGGATCTTCATTCCCTCTCTATCCAAAATTTGTGCACCCTTGCATTGTCTAACCAGAAAGGAAGCTGAATGGATTTGGAACCAAGATTGCAAACAATTGTTTCAGTTGCTCAAAACTATTGTTGGAAATGACATAGATTTGAAAAAGATCCCTTATGGGCCTGGAGCTGGCAAAATAAAATTGGCTGTTGACTCTAGTTATCAATCTATTGGGGCTGTCCTTACTCAGGAAGATGAAAATGGTTTGGATGGCCCTGTTCTTTATGAATCTTTGCTATTTTAGGATGTGGAATCTAGATACTCTCAGCCCAAACTGGAACTCTGTGGTGTGGCCAGAATGCTGAAGAAACTCCAAACAGTACTCTGGGGACAACATTTTGAATTGCAAGTTGACGGCCAATCCATTGTGGAAATGATCAATGCTCCCAGTCTTCCAAATGCTCCAATGACTTGCTGGGTAGCTTTTATCCAGCTTTTCTCTTTTGATATTGTTCATAGGCCTGGCAAATCTTTTACTATGCCTGATGGTTTATCTAGAAGACCTATATATTGGAGACAATGAATTGGATGTTGGAATGGATTTTGATGAGGAAGAACCTTTGGTCCGCTGTAAGACTCCAAACGGCGCAAAGGTGTTGGAAGTTCTGTGGAGGGGATAGGTGCTTTTTTAGGCTGCCCTCCTGAGTGTTACAAAAATATTTAAATGTAACTGAGATCAAAGTCCAGAACCTGGAAAACGGGGAACCAAAAGTAAGAGGATAAAGATTGTAGTGGTTGGTATCTGGGAGACAACACTATCTGAGGCAAGATGATGTTGGGGAACACTTGAATAGAAGGATTCAAGAATTGTTCAGAGTTCAACAAGACAAGGCAATTGTGAGTGGCAACCTCCACAATCTAATAGCTCTGGTTGTCAGCAGGAGCTTAGGAAAGATTAACTCAATCCCAAACAACCTCCAGGTTCTCAATGAACCTGCCCAACTCTCCACAATCAAGCGCTTGAAGGGTACCAGATAACTGTGGGTGGCTGCACAAGACTCAGCTGATTGTTTGAAGAAGCCCTAGAAACAAAAAATAACTGATTCAAACAAGAATAACCCAACACTTCTCAAGAGACTCAAGAGTAGTGTGGAGGAATTCAACTTCAAAAGAAGGGAAGGGAGGTTTAACACTCCAGGTTTTACGCTTAATAAAACCTTTTCATTCAAACGTGACTGGGACCAGAATGATAATGAAAAGTTGATCAGGACCAGTATGGTTGGATAAAGGGATCAGGAGTGGTGTAACACACTCAAGAATTCAATTAGAAAAATTCTTCTTCAACCAGCAAAGCTATTGGTTGGTGATAAGGATCAAGGATCAAGGGTTTGAGTATGGAGGCTCAAGGATCAACGGTGTGCTGATTTCATGCTGGATGATTCCATGCTGTTCCAAAAGGCAGGGGAGAGCCCCTCCTTATATGGGCAGGAGGCCCTGTTAGACTATGTACAACGGATTCTACAAATAGAGCAGAAAAAGAAAAAAAATCAGGTGACCAGAAAAATTTGATCACGCGAGCCGGTGGAAATCATTCTCATCCCTTCACCATCTTTTGCGTCCTTCCATGGATGGGGGCGCGTGACAACACCGGAATCACCCACCCCTTGTCCGAAGGCGGACGGGGTGGGAAAGGAAAATGAACTGGACTGCCGCGGATGTCTGCGGGGGGTAGTCAACACTTCTCCACCCCCACCCGGAGATGGAAAGGGGGTGGGAGAGTCCCAGGAAGGAAGACAGATGAAGTTTGTGAGAGTGCAGAAGGGCGGATAGGAGATTGGCTTGAGGCAATTGAGTAAATCCTGATGGGATTGAGATTGGCAACTGATAGATTGAGTGAGGTGGGAGATTGACGGATCCGAGGATTGGACAAGCGCTTGGAGGTGCGGCTGGGATGGGTTTGATAAGTCATGGATGAGCGCCGCGCGACAATAATGATGAGGATGAGCAACGCCCAACGGCCGAGGATAAGGATGAGCAACGTGCGACGGGCGGATAGGAGATTGGGACGTTGTAAGACTCCAAACCGTGCTAAGCCGTGGCAGTTCTGTGGAGGGGAAAGGTGCTGTTTAGGCTGCCCTCCTAGGAGTTACAATAATATTTAAATGTAACTGGAATCAAGGTCAAGAACCTTATGGATGAGAAATCAAAGTGAGGGAAGAGGATAAGAGTTGTCGGTAGCGATGGAAACAAAACTATCTGAGGCAAGATGGCGCAGGTAAAGACTTGAACAAATAAGTCAAGGTTTGTTCAGAGTTTAATAGAACAAGGCAGTTGCAAGTAACAACGACCACAAGCTAATAACTCTGGTTGTCAGCAGCTGATTAGGAAAGATCAACTCAATCCCAACCAACCTCCAGGTTCTCAATGAACCTGCCCAACTCTCCGCAATCAAGCGCTTGAAGGGTACCAGATAACTGTGGGAGGCTGAACAAAACAAAAGAAATTTGTTTATGAAGCTCTAGAAGCAAATCAATAACAAATTTGAGCAAGAAAATCCCAACACTTCTCAAGGGACTCAAGGATAGCGTGGCAAAATTCAACCTCAAAGAAGAAGGGAGGTATAACACTCCAGGTTTAAGCTTAATAAAACCTCTTCAATCAAACGTGATTGGCTCCAGAAAGATGATCAAGGAGAGATCAAGACCAGTATGGTTGGAAAAAGGGATCAGAGTGGTATAACACACTCAAGAATTTAGACAGACAGGAATTCTTCTTCAACCAGAAAGGCTATTGGTTGGCGATAAGGATCAAGGTCACAAGGGACAGAGTTTGAGTATGGAGGCTCAAAGGATCAAGGGGCAATCATAGATATACCCGGATAAATGGCTCAGATAGGTGGGGAAGGATGCCCACAGATAAGTTGATTACTGATGATGGTCTGATAGGATGATGGGATCCTCTGATGTTCTCCCATGATGATGGGCCAAAAGGCAGGGGAGGGCCCCTCCTTATATGGGCAGGAGGCCCTGTTAGACTATATACAACGGATTCTACAAATAGAGCGGAAAAGGGAAGGCAACCATGTGGTCACTCGCGTCGGTCTGTGGATGGGCGCGCGTAACAATACCAGAGTCACCCACCCCTTGTCCAAAGGCGGAAGCGGGTGGGAGAGTCCCAGGAACGGTGACGGATGAAGTCCATGAGAGTGCGGATGGGCGGATAGGAGATTGGTTTGAGAAAGTTGAGTAAATCCTGACGGCCTTGAGATCCACGACTGATAGATCAAGTGCAATGGGAGGTTTGACGGATCCAAGGAACTGCCAAATGCTTGCGGGTGCGGTCGGGATGGATTCAGTAAATCATGGATGAGCGCTGCGCGACGGTAGCAATGAGGAGATTGGGAGGCGCAACGACAAAGATGAAGACACGCAACAACAAAGATGAGGGCGTGCTATGACAACGGCGGAGATGACAAGCAACACGGATAAAGGACGCGCGACGCGCGCGGATGAAAGGAGCGCGACGTGGATAATGGAAGCGCGGCGCGCGCGCGCGGGTAAATAATGGCTTGGATGAGCCTGAGGATAAGTTGTTCAGCCGGGCGGTACGTTTGCGCAACAGTTTATGAATTGAGGTCTTAAGGCGGCCAGGGTGTCCAGGATGGGGCACCACAACATGCAACGGGCAGATAGGAGATTGTGACGCGCAATGATGATGAGCAACGCGGGAGGACAAGGATGAGGACAGGGGACATGGGAGGACAAGGATGAGGACGCTTTTTTTTTCCAAGGTGTCCGAAATGGTGCATCACATCTCTCCTCAACTTACAGACTGTCCCTAGTCTGCATAATGACTTTGAAAACATTAAAAACAAAATAATTGGCTGTTTCTTGATCCTCTAAGTAAAAAAAAAATGTTGAAACCCATCTTGATCCATCCCAAAGAGCCCAAATGCGGAAAAGATAAAAGAAAAGGCGTCCCAGGTGCTCATGTATGTGGCATAAAGTAGAGTTTTTACAACAAAAAGCAGCAGAAAACCCCGGTGGTGCACAATTGGAAGGACTTACTTTGAACCCAAATGGCCCCTACAACAATAAAATCTCTTAACTTGATCAGCAGAGAACCTTCTATCCAACTGAGTACCATCCAGTTCTTCCAAAAAATAAGATCCACCTCTAACTTGACAAACCACTCTATAAGGACCATTCCAACAATTCTAAAAAAGTTTTCCCCACTGAGTCTCTAAAGATTGATTATAAGCCAATACCAGATAACCAGGGTTTAAAGGATCCCTGATTTGGTTTAGATGTTTATCTTCCCAATACTGAACTGATTTTGCTCTTGATTCCATCATCTTCTGATAAGCTTTGTTACAAATATCTTCACTCTGCTCCAGTTGCTTTGATCTGGCAACAAATAGGTCAGTAGTTGAGGAAACTTGTTCCCAAGAGATACCCAAGAAAGACTCCATTTCAAGATCAAGAGGAAGAACAGCCCTCTGACCAAAGATGATTTCATAAGGAGAGTAGCCAGTGGTTTGCTTGGTGGAAATTCAATCAGAGAAGAGGACCAAGGGGAGAAACCTCAAACAATTCTTGCCACTTAGAGCAGCCAGTTTAGCCAAAGCAGCCTTCAAGGGAGCATGGCCTCTTTCCACCATGCCTTGTCCTTCAGGATAATAGGGAGTAGTAACTCTATGTTGCCCCGGGAGCCTTTGGATCATTTCAGCCAGTTTTCCACCAAATTCTGAGCCACCATCAGTAGAATAAGATCAAGCCAAACCGTAACGCATCATCCAATTCTCATGAAGGAAAGCTGCCACAGATTCAGAACTAAGGTACTTAAGGAATTTTGCTTTGACCCATCCAGAAAAATCATCTCTAGCCACAATGAGGTACTTAGCACCACCTGCCTTGATATGAACCACATCCATAGCAACCCTTCCAAAGACAGTGGACTCCCCAGTAGGATAGCAAACTTCAGCTGGACGCCTAAGATCACGTTTTTGACAAACTTCACAACTCTTGCACCATTGAGAGACAGATTTCTTCAGATATGGCCACCAGAATTGTTTGGATAATCGTTGATAAGTTTTGGTTTCCCCACAATGACCAAGGCCCTCATGGAGACTTTCAAGGATCAAATCTTGCTTAGCTGGGATAGTAACCACAACAAGCGCACAAGGAGTTCCTCTTTTCATGAGCTTAGAACCTTGGACAAAGAAACTAGGGGACTTTCTTTTAAGGGATCAAAATTCTTTGGAAGAGAGATCAGGGGGTCTTTGGAGAGTTGAAAGGTACTGCTCTAACTTAAGCCAGAAACCTTGTTGGAAACGGGAGTAATCTTGGGAGGAGAAAGCAAAAACAGGGCGGACCAAGGGTTCTTCCTCATCAAAATCCATTCCAACATCCAATTCATTGTCTCCAATAGGTCTTCTAGATAAACCATCAGGCATAGTAAAAGATTTCCCAGGACTATGGACAATATCAAAAGAGAAAAGCTGGATAAAAGCTACCCAGCAAGTCATTGGAGCATTTGGAAGACTGGGAGCATTGATCATTTCCACAATGGATCAAGCGTCAACTTGCAATTCAAAATGTTGTCCCCAGAGTACTGTTTGGAGTTTCTTCAGCATTCTGGCCACACCACAGAGTTCCAGTTTGGGCTGAGAGTATCTAGATTCCACATCCAAAAATAGCAAAGATTCATAAAGAGCAGGGCGGTCCAAACCATTTCCATCCTCCTGAGTAAGGACAGCCCCAGCATATTGATAACTAGAGTCAACAGCCAATTTTATTTTGCCAGCTCCAGGCCCATAAGAGATCTTTTTCAAAACTATGTCATTTCCAACAATAGTTTTGAGCAACTGAAACGATTGTTTGCAATCTTGGGTCCAAATCCATTCAACTTCCTTTCTGGTTAGACAACGCAAGGGTGCACAGATTTTGGATAGAGAGGGAATGAAGATCCTGACATAAGTTACAACACCTAGAAAACCTCTAACTTCAGTTGGGTTTATTGGAGTAGGCCAGGAAATGATTTTGTTGACTTTAGAGGGTGCCATCCTTCTTCCTTCATTGCAGACTATATGACCAACAATTTCCAAGGCAGGGACACAGGCGGCAAGTTTTGATCCAGAGACAGTAAGGCCAGATTCCTCAATTCAAAACAAAATTCTTTTCAAGATAATAGCATACTCCCAAATAAATTGTTGAATTCCTGAGTGCCAAGGTAAGAGCTCATTATCATAGTCAGAAACTGGACCTTTAATTCCACCATCATCAATAAAGATACCTGCATGATCTGGGATTTTTTCTTGGAGGATCCACATCATCTGAGCCTGGTAGACTACAACCAAGTTGATGGCACCTTGAGGCAATAAAGTCAGTTGAAATTGACCAAGGGGAGTATCAAAAGTAGTGAGCGGCCAAGAAATAGGATGCAAAGATTGTTTGTTGTAACACCCCATGATGTCTCCTAGACCATAACAGGCTCTCCCAGAGAAGGATTCAACAAATTCTTCAGTGGCAGGAGGAACACCAGAGTCCTTAATAGTAACTTTATTGAGAGGTTGGAGATCATGAAATACTCTAAGTTGACCATTACTCTTTAGAACACAGAAAACAGGGCTAGAGGAAATGGAGGTTGACTGTTCATATAGATCAGTACGGACTCGTTTGCGGACCAACTTGACAAATTTGTTGACTTTTGCAGCGGGAATAGGGATCTGTTTCTTTTGACAAGGATTGTGTTCAACTACAAGGATGATATAAGGGAGACCGCAGGATTCTTTCAAGAGACCTCTCTCTTCTTCACAAAATGCAATAGATTTTTCCTTTGGAGATAAGATATTTTTGATCAAATTTAACTCATCAGGTAAAAGCCATCCATCTAGACCAAAGTTGACCACCTTCAATTGTTCTTCAGTGACACAACCACAAGGTACAAATGGGCCAATAAGGGAGTGAGATAGACCACAATAAGGATCACAAGATAGAGGAGGATGCATAAGGGGAGGATTGAGATTGAGGGGCTTGGGTTGGTTGACAGGATGGACCTTTTTTGCAGCGGGCTTATATTTAGTGGCAAAAGAGAGAAGTTCTTGTTTCCTCCAAGCATTCTCCAGTGAGAGCTGAGTACAACAATTGAGACCAGATTCCAACATTCTCCAAGTTCAATGTTCCATAATATTTTCAAAAGGTGCCCTTTGCATAAAAGAGGATCCAAAAAATAACGCTTTGCTCACATGTGTGGCACAAGGTAGAGTTTCAAAAACTATGGTAGAAGAATGCCCTGATGGTGCACAATTGGGAGGACTTACTTTTACCCCCAAGTGCCTCCACTGGAGCCCATACTCCTCCATACCAAAACATTCAGAGAAGAATTGAGATCAGGATCTAGTTTATACTCATTGCAGAGAATCAAACCAGAGCTAGAGGAAGATTGATCAGTGATAAGAGTACAAGAAAAAGAAGAGACAACAGAACCAGAGAGAAGAGAAATATTTTTGGAATTTTGTGTTTTAACATGTTTTTGATTTTGGACATTTTCAAGATCAGAAGAAAAAGAAGAAAGAGATGTAAAGGATGAAAAATATGCCTCAGAGATAAAAGTTGGCCCTGTAGCTGAAGTCTGAGGCTTAGAAGAACTACAACTATTAGTATTACCAACTATTCTGCTAAAAAATGAGAGGAGTTAGAGGAGTCCTTCTGCTTCCCCTTTAGAACGATTTAGGTGAAAAAGAAGGGAAATCTCTTTCCCAGCAACCAGAATCCAAAGAACAGAGAGGAACTTCAATCTTCCTACCATCATTATCAGGAAGAAGAATTCTCTCCCAACTTGATTGGAAAACATCAGGGTGGCTCCAAAGTCTATTAAGAAAGGACAACCCAAAATCATAGGACCTTCCAAACGAGTGATCCAAAAGTGACAGGTTCGGGCAATATTTTGACCAATTTGGACTGGCACATCTTTGGAAATACCCACCAACTCACAAGATTGATTCCCAATTCCATAAACCGTAGAGTTGAAGCTGACTCTTGGACTGAGATTGAGCTTGAAGGCCATTGCATCCAAAATTAAGTTTAGTTGGGACCCAGAATCAACAAGTAGAGAAACTGTTTTGGATGAGTCACCTAGAGAGCATGGAAAAAATCCAAGAGGAAAAGAATAAAGATTTGAATCAGAAGGAGGATCTGTTCCACCAGAGTCTTCTATCAAGGTTCCAGAGGAAACTTTCAATTTGTCAGGACCAATCTGCACACACCGCTGAGAAACCCATTTCTTCATGCCTTCAGCCACAGATGGTGAGATGGAAAGGAGTTCAGCCACAGTTAGATCAGGGATTTTAAGATCAGAGATTTTCTTTAATACCCCTTCCACAGCATTGGGGTGGTCTTTGGAAATTGCCCTTTCAAATCAAACCTTGGGTTGAGTTGGAAGAGGAAGTTCAGGTGAGGGTGGCACTATAACTGGATCAGTTGGAGAAGGTGATTTGGATGGCGGAGGAGCAAGATCAGAGTATTCTGGGACCCTTTCCATGAGGGGTTACTTTTCTACTTCCATGTCTTCTACCTCAGAAGAAGGAGGCTCCAGTGAAGATCAACGTTTGACCAGTTTTTGAAGAATTGAAGATGGAACAGGAGGAGCTTTATGAGGTCTGGGTTCTTCATTTTGTTTCCTAGCTGGATCAGATTGATAAGTTCCAGAAAAGCTGGAAGAAGAGACAGCAGGAGGATACCAAGGTTGAAGAGTTCCACAAGCAGATCAAAAATCAAAAAAGGCCAAGGATGCCTTCTTGGGAGCAGAAGGCTGGAAAGAGGCCACCACATGACAAATTGGACAAGATGAATCAAAAGGGATAAGTGCACCATTAGGCAGAAAGAAGTTACTCCCTTTCTGTTCCACCAACATTTCCTCCTTGTCCTTCTGGAGTTTGGGAGAGCGACCAGTTCCATGACCTTCTCTGTGGCAATAATAGCAAACTATGGTTGACCTAGGAATAGAGTTGGAGGATTTAGGGACAGCCAGAGAGGAGAGTTTCTGATCCATTTTATTCTCAAAAGCTTGCAGGAGTTTGGTGATCTCATCAATAGTAGGTGTTTCCTTGTGGGTCTGAGGATTTGGTTTAGGTCTGCAATTGGCTTCCATCTTATTCATGATTTTGTTAGATGCTTGAAAAGAGGGGGCAAGGACTGGTTCAGTGATTCTAGGTTTTTAAAAGGTGAGAGCTGTTTGTCCTTTCATCACTTTATCCACAGTATTCCTAAGAACCATGAAAGCAGGGAGCTTGAACCAATTATCTCTTGTGGTTATCACGGATCCAGATTTCACCAATTCATCCTTAATTCTTTCCTGCACTCCTGGAGAGAAAGACTGAAAAAATTGCACTCGACCTTTGTCCAATGTATCAATGTGATTGTTTTGGATAAAATAGGACTGGATAGGATCCCAAGATTTTCTGAAAGCTTGATATTCAGAGGCTGAGGAGATACCACCATTGGAGATCCATTGAGAGACTAGGGCATCCAGATCTGGGAGAGTGAGCCTAGCTATATCAATTTTGCCCCAGTAGGCAATCATTGCCTCCTTAAGAAGTACCCAGTCATGGGATTTGAATCCATCCAATGATTCAATCACTTCCATGACCTCATCAGAGTAGATAAATAATTGCAGTTGACAAGCCATGTTGTATTTGCTGGCACCGTCCACTTCAGCAGCCATCTTGTAGGAATCCAGGAACTGTTTGAAATTTGTACAGTTAAAGGATAAGTTCTTGTTCTGAGGTTTGATCTTGATCATCTTGGCCCAAACAGAGGTAGAAGGGGTGCCAATAGATTCCATTTCAACAAAGGATTTCCTAAGGGATCAAAAGAACAGATTTCCAAAGTGGCTCACAAGTGTGGCAAGGGTAGGGTTTACAAAAAACAACTAGGATCAAACCCCTTCATGGTGCACAATTGGGAGGACTTACTTCTGGAACAAGTTGCCTCCACAGATTTGATCTAGATGATAACAGAAACACAGAAAAAAAAGAAAAACAAAAAAAAGGAGAAAAAAATGGGAGTTGATTCCACAATTATGGGACTGTAAATCCCAAGTTTGCTGGTTTTATCCTGGCCTGGGGGACCAAATGTAAGACTCCAAACGGCGCAAAGGGGTTGGCATTTCTGTGGAGGGGATAGGTGCTTTTTTAGGCTGCCCTCCTGAGTGTTACAAAAATATTTAAATGTAACCAAGATCAAAGTCCAGAACCTGGTAAATGGGGAACCAAAAGTAAGAGGATAAAGATTGTAGTGGTCAGTAGCTGGGAGACAACACTATCTGAGGCAAGATGATGTTGGGGAAAACTTGAATAGAAGGAGTCAAGAATTGTTCAGAGTTCAACAAGAAAAGGCAAATGTGAGTGACAACCCCCACAAGCTAATAGCTCTGGTTGTCAGCAGGAGCTTAGGAAAGATCAACTCAATCCCAAACAACCTCCAGGTTCTCAATGAACCTGCCCAACTCTCCGCAATCAAGCGCTTGAAGGGTACCAGATAGCTGTGGGTGGCTGCACAAGACAAAGCTAATTGTTTGAAGAAGCACTAGAAGCAAAACAATAAATAATTCAAACAAGAATAAGCCAACACTTCTCAAGGGACTCAAGAGTAGCGTGGCGGAATTCAACTTCAAAAGAACGGAAGGGAGGTTTAACGCTCCAGGTTTTAAGCTTAATAAAACCTCTTCAGTCAAACGTGACTGGGACCAGAATGATAATCAAAAGATGATCAGGACCAGTAAGGTCAGATAAAGGGATCAGGAGTGGTGTAACACACTCAAGAATTCAATTAGACAAATTATTAATCAACCAGCAAAGCTATCGGTTGGTGATAACAATTAAGGATCAAGGGTTTGAGTATGGAGGCTCAAGGATCAAGGGTGTGATGATTTCATGCTGGATGATTCCATGCTGTTCCAAAAGGCAGGGGAGATCCCCTCCTTATATGGGCAGGAGGCCCTGTTAGACTAAGTACAATGGATTCTACAAATAGAGCGGAAAAAGAAAAAAAATCAGGTGACCAGAAAAATTTGATCACACAAGCCGGTGGAAATCCTTCTCATCCCTTCACCATCTCTCGCGTCCGTCCATGGATGGGGGCACGTGACAACACCGGAATCACCCACCCCTTGTTCGAAGGCGGATGGGGTGGGAAAGTAAAATGAACTGGAGCGCCGCGGATGTCTGCGGGGGGTAGTCAACACTTCTCCACCCCCACCTGGAGATGGAAAGGGGGTGGGAGAGTCCCAGGAAGGAAGACAGATGAAGTTTGTGAGAGCGCAGAAGGGCGGATAGGAGATTGGCTTGAGGCAATTGAGTAAATCCTGATGGGATTGAGATTGGCAACTGATAGATTGAGTGAGGTGGGAGATTGACAGATCCAAGGATTGGACAAGCGCTTGGAGGTGCAGTCGGGATGGGTTTGGTAAGTCATGGATGAGCTCCGTGCAACAATAACAATGAGGATGAGCAATGCGCAACGGCCAAGGATAAGGATGAGCAACGCGCGACGGGCGGATAGGAGATCAGGACGTGCACAGGCGGATAGGAGATTGGGACGCGCAAGGACAAGGATGAGGACGCAGGACGGGCAAGGACAAGGATGAGGACGCTTTTTTTTTTTCTTTTTTTTTTTTTTTCCAAGGTGTCCAAAATGGTGCACCACACCGCCCGGTTTTTGCTTTCTCCTCCCAAGATTACCCTGGTTTCCAACAAGGTTGCTGGCTTAAGTCAGAGCAGTACCTTTCAACTCTCTAAAGACCCCCTGATCTCTCGGCCAAAGAATTTTGATCCCTTAAAAGAAAGTCCTCTAGTTTCTTTGTCCAAGGTTCTAGGCTTATGAAATGAGCAATTTCTTGTGCGCTTGTTGTGGTTACTATCCGGGCTAAGAAAGATTCAATCCTTGAAAGTCTCCACAAGGGCCTTGGTCCTTGTGGGGAAACCAAAACTTATCAACAATTATCCAAACAATTCTGGTGGCCATCTCTGAAGAAATCTGTCTCTCAATGGTGCAAGAGTTGTGAAGTTTGTCAAAAACGTGATCTTAGGTGTCCAGCTGAAATTCACTATCCTACTGGGGAGTCCACTGTCTTTGGAAGGGTTGCTATGGATGTGGTTCATATCAAGGCAGGTGGTGCTAAGTACCTCATTGTGGCTAGAGATGATTTTTCTGGATGGGTTGAAGCAAAATTCCTTAAGAACCTTAGTTCTGAATCTGTGGCAGCTTTCCTGCATGAGAATTTGAAAATGCGTTACAGTTTGGCTTGATCTTATTCTACTGATGGTGGCTTGGAATTTGGTGGAAAACTTGCTGAAATAATCCAATTGCTCCCTGGACAACATAGAGTTACCACTCCCTATTATCCTGAAGGACAAGGCATGGTGGAAAGAGGCCATGCTCCCTTGAATGCTGCTCTGGTTAAACTGGCTGGTAAAAGTGGCAAGAATTGTTGAAAGTTTCTTCCCTTGGTCCTCTTCTCTGATTAAATTTTGACCAAGCAAACCACTGGCTACTCTCCTTATGAAATCATCTTTGGTCAAAGGGCTGTTCTTCCTCTTGATCTTGAAATGGATTCTTTCTTGGGTATCTCTTGGGAACAAGTTTCTTCAACTACTGACCTATCAGTTTCCAGATCAAAGCAACTGGAGCAGAGTGAAGATATTCATAACAAAGCTTATCAGAAGATGATGGAATCAAGAGCAAAATCAGTTCAGTATTGGGAAGATAAACATCTAGATTGGATCAGGGATCCTTCAAACCCTGGTGATCTAGTATTGGCTTATAATCAATCTTTAGAGACTCAGTGGGGAAAACTTTTTTTGAATTGGAATGGTCCTTATAGAGTGGTTTGTCAAGTTAGAGGTGGATCTAATGCTTTGGAAGAACTGGATGGTACTAAGTTGGCTAGAAGGTTCTCTGCTGATCAAGGTAAGAGATTTTATTGTTGTGGGGGCAATTTGGGTTAAAAGTAAGTCCTTCCAATTGTGCACCACCAGGGTCTTCTGCTGCGTTTTGTTGTAAAAACTCTACTTTTTGCCACATACGTGAGCACCTGGGACGCTATTTCTTTTATCTTCTCCACATTTAGGCTCTTTTGGATGGATCAAGATGGGTTTCAACGTTTTTTTTACTTAGAGGATCAAGAAACGGCCAATTATTTTCTTTTTTTCTTTATCATGTTTTCAAAATTATGATGCAGACTACAGACAGTCTGTAAGTTGGGGAGAGATGTCCTGAACCATATGGGACACCGTGGGAAAAGAATTCACAAAGCAAAAAAAATTCCATTGTTGCTCATCCTCATCCTTGCGCATTGCTCATCCTCATCCTCCTCGCGCATCGCTCATCCTCATTGTCATTGTTGCACGTTGCTCATCCATGCCTTACCAAACCCATCCCAACCGCACCTCCAAGCGCTTGTCCAATCCTTGGATCCATCAATCTCCCGCCACACTCAATCTATCAGTTGCCAATCTCAAGCCCTTCAGGATTTACTCAATTGCCTTGAGCCGTTGAGTCCTGCCTGCCATCATCTGATCCTTCACCCTTCCTGGGACTCTCCCACCCTCTTCTGCCTTCAGGCAAGGGGTGTAGAGTGTTGTCTACCGCCTGCGGACACCCCCGGGCGGTCCAATCCGTTTTTTCTTTTCCCACCCCTTCCGCCTTTGGGTGAGGGGTGGGTAATTCTGGTATTGTTGCGCACCTCCATCCACGGATGGACGCAAGAGATGGTGAAGGGATGAGAAGGATTTCCACTGGCCTGCGTGATCAAATTTTTCTGATCACCTGATTTTCTTTTTTTTCCTGCTCTATTTGTAGAATCCGTTGTACATAGTCTAACAGGGCCTCCTGCCCATATAAGGAGGGGCTCTCTCCTGCCTTTTAGCACATCAGCAGATCCTATCATCACATGAGATATCTATGATTGCCCCTTGATACTTGAGCCTCCATACTCAAAACCCTTGATCCTTGATCCTTATCACCAACCAATAGCTTTTCTGGTTGAAGAAGAATTTGACTAATTGAATTCTTGAGTGTGTTACACCACTCCTGATCCCTTTATCCAACCATACTGGTCCTGATCATCCTTTGATTATCTTTCTGGAACCAGTAATGTTTGACTGAAGAGGTTTTATTAAGCTTAAAACCTGGAGTGTTAAACCTCCCTTCATCTCTTTGAAGTTGAATTCCACCATGCTACTCTTGAGTCCCTTGAGAAGTGTTGGGTTATTCTTTTTTGAATCAGTCATTTTTTTGCTTCTAGAGCTTCTTCAAACAATTAGCTTTGTCTTGTGTGGCCACCCACAGTTATCTGGTACCCTTCAAGCGCTTGATTGCGGAGAGTTGGGCAGGTTCATTGAGAACCTGGAGGTTGTTTGGGATTGAGTTGATCTTTCCTAAGCTCCTGCTGACAACCAGAGCTATTAGCTTGTGGGGGTTGTCACTCACAATTGCCTTTTCTTTTTGAACTCTGAACAATTCTTGACTCCTTCTATTCAATTTTTCCCCGACATCATCTTGCCTCAGATAGTGTTGTCTCCCAGCTACCGACTGCTATAATCTTTATCCTCTTACATTTGGTTCCCTATTTACCAGGTTCTGGACTTTGATCTTGGTTACATTTAAATATTTTTGTAACACTCAGGAGGGCAGCCTAAACAGCACCTTTCCCCTCCACAGAACTGCTACAGCCTAGCACCGTCTGGAGTCTTACACCGGTGCTGGGCTGGGAGGCCCATGGCAATATATGTTGACCAATTGGGCTGGAGGTTGTAGATTGACAGGTTGAGTAGTGGGCCTGTCCAGGAAGGCCATGTATTGAACTGCAGTATGAGTTTACCAGCAAGGAGTATGCACTATATGGGTTTACTATATGTGTCAGCCATGAGATATATAGATGTCCAATTGTCTGTGCAACTCATATGTCTACTTAGTACAGTGGTTAAGTAATGACTCAGTGCTCTGCCTACAGAACACCCAGGTCTTGTGTTCAAGCCTCCATTGTGTCACTATTCTGATGTTATCAAGCATTCTGTATTTTTACAAATATTTTATAATATTATTTTATAGTATGTTTTTAACCTAGATTTTATCACATAAAACTTTGATAAATTATATTATAAGTTATGGAAGATGTTATAGCTTAAATTTGAGTTGGAATCACCAGGATGCGTCTATTTGGATGCACAATGAATGTCCATAAAGATTTCCCTCTGTGGAAATAATATTCTTTAATAAATTCCATTTACCATAACCCATACAGGGGTAAATTATTATTAATGTTCTGTTTTTCTCTCCTTCCAGCCTGTGGATAACTTTCAGGAACCCATACAGGCTGGAAAAGCGCACACACAGAGGCCACTCAACTCAATTGGGGCATATAAACTCTGTGCGATCATCTGCCAAGAATGTACATACTAATATAAGCCATAATATGGTTAAGAGTATGGTCTTAATCTTTAAACACATTCCAAGAGAGATCCGTTTAGAGTTACATGATGCTGTATACTTATTCTGAAGCCCTGAGAGCGTCCACTTGGCTGCTAATTAAGTTATTGAGATGATCTACAGTCTATATGATACCTGTTGGGGTGATTAGATTAAACTTTACATTGAAAATCACCCCCAATGAGTATGTAATTCCTGCTACTCATTGGGGAATATTACAAGGTGCTCTGAGCCACTGGAGACAAAATCTAGGACAGTGGTCTACTCCCCTGATGGTCCCCTGAGTCCCCTGAGGACTCATGTTAATATAAAAGAGGAGGGTCTTGCCCCTATAAGTCCTTTTCCTCATTGTATTTTTGAACCAGATATTGCATAGTTAACAAGCCAATTAAACTTAATCAAGAATATTTACTGGGGCCTTTTAATTTAATATCACATCAATCCAACAATCAATAAGACAACTTCAAATTTGAGTTCAAGGTCCTTTTTGCAGTTGTAGCCCTCTCTGGCTACTATAAAGGGTGTGAGCTTCCAGGTGTAAGCAAATCTCCTTTGAGCTTTATTTATATAAAGCCAGGCCCCTTGCCTTTTATAAAGGTTTAAGGTGTGGCTATTTTGCTCCTAATACCGTAGTCTTAGTTGAGTTGTACTGATATAAGCATTGAAATTAAGATAAAACTGACATATAACACTTGTTATTGTGTTATTTTGCAGGTATTTGTCACAGCTTGTTACAGCTATAGAGACAATACTCTGACAATTGGGGGCCTCATCTCCTTTTTTGAACCAAGTTTTGGACATTTTTCCATTTAAAGTAAGAGTTATTGTTGATTATTTTAACCCCTTGAAGTTAAATTAATCACTTATATAAGATATTTTTTTTTAAAAAAAAAAAATAACCAAAATTTTCAAAATTTGGTGTTAATTCTAAATATTGATTTGAAGTGCCTTAAGCACAAAAGTTTTGAATTTTTTATCCAAAAAGTAAGATATTAACATTAACATTTTTTAATTAATTATTGATTGTTAAAATTTGGTCAGAAAATAACAGAAAAAATTTTTTTTTTTTCAAAAAGCTCTATAAAGCTCTCCGTCATAACACCGGTGTGGTGCCCAATCCTGGACACCCTGGCTGCCTTAAGACCTCAATCTATAAACTTTTGCGCAAACGTACCGCCCGGCCGAACAACTTATCCTCAGGCTCATCCAAACCATTATTTACCCACGCACGCGCGCCGCGCCGCGCCGCGCTCCTTTCATCTGCGCGCGTTGCGCGTCCTTTATCCGTGTTGCTTGTCATCTCCGCCGTTGTTATAGCACGTCCTCATCTTTGTTGTTGCGTGTCTTTGTCTTTGTTGTTGCGCCTCCCAATCTCCTCATTGCTACCGTCGCGCGGCGCTCATCCATGATCTACTGAATCCATCCCGACCGCACCCGCAAGCATTTGGCAGATCCTTGACCAACGCGAGTGACCACATGGTTGCCTTCCCTTTTCCGCTCTATTTGTAGAATCCGTTGTATATAGTCTAACAGGGCCTCCTGCCCATATAAGGAGGGGCTCTCCCCTGACTTTTGGCCCAGCATCCCATCATTGGAGCATCAGAGAATCCCATCATTCTATCATCATAAACAATTTATCCGTGGGCATCCTTCCCCACTTATCTGAGCAAATTATCCGGGTATATCTATGATTGCCCCTTGATCCTTTGAGCCTCCATACTCAAACTCAGTCCTTTGTGACCTTGATCCTTATCACCAACCAATAGCCTTGCTGGTTGAAGAAGAATTCCTGTCTGCCTGAATTCTTGAGTGTGTTATACCACTCTGATCCCTTTTTCGGACCATACTGGTCTTGATCTCCCTTGATCATCTTTCTGGAGCCAATCACGTTTGATTGAAGAGGTTTTATTAAGCTTAAAACCTGGAGTGTTATACCTCCCTTCTTCTTTGAGGTTGAATTTTGCCACGCTATTCTTGAGTTCCTTGAGAAGTGTTGGGAGATTCTTGCTCAAACTCGTTATTGATTTGCTTCTAGAGCTTCATAAACAAATTGCTTTTGTTTTGTTCAGCCTCCCACAGTTATCTGGTACCCTTCAAGCGCTTGATTGCCGAGAGTTGGGCAGGTTCATTGAGAACCTGGAGGTTGGTTGGGATTGAGTTGATCTTTCCTAATCAGCTGCTGACAATCAGAGTTATTAGCTTGTGGGCGTTGTTACTTGCAACTGCCTTGTTCTATTAAACTCTGAACAAACCTTGACTTATTTGTTCAAGTCTTTACCTGCGCCATCTTGCCTCAGATAGTGTTGTTTCCATCGCTACCGACAACTCTTATCCTTTTCCCTTACTTTGATTTCTCATCCATAAGGTTCTGGACCTTGATTCCAGTTACATTTAAATATTATTGTAACTCCTAGGAGGGCAGCCTAAACAGCACCTTTCCCCTCCACAGAACTGCCACGGCTTAGCACGGTTTGGAGTCTTACAACATCCCAATCTCCTATCCGCCCGTTGCACGTCGCTCATCCTTATCCTCGGCCGTTGGGCGTTGCTCGTCCTCATCATTATTGTCGCGCGGCGCTCATCCATGTTTCCGACCATACTGGTCTTGATCTCCCTTGATCATCTTTCTGGAGCCAATCACGTTTGATTGAAGAGGTTTTATTAAGCTTAAAACCTGGAGTGTCATACCTCCCTTCTTCTTTGAGGTTGAATTTTGCCACGCTATTCTTGAGTTCCTTGAGAAGTGTTGGGAGATTCTTGCTCAAATTCGTTATTGATTTGCTTCTAGAGCTTCATAAACAAATTGCTTTTGTTTTGTTCAGCCTCCCACAGTTATCTGGTACCCTTCAAGCGCTTGATTGCCGAGAGTTGGGCAGGTTCATTGAGAACCTGGAGGTTGGTTGGGATGGAGTTGATCTTTCCTAATCAGCTGCTGACAACCAGAGTTTTTAGCTTGTAGGCGTTGTTACTTACAACTGCCTTTCTCTATTGAACTCTGAACAAACCTTGACTTATTTGTTCAAGCCTTTCCCTGCACCATCTTGTCTCAGATAGCATTGTTTCCATTGCTACCGACAACTCTTATCCTCTTCTCTTAGTTTGATTTCTCATCCATAAGGTTCTGGACCTTGATTCCGGTTACATTTAAATATTATTGTAACTCCTAGGAGGGCAGCCTAAACAGCACCTTTCCCCTCCACAGAACTGCCACGGCTTAGCACCGTTTGGAGTCCTACACCGGTAACTTAACCGGGGGTGATTGTGGAGTGGGGACATACTTTCCTCTATCAAAACGAGCAGGTTAATATTGACAGGATTAGAACCGCCGACGGCATCTATCACCAGGCGTCAAAATATTCCTTTCGGAATCCTTGTTGATACTGACTGTTGGAGTTACAGTCACAAGGAGACTGGCTGAAGCAAGATTTCCAACAGCCAGCCAGAATTGTTGATTGGACAGAATAACCTCAACGGCCTCATCACGTTGAGTGAGCCCGATAGTATCAAGCACAGTTGATCCTGACCAAACGAACGGCAACCGCTCTACCGCTGGGTTTCAACAAAAGCCGAGCAATTAAATCAAACCAATACGTCAGATCACATAAGTACCGCGGATGATCGTTCTACAAATTAGATTAGCTTTCTGAAAAGTAAGTAACGATACAGTAACGGCTAGAAAGTAGAGAGAGGAACTTAAATCCTCATGAAATAGTGTCTAAGCAATTATCCATAGATTTCTTTCTGCCCGCAAATCAAGCCAGGGCACGCAGCTTTGTGTCAGAACCAAGCTCCTTGCAAAGGAGCAAAGAAAGCAGCATTGACACCAGCGTCGCCAAAGCAAAGATCAGATCTAGGACTCCTTTGACGGAGATAGTCACTCAGAGTTAGTGACCTAGATTCATTGCGCGTTCAGAAACAAAAAAGACCAGTCAGACTTATTCAAAGCTATTGCATTAAATTTTTTTTTATAACAAAAAAAAACAAACAAACAAATAAAAACCCTTCGTCGTGATAATGATGAACACAAGGAGCAAGGGCGCTGAGCTTGTGCCCCCAGGTGAATTTAGCCAGAGGAGGAGACAGCCTACCTCTGGGCACGGCAAACCTCTTGACCTGCCACAGCCAGAACAAAATAAATTACTTAGAGGCAGTGGCAGCAAGCAACGTTGAGAACCAAGTGAAGTTTCTGACCCAGGCCTTGGTGACGTACAGGGCCCTCATCAAACTGTTGGGAAGGGACAGATTGATGAAGGAAACAGAGAGTTGGGATCCAACCCAGATCAAGAAACCAGTGGTCCCCAAGCCAAAGCCAAAGAAGAAACCGCAGGAGAGGGCAGTCCCACAACCAGTGGCTTCAAGCTCCCAGGAGCCTTTAAGGAACAGAGCACCGTCCCCTCCCCTGAGCCAGGGAGCAAGGATGAGAAAGAGGAGAGAACACAGGCACTCCATCTATGGAGAGATGATGAGGATGGCCAGGTCTCTCCAAGGAGGCTTCCAATTCTTAGAAGAAGAGAGAGCCAAAAGAGCCAAGAGGGGCTGAGACTGTCTTTAGAATCAGAAGTATTGTTAGATAAATTTTGAAATACTGTCTTCAATGAGACACTTCATATCAAAAAAGCAGTAGTCCACACAAACAAATATTGTATAGAAGGCTTTGCATCTATAGATAATAAATACTCCTGCATTGTTGCAGATAGTCTGACTTTGAAATCAATTTTGGCAAGCTCTGTTAAAGAAATAGAAGACTTGACTAATAAGACAATAGAACTGGACTTAAAGAAAGCACAAGCAGGAGATTTGGTTAATCTGAGTAATAAGATGACAAACATTGATAACAATTTGAAAGAAACATGCAGAGGATCTATCAGTATTAAGAGAGATGTCAGCTCACTGACCTCAATGGTTTTACAAGTGGGTCACTCATTGGAAGTGTTGGAAGATAAATTCAATAAAAATTTGATGAAGATATGTTGAAATGTCAAATCATGTCAGAACAAAGTCAAGAGAAATTGAGTACCAAAATTGATAAAGTGATTGAGCAGCTAGGATACAAACATGAAGAGCTTATTAGCAGATTATTGTCCTTGTCCCAAAATAGCCACAGTCCAGTTACAGAATCTAAAGCACCAGAGATGAGAAGGAAAAGCAAGGCTATTGCAGAAGACATTGATCTGGAGCTGGATTCTGGTAAAAGAAAGGTTTTTAAGCAAGTGTTACAGGGATTACCTAAGATAAGTGATTGGCCTGAATTCTCTGGGGAGGGTGAGTATGATCACACTGAATTTATTTCATGGGTAGACACCTTGAAGGAAGATACTGGGCTCCCTGACACTTTGATTACTAGTAGATTAAGTATTTTGTTTAAAGGTATAGCCTCAGACTGGTACAGAGATATAAGGAGTGCTGTAGGCGTGCAAGACTGGGAGTTTTGGAAAAGAGAAATAAATGCAAAATTTGGCACATCTAATTGGAAAAGAAAGTGCTTGACTGCCTTCAACAATGACAAATGTTTGCCTGGTGTGACACCACCATCTACATGGGTGACCAGGCAAAGGAAAAGACTTAGAGCTTCTGATCCGCTATAAGACCAAGACAGTATTAACTTTAAGCTACTTTCACTGATGGATGGGGAAATTTCCTTTGCAGTTAAAACAAGTATGAAAGCAGATGGAGATTGTTCCAGTTTAATCAACATATTAGGAGATATAGTAGAGGACACGTCACTGGGAAGGAAGAAGATCTACCAGACCAGAGACAACAATTTAGCCAAGACAGAAAAGGACAAGACTGTTGTAAGAAATGCTGTCCCCAATGCAGATATATCATGCTATACTTGTGGTAAAGCAGGACATACCTCTAGGGCATGTCCGCAAAAAACCAGGAAAGTTAATAATGTCAAGAGTGATAGTACTGATAAGGGTAATGATTGTGTGGAAGGATCAGACTCAGACAGTTCATTAGGAGAAGAGGAGGAGCCTATCATAGGATGCATAAATTCTATTAAGGTAAATAATGAATTAATCAACATGAGATTTTGTAATAAGCCTTGTAAAGTCTTATTGGAAAGTGGAGCATGTAAGTCAATAGTGGGCAGAAGCTACTTGGAAAATTTCTTCACAAATTGGAAGGATTTTTTGGTAAGTGCACCTGTGGTGAAATTACATAGCTGCTCAGGGTCATTAGTTTCATTAGGTGTAGTCAAGATTAGGTTGTTTTTTGCTTCATATGTATTCATTATTAAATTTGTAGTGATTGATAATACTTCCATAGATTATTTCATAATAGGAAGTGACTATATGAAGGAGTATTCTTTCAATTTGTTCCACAGCAAGGAGGCTTCATACTTTACGGTTGGTGACAGTGCTAAGTTCCCCTTTGATCAAGAGCAGGTTAACTCAGTTGATCATCTTAATGAAGAAGCTTTTCACAAAGAGGTTAGTGATGAATCCAAGATCAATTCATCACTAATTAATGAACAAAAGATCCATCTGGTAAAAGTATTGTTTGAACATAGAGGAGCTTTTGCTACTACAGATGAACCCTTTGGATCCATAATAGGTCATGATGTTAAAATAACTTTAACTATTGATAAGCCATACCCGCCTGCCTTAAGAAAACACCCATTTCCAGCCAGCCCTAGGAGCAGAGAAGCACTTAAGGAACATATAGATACATTGCTGAAATTGGGAGTTATCAGGAAAGTAGGAGCTAATGAGGATGTTGACATTACTATACCAGTCATAATAGCTTGGCGTAATGGGAAATCTAGAATGGTTGGTGACTTTAGAGCTCTAAACTCTTATACCACACCAGATAGGTATCCTATTCCCAAGATTGTTGAGTCCCTAAGTAAACTTCACCAGGCAAAATATATCACATGTATGGATGTGCTGAAAGGATTCCACCAGAATGTTGTAGACATAGACAGCAGGAAGTTTTTAAGAATAGTTTGTCATTTAGGTGTTTTTGAATATCTGAGAATGCCATTTGGTATCAAGAATGCACCATCTCATTTTCAGAGAATGATGGATTCTGAGTTCCATGAAGAGTTGATGCAGAATTGGTTGATCATCTACATAGATGACATTATTATATTTTCAGAAACTTGGGAAGAGCACATGTATAGACTATCAATTATTTTGAAGAAAGTTATTAAGATGAACATGAAAATTTCATTGAGTAAATGTTCATTTGGCTTCAATGAATTGAAAGCCCTAGGACATATTGTAAATGGGCTATCCTTGGGAATAGATCAAACCAGAGTAGCAGCAGTCTTATTAAAGCACACTCCTAACAGCATTAAGGAGATGCAAAGTTTTTTGGGTTTTGCAGGTTACTACAGGCTACATATTAAAGATTTTGGCATAATAGCTTCCAGCCTATACAAAATCTGTAGTCCAAATGTCTCTTTTGAAATGACTAAAGAGAGAGTTGAGGCTTATGAGTTGTTAAAAAGTTGTCTAAACTTGGCACCTTTCCTTTTCCACCCAGATCCTAAGAAACCATTTAAGTTATATGTAGATGCATGTATGGAAGGTTTAGGAGCAGCATTACACCAGGTCCAGATTGTCAATGACAAGCCAGTTGAAGGACCCATATGTTTTATATCCAGAAAGCTCAAAGATAGTGAAAAAAGGTATGGTGCCTCCCAACTAGAGTGTTTGTGCCTAGTTTGGGCTCTGGAAAAGTTGTATTACTATTTGGATGGGTGTCAGTTTGAAGTCATTACTGATTGTACAGCGCTAAAGTCACTTCTGAACCTAAAAACACCTAATAGGCACATGTTAAGATGGCAAATAGCTATTCAGCAATGGAGAGGGTGCATGACAATAGTGCATAGAGAGGGGCTAATACATAAGAATGCAGATGGGTTATCCAGATTGGCTCTACCCAATGACATCAATAATCCTGCCTATGACCCAGAAGATGACGTGGACACACTACCAATTATGGGTATTTCAGTCACAAGTTTGGCTGAAAGCTTCTGGACCTCAGTGCTTGAGTCATATGCCAGCAACAAGAACTCATCACTACTCCTTGAGATACTAAGATCTAAGTCTAGTGCACAAAATCTTGTTGAAGGACTAGATGCAGATTGGAAGAAAGGTTACCTGGAAGGAAGGTTTGTCCTTTTAGATGGGTTGATATATCACAAGTCTGCCCATTGCTGCTCAGTAGTGTTAGTACAAGATGTGCACATACAATTGATTCTGAGTGAATGTCATGACAATGTTTGCTCTGGACACCTTTCAAAAGATAGAACTGTAGAAAGGGTTAAAATTCTAGCATGGTGGACTAACTGGAGAAACAGTGTTAGCTCATACTGTGAGTCCTGCGAGAGATGCCAGAAAGCAAATAAATCCACAGGAAAAAGGTATGGTCTATTACAAACTATAGAAGAACAAAAAGAAAGATGGCACACTATTAACATGGATTTTGTGTCTGGATTGCCCCCTGGGGGTAAAGATAATTTCAACTGTATTCTAGTGGTGGTTGACAGATTCTCTAAGAGAGTTAGATTCTTACCATGTTATAAAGATAGCTCTGCGATGGACATAGCTATGCTATTCTGGAACAGTATTGTCAATGACGTGGGGTGCCCCAGAAATATTATCAGTGACAGGGACCCAAAATTCACATCTGAATTTTGGCAGAGTCTTTTTAATTTGGTCGGAAAAAAATTATCCTTTTTAACAGCTTATCATCCCCAAACTGATGGTCTAGCAGAGAGGATGATACAAACTTTGGAAGACATGATCAGGAGATATTGTGCTTATGGAATTAAATTCAAGGACAGTGATGGATACACTCATGACTGGGTATCTCTTTTACCAGCTTTAGAATTTGCCTACAATTCAAGCAAGCATTCAACAACTAATATTTCCCCTTTTGAATTAGAAAGAGGTTGGATACCTCACATGCCTAAGGACATGTTACTAAGTAAGACTATAATGTTACACCCTTCAGCTGACTGTTTTAGAGAAATGATGAATAAGGCTGAAGCATATGCTAGTAAGTGTGTTAGTGATGCGGTAGAGTATAATAAGAGTAGGTGGGACAAAATTCATAGAGATCATGACTTCAAAGTAGGGGACATGGTTTTAATTTCTACTGCTAATTTTAATAATATTTCAGGACACAGAAAATTAAAGGATGCTTTTGTTGGTCCATTTGTTGTAAAAGCACTTCATGGTAAAAATGCAGTGGAGGTCATTTTAACCAAAGAATTTGACAGAAAACATCCTACTTTTCCAATTAGTCTTGTTAAAAAATTTATTGATCCAGTAGAGTCTTTCCCTCAAAGAAATGTTCCTAGGGTTGTGGTACCACCAATGGAACAGGCTAGTGAAGATATGCCGCATAAGATACTGCAACATAAAGTCATTAGAAAAGACGGGAAAGATGTAAGATTATATTTAGTGAGGTTCAAACATAAGCTAGCAGATAGTGATCTATGGCTAGAAGCCAACGACATTAAAAATGCTGATATTGTTTTGAGAAGATATAGAGCTTCAAATAGATGCAAAAATTCCTCATAGAGTAATTTTCTTTTGGAGGTGGGGAGTGTCAGCCATGAGCCATATATAGATGTCCAATTGTATGCACAACTCATATGTCTACTTAGTACAGTGGTTAAGTAATGACTCAGTGCTCTGCCTACAGAAAACCCAGGTCTTGTTTTCAAGCCTCCATTGTGTCACGATTCTGATGTTATCAAGCATTCTGCATTTTTACAAATATTTTATAATATTATTTTATAGTATGTTTTTAACCTAGATTTTATCACATAAAACTTTGATAAATTATATTATAAGTTATGGAAGATCTTATAACTTAAATGTGAGTTGGAATCACCAGGATGCGTCCATTTGGATGCACAATGAATGTCCATAAAGATTTCCCTCTGTGGAAATAATATTCTTTAATAAATTCCATTTACCATAACCCATACAGGGGTAAATTATTATTAATGTTCTGTTTTTCTCTCCTTCCAGCCTGTGGATAACTTTCAGTAACCCATACAGCCTAGAAAAGCGTACACACAGAGGCCATTCAACTCAATTGGGGCATATAAACTCTGTGGAATCATCTTCCAAGAATGTACATACTAATATAAGCCATAATATGGTTAGGAGTATGGTCTTAATCTTTAAACACATGTCAAAAGAGATCTGTTTAGAGTTACATGATGATGTATACTTATTCTGAAGCCCTGAGAGCGTCCACTTGGCTGCTAATTAAGTTATTGAGATGGTCTACAGTCTATATGATACCTGTTGGGGTGATTAGATTAAACTTTACATTGAAAATCACCCCCAATGAGTATGTAATTCCTGCTACTCATTGGGGAATATTACAAGGGGCTCTGAGCCACTGGAGACGAAATCTAGGACAGTGGTCTACTCCCCTGATGGTCCCCTGAGTCCCCTGAGGACTCATGTTAATATAAAAGAGGAGGGTCTTGCCCCTATAAGTCCTTTTCCTCATTGTATATTTGAACCAGATATTGCATAGTTAACAAGCCAATTAAACTTAATCAAGAATATTTACTGGGGCCTTTTAATTTAATATCACATCAATCCAACAATCAATAAGACAACTTCAAATTTGAGTTCAAGGTCCTTTTTGGAGTTTTAGCCCTCTCTGGCTACTATAAAGGGTGTGAGCTTCCAGGTGTAAGCAAATCTCCTTTGAGCTTTATTTATATAAAGCCAGGCCCCTTGCCTTTTATAAAGGTTTAAGGTGTGGCTATTTTGCTCCTAATACCGTAGTATTAGTTGAGTTGTACTGATATAAGCATTGAAATTAAGATAAAACTGACATATAACACTTGTTATTGTGTTATTTTGCAGGTATTTGTCACAGCTTGTTACAGCTATAGAGACAATACTCTGACAATATGTACTTCTCATACCAGGTAGAGTTGAAGGAGAGAAGAGGATGCACCAAGCCATAGAGAGGTGGAGGGTATGCCTGGGAGATTACCTAAGGGCTGCAGGGTATGCAGGAGTATACTTCAGGGTGTACAGCATGTAGATCCAGGGGTGGAAGGTGGATTGTACTGGACTGGGAATGTTTGAGGGTTGAGTATGAATGAGGAGGCTCAGTTGAGTTGTGGTTATGACATTAACTTCTGTGGGGTTATAGGGAAGAAGCCATGAGACTTCTTGCTTACTCATTGGCCATATACTATTACTAGAAATAAAAAAAAACCAAGAATTTTCCAATCATCTTCCCAAATGGTTATATTGAGACTTTAAGCTTCAGGATCACTTATCTCATAGTTCAAAAAACAATTATAAAGCTTGCAGATATGTGAAATTTATAGTTATCAGAATGAAATGAGGGTAAGCCTTCAACACTTCTGGGAAAACTCTTGAATAAGCAAACCTGAAGGATCACTATGAAGCTGCTCAGCTTCCCAGCTTGAAATTACAATAAAATCATTTCAGAAAATCATAAAAGATGTGTATTTCTTGTATTTCTCAAGATAAGAGTAATACACAATGTTTCCTTTATATAAATAATTTCTAGTCTAAATGATTCAATCTTTCATGGAAATCATAGAAAGATGCGTTGCTCTACCTATGGCTGCACCAAAATCCTGCATTTTCTGTTTGAAAATGGGGAATTTGGATTTTTAGCAATAAGTAAGTCTTAATTTTCAGTTAATTGCTGTAAAAGATATGTTATCAGAGCCTTTAATGCTTATAAAATCAAAAATTTACCTCCCAAGTAAATGACATAAAAAACTTGATATATTCCTAAGAATCACTTACCTACCATGCAGTGACTTCTAAATGAATCTGTGAAAAACCTTTGGTGCACAAGGATCACTCAGCCCATGATGCATTATGTAATTTTGCATATGCATGATTTCCAACTAGAAAAAATTGTCTTGAATGTGTATGAATGAGAAGTCTCCCATATTATTCACCTGAGCATGAATCAAAGTTTTTTAAATTTTTCCAAATAAGAGGATCCTGAAACATTACACAATCTATTGATTTCTTTCAAATCAATCACTGATCACAACATGGCACATTTCTTGTCAGTCAATTTTTGGGTTGCAGAAAATTATACGTGAGTTTTACATTGTGTTTTGAAACTATGGGCGCATATATCCAAGTCAAAATAATGGTGATTAGTATCAGTTGGATCAAACATGTTCTTAGATTTTGAATGCCCCATTTCTTTTTTCTGGTAGGATGGTGCATTGATTTATTTCTTTGATTTGTAAGTTTCTTTCCTCGTCCTGGTGAAAAACTTTATAAAGAAACCACATGGACATTGGTGGATGCAAGATAGTGGCAAGTTCTCCCCACCCCTCAATCAGTATTTTGAAACTTGTGGGGGGATGGTGCACCTATGCTAGCTGCACCATCATCCTACACAAGTGTGAATTCTTTCTGAAGTCACAGTAAAATGTTTATTCCAATTTATTCTTCATGAAAAATGAAAGTGTTGGAATTTCCTAGAAATTTAGTATTAAGCACAATTAATTGAAACTTAAATAAGTATGGCCAATGTTAAATTTGCAACCCTGGGGTCTTGAATGGGGTGCAAAACGCCATTTGCAACCCATCTGAGTTGCAAATGTATATATATATATTTATTTTTAGTTTTTTTACTTTTTGTTATTTTATTTTTTTGTTTTATTTTGATAAAAGAATAAAAAATAAATAAAGAACAAATAAAAAATGAATAAAAAACAAAGAAAAAATAAATAAATAAATAAATAAAAATAAATAAATAAAAAGATAAATTAATCTATTAAATTAAAAATATGGATATAAAAAAATGCAAATAAATAAATTTAAATGGAATGAAATGAACAAATAATTATATCAAAAATAAATGAATTAATTAAACTAAATTAAATTAAACATAAAAATATAAAAACAAAATATATAAAAAAATATACAAATAAAATGAAATAAATACTTAAATTAATTTTTTTTGCCATTCACTATCCAAAATGGGTTGCAAATTGTGCCACGCAACCTCTTTTTGGTAGTGAACGGGGGTTGCAAGGTTGCAAATTTAACATTGGACAATAAGTATACATGAATTGCCTAAAATCTTTTGTGTTTACTTGGAGAATAAAAAATATTTTCTGATAAATTAAAATGATTCAAAATTTTCATTCCACATTTCAAAATTTCATTCTTGCAAATTTTGAAGTTATTCATGATCTTAAAAATTTTCAACAGAGCTATATTTTCTGCATTTTTGCCTTACAAAAATATTGCTGGTATCAAAAAATTAGGGTTTTATGCCTAAAACCCTCTTGTTCTCTAAAACTTGTTTGAGAAAGAAAGAACAACATGCCTTGGCCACCCAATGATTCCAATCAATCATTAGCCTTATGCGCATATTCACTCTCAATAAAAATACCAACATTTCTTTCTTAAATCATTACCACACCATTGGTATGTCAAACCTGGTTTCAGAACTCATTGATGAGAAATCAGTTTAATGTCCATTAATTCAATACTAGTTTCACTTTTGCCTCTGATCCTTTAGGGATGGATCATAATGATATTCTCCTGCCTCAATTCATGTTGAAAAAAATGGTGGCACCTGCCGGAAGGTGTAGCACCTGAATATTGTTTTTGTTTTGTTTTGACTCTGAGAAAACTCTGTTTCTAACTTGAGTTGGAACCTGAGAAAAGTTGTTTGTATCAGTTCTTGAGGATTCCAAGTAATTCTAGTGCATGCATGGAATACAGAAGATTTGGAATCATGGGGAAATTTAATTTTATGTAAAGTGATATAGAGGAGTGAAGCAGTGGGGTTTCACACCTGACACATACAAGTCACTCCCTGGATTGTACAAGTCAAGATTTTGATGCTTTTGTCTTTCTATTTCCTATTAGATCATTACAAGAGGCTTGAGGGTCCTTTTTTTTTTTACTTTGTGGTTGAAAAAAAATTTATTTTTTGAAAGGATTAAATTCAGTTTTCAATATCTTCTTTTTCTTCTTGTGAAATGTAATAAATCTTAATTTGATGTAGGAAATTTAAACTTTGATCTAAATTTTAACTGAAAATTCAAAAATCTGCTCAGACCTGTTGGAAATATTGTACCACATAGAAATTTAGTTCAATGATATATTTCAAATAAATCAATTTGCATTGAAATAATTGGGAGGTTCACATTTTGTTTTACAAAATGAATGAATTTACAAAAAGCAAACCAGTTCCTTCAATCAGTTGATTTATCTAATATCTTTTGGCAGAAACTTTGTTTGAAACATTTCATATAATATTGGAAGCTCAAAAGAAGAAATCTAGTCATATTGAACCATTTTATTTAGGAGGAATTAGTTAATAAACAAAAAATTTCTAAAATTGAGAGCTTTTCATTTTCTTTTCTGGGTGAAAACAGATAAAATAAAGAACTACTTGAAAATAAATTTACTCAAACCAACGTGGGGTTTCAAGAGATTTTGCTAATCTTTCTAATTTATCCTCTGCTGGCTTCATCCCCAAAACCAATTTCTCTGTCCAATTTAATGTGGCAAGAAATAGAGGGCAGTAAGTAATAGAAGGGAGGGCATCACATGGTTTCATCTGATAATTTGGGACTATTTCATCATAAGTTCTTCCAAATTTTACTTGTTTTTTAGCTTGAAGTTCACCTTTCATCTCAGATAAATAGTTGAGAGTGTTGATATCAAGATTATGAAGGAATTGTGAATAAACTTTGCTTCTCCAATACACTTGGACAGAGTAAAATTTCCCCTCATTGTCCTCTTCTGTATCTGAGCAGCATTCCACACTAGGGAGAAGGCGTTTTGCCAAATCCTTTCCCATATGGTGCTCTGCAGTGGCCAAGTGGTTTCTGAAAATCTTGCAGATTGAAGACCAAAATTTCAGCTAGCAGGATTTAGAAAATGGAGAGCAATCTTAAGCTTACTCTGTGTTTAACTCTAGACCTAGCTTCTTGTTACGTGTCCTAGGCTTCATGTAATTATCCTTCTGTCCATGTAGCCAACATTCCAGTAGGCCAAAGAGTATGTCCATCTTGCAAAACTCAATATCAAGTGGATAATTTATAAATGCATCATTGTCCTTAGCATTTAACCAATGTTTTATTATCACTTCTGACAATATTTGGTCCCACTTTGTTGAATTGTGATGGTCCCATTGGAAATTTGTAAACATGTAGCCATAGCTTTCTAATTCTTTCTGGCATTGCTCTTTGAACTTTCCAGGAATGCTCTTCTTCCCTCCATAGAGGTTTTCATTGGTTGTTTCCATGTTGAAAAATTTTTTGTTTGGGTCAATTGTATTGATGCTTTTTGAGTTTAAAACTTGTACTTGATCTTCAGTGGGTGGGGGCGGAACCCTGTCTCCTCAGATTTCATGTTTAAAATAGTCTTGATATAGTCATGTAAGCATAGACTTATGGGGTCATTTGAATTTGGCAAACTTTCTGCTACTTCCTTGTTTAATGTGCAAGTTTTGATGGATTTTGAACTATGAGGAGGTCTAGAATCCATATTATGATATAGAGAAGTCTTCAATTAGTGCTGGAAACAGTTGTGGGGTTGTTTGAAGTGTAGATTTTGTGGAGAAAAGGAATTTCCAGACAATTGAATCTGATGTTATCAGCCATTGAATATGATGAATTTTGAGAGATTATAAAGGGTTGATTTACAAATTGAATATCTCAAATTGGTTATGCATCTACTCCATAATTAATTTTAAATATGTGAGCCAAATTCTACATTGTGAAATGAAAAAAAAAATTCAGAAGGAAGAAATGTTTGGGAACTACCACTTGAATTTTGATAAAAATGACCACATTTTTTATTCATGTTTGGTTTTACCATGGATCTTAATTTAGATGATGATTTTTTATCATTACAAATGATGTGGAGAATAATAATCATTCTGTTCCCTTGACAGGCCAAAAGAATTAATCAAGAAAATAGATTGATACTTATCATCAAATTTCACAGTTGTAGTAATTTTGGAGATTTCAAAATGAAATTTTGAAGCTTACTGTTGCAAACCAACTATTTTCTTGGTAGCTTTATTTGAAATCCAGAAGAAACCTATCATTAAAAATAGAATTGTTCTCAAATTACTGGGATGAGCACTTAATTGTTTCAAAATTCATCTCTATTTTTCAAATCCACAGTATGATCAAGATGATCAATTTTCCTGAGGTTTAGTATTGAAATCAATGAAAGGCTTCTATAATTTTTTACATGGAAAGTCAAATTTCAATTGTGAATTGGTATGAAAATGCTTGAAAAAAAAATGATTCCTCTAATGCAATGAAGTTGTGTGATTTTGATTCAACTTGAAGTAAAATCTGATTGTGAATCTGCTTTGATATCTGCTCCTGGTAAACAAAATATTGAAAGTTTTCTTAGTAACTGAATATTGCTGGTTTTGAATCAAAATTTACAAGGATTCATCTGAAATTTTGAGTGCTGAAATTCTTCCTAATTGAAAAGAGGGCCAAGGTAATATTCTTAAAAAAACTGGTATGAAAAAGTCATTTCTGGGTCATTTACCACATTTTAGATAAATTTTTTGCATTTGAAATTAGGTAGAATGTAATTTTTTGATTAAAATCATTTTCTTACTTCCTTTCAAGTATTAAAAACATTTCATTTTATTTGTTGAATCATAAATTTGGAAGATTCAACTGAAATCTCTTGAGACATATATAAAACTGACTGCATAAATAAAAGCCAATCTTACCACCCTTCCACTTGTGTTTACCTTCATGGGTTGGTTGGAGTTCATGATAGGACAATATTTCACAAAAAGAGTTTAAGTTACTGGCAAAACTCATCAAGCTTTATTTTTCAACTTTTATTTTTGTTGTAAGCCAAATATGATTGAATTTCTTTACAAAGAGCGCTTCTTATGAAAAATTGGTTCTTTCATTTAAAGTCATAGTGAATTTTTCAAGCTTCTTTTGAGATTAAAATCAGGTGATCTCATCCAAAAATAATTTGATTTGATACCTTTGAGTTAGCAAACCCCATTCATTGGAAAAATCCATGGATTTTCATAGGATGAAATAATTCATTTTATAAGGAAACCAATGGACAATAAATCTGATGGATTTTGCCACATATCAAAACATTTATTGGACTTGAAAATTTAAAGATTATCAAAAGGTCAGACACTCCATAGTTGACAAACTTTCATTTATTATTGATTTTTTCATGAAACAAAGATGAGGTTTTCTTTCCTCATTGCATAAAAAGGCTTTTTCTAGCATTGACTTTGAGATAAGGCACTTATTATTCTCTGTTCTTGTCAACCCTTGTGTTATAACTGAAAAGCGGTGGAATTTTCATGAAAGATCAAGTAGAGAATCCAATAATTGTGAAAATTACTGGTAAGCATTGATGAGAAACATCTAAAAGTCCATTGGAATTGAACTTCTATTGACCACCAATGGAACAGCTGTAAAAGAAATAGAAATTAATGATAAATCTGATATGATTATTGAAGCATAAGTACTTACACCTTCCAAGGAATTCATGCCTCTCCATCCAAAGGTCCCAGACATTTGGTATTAATTGTTCTGGAATATGCAATTCTAAGGCCTCCCTGTCAGTTATTCTTTGAAGTCTGCAAACCCAAACTCTTTCATTCTGCTCTTCATGCATCCAGATTTCACTTGGTGCCCAAATTTCAGGACATGGCTCAATTTTTTCCTTGAGCTCATGATCAATATGTTGGTGTGTTTTTTCCAACCATTCTTTATGTTCATGGGATAATAGAACCACTTTTTTGGCTTGAGGTTTCAGGGGTATTGGGAGCAACTGGTGGATTGGATAGGTGTTTTCTGTGAGGTATGAGTTGGTTTGATAAGTTGGGTACAAATCAATTTTGGTTTTATATCTATAGGAAATGAAAAGGAAGTATACTATTGCATGACTTTAAATTGAATATTGCATATATAAAAAACCTATGCATAGATTGTATGGAGATCTTCATGGGTGCTTGGAATTATATGCATTAAATACAGTAATTGAAGAGTATTACATACTGTATTACTTTGGTAATGATTTGATGGGTTTTAAGAAATTACTGTGGCATTTTGAAGCAGAAATCTTGAATATTATTGGATCTATGGGTTTGGAGATGATATAAAAATTGGAATGAAGTTTCCTTGGTTGATTCATTTGTTAAGAAATGAATGATTGGTTGATAAATGAATTTATTGTGAATCACTGATGTTCATAACCAAACAAAAATCACAGCTAAACTTAAAATTAAGAAAGAGAGATATTTGCATTGATTTGGATTTTATTTATTTATTTGATTGATATTATGTACACTAAAAACATCCATGATATGATCCCTTGCTTTGTTTTATTTCCTCTGAAAAACCAATCACAATCTTGAACATCAGTTTTTGAAGATATCCAGTAACTTTTAAGCAGGGTGCCGTGCCTACTTGCTTTGCGTTGCATCCCATGACCTTTCTATGAGTGTTTCAGCAACACACTGCATCCATGCTTTTGAGGCAAAACAAACATGATATTTTCATAGAGATGGCCCAAAATATTGGATCATTTCAATGTTCCATTTGCAGTGTTTTTAATATGCAAAATAATGTCATTCTTCTTTCATTGGTCCTTGACTCCCATGAAATCACAATATCAAATTAATTTCTTAACAAAAACTCAGCTATTCTTAATTTAATTTTTTTTCAAGATTTCTTCATAATTAATATGCTTTGCAGCACATGATATAAAAAATGATGGAATGAGCAAAGAATCTTATTATTTTCCAAAAATGTAGGGTTTTTTTTAAAGTGAAAGACTACACTCAATGTTTCTTCAATTCCAAATCAGCAAATTAGTCAATAAATTTCATGGGCAGTATGATCATGGAGCATTCAATCATTCAAAATAAACATGTTTTCAAGTCAAAAATTTAATTATCCCAAGGTCAGAAAAAAAATTGAAATTAAGAATCATCCATTCAGAAAAACCAATAGTCTAATTTCCTAAAAAGTCACCAGAATTAACTATGGGAAGCTTGGGGTTCTGAGGTAACTTCAACTAAGTTAGAAGAGGTAGTTTTTTCAACAGCCCAGACAGTATTGAAGTGGCTATCCAGATCATAGTCAGTAACCAGTACAATATCCTCCAGAAGGACCTCAGCCAATTTTTGATAAGAAAATCTTTCATTAAAAATGCTAATTACATCTCTCCAGTTGATTTTTTGGTTCTTACTAAAACCCATATCACTCAAGGCAGTGAGAATATATGCCCTTGTGTTACCAAGTTGGCCCCAGAGTGGCTCAGTAGGCAAGACAGGTTTCAACTTTGACTCAAGAACAAGACTGCCAAATTCAAGGAGCATGCCAGACTTCCACTTTGGCATAATTTGTTGATTTCCTGGACATACCCATATAGCAGAAGGACCAAAAACTAACATGTGTGAAACACATGCTAGAGAATTGGTCCCCCATTGATTCTTCTTTTCTGCCGAGTCCTTTGAGATGAAAGGCTTCCAATGATCTTCTTTTTCATCACGCCATAAGTTGACAAGCCCATTTACTAGAGAGACAACATGTTCAAAAACAGTATCAAGTCCACCTCTTCCAGCATTAATCTTGGCATCCTGGTTAACACCCAACCTCTTGTGTTGAGCAAAGGTGGAATCATCAATTAAAGCTGCTTGCAGGTTGGCAATGTAGCTTTGTGCTTTGAGTAAAGCCTCATCTGAAGTCCTGTCAATACCGTCCATTGAGAGAAGGATATTTCTGGAGGTTTTTGTGTGAGACTTCACCTATGATGTCATTCAAGGTGTGCTTCAGTTTCATGTATGCCCCACATATTGGATCTCTGGTATAAGTTAGGATCTCAGAGAGGGGATGCATATTGAGCTGGACCGTCTTCCTGGAGAAAGAGAGGGAGTTTGTGTTGATGAAGGTGCTTCCAACAAAAACATCATCATCTTTTCCAAGCAAGATTTTTTCTGATAATTCAAACAGTAAAAATCAGTTTATTTTCATGGGAGTGGAAGACAACATCATGAAAATTTACCATCTTTGCAATGTGTCAAACAGAGGTCCAACGATTTTAAGATTTTTGATGATTTGGGGGGGGGGTTTGACAGGATCCTTTGGCCAAGAAGGTTAAGAGTGTTTTTGATTAAGAACTGGGTAGTGCTGATAATTTTGGTATAAGTTGAAGGGGTTGCATTGTCCTTTAATTCTTCCCAGTATGACAACCTCAACAGTTCTTCCTTAGTCAAGCCAACAAAGAGTTCTAGGCAATGCAATAGAATTAGCTGCCATGATTTTCATTCCATCACAAAATGATTCCACTGACCTGGCTGATTTGAGCCAGGATTTGATGTTGGGCCAATGGTTTGGGCCTGGGTTTCAGTTTGGCAGCTAGCATGGCCTTCAGGTTGAGATGACTTGGACAATGAAGGGTCCTCAATCCTTGGCCTTGAATTTCTCTGTTCCAAATTGCTAGTGATGAGTCCGGCATTAGATGCATTCCACTTTTGGGGTATTGAGGATGGGGCACTCTGATTCAGAAAGGGAAGAGTAATTTGGAAGTCAATTTTTGGTTGATTATCCAGCATAGCATTCAAAATAGTAAACAGACCATCTCAGGGGATGTTGGGACTAGGGTGGGTTCAGGTGTGGGACTCCTGGGTTATGGCTCAATAATCATGATTTCTGGTTGCTCTGGTTGTGCATCACTTGAGCGAGTGAATTCTGTGTTAGAATCAGAGGATTCAGATGATGCTTGAGAGCTGGAGGGCGCCCTTGATGTTAATTGTCTAGCTGCTTGCCAATGGGCTTGGGCAGCCATCTGGGCAGATGCCCTGTTTCCTGGAGCAATCTGGGGTTCTTCACCTGGGGTTTCAGGGTTCAGAACTGGGGTATTGTCAGAGGCCTGGACAGTAGAACAATCAAGGGCAACAACAGTGGCTTCCTGAACTGGATCCTCAAAAGGCACAGATGCAGTGGATATTTCAGGTTCACCTGGAAATATGGGAATGTATCAGCTTTGAATATTTGGATAATTTTTGATCAACAATTTGTTTCATCAAATGATTCTTTCAACTCACTGGGTTGGTTGGACAGGTGCTCTCCTGGAACCAACGTAAGCTGGGGGGCCAGCGGATCTTGAGCGGTTGCGGTTTCATCATCCACTGATGGTACCTTGTGAGTTAATTGGACATCTGAACTATCAGCTACTGTTGGCTTTTGTTGTTCTTCAGTTGAAGGCTAAAGCAGACCAAGATCTATGGAGGTTTGCAACCTCAGCTGTTCCATCTTTGCATCATACTTTTACTGATAAAAATCAAGCATTGACTGCAATACTTGTTTATGGGATTTTTCCACATATTCCTCATGAAGGAGTGCATTCAATTGATTAAGAGCACATTGTTCTATAAATTGATCATGCCAGCTGAAATAAGTATTAGACCAGATGGGACATAAGCAATTCAAACACTTACCAGGGAAATCAGCCATGGTACAATCAAGGTAGTTGTCAAGGTGAAGAGGCTTGGAATGATGCTGTTGAAATCTAAGGGGTATGATGCGGTTAAGATCATAATGAACCAAAACCTTTGTTTGAATAAGCCATGGCTGATATAACCTGAAAACCTAGTCACACGGTACATGTGTGTGTAAGATGAATGACAGTTGCTGATTGAGTACAATCTACATGGTTCATTTGTGTAAAAAGCCTGCAGTATCACCAAAGTTTCCGCTTCCCTGCATATTACATATTTATGTATGTCATTTGAAGGGAGGTAGTTGACTTATGATAAGTCTTCCACCTCCCTTGACATGTAACACATGACACGGAAAAACTTTGTGAATCAGCTGGGGAGGTGGACAAGTTGTGCTAAGTGGTACACTTCCCTTCAACAACATTGTTGCTTGATTTTGAATATGCAAAATGATTAATGATTACTGGCACAGTGGACAACATAGCATAAGTTGTCCACATCCCCAGCTTCCCCACAAGGCTTTCACATGTCATGTGATTCCCGCATGCAAACAAGTCCAGGGAGGTGGACAACTTATCATAAGTCATCCACCTTACTGGACATGTGTGCATACAGGAATCACATGGCATGTGAAATCCTGGTGGAGAGGCTGGGGAGGTGGACAAATTATGCTAAGTTTTCCACCTCCCCCAAGTGATCCCATCTTACATTCCAACAAGTAAAAATGTTGTACAAGTCATGAACACTTTGACATCAGTTCATGAATTAACTGGTAAGTGTTTTGACACAAGGAGGTGATATTTGAATTATATACATTGAAGCACATCTTTAACCATATCTAGCCTTCTTTCCATTTACTCTAGTTACAATTTCAGAAGGAGAACAATTTTGAATTTTAAGAGCAGTCCTTGCTAGTTTTTTTTTTAATTTGGAAGGAGCAACCAAAATGGGTATGATGTTCAGTTGTTTGAAGGCTCAGTGGAGGAAAAGTAGTTTGATGAGTAAAAACAGAATATTGCCATAAAATTTCTAATATGCCCCCAGCTTTTGCAGAATCAACTATGACACCAAGAGTTGGAAAGGAGAGACCATGGCCTGTTTCTTTAGAGGGAGGAGGAATTGGGGTTCCAGTAGGTTTCTCAATATAAGAGAACAAAACATAAGTATAACCATTCAAGTTTTCTTGATCTGTATGAGGAACATTGGAAAAGTCATCACAAGTGACAATGACATTAGAAGCATGAAGAAAAGAATCCCTTTGGTCATTCCACTCTGGATATGTCCAGTTTGGAATTTTGAACTCCTCTGATACTTCCTTGTTCTTCACATGAGCAGTGTTGGATAAACATTGTATTCTGTTGAAAATCAGTTGGTTATGTACTGGAAGCTTACACCACAACAGATCATCATTTTCTATTTGGTCTGGGTTCATATCCTGTCTCCTTGCATATATTCCTATTTAGAAATATAGTTGGATGGCGGTCAGTCAACAAAGACATGATTAGAAATTTTGTGGTGATTCCCAATTACCTGCAGAATATCCTTGGTCAGTGCCCTGACACAAGCCAATTCCAAACATAGATCCTGTTCTTGTGTTTTTGTTGGTTTTGTTCAGGTTCTGTTGATTGTTTGCCATCACATAGAGATCTTGTACCATCTCTGAAAATTGAGTTGCTAGCAATCTATATGGTCTTTGCTGCAATGAATGATACCTGAGAACAACATAGGTTTGGTACTTTCTGTTGCAAACCACTTGTAGATTTACTGGTGGTCCTACATTTGGTACTACCACTTGGCATGGACACAGGCCCTTCTTCAGGGTGATGAAGTAGATTGACTCAGATACACACTCCTTCTGGCAATAATCACGCTCAGCTTTAAAATGCTTTTTGTGTGCTCTGGATGAGCATGGGATGGACATCATTAAGGGTTGTGGTGGTTGCCTAAGAACAGAACAATCTTGGCTTGATTCCTGATGATTCTTTTGATTCAAGGGCTCATCCTCACTATGAATGTCTCCTCAAAAGCACCAACAGGAATACAAGTGACATGGATTGAGATGAAAGTAAAAGGTTGAAGTCAGTAATATTGAACCCTTTATGATGATTGAAGAACAATACATGTTGCTAAGTTTAACCAATTCCAAAGAACCATCCTCATTATTGGTTTTTAATGGCAACAGGTGGGATTGAGATTGGATGAATGCATTAGAGTTGACTTGATCCATGGTTGACTATTACACGTGATGATGATGAGCTTATTCATGGTTCCAAAAGGGGTTCAAGGAAAATCAGTAATGAATCAAGGATCAGTTGATGATAGGTTTATTGTTTCATTTCTGCTTACTGTAAAGACAAGTAAAAGGATGGATGGTGTTGATGCTGCTATATGACAATCAATGTTGAGTTGATTTAAAGAAGAAACGTGCTATGATTGAAAGAAGAAGAAAGAATGAAGTCAGTGTTGGACTGGTGAAGATGAAGGATTCAAGAGATTGAAATAGGTGCATGAGTTCTTACCCTTGAAACTTAGTGATGATGAGTGGGAGGTGGAAGAGATGCCTTGGAATAAATGGGTAATAGCTTGAGTTGAATGGATGGTTTGTTTGAGATGATGAGTTTGATTTTGAGTATGGTGTATGATGGGAATCTTGAGAGGTGATTGGATGATTCTAGATACCAGTAGAGCACAAAAAGAATCTGTCTGACTGTTTGGATGTTCAAACATTGAAAAAGAGGCTGAAATCTTACCTGGATTGACCTGCTGGAATGACTTGGGGATGCTGGAAGTATGTTGCTTGGATGCTTGTTTGCAAGCGCAAATGAGGTGCTCACCAATTTGCAAGAAATTGCTTGCAATTTGACAAACAAGCCTCACTGCACAAGCCAGGGGCTGCGTAAGCAATTTTGCTTGCGTTTTCTTTCCCCTGCAATACCCCTGGCGGTTGCTGGCGTTTGCCACCAGCCTGTCACGTTGCCAGGGCCGATCAACGTGCACAGATGTCTCCCAGGGCCCTGGCAACCTGGGAGAGAGCAACGGGCTGGAGTTTTGCCACCCAGTTGCGAAACGGAGCAAAGTACGTCGCTTGCGTTTCCCAGGAGGAAGGCAAGCACCCAAGGCATTGCCACAGGAGCTCCAGGCCCGGTTTTGGCTTCGCCAGGGCCTGGAGCCCTTGAAGCCCATCAGGGCCATTTGTATGGGGACCCAGGGCAAGTGCCCATGACTTTTGGCTTTATGGAAAGACCAGAACTCATCAGGGTGAGTTGGGGTCCTTGAAAAAAACAAAAAAGGCATGGATATCCCAGGCCATGAGTTTGTTTTTGGTGGTTGTTATGAACAAGCCAAAAGAAAATTGAGGGATATGTCTTGTGTGAGAAGTATGCTTAAAGTTATCAAGAAAAAGTCATCTGACCAATATAAACTGTATTCATGAGAATAATGTGAGATGGGCAGATCCAGAGGATATTTTTTGAGTTGAATGAGATTTTTTTGAGTATTTCATTTTGTTGATTTGAGACTATTTTTGTAGCATTCCTGAATATAGAAAAGGAGTGGAGCAATGGCTTTCATGCTTGAAATGTCAAGGCTTCTATTTATTATCCCTTGTTTATTTCACTTCTGAAAAGGTTTAAAATCATACCTTCAACTTTGGAGGAGACATCTGATGAAACCAACATTCCCTATTTTTTTCAAAATAATGGTGACAGTAAGAAATAAGTTTTGTATTTAGGTGCATTCCTGTAAAAATTGATTTATAATCATGGTTCTTGTTTCATTACAGTAAAGGTGTCTTTTAAATAATTTTTTCAAAAGAAAATGTTTTCCAATGGTTATTACATTGTTTTTAAACTCCAAATTAATAAGTGGAACTAGTTTCCAAAATTCAATAATTTGAATATTTCAATAAACCTTGTATCCTTATATTTTTTTACTCTAAATGGTCAGAATAAAAAATACATGAAATTTTCCCTAGTTGTTGGTCCCTCTGCATCTGCCTGATTACAAGCTTCATAAAGAGTAATGGCATTTCTCAATTTACCATTAAATTTGGGAAATAGATCAATTGATCAAGGTGGGGTTGTAATGGAAAGAACAACAATGTAAAATTGTTTCAGATTTCATTCAATTACCCTTGAGGATAAAAATTTGTGTATTCAAAATACATGTCATGATTTATATTCATTGAAAGAACTGGAGAAACTCTTCTATTTCATGATGATGATTCATGCACATAAACCTCTGGGGACAAGGTGCCCTTGGCCTAAGTGCACCATGTCCCTTCAGACAACCAGTTGGTGGTGGTTGTGGGTCACCACAAAACTACATGACACGGTGGCCAGCATTGATGCTCTTAGCCCTCATGTTTGCAAACCTTGTCTTTAAGTATAGACATGGTCACTTTGTCTTTTTACCAGGTGGATATAATTTATCAACAATTAAAAAAATATTTTGGACCTTTAGGACATGAGAAATATGGAATATTTTGGGACATGGGAAGTTTGTTCAATAAATGAGCAAGATGGATTAAATATATCCAGGGCCATGCAAGAATCACAAAATCATTTACCTCTACCAGATTTCTTTTTAATATTTCCATGTTAATTATCTCTTTGGATGAAAGGTAATTGCAAACATGGGCATTTCACCAACCACTAGTCCCTGAAATAAACATGGTGGGCAAGTTAGCATAACTCATCCACTTTGCCATACCAATGAGTAAGAGCCAATCATTTTTGGGAAATTGGAAATTTTTAATGGGGAGGTGTGATTCTGCGGTTTGAAAAAAATCAATTTTGCTTTGTGATTTTACAACCTACTGATTCATTCATGTGACAACCAAAACTGCCATTGTGACAAAAAATCAATGTTCTCTTAAGAAATATTTACCATTCATGAATGTAGGTTTTTTTTACATGTATATCATAATGAACTCTTACAATGTATCATTGAAAATTCAGCATAACCAATTATCCCCAAGATATTGGCCGGGGCCAGGAATATTTCACTGTTTTCCCACTGAAAAATATTGTTCACCACATTAAATTCTTGGATCCTTGATCCTACCATCATTTTTTGACACTGGGTTTAATGATTGAGCAAGGTGAAGAAAATATTTTCAGGCACATGCAAGGATCTAAAAATCCTATTCTTGTACAAGATTTCTTTTAAATATGGCCATGTTGTGATTCATCTTCTTGAATGAAAGATATTTTCCAGCGTGGGAATTTCAGTACCAGCATGTTTTTTCCTGAAACAAACATGGTGGACTGGTCATGCCAAGTTTTCCACTTCCCCACACTATGGACCAAGACTCAGCTAATGTGGGGAAATTAGGAAATTTTCAATGGAATGTGGACAACTTAGCCTAAGTTGTCCAAATTGACTATATGGATATTCATGTTTTTTTGGTGCATTCCATCTGGGTCTCCCAGGAAACAATGATATGTGGGAATCTGTATTTTCAAAACCAAAGATTTCTATAAGTCATTTTTCAAACTATTGAATCTTCCTTGACTCCACAAACCCAAGGACTTATCATCACCCTCATCCTTCACCTTCACTTGGTATTCTCTGAATTTCCTAGGTACAGAACTGGATTATAGTAATATTACTTCACCAGAAGCTGATGAGAATGTCAAACTGGACTGTCTCTCACCATCACACAAAAGATCTTCTCATGCTTATCAGTTGAGCTTGGATACCAAGAAAAAATGATTCCAAGCCAGATCAAGTTTACCTATTTATAATTTCAAACCAAGCAGGTAATAACCACTTTCAGAAATCCACAAATTGAGCAGGAGAAGATACTTTGCAGGCACTTGCAGAGTCTCAAAAAAAGTTGAATTCAGCCACTGCACTTGCACCTTTTGAGATTTTCAATAGTTTTGTATGCCATGATTCAAACTCTTGTGGCATGTTTAGAGCTCATGATTGGAAAGTGACTGATAATTTTGGGTGCAAATCTTATTCAGATGTCATAAAAAAACCTGTTTTTTTTTTTTTTTTCAGAAAATTCATTCATTAATAATCATTTCATTTCCTTGAAATCCCCCATGCCCACTAAAAATGTTTACAACCACAAAATGATATAAATCCATGGTTTTTTGTAACCATTTGAATATGCCATGCAGATTTATTTTTATTTGGAGGGTTTTTACCAGTCCAAATTTCCCCTTGATGGCTTGAGCCACAGTAAAATAAAAGCACAAAAGCCTAGAATTTCTGTAAACTTCATGAAAAAGCCTAACAAAGATGTTTGGGGAACCAAAAGGTGATTCAACGGTTATCAAGAGTGGATATGGGTTTTCTCACTTTCTGTATTCATTTTCTTGCTTCAGGGCAATTCTTTGCCCCCAGCCAGCAAGTTTAATGAAGGTGGAAGGATGATGAGACTCAATAAATTTCAAATTTAAAGTAATGTTTCATTTGCACACGCACATACATCCATTTAGTTTGCTAATTCAGGATATAATATTTTGCAAGGGTTTGTAGAGTTGAATCCAGTTGAGCTTCCAGAATAATCACTTGAACTTCTACAACCCAATGTTTGGAACAAGGCAACAAGTGAAGCAGAAGAAAATAGAGAATATTACCAAATAGATATAAGGATCACAGGCAGAAATCATTTGGGCAACAGAGAGTGGCCTCATTACCACAGATTTGTTCTCAGACCAGGATTGAGACCCCAATTGAATTGGATTGAATTACACTGATCATTGGCTAAATCAATTGAGATGGAGGGATTGATTATGACTAATTATTCATTGAAAACTTTGGGTGGACAACCCTTATTTTTGAGTTTTTGCCAAATTACAGTACAATATATCCTTTTTGAGGCCCTTTTATTTTAGAGACCCAAAAGTGTTCTGGAGCATGACTAATTGGAAAAAGTTACCAAGTTGAAAGTTTTTACATATAATTAGACACTGGGTACAAAATTATTTCTTTGGAAAGTGGCATTAGGATTTGGAATCATTGGATTTTATCCAAAAAAATGCTCATGTTCTGAAAAAAATCAAGAAAATATTGTTTATTTCTTGCACAAGAAATTCAGTTGCAATGCTACTCAATATAAATTTCTTGCAAGTTCAAACTATTCAAAATTCAATTGTTCCCCAAGCATGAATGGGAAATAAACCTTTTTTTGTTGCTTAGAAATGATTTCTGACTTTTCTCAGAAAATGCCATAGTGAGAATAAGTGCCTTACCATACCACCAAGTTTGATATGTTGATAGAGGCAGGGAGGGAACAGGGTGAAATGATTTGAATGCAAAAAATTCCAAGACAGATATTCAGAAAGTCAATGACCAGTACTTGAAAATGAATTCATCATTCAAAGAAACTCTCCAACAATGACCTCCAGTTTTTTCCTGGTAAGGTTTTCCACTTGAGCTAAGTGAACCACCTCACCAGGAGGAAGCACCCCATAATTCCAGATTTAACAGCACTTGGAAGCCCAAAGTTTTCAATCAGGGTGATCTTGTTTTGCACATCAAACTACTTTCCCTCTAGTGGACCTCCAATCAACAGAACAATGTACTAACTTTGGTTGCTATTCCCCCCCAAACAAAATTGTTGCCAATGCCTCTCCTAAACTCCAAAATTGTCCTCCTTTTAAAATTTTCACTAGATTAAATGGGAAAAAATCCAGATATGGTTGAACATTTCCTTCAATGTATAGAATTTAAACATCACCTTTTTTTGCTGAAATGTCATTCCAAGGGATGTGGACAACTTATCATAAGTTGTCCACCTCCCTTGGAATGACATTGATCTGTATATGTAATATGCAGGAAGGCTGGGGAGGTGGACAACTTGTGCTAAGTAATCCACTTCCCTTCAACTACATGGTGGCATGATTTTGAATATGCCAAAGATCAATGATTTCTGGGACAGTGGACAACTTATGATAAGTCATCCACCTCCCTGGACTTGTGTGCATACAGTAATCACATGAAATGGGAATTCTTTGTGAAGAGGCTGGGGAGGTGGACAACTTATGCTAAGTTTTCCACTGTCCCAGCAATCATTGATCATTTGGCATATTCAAAATCATGATACCATTTAGTTTCAGGGAAGTGGAAAACTTAGCACAAGTAGTCCACCTCCCAAGCTTTCCCACATGATTTTCCCTTGACATCTCATTCCTGCATACCCATGGTCCTGGAGTGGTGGACAAGTTATGATAAGTTGTCCAGCTCCCTGCACATGACTCATATTTATTTTGTGTGGTGAAGCAGACACTTTGGTGATACACACCTGCCTATTCCAACAAATCAACTTGGTGAATCCAGCATAATTTAATCTCTCCATGATATTATGCACCTGGTTACATGTTTCTTTATTCTTTTGAGCTAAGTGATCCAGGCATGTTGAGTTCTCACATATTTATTTGGAATCATGATTTTGAAATGTTACTTATGTCTTATTCAAATTGCTGGTGTAGGACCAGCCAGTAATTAGAAAGAACTGTGCCTTCTTTACAACAATTAGAAATATTTCATATCACACAATTTTCAAAAGAATGAAATTGAAAACCATGCATTGTTCTTCTTGCCCTTTATTGTTTATATAATATTATCTGAGGAGATTTAGTCACAATCAATTCAGGAAAGGGGAAAAATTATAACCTTCATTTCCAAGAATTAGCACAATGCAAAATCTGACACCTGATTCATCTTATTTCTCTATTATTCAGTTTCCATAATTGAACTCTCAACAATCAGTACTCACTGAATATCAATCCTTGCAGTAAAACTGCATCTGTGTGGTACCCAGCATTGCATTTTTTAGTAATTGGAGATTTAAACAATCTTATAATAAAAACACAGCAATGCAACAAGCTATTGGACCCGTGCCATTATTATCCAACTCTACTTGATATATTATTCAATTAGCACTTCAACCAAATCAATAAGATTGGCAAGGAGTAATCTGAAGTCCATATTATGGAAATTTGGATCTTGATATATTTCAACTCCAGCTCCTCCTCATGGTGGCTGGAATTCTTGAGCTCATTTTCTCATTCAATGCTTATTGGTCAATTCCATAAATATGAGAATGAGGGATTTTTTGGAAACACATAATGGTCAAGAACACCTGCTGTCTGAAATTTCTTGTGATAATTAAAAACAAGGAAAGCAATGGGAAGCTTGTCATATCTATTATCTGAAGATATCCCCAGAATAAATAACTCAAATTTTACTGCAGGATCCCTATACATTTTTATGAATCATGCATAAGTGCCTCATAAAAAAATTAGCACACTCTTTGGGGCAGATGGTAGCCACAGAGTCTATTTTCTATGTGAATTATGAATTTATTTCTCATTGAGCTCTTCCCTTGTTGAAGAAGATTCTATTGAAATCTCCAAGTATGCTATGTCCATACCCTTTGCCCACTTTGAAGAAAATTTGAGAAAAAAGGGGAATCATAGTATATAATATCTTCATTTCTGAAAATTTTCAGAAGGTCAATAAAAGGAAATCTGACTTCCTATTTATCAGTTTGTGAAAAATCAATACAAAATCACAAAATAAGAAACATTTTCATCTGGTTACTAAGTTGGAAAATTAGACATGGAACCCGGTAAGAACTAATCCCCCCAGTATAAGATCTTCATGGCAATAATACAACCTCATTGCTAAATCATGGTGTCTATTTTATGTTACTAAAATGCAGAAACCCCAGCTAACCCAACATCACCCACCCCTGAGCCATCAAGAGTGCCCCTTCCAGATGACCAAGTCAATATACCTGGTGTTGAGGAATATGAAGATTTTGACAACTCTGCTGCCCCATCCTACTTCATGATTGCACAACAACTCTCTCAATCCCACTAACACCAAAAGAAGCAAAAACAATTGGCCCAAGAACAATATTTTCTCTCTTGCCATGCACGCAATCTTGGCATCCCTGCTTCTTCAAGTGGTATTTCCAAGTCCTTGCTTGATTGGACAAAATCAATTCTTGGAATGGATTCCAACAACAACAAACTTCCTAATCCTCCAACTGGTGGTGAACTAGCATCCCTCAAAAATTACATGGCAACAAAGAAGGCATCCATTAATGATGCCATAGCATCAAACATTTTCCCGCCAAACCAGTACAGCTTCAATTCAAAACTGCAAGAAAAGGAGCTGAAACTTGTAAAGAAGGATGCCTTGTGTCAATTACAACAAAATATTACTTCAACATCTTGATCCCTGGAAACCACTGCTTTGGGCCAAATACAGTCTCATGATGAGACGTGGATAGCCCATGCCAGGGCCTTGATCCAAAATTCCAGTATTCCCAGATGCACCTATCACTGGGAACAGAATGCAACATTCTGCTGGAATTCCTCTCTGACTGCAATAATCATCAGAGCCTGGGAGATGTGCCAAAAACGCGGGGGGACTGCTTCCTATTCAATAAATGAGAATGACAACACCCCAGCCAACTGCGCTGCCATAATCAATTGTTGGCTTGTCTCAAAGAAGGCTATTTGGAAGAAGGAGCACAAGGCAGAAGGAGGCTCCAGCAGCAGAAAATCTGATTTTTCTGCATCTCAAAGTCTCAACAAGAAGAAAGTGTGTCAAATCAATCTTTGTAAATTTTCTCTTCATGATCAATGACTAACTGCTTATCATGTTTTGAAATACAGAATAACAAGAAGGAAATTTGAAAGACCACGGCAGTTGAGCTGGAAATGATGGACATGTTCCCAGAAACTTCTGCTCTTTTCTTTGACAGTGGATTCATATCTGATGTTGAGGGTGAAGATGAGGAATTATTCAATCATGCACATGTTTGGAGGGCTCAACATGTATCCCACATATATCACTACCTGGATGAAGCATACATTCAACTTGCCAAAAACCCACGCATTAAGAGGGATAGACAATTGAAAATTAGTCAACTTGCTAAACAAAATAATTCACCAAGGGGTGATTACCCACCAACACTTCCTACTTCAATACCTCGAAACTAGTTAAGTGAGGAAGCTCTGAAGGATATAACTCCAGTTGAAAAAAGAGTCTTGGGTTTACTTCCAGACGTTGATCTCACAGAGGCAGTTTCATATCTCAGAACCCAAGTTTCCAAGCCCTCTAGCTTAATGGAAACCAAACAAACATTGTAAATATATTCCAAATAGTGAAATTTCTATATCAGTATTTTAAAAAATGTGGAGGAGAATGTTTGGATGCAACATTGGCTTTGGTGAAATTTTTCTTGAGTACTACATGTATTTTTATTTTCATCCCATTCTTTTTTTGTCAACCAGAAACTTGTAATTATATTTAAAGCTAGATTTACTGAATGTACAAAATCCAATGATGTGGGGTCACCCTGACTTGAAGAGGTTAAGAATGTAGGTTCCACTCTTAATCTCTTGAAATTTTCAAATAAATAAATATCTAAGAAGTTGTACATCCAAACAGATATTGAAGTAAGAGTGAAGAAAACCAACATCCACATGTGCACAGCATACACAATCTCATTGAAAAATTCTGAGAAAATTTTGTTTGATGCACCACCTTTTGGAAAGCTACATGATAACTTTTTTCAATCATAATATCCTGAATACATTTCTTTCCACTGTGCAGCAGTCAAGTTGAGATCACCCACTTTTTAACCATTCCCAAATATATTTTTATGAAAGAAATATATATAAAATACACATTCCCAGATGTGAATTGTGTAATTTAAGAAAAGCCCACTAACTCTAGGTATTGGGATTTTACTTTAAATGGTGCATCATTAGCATTTTGTAACACAAGAAGGTGATTTGAAATCATGGTTTTGTAATAAGATAATTACTATCAAGTTAGAATATGTGGTGTTCCATCAAGGCAATTGACCTTAAATTTGAATTCAAACACCATGGGATAGGCTAAGTATTTTAGGTGGGCTAACCATGAGCAGTTGATATGATGTATTGGTTTGAAACCTTTTTCAAAATACACAATCAAACGTTCAATGCCTTGCCCATTGAAGTGAATATGAATATTCAAAATAGAAGCATTTTTTTTGTTGGAATACTTAAGCTCACCAGGAGGTATAGGATCAAATCAAAAGTTCCATTTAGATTCATTTCTATTTCCTTTGATAAAATAAATCTCAGACAACCTCCGCAAATCTAATCACCACAACATTCAAATCAATTAAAACTATGGAGAACACTACCAGAGTTGGAGACATTTGGATATGCAAATGTCCTCAATGTTCTCAAAGGACTTTTTAACATGGAAGGAAAATATACAATGGTGTTGGAAGGTCCAAAAAATCAGATGAAACCTATATCATGCAATCAAATGATTCTACAAATGTATGTGACTGAATTTTTCCTGCATTTTATCAATATTATCAAAGTCACTGATGAATTTTTATTGTTGCAAAACATAAACCCCAAAGACACCAAACATTTTCCAATCCTCTACCAGAAGAAACCCCACCAGGGAACCAATAGAAGCAAACATCAGGGCTGTAAGTGAAAATCTTTCACAAGAGTACATTCCTCAATGTGTACTTCAATTGGAAAACAATTTCTGATTTATCCTATCATTTTTTACATTCAAGCCATCAAATGAAGATTCCAATGCACAGCCAAACCATGACATAGATCCTGGCTATGGTGAAATACAACAATAATCCCCACCAGCAAATATGGAAATTTACAACACATCTGAGATGAAACCTCTTCAATTTCTCTATCACACTCCAAGCGCCCTGATCTCATCACTCCAAATCCTTCATCAAAGTATTGAGGAAAACATTGGTGACCATGCTTGTCAGAAATAAATGAAGATGGAACATGAGAAAATCTGCATGAACTCAATTCTCAGTGGCCAGCCCAACTATTCAGCAGAAATACCCAAAAGTCTTTAAAATCTTTTTTTCAATGTTAAGATTTTAAATTACAAATGATCTAGTTGAAAATGTCTGTTGTGAAAATTGTTAACAACTTTATCCTTTGAATGAAGTACTTTCTTCTTCAGAAGCCCAAACTGATGAAGAAAGTGAACAACACAGGCATTATTCAAAGTGCCACAATATAGTTAATTCAATAGATGGGAAGCCTGTTACATGTGGATCAAAACTTTGGAAAGAAGACAAGAACAAATCTAAATTTTATCCTCTGAAGTAGTTTAGGTACCAATTGCTCAAGAAGTGGATTGCCAGGCAATTGCTGCTCCCTTGGTTTGAAGAATTACTCAGTGCACCTCAAGATCATCAAGCAAACTTTGTGATATTTGGGATGGAACTATGTGGAAAGAATTCAAGGATCAAACCAATCAGATTCACACAGCAGAACCAGGGAACCTTGTCTTTGGAATTTACATTGATTGGATGAATCCCCATGGAGTTAAGACCAGTGGGAAAAGCATCTCTCTTGGTGTAATATTCTTAATATGTTTTAATCTTCCAACTAGTGTACATTAAAAGTCACACTATATTTTTGTGTATGGCTTCACACCAACACCCAAGGAGTGCACCTTATTCCAACTGAATAATATACTCAAGCCTCTTTTCTCTGAGCTACTGGATCTTTGGAAAGGAGTATTCTTCACAAAAACTAACAAATATCTAGACAGAAGAGTAATAGGTGCTGTCATATTACCACTGATTGGTGATACACCTGCCTTACATAAAATGGGTGGATTTTCATCCCACTCAGCAACAATCTTCTGTGCCCACTGTAACCTCAAGCTAAATGATATCTGGAACACCAAAAAGGAGACTTGGCCATTAAAAAATAATCAAGATCACATGAAATGGGCAGAGAATTGGAATAATGCTCAATCATTAAATGAGAAAACCAACATTCTCAAGCTACATGGTGCCTGCTACACAATTTTCCAAACTCTGCCATACTGGGCACCAAAAAGCATGACAACAATTGATCCAATGCATACCTTCATCTTGGGAATGCTAAGGGATTACAGCATCACCTACCTTGGAATAATCAAGGATGGCCAAAGTCTTCAAAATTCGGAAAGGAGGAAAAACACTTACCCAAGAAGTGTAACAATTATTCAGGTCAGCAGCCTCAAATCTGGATCCAAATGAAAGTGCTATTTATCACCCAAAAACACCAAAAGAGTCACCAGGAGGAGAGTTCAAACATTCCTAGATAGCTCCTCAAAAAACCTCAAAGATATTTCTCCCAATCCAATTGAACAGATTCAAAATTGGGCAAATCAGCAGAAAGAAGACTCATCAAATATTCAGCATAGAACTTCTGTACACATTGTTGTAGTCCAGAAAATCCCAGGGCTCCATCCTCCCAGCTCCTCAAGAAGTTGGGAAAATTCTGCATCTGAAAATCTTCAACCAAATTTAAGACGTTCTCCAAGGCTTCTTGAGATGAATTCACAAGCAGCTCATGCAAATCTGGGCCTCAATCAAAGGACAAAGGAAAGAAAAAAGATACCTCACTGGGAAAAAATCCCATTAGATCTATTGGAAGCAAATCAGGAATAAAAAATGAATCTGGGAAGAGCAAGCAAAGCTACCTTCAGGAAAGCTCCTACCACTCTTTTGAAGATCAAAGAAATCCACATCAAGCAGGCTCATTGATAGAAAAGACAAGTATTGCATCAAATGAATTGTGCCTTACAACTCAAGAGCTCAGAAGTCTTCAAGAGGGTACCAATTCAATCAAATTTCCATCTTGGATTACTAGGTTGCCCAGAAAAATTGGTTTGCCTGCTGCTGGTACTCCTAAGGCTGCTGAATGGTTGGTTTTTTACACCATTCATGTAGTGCTTTTTTTGATTCCAGAATGGAATTGGAACTCAGCCAGCAGCTTGCGGGAGCACAAGCTTACCTCCACTACTTCCAAACTTATTGGTATCATCAACTTGGTAATGTCTTATCAACTTAAAGATCACCAGTTTTGCCAATTGGATGAATTAATTCTGGCTTACTGGGAGGAATTATTGCAGCATTGGGGATCTGAAATCAAACCCAAGCCAACAATCCATTTTTCTCAGCATATGACTAACATGATCAAGCTCTATGGCCCTCCCTCCATATTTTCATGTTGGTCAGGAGAAAGGCTGAATCAAATCTTGACATTAGTTGAAAAAAATAAAAATACACATAAGTTACACAGATTTCTGAAAAGTAGATTCTTGGTGGCACACTTTGAATTGATTTTTTTTTTCAATTTTAAGGTTTCCTTGATAAGTCCCTCTTGAATGGATTCCTTGAAAGGGCCAAACTTCAAGGCTTGGTTGACCAAATTGGATCCAGCTGGAATGTTTTGGGGATCAATTCTGACCAACTCCCAGATCTGAAAAGTCTGTTCTATCCTTCCAAGACAGGTGATGTTTCAAGGGCTAAAAAAGACATGAATGTTTTGGAAGAAGAAAAATTAAAACAATTCATTGAAAATAACTCAACATACAATGTCTTGCCACGGGACCAGCTGGAGTGGTTGCCTTGCAAATCAATGCTCTTCCATGGTCATCACATAACACCCCATTGCTACAATAAAAGTAATTCTCAGATTTCCTTTTCATCAACATCAAATCAAGGCCCTTGTGAGATGGGGAAGGTATTGTCCATCTTTCATGAAAAATACTGTGCACAATATTTCCTCATTGTTGAAAACTTTTCTCCTTTGGAAAAAATTGATACTTCAAGAAATCCCTACCTTGGCCTCAATTATCTCAATGCTCAAATGGTTTATCAAGAAGGTGGATCAATATCTGTGATACATCAAGATAACATATTAGGTTTTTTGGCAAGCATGGCTTATGAAGCAAAAAAAGCACAAACTTCCAAGGATGTTTATTGTGTTGTGGCAATTAACTCTTTGGTAAGTTGATATCAAAAATACTAATTTCTGAAGGACTGTCATTATTGATTTTTCTGAATAGTGATTCCTTACAAAACAGGAGGAAATATAAAAAGACACATGGACTAATTTTTTATTGTACTAGATATTTCTAAAAGATGAAATTAGAGGAATTGGTATTGTGTCACATATCTATCTAAAACATGTGTATAAGGTACAGAATTCAAAAATAGAAATCAGATTTAATCTCACAAAACTGAAGTATCAATCCTAACCGCAAATTGGAAATCTGTGTTTGCATCATTTATTTGAAATGATCATTATCTAAAAATTTGATTCTTCTCATTTTGGAACTTTGTACCATTGGAAATCATGGCCCATGATGTACAATTCCAATCATAACCGCTGAAAAGTTGTTCAATCAAAGTATGGTCTTACATTTAAATGAAGAATTCTCAATACTTCCTTTTATGTAATGAATTTCAATTGAATCTATGCATTGCATAAATATTCTGCATGAATCTTCTGAGTTCACCCAGAAATCAATTTGATGTTTGACTCCAAAACCTCAACAAAGTTAAAACAGGTTTCAATCACAAACCCAGGTGCTACACCTGCTGGCAGGCGCCACCATTTTTTTCATGGTGATTGGTGCTTTCTTGAAAAAATTGGGCTTGGGATGTTCAAGCTCTTCAAATTCAATGCTCAACTATAATCAATTACACAAATACATTCATTATAATATATCCTATATTATCAATCCAAGTAGTTGTACATGCACATCCATTTGTAACATTCATAAAATATAATTTTAACAATCAGTCTCATCATTGTGCTTGCATATCCAATGGATTTACATTTTTTTCTCATATCATTCCACAACTGAATGAATTAATGCAGAAAGGTGGAAGCACTAAATCCACTCCAAATAATTTATCAAACAACCATTTGGCTTGACCAAGACATTCTTGGGCTGTTTTATGAAGTTGTTCAAAGATTCTGGTTTTATGGGGTTTCTTTTGATTCTCCTGAAAGCCATTAAAAGAAATATATACTGGTAGGAAACTTTCAAATAAAATAGAAATGGGATGGTTGATTCAAATTCAGAAAATTACTTTGTCTGTTTTTTTTGTTGAAATTGTGATTAGGTGGACATGCACTTTTTCATTTAAATGAAATTTTAATGTCAGAATCACTTTTCTAATGAAAAAAAACTTCTATTGCACTTGTTCAAGGAATGATTATAGTGATTTCTAATTTTATTTAATACCATGAAATACTTTGAAAATATTTACAAACCAAGCTTTGCTCCTAGGGAAAGCATCCTGGAGGGTTGTGGACGTGGACAACTTAGGCTCATTTGTCCACCTCCCCAACCCCCCCAGGAAGATCTCCCCCAACAGTTATTTCAAACCTTCAAATAGTCTGGGTTGGTGGAAAACGTATCATAAGTTGTCCACCTCCCTATAGATGGTGTATTTTTAGATCATACACCAAGTTGGAAAGTTTGGTGATACACTGGTGGTTTCCCACAAATTGACTCTTCCATTCCAACTCAATGCACATCTGTCAGAGTCCTGTGATTCTTGAGACTACTAAAGAAAATATTTTTACCTCATTCAATAAGTGTAACCTATGCATCTTAAAGATATAGGTAAAAATGTCCCAAAAATAAAGGAGAAGAGTATTTCTCAGTGGAAACAGTTTGGCCTAGTTTAGGGTCAATCCTATGATAGTGGTAATAATTGATTATGCACCCTTATCAGAGATGATTGAATAGATTTTTCCGGTGAAATTTCAAAATTTACTCAAAATTTCAGCTTAATGAATATTTGACTTTAGAACTTCCCCTTCCTTACACATTTTGATCTCAAGCTGGAAGATTCATAGCATTTTCCAAAGAAGTCAATTTGAAATATCATGAATTCTGAAGGTAGATCATGATATTCATGTTTGGGTGCCTTGGGATGAAAGTTGGTTGTTGAATTATGGAACCAATCCATATGTATATGTGATTATGGTTATTTTTTACTTTGTTCAATACCTGAAATACTTTTATAATACCTATAGAATGAGATTTGCTCTTGGTGAAATCATCCTGGATGGTTGGGGTGGTGGGCAACTCAGCCTAAGTTGTCCACCTCCCCAATCCCCCCAGATGACCTCCCCCGGGGTGATTCTTTCACACATTCCCATAGCCTGAGTTGGTGGACAATTTATTGTAATTCATCCACCTCCCTATAATACATGGTGTATTTTGATATTATACACAAGGCTGGAAACTTCATCATAAATTTGATGCATTGTAACAAGGAAACATGTCTTGTAATTCCAGAGTTGATCACAAATTATACTGTGCCATAAAACATGCCAATTTTCTCATTGCCAAATGTTGGAATAAAGATTGATCATTGCTAAAAAACTACATCAACCTTGTACAATTTGGATGTTACCATTTTGGTTATTTGAAATAGAAATTTTCAGTATGAGTACAAAGATGCCCAAAGCTGGCCACAGTTTGAAGCAGGTTTCTGGTTGGTCTCACCCAACACCAAATGAATTTCTCTAGGGCATGGTTCACTTATCCTAAGTGCCCCATGGCCCAAAGATTTATGAGATTGATTTAAAATCATGGAATAAAAAAAATGTTACTATTGTCTTACTGAATGTACAATGCAACAGCAATTCTGAAGACCTCAATCTTGATCCTACATATTCAATCATTTTCTTTGGTCAAAATTTGACATCATAGTCTGATTAATTCCTACCATTCATTAATCTAGTGAAATTTCTTTTCAATTTTGCAATCATCATGCAAGCAATGTCATTTTTTATTGAAATTCTTTTAATCAAAAATTTCCACAAGGAGTAACAACATGGACTACTTTCATTTCCCTCTATTTCTGAATTTTGAGAGTCAACATATATCAAGGTACAAGGTTTTTTTGGAAAATGTAAACCTCAAATATTTGAAAAACAGTCCCAGGTTTGAATGGGGAGTTTCCAAATGGGGAAAGGAATTTTGGAAAATATTTTTGTCACATTGCATTAGCTATAAAACACTTTTCTTGAAATTCAATCCCATCACCACAGATCTATTTCTACAGGTATACATTCAAATACAATATTTATTGATTTATCAAACCATTCTTTATCCACCCAAAGGAATAGTCCTTTTATCATTTATCTAATCCAAATTCTACAGGGTACCCTTGCAGAATTCAAATTGCAATAGGGTAATACATAGAAACATATCCTATTTTCAAACCTGAAATTCATTGAACCAATCATCTATCATAATCAAGAATATTACCAAAATTGCCAATAAATTCCCTTTATGACATATTGAAAAATTTCACATTCAATTTCATGATTATAGCTGGATTCAGCAATCTCAAACAATTTTGTTGAATCCAATGTATTCAAGTCAGAATGCATTTTTTATTTATAATCATTAAACAACCAATATGCTTTCATTTTTTTTCATTCATAAAATTCACATAAATCATCCTTGCATGGTAAATCCATTCTCAAAACAAAGTCTGTTTCCTCATTTTTTTCAAGTCCCCAAACACCTTTTAAAAAGGCCTCATCCTCAGCCCAAAACCTATTGCCAAACTCCATGAGCTACCTGCCTTGGCCTGGCCCACTCATTGGGCCAAGTGGGCCAAGGCAGGAGACATACTGTTTGCTTTGGGTACAAAAAGGGGCTATGGGTGGCCTGTTTTGTGTTTCAGGACCCTCAGTTGCAGGGAAATAGAAAAATTGCTATGCATTGCAACCAAAGAGTTGCATTTGATTCATCAGGGCCCCTGAAGAAGGTCTGTGTGTATACAGGGGCCCTGATGCAAACCGCACATACCTCAGAGTTATTGAGTGAACAACTGTGAGGCTGTAGGGAAAGAAAATGGCTTTTTCCCTTTTCAAAGCAACCAAGTACTTCAAAATGCTCCCAATCAACAAAACTAAGCAAATAAAGCAAGACAACCAAATCCACCTTAAAAAACAAATATCACCAGGAAACCATCAACACAAACAGGCTTTCAGGTAAGCCAAACTAACCTTTTGAGGTTTCTCTCCAGATTTTTTTTGTTCTAAGGAACCAATGAATCAGCTCTGACATATGATTCACCCTCTTATCCTACATCACATACCATGTCATTCAATGAACTAGCTCAACATTCACACCAGTCATCACCCATAACTACACCATCTGTCAGAAGATTGCTAAAAATCCAGAGAAACACTCTGGATTTCTCACCAAACCATCATCATTGAAACATTGTTGTGAGTACCCATGATTGTTTTTTGTTTGATGCCTGTCTTTGCTATGGCACATCATTTTTATTTTATAAATGAAGCATTGAATGTCCTCTGCCTCTTCTTACCATTGGTTTTTATCTCTTTCAAATTACAAGGTTCTTGGGAAAAATTTGGTGTGGAAAATTTTTGCAGCAGTGACAATGATTTGCATATCACCCACTCCATTCTTCAATCAATCTCAATGGTAAGCTGAAGCATCAATCATGAATCCCATTTCATTTTCATACCCATACCTGTGCCAAAGTGGTTTGTTCTTGAACCTCATTAACAATGTAATAAGACATCTATTGTGCTTTTCTCAAATCAAAAATGGATCCAGCCAATCTGCAACCTTTCACTACATCTAATGCTCACACATCCGTAACATTGAAAACAAACAATGAGTTGCAATGTTTGAAAACAGTTGCAGGTAAAAAAATGTTTGAATTTCATTGAAGTTAAAGATGTTGAAGTTTCATTTTACTAAATTTGACCACTTCATCTTCTTCCCACATTTGAAACTTGAATTCCTGTTATTGTTTTTTAAAAACAGTTCATAGTGAGGATGAGCTAGTGAATCAGAAGAAGCTTCAGGATTCAAAAAAAGATCCATCCCTTCAATGCCAAAAAGCAAAAGCAATTATCCAATCAGAGCCATCCACATCCAGAGCTCATAAGAATATTCAAACAAGAGGTTAACTTCAGAATCAAATTATTTTGTCACTTTGAGGAAGGACTCCAGTCCTTGTCACTTTTTTGTACCTAACCTAGGACCCCCAATCAATCTCCATGTGGTTTGTGATTGATAATATCAACCATACCTTGTTCTTAGGTAGCATTCCCCTTCTTGAAAACCATACACTTTCCTTGCATGTTGGTTCTATGAAATGATCCAAGATCTTTACATAATGGGAAAAAATTGACAAAAACTGAATAAAACCAATTGTAATGCCAAAACGGGATCTTTTTGGAATTGGATATTGTCAAGGCACTGACCAAGAAATATTCTTCAAGTATTTGTTCCTCAATCTCAACTTGCTGATCATGGATTTGTTTGGTAATTTATGTTACAATGATGGCATAATAGGAATATATGCAAGAAGGTGGAATTTACAAAAAGAAGAAATTGACATTGATAAAATCTTGTGAAACAAGCTTCCATGCAAAGAAAATAAAAGTATCTGAAGACTTCAAAGTTCCAAACTGGACATCTCCAGAGTGGAATGATCAAAGAGAACCATTTTTTCATGCATCCAATGTCATTAATGTGTGACTTGTGATGACTTTTTAAATGTTGTTCTTACTTATCAGGATGACCTCAATGGTTATACTTATGGATTGTTCTCTTATACTGAAAAGCCAACAGGAACACCAAGCCCCCCTCCCTCTGCAGAAACAGGTCATGTTCTCTCATTCCCCACCCTTGGATTCATTGTGGATTGTGAAAAAGTTGGGGGTATTGTGGAAATTTTGTGGAAAACTGCTGTTTTTTGACATCAAACTACTTTTCCTCCACCAAGTCTCCAATCAACAGAAAACAATGACCATTTTGGTTTCTCATTCCAAATGAAAAAAATCTTGCAAATGCCTCTCTGAGACTTCATAGTTTTTCTTCAAATGAAATTGTTTCTAAAGTAAATGTAAAAAGCTAGATATGGGTAAAACATTAATTGATTGCATCAAATTGAAAAGTTACCTTTTGCTTTTGAATTATCTTGATTTTTTCCAAAAGTCCATTGGGAAGTGTGCATGGATTGTAAAATAGAGGTACAAATTGGATTGAAAGATAACAGATCAAATGAGTGATGGCAAACTTATGCTAAGTGGTGCACCTCCCAAACATCTCTAAAAGATTTGAACTAGTCATGCTTTCCCGCATGTTGATTTTCTGGAGAGGTGGAAAACTTACAACATGTTTTCCACCTCCTCAGCAGTAGACACAAATTGATATCATACATAGAGAAAGAAACTCCGTTGAAACACCATTCTATCTCCAGGAATAAGCTCTGTACCACAGTAAGTCAGCCATTTTTCAAAGGTTGATGATAAATTCACCACTCATTTGAGTTGTGTACACAACTCAAATAGGCTGTGTGGCAGGCTAAATGACTAAAATTTAGTTGTGTGGCCTCTACATGACTTGATTGTAGTTGTGTATGTTAAAATATGGATGCACTCATGTTATGTGCATTTTAGTGTGTAATCCAAATGGGATGCACAAATGGGCCTCTACGGCCCATTAGACATCATGTTGGCCTATGGGAATGTTATTGGTTTTGGAAATTTGGGCAACAAAATATGTTTTCCAGGTCTTTTGGGACACAGGCCTTAACAGGCCTGCCAGGGTGGATGGGCCACCTTAGCCAGATGGGCTTATTTGGGCATAAATGGGCCCAAGGTTTATTTTGGACACACTTGGCCAGAGGGGCTGGCCCGCCCAAGTGTAGTTTTTGGGGTCTTAGGGCCTTGGTAGCCAATTGTGGCCACCACCTGCTTGGGGCCGCTTGTTTCCTGCCTGGGCCCGTTGCGGGGCCCAACAGCCCACCCAGGGCAGGGTACTCCGTTTGGAGTCCTCCCACCCGCTGTGTGCAAGGCCGCGGCCCCAGTTGTGCCACCCGGCTGGTTGCGGCTGCGGGGGTGGGTTGCGGCTCCTGCCTCTCTCCCTCCCCTTGCTTTGTCATGAGGGGGAGGGAGGATGGCTGGTCCTCCTCATTGAGAACCAGCCAGCGACCGGCCAGGGTGGGGGGGACCTCATCACTCTCCCACCTGTTGGTGGTGGAAGGAAAAAAGTAGTGGGGGGGATCTGACCACCCTCCCACCAGCAAGCAGGGCGCTCTCCCCCCCCCCCCCTGTTACCAAGGGGGAGGTGCCAAGGGCTGGGGGGACCTGATCTCCCTCCAGCCCATCTTTTTTTTGATGGTCTGCCTGGGGCAAATCCTGTCCTAGGCAACCAGCAGGGGATTTGACCACCCCTGCCTTGTGAGCTTGAGAGCAGAACCAGATGAGTTCTGGGTCCCACCTGGTCCATGTTAGGGGGCAGCAGCTGGTTGAATGAGGCAATCAGCCCAGTAAGTGAGGTCACAGAGGTAACCGGGCTGGTTGTAGGGGACAACCAGCCAGGGTCTGAACTGCAATAAGGGCTGGCTCAGCCCAGCAAGGGTTGAAACACCAAACTCAACCAGTACAGGCTGGTCATAAAGGTTCATGGACTAATGACAAGTGGGCTGAGTAAGCCCAAACCAAGTAGCAAGGCTTGTAGAGCCTTTAGAGCCCATTTAGGGCAGAACTTTTGCCTTTTGCCTGTGATTACATGAGCTCCACATGAGCACCATCTTTCTTATTTAAGGAGCTCTTCTCCCTGCTGTTTTCCATCCAATTTCATTCACCAATTCATTCACATTCACCACTGTGCCATTGCCTCTGCCTCATATTTAGGATCAATCATAAGACATTATTGTCTCAGCATTTCTTTTGCTTTAAGTAATGCTCTTTGACTAAGCTTTTGGGCCAATGATTCTCACACATTATCAGTACCATCATCATCATTACTTCCAAGCAGAATAGACCCTTATAACTTACTCTGGACAACCTAAAAGACCTCAAGTTTTCCAAGAAGATGTCCTATATCCCAGAGTCCAGCTCCACCAAGATTGTTTTGAATGGTAAAAACTATAGTGCTTGGTCTGTCTTAATGGACAGTGAGTTGGAAAACATTTTTTGTGGGGAGATTATGGATGCAGATGATACTTTGATTAGTTCAGAGGTAGAGAAGAAGTCTTACATCTCATTTGGATGAAAGTCATATGGCATGGGTTGCTGAGACTTTACAGGAGGAAAAGAAAAGGATGGGAAGCATTGTATGGAAAATGCTCAAGGCCAAGTATGCTGGTAACTCTGTCCATAAGAAGGTGATTGCCTTCAATAAGTTGTTCAGGTTGAAATTTGCCAACTGCAAACAATTTTTTTGGGAGGCAAGATCAAGTATTGCTAAGCTCAAGTCATCTGGGCTAAACATGGATCCTGAGTGTTTGTCACTCTTAATTCCTCAAAAGCTACCAAAAGAATATGAGTCCTTGGTTAGGATTATATCTCAATTGGATCCCCTTCCTGGAGAAGAGGATGTGCTTAGAAGGATTGAAAAGGATTCTGGAGAAGACAATGTGCTTAGGAGGATTGAAAAGGGTTATCTTCAATTTAAGATGAAGGAGGGCACAGGAACTGCTCTGGTGGGCAAGAAAGGAAAATCTGGGAAGAAGGAAAAGGCCAAAAGGATTTATCAAAGGTCTTGTGTTATAATTTCCAGAAGGAAGGGCACTATGCAAAGGATTGCAAGGAGGCCAAGAAGAGGAAGAAATCCAAGGAAAGTGAAAAGGAAGACAAAGAGGCCAACCTTGCCATGGAAAATGTTGCTATGGTGGCATTGGATGTTTCAATGGAACAGAACAAGCTGTTGAGGAACAAGTCCCCAAAAAGAAGGCCAAAATTTATGAGGATCAAGAAATTGACTTGATTGATTAAAAAGTATGTAATCTTAACCTTGAAAATGAGAACTTATCAGTAGCTGATAATTTTTCTTTCCTTACAGGAGAGTAGAAGGAGGATTTTCTTGTTTTGATTGATTCTGGTTGTACATACCACATGTTTTTTGAGCCAAATTTGTTTTCAAATCTTAGAGATTTTTATGGTGTTGTAAATATTGGCCAAAAAGGAAGAACAATTCAGATTAAAGGAATTGGATAAGGTATTCTTGCAAATCACTGGGGTTTCAAAAATCTTTTGAGAAAGTGTTCTATGTACCAGATTTGCCTTATAAACTTGTGTCTCTTGGAGTTCTCTCAAAAAAAGGTTTCCAAATTTGTTATCTTAATGAAGATAAGTTTGTTATTGATTTAAATGGGAAAACTATCCTGAGTGGACAAGTTCAGAATAAGTTGCTCTGTGCAAACTTGTTAAATTTTTCAGCTCTGAGCACTGTTGCTAACAATAGAAGTGGCCATAATTAAAGGACAGCAACTGTGAAAGTTGTACTTTAGGGGCCAAGACCAGGAATGTATTCTCAAAGAGTAGAGATTGCCCAGAAGTTCCTAGAGGGGAATTTTCCATTGATTTGGCAGGGCCATTTTCACCAGTGTCCCTTGGGGGGGGCAAAGTACTTCATCAATCTGGTTGATACAGCAACTAATTATGTTTGGGTGAAACCAATAAGATCAAAGGATCAGACCACCGAGGAGGTTTCAGTAATCTTCAAAGTCTGGGAACAGAATGGTTTGATGAGGGAGATCAAGAGGGTTATGCTGATGGAGGGGGTGAGTTTGTGAGTAAGGAGTTTGAGAAACTATTGAATGATTATGGTATCACTCATATAGTCACTACTGCTAGTACTCCACAAAACAATGGAATAGTTGAGAGGATGAATAGTACTTTATTGGAAAAAGTTAGAATTATTATGGCTCAATCTGGTCTACCAAAGTTTTTATGGGCTGATTTGTTGTGCACAGTGTGTCTGTTGCACAATATTGTAAGTTTTAATGGGAAAAGCCTGCATTATCTGTTTTGGAAGTTGTGCCCCAAAACATCACACCTAAGAATAATTGGTTGCTTAGTGTATTATAGTGTCCACCATAATGAAATAGTTGGAAAGTTAGATCCTAGAGCCAGAACAGGGGCACTTGTAGGCTATTATTTCATAAGTAAGTCATACAAGATTTATTGTCCAGGGACAAGAAATTTTATACGTAGTAGGGATGTAAAATTTGAAGAAAGGACCTTTCCACTGAAAAGGAGTGAAGATAGTGCTGTTCAGAAATCACAGCAGGAAATAGCATTGGAGCCTATTTCACCAGCAGATGCTGTAGAGAATATCATTAGTGATGATGTTGAGATGGCAGACATGCCACAGGAGGGTTCAGTACCCCCTTCAGGGGAGTCTGTGGAATTAGAAACTGATGAGCCTCCACCTCCAGTTAGAAGTAGTGGAAGGAACAGGATACCTGTTGATAGGTATGGAGAATGGAAGTCCCATTATGCTTCTGCAGAATATGAAGAAGATAAGTTTTGGGAACAATGTATGCTTAATGAGATTCTACAGTTAAGTTCAGAAATGGGTAATAGGGTTAACCCAAATAGCTTTGGCCAAGCTATCAATTCTGATGACAGAGCCAATTGGAAGACAGCTATTTTTGAGAAACTTGATTCTCTAGAAAATAATAGTGTGTTTGAAGTGGTTAAGTGGGATTTATTTCCAAAAGGAAAGACCATTGTTGGGTCTAGGTTAGTGTTGAATAAGAAGTTTGATACTAATGGAGCTTTGAAGAGGTTCAAGGCTAGATGTATCGCACAAGGCTTCAAGCAGAAAGAGGGTATTGATTACCAAGAGAATTTTTTGCCAACTGGAAGGCTGTCCACCTTCAGGTACATCATTGCTTTAGCAGTGGAAATGGGTGAAGAAATCAGACAGGCTGATCTTGTGACTGCATACTTGAATGCAAAACTTGGAGAGGAGGAGACTGTTTATATGTCAATTCCTGATGGTTTCAAGGAATGGCTGGTAGAGAAAAAGCCAGAAACTATGAAGAAAATCTGTGTGAGAAGTTTACTCTCAGCGGATAAAGGGGAATATGTCCTCAAGTTGCATAGATCCCTGTATGGATTGAAGCAAGCAGCTAAGTCATGGTATAACACCATGAGTAAAAAACTGATAGAGATTGGTTTCAGGAAAAGTGAGGCTGACCCTTGTCTCTTTTTGAGAAAGGATGCAATTTTGTATGTATGGTGTCAGCTTGTTACTATGTACAATGCAACCTGTCAATAGCAACACAAAACTATGAAAGATAAAAATATCTCAATTAACAAAAGAAGGAGTGAGAAATCAATAAATATTATTAAAGAAATGGATTTCTCACCCAAAATTAGGTAGGTTCACTCACTGACCCCGCCCTTGAATTCCAAGTCCTTACATTTTTAAAATATTAATTAAAAAGAAAAGTACTGAAAATTATGAAACCAGTATGGAACCTTCTGGCCATACTAACATTTCACACGTGTTGTCACGTATAGGGTTTACACCTAAAACTGACTCAGAATTGAGGTGTTGTGTATATTTTAGGAGTTACATGCGGAAATGTGTTATGTCACAATTCCCGCGCGCAGCCCCGCATCATTACATATCCCTACGTACTCGTAGTAGAAGATTCCTGCGTACTAGAGACCTGCGCGCAGCTAATTCTGCCACCCACGCAAAGGATCCTACCCCACGCGCATCTGTACTAACTGATCCCGCGTCTGGATCCGTTGTGACTAATCTGACAACCAGGTACCGCTCAGAAGAGCTACAACCTAGTTAGAGTTGCCTAGCATATGTAACAAATTCACATATGCATTATTAATAATCTAAAAGGATCAAAACCTAAATAAAATTAATGAAAATTAAGTTTAGAACATTTTTTAATAATAAATCAAAGATCAAGGATTACCACATAAATCACTGACCCTGATCTTTGAAGACCACAAAACACTACAAGGAGTGTTTATAAAAATTTTTAAAAATTATCTAAGTGATCAGCAGATGGTGGAAAATCGGTAAACATCCACATCTGCCCACTTCAAAGCAATAAAAGTAGTACAAATGAAGGATGGTTACAGACTGATCAAATTTACGCTATAACAGATTAACAGATCCTGTGGCTAAAATAGTACAGAAATGCAGCAGATACAAGGTCAGCTGATTGACAGCACCAAGTGGACGTGCCAATCTTCCCCTGACTAGCTTTCCAGCCTCAGCCCATGAGAAGAACCCTCTCTATGTTCCCTGAGAAGCTCAGAAATCACCCCAAAAAGGTATTTAAACAGACCTCTTTGGATCCATTATTTCAGAATCAGTTAATTGGTTTACCAGGAATTATTATTATCAATCAGACACCGTTTTATTTTTGATCAAGTTCTTATGTGAAGATAAGCAAGTGATTTATGACTTAGTCTGTAGTAGTATTATTTATTGTTATTAACCAATCAACCCTTGAAGTTTAGTCAAGCAATCTACCCCATCTGCTCTGAAACCCTTCCAATTATTTCAGGATTCTTGTGGTAAAGTGCTCAGAGTGAGTGTTTCCCTTCCTGTTTTGACCATTTGTGCTGTTACACCCGGCCATTAGTGGAATAAGTCCTTTCTAAGGCACCCATCTTCATTCAAAGGTTCTTAAACTGCCTAAGGAGGCCCCTTGAAGAGAGGTTGCTAGTCTGTAAAGATCCCCGGTACTATAACAATGTGGCCCCTCTTTTATATTATATTGAAACGATTTATTACAAAACCAATTAAACCTTGCAACTGCTCTTATTATATCATTTATTTGAGCTTCTAAGTTTTTATTTTTGGAATAATAATAATAATTATTATTCCAGTATTTTTATCACTCTCTGTAGCTAAAGGACTGTAAGGTTCCTGGTATCAGAGAGCTGACATATGGGTTGATGAAATTATCATTATTGGGAATGGTAAAGAGAGAGTCATGGAGGCACTCAAAAAGGAGTTCAAGATAAAAGATCTTGGCCTGGAACAACAGATGCTGGGAATGAAGGTTAGTAAGATCAATACTGGGATCAAGTTGGATCAAAACCATTATGTGTTAGCTCTACTTAAGCAGTATGGCTCAGAGGATTCAGAGGAGTTTGGTACTTCAATGCAGCCTAAAATTTGGTTAGAAACTTCTACAGATGAAGAGCATCTGGAGTTTGTCCAATCAGGGAACAATTACAGGTCAGCTATTGTATTTCTGAATTATTTGGGGCAGTGTACAAGGCCAGATTGCTTATGCAATTGGCATCTTGTCACAATACTTAGAAAAAAGCAAGCATGAGTCATTGGTCAACATTCAAGAGAGTTATGAGGTATCTTAAAGGAACAAGCAGTCTGGGACTGCAGTTTTCAAAGTCAGAAAACTTTGATTTGGTTGGTTATTCTGATGCAGGTTGGGCAGATGGTAACACTAGGGAATCAACAAGTGGTTTTGTATTCTTTTTAGGAAAGAATTTAGTGTCATGGATGTCTAAGAAGGTGTCAGCAATAAGTCTTTCATGAACAGAAGCAGATTACAGAGCGTACCTGTCAGCTTCATAGGAGGCAAAGTGGTTGAGAAAGGTCTTAGAGGATACTCATAAACCACAAGGGTTTGCGTTGTTGTATTCTGATAATCAGAGTGCCATTGCATTTGCAGAACAGAAAGTGTTCCATTCAAGAACAAAAGATATTGATGTTCATTATAACTATATACATGATGCAGTGAACTGCAGAGAGATAGTGTTATGGTACATGCCCACTGTAGAAATGACTGTGGATATCTTAAATAAGGTGTTAGATAGGAACAAACATCAAGGTTTTGTGTCTAGTATGCGTATGGCATCCCTTTTGGATTAAGGGGGTGTGTTAAAATATGGATGCACTCATGCTATGTGCATTTTAGTGTGTAATACAAATGGGATGCACAAATGGGCCTCTATGGCCCATTAGACATCATGTGGGCCATGTGGGCCTATGGGGATGTTATTGGTTTTGGAAATTTGGGCACCAAAACACGTTTTCCAGGTCTTTTGGGACATAGGCCTTAACAGGCCTGCCAGGGTGGATAGGCCACCTTAGCCAGATGGGTTTATTTGGGCATAAATGGGCCCAAGGTTCATTTTGGACACACTTGGCCAGAGGGCCTGGCCCGCCAAAGTGTAGTTTTTGGGGTCTTAGGGCCTTGGTGGCCCATTGGAGCTGCCGCCCGTGTTGCGGCCGCTTGTTTCCTGCCTGGTCCCAACCTCCCAAGTGGGGCAGGGGACTCTTTTTATAGTCCTCCCATCTGCTGTGTTCAAGGCTGTGGCCACTGTTGTGCCACCTAGCTGGTTGCAGCCTCCAGGGTGGCTGGCGGCTCCTGTCAGCTCTCTGATACCAGGAACCTTGCAGTCCTTTAGCTACAGAGAGTGATAAAAATGCTGGAATAATAATAATAATAATTATTCCAATAATAAAGGCTTAGAAGCTCAGATAAGAGCAGTTGCAAGTTTTGATTGGTTTGGTAGTAAATGGTTTTAAATATAATATAAAAGAGGGGCCACAGTATTATACTACTGGGGATCTTTACAGACTAGCAACCTCTCTTCAAGGGGCCTCCTTAGGCAGTTTTTAAGAACCTTGGAATAAATATGGGTGCCTTAGAAAGGACTTATTCCACTAGTGGCCGGGCTTAACAGCACCAACGGCCTAAACAGGAAGGGTAACACTCACTCTGAGCACTTGAACACAAAAATCTTGGAATAATTGGAAGGGTTTCAGAGCAGATGGGGTAGATTGCTTGACTAAACTTCAATGGTTTATTGTTTTAATAAAGGTAAATAATACTACTAAAGACTAAGTCATAAATCACTTGCTTATCTTCATATAAGCAATTGACTTACAATGACACAGTGTCTGATTGATAATAAATAATTCCTGGTAAAACTGATTGAATAATGGATCCAAAGAGGTCTGTACAAATACCTTTTTGGGGTGATTTTGGTCTTCTCAGGGCGCGTAGAGAGGGTTCTGCTTGTGGGCTGAGGCTGGCAAGCTAGTCAGGGCAAGATTAGCACGTCTACTTGGTGCTGTAAATCAGCTGTCCTTAGATATGCTGGTTTTCTGTATTATTTTATCCACAGGATCTCTTAATTATTTATGGCCTAAATTTGATCATTCTGTACTCATTGTTTATTTGTACTATTGATATTGCTTCAAAGCGTGTGGATGTGGATGTTTACTGATTTTCCTTTATCTGCTGATCATTTAGATAATTTCTAATAATTTTTATGAACACTTCTTGTAGTGTTTTGTGGTCTTCAAAGATCAAATCCGTGGTTTACATGGTAGTCCTTGATCTTTGATTTATTGTTAAAAAATGTTTAAAACTTAATTTTCATTAATTTTATTTAAGTTTTGATCTTTTTAGATCATTATTAATGCATATTTCCGTTTGTTACATATACTAGGCAACCCTAACTAGGTTGTAGCTCTTCTGAGCGGTACCTAGTTGTCAGATTAGTCACAACTGATCTAGGCGCGGGGATCAGTAGTACAGATGCGTGCAGGGTAGGATCCACTGCGTGCATGGCAGAATCAGCTGCGCGCGGGTCTCTAGTACGCGGGATCCTGCTGCTGCTAGTACGTAGGGTTATGTAATGATGCGGGACTGCGCGCGGGAATTGTGACATAACACATTTCCATGTGTAACTCCTAAAATATACAAAACACCTCAATTCTGAGTGAATTTTAGGTGTAAACCCTATACGTGACAACACGTGTGAAATATTAAAATGGCCAAAAAGTGCCATACAGGTGTTGTAATTTCCAGTACTTTTCCTTTTAATTATTTTAAAAATATAAGGACTTGGAATTCAAGGGTGGGGTCAGTGAGTGACCCTACCTAATTTTGGGTGGGGAATCCATTCCTGTAATAATATTTATGGATTTCTCACTCCTTGCTTTGTTAATTGAGGTATTCTTATTTTTTGTATTTTGTGTTACTATTTGACAGTTTTGCTCTGTATATAGTAGCAAGCTGACATTCCCCCGCTCCAAGATATGTATATATCTGAAAAAAAATTTAGGCTAATGGGCTAATGCCTCTTGTTGGCTCTGTAGTTCCTCAGGTGGATAGGTCCGTCAGGGATATTATGTTCAGGCAACCATTCATCTTTATCAGCTGATTCTCCCTTGTATCTAACCAGGTAGAGTCTGACGTCTTTTCAATTGATCCTATCTTTCTTATCCTTAAGGATCTTGCTAATTTTACCTTTTTCCTTTTCAGATTCTTCTGTAACAGGTATTGCAGGTGAAGGAGTATGTTCTCCGTTCCTTGGGTGGTAGTGTTTGATAAGGCTTACTGGGAATACTGGATGTTTCCTAGAAAGCTCATCACTGAGGATTACTTCCACCGCATTCTTACCATGAAGTTTGTTAATGGTGAAAGGTCCAACAAAAGCTAGTATAAGCTTCCTATTTCCACCCAAATTGGTAAAGTTAGTGGTAGAGATCAAGAATTGATCAAAAATCTTGAAATCAGGTTCCTTATGGGTTTTATCCCATCTTTGCTGGTTATACCCCACAGCATCCGGGACACATTTCACAGCATGTTTCTTGGTTTCATCTATCATCTTCTTGAAATCAAGTGATGTAGGGTGAATGTTGGCTAGCTGGTGGTTAAGGTTATCCTTGGGTAATCTAGGAATCCATCCTCTTTCCAGTATGTAAGGTGCTTCCTTAGTGGTAGAGTGTTTGCTACTGTTGTAGGCCATCTCCAGTGCAGGTAAAAGGCTTACCCAATTGTGGCAATAACCATCAGAATTCTTGTATTCTAGTCCAAAGCCACAGAATCTCCTGAGCATGTCTTCCAGGGTCTGAATCATCCTCTCAGCTAATCCATCCGTCTGAGGGTGATAAGCAGTAGAGAAAGCTAAGGTGGTTCCAAGCATATCATGTAGATTCCTCCAGAACTCAGAGGTGAATTTAGGATCTCTGTCACTGATAATAATCTTGGGAACTCCAAAATCAGCAATGAGTCTGTTCCAAAATAATAAGGCAACTTCCATAGCAGTGTCTTCCTTGTGATTAGGTAGGAACTTTGCTTTCTTGGAGAACCTATCCACAATGACTAAGACTGAGTTGTAGGAATAGGCTCCTCCTGGTGGTAGTCCAGTCAAAAAGTCCATATTGATGATTTCCCATCTTTTCTTGGGTTCAGCAATCCTTTGCAGTAGTCCAAACCGTTTCCCAGTAATCCTGTTGGACTTCTGACAAGTTTCACAACTGGTAAAGTACTGTATAGTGGAGTCTCTCGAATTAACCCACCAAGGAGTTTGTTTAACCTTATCTAAGTTTCTATCAGTAGACAAATGACCAGATGAGCAGTTATGGTGGCACTCAGCCAGAACATGTTTGATATGGTCATCCTTAGTTAAGACAATGACACTTGAATGTTGATGCCTATAGTATACTAGACCATCCCATATGGTGAACCTTCCGGCTTTGTATGGTTTCAAGATAGGTTCAGGTAGGCTATTGATCAATTCAGGAGGTTCAGAGGTACTTTCCATTATAGTGATCAGAGTCTTTATGCCAAAGCTATAAGCTTCTTTGATAGAGTTGAACAATGATTCATTTAGTTCACAAACGTGGATACCCATTATAGAAGCTTCAATGTTTAACCTGTTAACATTAAGGATAAGGAAGATGTCATTATCTCTGGATCATAGGCAGGGTTACATGGGTCATTGGTTAATGCCTTCCTGCTTAAACTATCAGCATTCTGATTTTTAGTTCCAGCTTGATGAATTATGGTCATCTGTCCTCTTTACTGTTGTATAGCTATCTGCTATCTCAACATATGCCTGCTAGGGGTCTTCATGTTCATCAAGGTTCTGACAGCGTTGCAGTCAGTAATAACAGTGAAGTTGGTGCCTTCTAAGTAATAATGGAGTTTCTCTAGGGCCCATACTAAGTCCAGGAATTCCATTTGGCTTGCACCGTACCTTTTCTCAGTATCTTTAATTTGTCTAGATATGAAGATTATAGGTTTTTACACTGGTTTATCATCTTCTATGACTTCCTGGTGTAAAGCAGCTCCTAGACCTTCCATGCTGGCATCTATGTAGAGCTTGAAAGGTTTAGAGTAATCTGGCTGGATCAGTACTGGAGCTGAAGTCATTGCCATTTTGAGTTCCTCATAATTTTTTGACTCTATCATGAGTCATTTCAAACACAGTGGTGTTGTTGCAGATCTCATACAAACATTGGGTTAGGAGAGCAAACTTTGGTAAATACTTCCTATAGTAGCTGCAGAAGCTGATGAAGGATAGGAGTTCATTTTTGTTTTGTGGCATAGGCCTATTCATTACTGCTGCTATTGTGTTTTGGTCAGCAGCTAAGGTCAGTCCAGAGACAATGTGACCTAAGGCTTTGAGTTCCCCGTAACCAAAGTTACACTTTTTCATTGATAATTTCAATCCTACAGCAGAGATGGTTTTGAGGAATAGCCTCAATTTCTCCATGTGAGTATCCCAATGATCAGAGTAAATGATAACATAATCAATGTATACCATCATCCATCCCTGTCTAATGAATAATCCTAGGACTGTGTCCATCATTCTTTGAAAATGAGAACGAGCATTTTTGATACCAAAAGGCATCCTAAGATACTCATAGATTCCCAGATGACAGATAATTCTCATGAATTTCTGGCTATCAGGGCTGATAGGTATTTGGTGGAAACCTTTCAGCATATCCATTGTGGTTATGTACTTAGCCTTGGACAGGTTATGTAGAGCGTGGTCAATTCTTGGAATTGGATAATAATCAGCTTGGGTGTAGTTGTTAAGCATTCTAAAATATCCAACCATTCTTGACTTATCATTGTACCAAGCTATAATTACTGGGGTAGTAATATCCACTTGTTCATTGTGGCCTACTTTCCTTAAGACTTCTAAGTCAACCAACTCTTGAATGTGGGTTTCCAGAGCAGCTCTAGATTTTGGACTCAAAGGGTAAGCAGGTCTCCTGAGGTTGGGTGGGTAAGGAGGCTTAATAGTTAGAGTTAGGATCATGTCATGTCCTTTGATGTTACCAATGGGGTGATCTTTGGTACAGAAAGCATTCTGATTTTCAAAGCATACTTGTAAGATATCCCGTTTCTGTTATTCATTGAGAAGGGAATTTAAAGAAGCTTGAGAAAAATATTCCTGATTGAACTTTTCTAAGTGTTTTTCATAAGTTGAATTAGAAGTTTGAGCATTGACATGACATATTTGGAACTTCTTATTCCAGTCTCTCCCTACGGTGAAGTATCTACCTTTGCTTTGGAATACATCTATACCATATAGGCAAAGAGAATCATTCCCAAGGATAAAATAGTCACATACTCCGTTTTGGAGCACTACAAATTCAATGTTCAATTTGAGTGATCCTTTAGAGTGAGGGAGTATGATATCAGAAGACCATACTCCAACAGCATTGAGAGAAGAATTACAACTGCTGAACTTAGCCTGAGGTACTGGTAGTAAGTTCAGTTTCCAGTCTGGGTCTTGCTTTTCCAGATAAGCTGAACCAACACACAAGCAAAAGGCTCCACTGTCTAGAAGTAACTTAACTGGGGAACCTTGCATTAAACCAGTAGCATAGCATGTTTTTCCTGAAGTGTAACTTTTACCGGCAGAAGGTTTTAGAATCAAGGCCTTAGCCTCAGAGATGTGGTGAATCTTCATGTTGGGATTCCATCTTTGAGGTAAGTTAGAATCCTCATTGACTGAATTTATGTCCAGAGAAGACTCAATACTACCTTCAATAACATTGATAGGGTTAGTGATTATTAGATCACAATCAGAGAGTGATCGGTCAGTATCATCAAGGTGAGGGTCAGGATTGTCACACTCTTCTCCTTCAATAAGATTAATCCTTTTCCTAGGTAGAGGACAATCAGGTTTTACATGTCCTGTTTGGTTACAGTTCCAACATACTTTCTTTTTTGATTTTGGAGTCTTCTTGACTTCCAAAGTAGATGGATTAGTAGCAGGGGATTCCTTAGTTTTGGCGGTATATTCTTCCCTGTTCTTGGTATTTTTTTCCCTTGGGGGTCTATTGACCCTTTTGTCAAGACCATTCATATCAATAGTCTCTTCCAATACACCTATTAAGGTGGAAAGATCTGAATCCACAGGTATTCTACACCTTACACTGTGGTTGATTTGTCCGGGACATAAGTTGAGGAGTCTTTCATTGACTTCTTCTTTATCAGCATCAGGATAAAAACAGTCCAACCTCTTTTTCTGGTCTAAGCACCACTTATGAGGTTTGTCCTTGGATGGATCAAACTGGGAAGTTTCAAAAGTTTTCATCATCTTTCTTTTCCAAATCCTGGTACCAAACTGCACTTTGATCAATTCTTTCTAAGAATTCCAGGATAAAGATCCAACTTCTTCTCTTTTATTGATAAACCAATCAAGAGCTACTCCTTCAAATAATCTGGGCAATCTTACCACAGCTATTGCATCAGGGAGCTCATAGGAGGAAAGAGTGTAGTCAATAAACTTAATGAAACTGATATGGTTGTATTCTACTTATCCAGAGAATTTAGGCCATTCAGTGATGGGAGGAAGTAGCTTCAAAGCCTGCTCCATTTCCGGAGTAGGACTGGGTCTGAAAGACTCATTCCGAGTTATCCTGGTTCTGGGAGGAACACTAGGAGTACTGGTGAACCTGGCAGGTCTAGTTTCTTCTAAGTCAATGACCGGAGAGTTAGTAGTGTTGATTTTAAGATCTCTGAGATCATTCTTAATCATACCTAACTCTAAATCAAGTTTGTTGCTTAATAGGTCAATTTTGTTAGTCAGATGAGCTGAGGTAGTAGGACTAGTTTTCTTAACTTCTTCTTTAAGCTGGTCCATGGTTGCAAGAATATCTTCCTGAAGGATTGATTGGTTGTCATCAATATGTTTCATCAGGTCAAACTTACTAGCTCTTATACTATCCTTGATTTGTTTTATTTCCAACTCATCAATTCTCATAATCTGAGACTGAGTGTCAATCACTCTAAAAATACTTGAACTTAATTTTTTCAATTGGTTATAAACTTTGTCAAAGCATTGGCTAATAATGGTAAAATTGTGAGACACATTTACAGAAAAGCTATTAAGAGCTTCTACATCTACATGTGGTACACCTTTTTCCACTTCTGGGCTAAGGATATTATGTTGTCCCAATCCTTTGGGTTCCTTAACTTCTGAGGGGCTGAGGACCTCTTCTTTTTGGGGTCCTTTCCCTTTAAGGAAACTAACTGATCCCAAGAATTCCAGTTCTGCACGTAGCCTTCTACTTCTTTCTTTGGGATCAACCTTTGCAGAGAAATCTGGGATTTCTTTGCCTGAGAAATGGCTTTTCTCATACCTGGTTGATCCTCCTGGGTCTGAGCCAACCTGAATTGTTCCCAATAGCTCACGCACTCTTTCACTAACACTTTGACCCTTTCCTCCTTGGTTGAGTCCAGCTGGGGTGGCGTAGGAGGACCTTTACCCTCCTGGGATACCCTGGTGGGCAACAGAGGGCTCTCCAACTGTCTGTTGGTTGAGTTGGCGGCCATGGTTGTTGCTGTTGTTGTCCCATGTGATGCTATGGTCACGGGTTTGAGTCCCCTCATTGTGTTTGCAACTGGAGTCCTTGCGTGTACAGTTTCCTCCAGGCAGAGATCCATATGAAGGGGCTCTGCCAGTTGCACGGGTGTTGCGCCTATTTTGATACATAATACCAAAAAAATATGTAAGTCTTTTGTCAAAACTTTGAAAAAAGACTTTAAATTTATAAAAAATAATATTTTTTGTGTGTTTTATATTTTTAATAATTTTTTATAAATATTTGAGCTTACTTAGAGTTAAATTCAATGGTACAAACACTTGGTTTGAATCACAACTATCCTTGGAAGGTATTCCAACGTGGTCTGAGTGAGTCCCAATTAGATCCTGGGATAAATCCAATGGTACACTGTCTGGGACGTCCTCTAGGAGGTCCTGGTCAATGAGATCACCAAAAACAAAGTCTACTGAGATGGATAAAAAAAATATAAGTTTAATATATTTTTGTATTTTTATGTGATAAGGTGATTTTTAGAAAAAAATAATCACTTTTATTATTTTTGGGTTTTTCTTTATCTTCAGGGTTATTAAATTTATAAATATCAAGCTTCCTTTGATAAATTTTCCACTCCTTATGTGGCCTTAATAAAGAATTGAAATTGATAATTCTTTCAAGCTTGAGTTCTTTGTCTTTTATAACCTGCTGCTTATGATGAAGCAATTTCTCCTGTTGTTGTCAGGAGTTATAATAACAGGGACAAAGTTACGGAGTTTTTCTTATTTTTTCTTTTTAAGAAGGTTCAAATAATAATTGATCAATTCTCCATTGCTCTTAAGATCCACTAGAGAAACAAATGATCAAAAATAAGTGTTATAAGTATGTTAACTTATTTTTTAAAAATAAATAGACTGGTCCAAGGAATAAATAATTAAAAATTAATTATTTAAGGATAATTCCCGGCCAGACCCCCAGTTGTCAGCTCTCTGATACCAGGAACCTTGCAGTCCTTTAGCTACAGAGAGTGATAAAAATGCTGGAATGATAATAATAATTATTATTCCAATAATAAACGCTTAGAAGCTCAAATAAGAGCAGTTTCAAGGTTTAATTGGTTTGGTAGTAAATGGTTTTCAATATAATATAAAAGAGGGGCCGCAGTATTATACTACTGGGGATCTTTACAAACTAGCAACCTCTTTTCAAGTGGCCTCCTTAGGCAGTTTTTAAGAACCTTGGAATAAATATGGGTGCCTTAGAAAGGACTTATTCCACTAGTGGCCGGGCTTAACAGCACCAACAGCCTAAACAGGAAGGGTAACACTCACTCTGAGCACTTTACCACAAAAATCCTGGAATAATTGGAAGGGTTTCAGAGCAGATGGGGTAGATTGCTTGACTAAACTTCAATGGTTGATTGGTTTAATAAAGGTAAATAATACTACTACAGACTAAGTCATAAATCACTTGCTAATCTTCATATGAGCACTTTACTAACAATGACACAGTGTCTGATTGATAATAAATAATTCCTGGTAAAACTGATTGAATAATGGATCCAAAGAGGTCTGTATAAATACCTTTTTGGGGTGATTTTGGTCTTCTCAGGGCGCATAGAGAGGGTTCTGCTTGTGGGCTGAGGCTGGCAAGCTAGTCAGGGAAAGATTAGCACGTTTACTTGGTGCTGTCAATCAGCTGTCCTTAGATATGCTGGTTTTCTGTACTATTTTATCCACAGGATCTCTTAATTAGTTATGGCCTAAATTTGATCATTCTGTACTCATCCTTTGTTTTTACTATTGATATTGCTTCAAATCATGCGGATGTGGATGTTTACTGATTTTCTGTCATCTGCTGATCATTTAGATAATTTCTAATAATCTTTATGAACACTTCTTGTAGTGTTTTGTGGTCTTCAAAGATCAAGATCTGTGGTTTAGGTGGTAGTCCTTGATCTTTTCTTTATTGTTAAAAAATGTTTAAAACTTAATTTTCATTAATTTTATTTAAGTTTTGATCCTTTTAGATCATTATTAATTCATATTTTTGTTTTTTACATATACTAGGCAACCCTAACTAGGTTGTAGCTCTTCTGAGCGGTACCTAGTTGTCAGATTAGTCACGACTGATCCAGGCGTGGGGATCAGTAGTACAGATGCGCGCGGGGTAGGATCTGCTGCATGCGTTGCAGAATCAGCTGCGCGCAGGTCTCTAGTACACAGGATCCTGCTGCTGCTAGTACGTAGGGTTATGTAATGATGCGGGGCTGTGCGCGGGAATTGTGACATAACACATTTCCGTGTGTAACTCCTAAAATATACACAACACCTCAATTCTGAGTGAATTTTAGGTGTAAACCCTATACGTGACAACACGTGTGAAATATTAAAATGGCCAAAAAGTGCCATAAAGGTTTTGTAATTTCCAGTACTTTTCCTTTTAATTATTTTAAAAATATAAGGACTTGGAATTCAAGGGTGGGGTCAGGGAGTGACCCTACTTAATTTTGGGTGAGGAATCCATTCCTGTAATAACATTTATGGATTTCTCACTCCTTGCTTTGTTAATTGAGGTATTCTTATTTTTTGTATTTTGTGTTACTATTTGAAAGTTTTGCTCTGTATATAGTAGCAAGCTGACAGCTCCTGCCTCCCTCCCTTCCCTTGCTTGGTTGTGAGGGGGAGTGAGGATGGCTGCTCCTTCTCATCAAAAACCGGCCAGCAACAGGTCTCCTGTGGAAACCAGCCAGGGTGGGGGGGACCTCATCACTCGCCCACCTGTTGGTGGTGGAAGGAACAAAGCAGCAGGGGGGATCTGACCACCCTCACACCAACAAGCAGGGCCCTCTCCCCCCCCCTGTTACCAAGGGGGACTCCCCAAGGGCTGGGGGGACCTGATCCCCCTCCAGCCCATCTTTTTTTGAATGGTCTCCCTGGGGCAAATCATGTTCCAGGCAACCAGCAGGGGATTTGACCACCCCTGCCTTGTGAGCTTGAGAGTGGACCCAGATGAGTCCTGGGTCCCACCTGGTCCATGTTAGGGGCCAGCGGTTGTTGAATAAGGCAACCAGCCAGGGTCTGAACAGCAACAAGGGCTGGTTCAGCCCAGTAAGGGTGGAAACACCAAACTGAACCAGTACAGGCTGGTCATAAAGGTTCATGGACTAATGACAAGTGGGCTGAGTAAGCCCAAACAAATTAGCAAGGCTTGTAGAGCCTGTAGAGCCCATTCAGGGCAGAATTTTTGTCTTTTGCTTGCCATTACACAAGCTCCACATAAGCAACATCTTTTGTATTTAAGGAGCTCTTCTCCCTTCTTTTTTCCTTCCAATTTCATTCACCAATTCATTCACATTCACACCTGTGCCATTGCCTCTGCCTCATATTTAGCATCAATCATAAGGAATTATTGTCTCAGAATTTCTTTTGCTTTAAGTACTTCTCTATGACTAAGCTTGTGGGCCAATAATTCTCACAGTTTAGCCCCCACACAATGGTTCCATGTTGTGTGGCACCCTACACTACTAAATTCAAGTTTTGTGGGGCTGTACACAACTCTAATGTATTTTTGTAGTTTTCCACACAACTTCAAGTGTTGTGGGCCAAAATAAAAAATAAAAAAGTAAAATGAATTGAATAAAAATTCAAAAAAAAAACAAGAATAAACCAAAAATCAAAATATGTTGATATTTTTGTTAAAATAAATAATTTGATTGATTGATTGATAAATGAATGAATTGATAAATAAATAAATGAATGAATAAATAAATAAATAAATAAATCAATAAATGAATAAATAGATAAGTAAATTAAAAGATAAACGGGCAATGATAAATTCACAACTCAAATGACTTGTGTACATGACTCATTTGAGCCACGTGGCACAGAAACACAACTGCATCAGAGCTTTGTAGGGCCCCACATGCCTTAATTGTAGTTGGGGGGCCCCCAAACAGCGGTCCGCTGCTGTGTGGCCTACAGCCAAAACACATTTGGGTTGTGTGGGGCCATACACTGCTCTAATGTAGTCGTATTGCCTTGCCACACAACTACAAGTCTTTTGGGCCCAAAAAAAAAACTTATAATGATAAGGTTGATGTTAAATTCACAGCTCCAGTTGTGTGGGAGCTGTGTAAGGCCCCACACGGCCTGTGGGAGTTGTGTAGGTCCTCTCAACGCGTGGGGGCCCATACAATACTCCATACAATTTACAATTTATTATTATTTATTATTTATTATTTATTATTTATTATTTATTATTTATTATTTATTATTTATTATTTATTATTTATTATTTATTATTTATTATTTATTATTTATTATTTATTATTTATTATTTATTATTTATTATTTATTATTTATTATTTATTATTTATTATTTATTATTTATTATTTATTATTTATTATTTATTATTTATTATTTATTATTTATTATTTATTATTTATTATTTATTATTTATTATTTATTATTTATTATTTATTATTTATTATTTATTATTTATTATTTATTATTTATTATTTATTATTTATTATTTATTATTTATTATTTATTATTTATTGTTTATTATTTATTATTTATTATTTATTATTTATTATTTATTATTTATTATTTATTATTTATTATTTATTATTTATTATTTATTATTTATTATTTATTATTTATTATTTATTATTTATTATTTATTATTTATTATTTATTATTTATTATTTATTATTTATTATTTATTATTTATTATTTATTATTTATTATTTATTATTTATTATTTATTATTTATTATTTATTATTTATTATTTATTATTTATTATTTATTATTTATTATTTATTATTTATTATTTATTATTTATTAGTTATTAGTTATTATTTATTATTTATTATTCATTATTTATTATTCATTATTCATTATTCATTATTTATTATTTATTATTTAGTGGAGGCTAAACAACTTGATTTTCAGTTTTTTAGTGTGCTGCACAACTCAAATGGGACGTGTAATATGCCACACAGCTCATTTGAGTTGTGTAGCATGCCACACGGCCCATTTGAGCCATGTAGCATGCCACAGGGCTCATTTGAGTTGTGTAGGGTGCCACACGGCCCATTGAGCCATGTACAGAGTTGTGTACATGGCTCAATGAGCCGTCAATTTAACATCACCATAATAATAATAATAAACTAAATAAAAATACAAGAAAAACAGAAATTACCCTAAAAATTGAAAAATGGTGTTTTTTTGCTTAAAAAAACAAAAAATAAGAAATAAAATAAAAATAAGTAAAAAAAAGTAAAATAAAATAAATAAAAAAAAAACAAAAGAAAACTGAAGACAACCAACCCAAAAAATACAAGTTCAACTTGACTAGCCCAAAAGTAAAAACACCCAAAAAATACAAGTTCAACATGACTAGCCCTAAAGTAAAAGTGCCAAAAAATACAGATTAAACTTGTGACTAGCCCTAAAGTAAAAGTGCCAGAAAATACAAGTTTTTTGTCCAGCCCTGAAGTAAAAACACCAAAAAAAACAAGATTAAATCTCATTCAAAACACTCATCATAATGATGTTAACACAAAAAAATCAACATAATGATGTTTAAAATGTAATAACCCTTTATATTAATAGAATTACAATATCAGCATCAGAACCCAAACCCAAATGACAAAATCAATCTATAACTTAGAATACAACTCAAGTTGATCTTTGAGGTGATCAATCCAACAAGGTGCTTTTTTATAAATCATGGAACATGGTTTGGAAACTATGGGCAGGGTTGGAATCACATCTCCCTTTAGAACAAGCTGGACCCAATGGTCATTGTTAAAAAATCAAAAGAACATAGGATCCAATTCTTCTTTTACACCCATTTTCATGGGAGTAAAAGTAAAAGATGATTCCAATGAAATGAAACATATTGGTCTTCCATAAGTATCTGCTATTATTTGACCCATGTCAAACTTTGAAAGCCATTTTGAGGAGGGAATCTTTTCATTGATGTCATCAACATCAAGTCTTTCTTCTCTCTTTTCAACATTTTTAATGCCACCAAGGATCTTAGCATAGCACATCTTATTGTTCCACAATTTTTCAAGCGTTTCTTTTTTTACTTGAAACCATCCAAGCTCATCATACCCAATTGATTTAGCAATGACTCTAAATACAAAATTTCCATCACCAACTGGATCCCAAACCCCACCCAAGAAATTATGTAAGCTCTCAGGTATTTGATTGAGGTAATTCACTTTGTAGAATCAAGAATTAGTTAGCCACAATTCTAATCTCATTGAAGGAATCACCACTCACCAAAGAGGACCTTCTGCTTGACTCCTCCATTGTGTCTGCTTCATCCTTCAAAAAGGAATCTGATTCCAATGGCACCAAACCCAATGAACTATCAGTCTCTTCCACTGAACTATGAAATTCAGATGAAGAGCCATCCTTGCAATATAGAAATAATTACACCATTAGTTCATTAAAACATAAAAATGAACATTTCTCAAAATAAAAGACTTACTATCTTTGGTCTTTCTGATCCCCTTTTAATTGTTTCTTCAGTTTCATCCTCTGAAATATGAGATTAAGATGAAGAGCCATCCTTGCACCTCAGAAATCATTTTCCCATCAGTTCATTAAAACCAAAAAATGAACATTTCACAAAATAAAAGAATTAAAATATTTTGTCTTTTCTTCCTTGGTGCCCTTCTAATTACCTTTTCCTCATTCAGTTCCTTTTCAACATTTTCAAATCAGGAAGGATCTTGCTGGGTATCTGTCAATTTTGGACAGCCTCTGCTTGATTGCAAGAATTTAGGTTCAAGCCTTGGCTTTGATTGATAATTTTCCATCTCCTTCATCAAGTGCTTCAACAGCCCGCAATAATCTTGTTCAGGATGAGCCAAAATCATTGCATTGAGCCTCTCATGTAACTGAGAATTTTCAAGCATTTCATCAGCACCTTTAAAAATTCAAAAGGATCAAATATTAGTCAGGTAGGAATCATCATTCAAAAAGCATGAATCAAAAAGCATTAATATTAATCACAAAGTGATTTGAACAATCCAACTTAAACCAACTTGCAGAAATAGAACTGCAAGGGCCATAATCCAACCTCCACTGAGGATGAACATCCTCAGGCAAAATGGATCCTCTTGATGCTAGTAGGTCACCTGTTTGGTGGGAACAGGGCAAACCCATATTCATCAAGTATGACTTGGTGCACAATTCTCCATCATGGTTCTGCTTTAAACTCTCTAATTGATCCAAAACAAGTTTGATTGCCTGTAAAGAAACCTTGTATCCCAATGGTAACAGTTCAGTAGGAAGAACTATTCCAATCTTTGTTTGAGAGTTGTAAAGGGCCGCCTGAACCAATTTAATGTGATTGGACACCATGCCCCCTAGGTTTTGCCAACTATCCAACATGTTTCCCAAAGAATTTGCAAGGAATTGTTTGAGAGTTGCATGGGCCCCTTCAACCCAAGATGTTTTTTTATTTCCAAAGTCAGGGTTTTTGAAAGTCCAAGAAGTTACAAAAGTCTCTGACATGGAAGATATTATGATCCATATACTTGACCATATCCTCACGGTATTCCAAGAAACATTTGATACAAGTAATAATGTAAGCAACCCAAAACCAGGAAGATTTACGGTAGAGGCTGTTATTTGGCACTTAATCTAAGTTCCATGTCATTGACCTCTGCCTCCTCCTTGTTCTTTGAGGCCCTCTACTTAGCCTACAGAGACATAAAGGTTTTCAACCCTTCAAAATCATTATTAAAGCACAATTTACAGTTTGCTTGTATGTTTTTAGACAAGTGCAATTGACAACACTATCTTGTAGACTCAGGGAAAATTTTTTATAGAGCATGGATCAAAGCTTTTTCACGGTCTATCACAAAGATTTTGGGAAGTGATCTCTCAGGATCATAAGCCAACTACTTTAGCGCATTGATAGACCAACTTTAAAACTGAAATTTTTTCTTTTTATAAAAATAAGAGTCTTGGAGTGACCCTCTCCACTCAATTTTGTTTGATGAACCCAACCTGAATTACCAAGTTGTGCAAAGAGGACCTCCATAACAATTTTCCCCTTTAGTTCTTCAAGTGTTAACTTATGCTTAGTATTATAGATTGTTTGGTCATCAACATATTTGCCACCATTGATTTTGCTAAATTCTCTTTTGATTTGAATTTTATTGAGACCATCTTTAATGCCTTCCTTTAGATTGTCTAAGCCTAACCCAGACATTCTCCACAGGTGAGGATGCACTGAGGGGTGTGGAGATGGTTCATGGTTATTTTGATCATTTCTGTAGGAGATTTGCCACAAGGGGTCTGCCTTTGTGTGACTTGCATGGACTAAAAACTTGCACCAAACCTTCCTTGTGTGATTTTGCCTTGACCATGTGGTGAGAAATTGCCCAGAGTATGAACCATGTCTATCACAGGCTAAATCCACATATTTATTGCGCTTTGAGTTGAAAACTGTTAAAGTTTAACCATGCTTCATTTCCCATGTTTGAAAATAGTTTTTTGCCTCTTGCCTAGTAGGAAAAGCTCTCACAGGAGGTGGGGCAAGTGGGTATGTCATAGGTACACCATATTCACATTTTCATAGTTCAGTTTCCATCAAATTAAATCAGGAAAAGACCATAGTAACATAAAGATGTTACTCACCACCAGAGGTCATGTCTATTTGTGAAAAATTTTTTTCCTCACTTGTCACTCTTGATGAGGATGCAATGGGGGCTTCCAATGTTTCATTACACAAATCCTTTTTTTCCTCAGATCTGTTCATGGCACCATCAATTGAGTACTTCAACACAGCCATGTTACTAAAAGGAGGGCTTGCAACTGTTCCCATAATTCAAAACAAAATGCAATGCTACTTCAGTATTCAATCCAACTTCCAATTGAACAACTATCAAGTTTTCTCACTTTTGAAGTGATAAAGATCAATTTTGTGGGACATTTGTATGCATTTCCCTATATTTCACTTTAATTTCTCTTTATTTCACTTCAAATTCACTTTAGTGTCACTTTATGATTGCTAGGTGTGGTCCAACAGTCCCAGATAGTATGCGTTGATCTCAAATTTGGTTTGATGGAACCCAAATGTGGTCCAGGGGGTGCCAAATATTTTGGCACCACCCCCAGGGGGTTTTATACCCCTGGCCATGGGTCAAAAGCACCGTTAACAGGGGTACACAACCCAAAAACACTATTTACAGGGGGTATACGGCCCCCTGGGGGTTGGTGTTTGAGATGACCCCTTGGATGCGTTTAGACACATGTTTTGGCCCCCATGTGCGCTTTGGAAGAGTGTATGGGCCCCCCTCTTCCATTGGTCCATGTAGGTCCCCACACAACTCCCACACAACTGGGAGTTGTGAATTTATCATTACCCTAAATAAATTGTGCTTGGAATGACCCATTTGACAAGTCTATGGGCCCCCATGTGTTGATTGGGTTGTGTGGGGCCCTACACAACTCCCACACAACTTGGAGTTGTGAATTTATTATCACCCTTTTTCAAATTCCCAGAAATCCTGCCACGGGGGTTCTGGGAGTTTGAAAAATTGTGCACCGTCATCCACCTCCCAAATGTTCTGACAAGATTTGAACTAGTCATGCTTTCCTGCATGTCAATTGTATGGGGAGAGGGAGGACTTACAACAAGTGGTCCACCTTCTCAGAAAAAGACACATATTGATATTATGCATAAAAAAAGACACTCTGTTGATACACCACTCTATCTCCAGAAATAAGCTTTGTAAATTCCACATAATATACATCTGTCCAACATATTACACACACCTGTTAAATTTCATTGTTTTTTTTTGTATGGTATATAAGCCAGTCATCCTTCATTTATCAAGGTCTTTTCCCACAATCTACAAAGGGACACTCATTTTCAAGACAGTTTAAAAAATTATTCCCACCCCCCCCACCCCCCCCCCCCCACCAGCAGCTCCTGAATAAATCAGTGCACTTTCTTAATTTCTCATATTTATTTTATGTTTAAATAAAGGTCTTCCTGTTGTATAGGGGAATTCCAGAGGTCATAGATTTTGCATTAATGAGTCCGGAAGGGAGCCCATGCAATACAAAAATCTTGAAACATTGATGATATTTGGTTATTGGGCTTTTGAAAGTCCATGCTTGATTTATAAATCCTTTGAAGTATTTGAAATTGATTGTTCCAGTTCAGATTTGATATTCAAAGCCACATGGAAGCTCATGGCACTCTCATCAGTTGGTGGTACACACTCCAAATGTTTTTCAGCTTCAAACTTCTGATCTACTAGCTCCACTTAAATTGAGACAGAAAGTGTACAATTTTGTGATATTTGGTTGCATGCAACCAAACATCAAGAAAATTGTGCATCTTCTACTCAGCTGATTTTTTAATATATAATACCAGTCAGATATTAAACTAAAAATTCCCTTTGTAATTTGGGATTTCACTTGGATAACAGTGACCATGGATTTTTAATGGTGATGTATTATTTTTTAAATAAGTCCACATCACATAAAATGCTTTGATAAAAATTTAGAGGTGATACTCAGTATTTGTTGTGAAAACATCCAAAGAGCTTTCCTAGTCTCTTTACATTTCTGGTGTTTGAAATTATTGATTTAATTGTAGATTTTTTGAAATCTTTAAACTTGCTACTATTTACAGAGGAGTCTGTCAAAGTAAAAAAAATAGAAAAATAAAAAAATTATTATTAAAACCTAATGAGGAGTAAGAAATACATGAATATTGTCACAGAAATGGAGTCAAAACCCAAAATTAGGTAGGGTCACTCACTGACCCCACCTTTGAATTCTCACCCCTTCATCTTTTGAATGAATTAAGAAAAATGACCCAAAAATCACAAAAAAACCACAGTGGCCCTTTTTGGAAAATTTGATACTTCATTTGTGTTTTCAAGTATTGGTTGGAAACATAAAATTCAGTAAGAATCTAAGTATTGTGTATAGTTTAGGAGTGATGGATGGATTTATTTTTTTGTCAGAATTCCTGAAGGCAGCCCCACATCTAAATAATACTAGCTACATGTGTCAAAAACCCAAAAAAGCTGACACCTAGCAGGAAATCTGCATGCAGGATACACCTGTCCACTTTCCGCATGCAAAGTTCAAAGTCCTGCCTGCAGTTGTCCAACCAGCATGTTTCAAACAGCCAATGGCAAATCCCAACAACAAGGTACAGCACAGAACGCCTACAACCCGTATGCATGCAACATGCATATGTAATGATTTGAAAGATGGATAGAGGACAGTCTGAAACCTCAGGAAAGCCAATAAAAACATATAAAAATCAATCACAAAACACACAACTGGAATGGGACAATAATAAAGGTTGTCACAAAAATGACATTAAAAAATCTTCATGGCCCATGCATCTCCCCAAGGAGTTCACATGAAATTTGTTAAAAATTACCATAAGGATTGGAAGAGGACAGAGCATCTACTAATTCCTTCATCTGAACACCTTTCTCAAATTAATAAAGTAAAAAATGAAGAAATTTGAGGAATGAAGAAATAACAAATCAATATAAAAGACAAGCTCTGACATACATTTCACACATACATACTACGCAGCCAGGTAAAGCTGAGTGGAAGAACTAATGATGGGTGCCAAACTAGCCCTGGCCAGCCTTCTATCCATAGCCCAAAAGCTCTTCCCTCTCTACATGCCCTGGGAAGGCCCCTTCATCCCAAAAAGGCATATATACAGTACCTTTTTGGTTGTTTTAACCACGGTGAATTTTAGTTATCAATCCAGTTTTTCTGCAATTCATGATCAGGTGCTGATAAGAGATAAGCAAGTTCTATATGGCCTCAGTCTGAAATTATTAATATTAAATTTAACACCTTTATTATTCCATTGAAGAAATTCAGCAAAACACCCCAACCTTTGATCTGAGACCCTTTCAACCCCAAATTCCTGCAGATAATTTGTGATTAAATAATCAAAGTAGGTTATTTCCTCCCTGCTCATGCTTGTGTGCTGTTTAGCCCAGCCATACCAACCATTCCTTTGGATATGACCCCTTTTTTGAAAGTCATAAGGAGCCCATTTTCCCAGGGATGTCTACGGTCCAAAGTGATCCCCTGAAGAGAGGTTTCTATGGCTGTAAAGATACCAATCTTTGTACAGGTTGTGGCCACTCTTGAAGAATATCAAAAAAAATTTAACCAAACCACTTTAAACCTTGCACCAGCTCTCATTATATCTATTATTTTGAGCTTTTTACATGTTTATTTCTTGGAATGTTATTATTCCATCACTGCATCACTTTATGTAGCTAAAAAACTGCAAGGCTCCTGGAATCAAGAAGATGAAAAATGGGGGTTCTGGCAAGGAAATAGCTTGGAATAATTATTTTTTAATTATTTACTTTTTATGGTAACATTTTCTGGTCCAATAAGTATAAATAATTATTATAATTACTAATTTTTTATTAACGTTTCCAGTGAATCTAAAGCCCAGGGGGAATGAATTAACCATTATCTTAAACTTCTTAAACAAAAAAAGCAAGAAAAACTCCATAATTTTGTACCTGGTTATTGGGATTCTTTAACCCCAGAGCAACAGCACAAAAGACTTCTGCATTACCAACAAGAATCAATTAAGGAGAAAGAAGTTTAATTATAAATACTCATTAACTTTAGTTATTTACTGAAGAAACATAGAGAGGAGAAGAAATACAGAATTTATCTCTTTTTCCATAAGAAAAACCATGAAAGTGAGCATCAATTTTTTTAAAAGCAAATTATAAAAAAATACGTAAAAGGGTAGTGTTAAATTCACGACTCTGTACAAGACTCTTTGCGTTGTGTACACAACTCAAATGGGATGTGTGGCATGCTAAAAAACAAAAATCAAGTTATGTAGCCTCAACTAAATAATAAATAATGAATAATAAAAAATAAAAAATAAACAATAAATAAAAAATAATAAATAATAAATAATAAATAATCAATAATCAACAATAAATAATAAATAATACATAATAAATAATAAATAATGAAAAATAATAAATAATAAATAATAAATAATAAATAATATGGGTGTGTACAGGGGTAAAAAAATCAAAAATGCCCATTATGGGGGGTATATGCCCCCACAGGGTTTGGGCGTGTTTATGTTGAGATAGTAAATTAGTTTTCTCTTCATCTTTCATCCTTCATCCCCACTCTATCTTTCTCCATCTATTACAACCTCATCTTTCATACTTTAATGATACAAGTTGATGTTATGGTTGATAGTCCAGATTAAAATCTCTAGTCCTGTCAGCTTCTCATTGCTGTTTATTCCTCTAGTTCAGGATTGATCTGTTGCCTTGGTGTTTGACTCTGTGTCTCATGTTTTTCACTGTTGTGAATTCAGGCCATTTTATCCTGTTGATGTCCAGACTTGTGTCTCCAGTGTTTTCTTCTTTCTTTGAATTGTTTCAGGCCTTCTTCCCTTGGACCACTCTGATGAATATGCTTCTATCATCTGACCAGACCCACTTCATGGGTTCTCTAGTTGTTACTACTAAAACTGCCTTTCCCTTCAGCACAACATGAACCTCACTGATTATCATATCCTCTTGACCACCACACCCTGAGTTCAGTCCCTCCTGGCTTCTCCTCCCAGGTTGATGTTCTCCTCTCACTCAAATTGACAGTCTCTTAACTCAACAGTTTAGAACAACCGTTTGGAGTAGTGTATGGGCCCTACACAACTCCCACAGGTTGTGTGGGGCCCTACACAATTCCCACAGGTTGTGTGGGGACCTACACAACTCCCACAGGTTGTGTGGGGCCCTACACAACTCCAACAGGTTGTGTGGGGCCCTACACAACTCCCACGTGTTGTGTGGGGCCCTACACAACTCCCACATGTTGTGTGGGGCCCTACACAACTCCCACACAACTGGAGCAATGAATTTAACATTACCCTACATAAAAATAAAAAAAACTTATATTTTTTTATTTCCTTTGGTGGAAAATACCTTTTAATTTGGTGATTTAATTGAACAAGACCTGCTTGAGGACACCCAAAAAGTTTAATCTTTGGATTTGTCTCAGGAATCAATTGGTACCCACTAAGATCCCCTTGGAATAATGCCAAAAGACACTTTTAATCCCAATTTGGCCTTTGTGCCCCTCAAATTAAACTTAAGTGAGTTCATAAACTGTGAAAAAAAAATAATAAAATAATTTACATCATAAAACTTTATTACTATATTTTTTTTAATTTTTTTGTTTTGAAAGTTTGACAAAAACCTACATGTATTTTTACAACATCTTTTAAAACAGGTGCAACAACAAAGCCAGTGGAAGATCACCATCTTATGGATCTCTGGAAGGAGGAGTGCTTGCCTGAAAGGAAATCAGTTGCAAACACAATGAAGGGCCTTGAACCTGCAACCCAAGTGTTTCCCAAGCCAACAACAATGGCAGCTTCAGGCACCAAATGAACCAAAACACCAGTGGAGAGCAGTCCCTTCATGCTCATCTCATCCCCACTGGGTATAGCTCCAATTATACCACCCCAGCTGGACCTGGCCAAGGAGGAGAAGATAAAGAAGTTAGTTCAAGAGCAGGTAAAAGACTTGGAGAATTTCCAAGCAGCACAGTCTCAAGGAGGAATGCCAGCTATGAGGAAGGCTATTGCCTTAGCAAAGACATCCCAGATAGCTGTTTAAAAATTGATCCCCAGAGAAAAAGTAGAGACCTATGTAAAGAGCTGGAATCCTTGGTATCAGCTAGCTACTTTAAAAGGGAAGGAACCCCAAAAGAAGAGGTTGTCAACCCACCAGAAGCAAAGGAATCTCAAATATTGAGACAAGATCATTTCTCTATCTCAGAATTTGAAGAAAGCATAACACAAATAGGTGCCTTACCCTCCAATTCTTTTACTCTTGATGTAGCTCATAATTTTGAATTTTGAGAAGAAATTTTGATAACATTTACAAGAAACTAGAAAAGTTAAAATTTAAAATTTCCAAATTAATCCAATCCCAAGAAGGAAAATCTAGAACCAAAGATATGTAAATACAATAGTTGAAAGAAACTATCAGTATGGGTAAGTTAACTCTAATTGGACACATGGACCCCACCTATTTTTCTATCCAAGAAGAAATCCTCCTTTCAATTGATTCAGTTAAAGAAGAGTTTAAGAGAGTAACTAAATCCCCTTCCACCCATTTTATTGACAAGCTTGATCTGTTGAGTAACAAAGTGGAATTTGAATTAGGCATGATCAAGAATGATCTCAGAGATCTTAAATTCAGAAGAGCTAACTCCTTAGGTAATTTAGAAGAACCCAAACCAACCAGGTTCTCCACCACTCCTAATATGAATCCTAGACAAAGTGTGTTCAAATTTGAATATCATAAACCTAGTGACACCGCAGATGTTGAACAAGCTCTGAAGCTACTCCCACCTAAAACTGAATTGCCCAAGTCTTCAGGGGAAAGAGAGTATGACCAAATCAACTTTATCAAATTAATAGATTACACTCTAGCTTCTTATAAGCTACCTGAAACTATTGCTGTAGTAAGACTACCCAGGTTCTTCAAAGGAGTAGCTCTTGACTGGTTTATCAAAAAAGGGAGGAAGTAGGTTCCTTACCTTGGAATTCCTGGAAGAAACTGATCAAAGAACAGTTTGGTACCCCAATATGGAAAATGAAGACAATGAAGTCCTTAGAAACATCCCAATATCACCCCTCCAAAGACAAACCTCAAAAATGGAGTTTAGAACAGAAAAGTAGGCTACATTTTTTTATCCAGAAGCTGAAAAAGAGCATTTTAATGAAAGACTTCTAAAGTTATGTCCTGGACAACTTAACCATAGTTTAAGGTGTAAAATGCTCACAGAATCTGACCTTTCCACATTAATTGTTGTGCTAGAAAAGATTATTGACATGAGTGGTCTTTATAGAAATTTTAACAAACCCAGATACCAGAACATAAGGAATAGAGAAGAATACCAAACTAAGGGTAAAATGATTTCTGCGCAAAAACCTACTAACTCTGAAGTCAAGAAGATCCCAGAAACCAAAGAGAAGGTATTCTGGAACTGCAACCAGACATGTAATCTCAGATATGATTGTCCCCAACACAGGAGAAGGATAAATCCTATAGAAGGAAAATAATACAATAATAACCCTGATCCCCAAGATGATGGAACTGATGGATCAATCTCATAATGTGAATTTATTTTGAGTAATCCCATCAATGTTATGGAAGGAAATATAGAATCTTCCTTGGATACAAATCCTGTCAATGAAGACTCCAAACTGCCCCAACAATGGAACCCCAGCATAAAAATAAACCATGTTTCAGAAGCCAAGACTCTAAACTTCAAGCCCCCTGCTGGTAAAGGTCACACTGATGGTAAAACCTTTTATTGTACTGGTCTGATCAAAGATTCCCTAGTAAAACTACTCCTGTAAATTGGAGCTTTCTGCTCTGGTGTTGGACCATCTTACCTAGAAGACCAAGATCCTAATTGGAAGGAAACATTATTACCAGTAACCCAAGCTAAGTTCATCAGCTTTAATTCATCCTTAAATGCTATAGGAGGTTGGTCTACAGATGTTATACTTCCCCTTACTAAAGCATCAATCAGGCTGAAAATTGATTTTGTAGTATTACAGAATGGAGGATGTGATGACTTCATACTAGGTAATGATTACCTCTGCCGGTATGGAGTAGATTTATTCCAAAGCAAGGGAAGGTATTTCACTATAGGGGGTGACTGGAATAAGAAGTTTCAGATATTTCACATCAGTACACAGATTTCTGAGTGTACCTATGAAAAGCACTTGGAAACCTTTAACCAAGATTATTTTCCCCAAGCAGCTTTAAAATCCAAGTGCACTTAAAACCAGAAAGGGATATCCTTCAAGGCTGCTTTGAAAAGAAGAATGCTTCCTGTACCAAAGATCAACCAATTGGTAACATCAAAGGATATGCCATGATTCTAACTCTAACCACCAAACCTCTTTACCCTGCCAACCTTAGGAGACCTTCTTAACCTTCTAGTCCCAAATATAGAATAGCCCTTGAAACTCACATTAAACAATTAATTGAACTATAAGGTAAAAGGAAGTTAGGACACAATGAGCAAGTAGAAGTCACCACTCCAATGATTATTGCTTGGGACAATGATAAGCAAAGAATGATTGGAGAGTTTAGAATGCTTAACAAATATACAGAAGCTGACTACTATCCTATACCAAGGATTGACCATGCTCTCCATAATTTATCAAAGTCTAAGTTTATCACCACTATAGAAATGCTAAAAGGATTTGATCACATACCTATAAGCCCTGATAGCAGGAAATTTATGAGAATAATATGAAAATTAGGGATATATGAATATCTAAGGATGCCCTTTAGTATCAAAAATGCTCCTTCCTACTTCCAAAGAATTATGGATAAAGTACTAGGCCAGTTCATCAGAAAAGGTTGGATGATGTTATATATTTATGATGTCATTATTTATTGTGATGATTGGGATACTCATATGTACAAATTAAGGCTAGTCCTAAAAACCATCTCTGCTGTAGTTCTGAAAGGATCCATGAAGAAGTGTAACTTTGGATATGGAGAACTGAAGGCTTTGGGACACATAGTATCTGGTCTAACTCTTACAGCTGACAAAAGCAAGATAGCTGCTTTCATGAAAAGCCAGAACAAGACTAAACTTTTGTCTTTCATTAGCTTCTGCAGTTATTACTAGAATTAATTAGCTGAGTTTTCCCTACTAACCAAGTGTCTGTATGAAATCTACAAAAAAAACACCTTGTCTGAAATGACTAATAAAAGGGAAAAGAACTATCAAGAAATAAAGACAGCCATTACTACAGCTCCTGTGTTAATCCAACCTGATTAAACCAAACCTTTCAAGCTATATATATATGCTAGTATGGAAGGCCTAGGAGCTTCTCTAAACCAAGAAGGAGTAAAAAATGATAAACCAGTGGAGAAACTCATCCTCTTAATATCCAGACAAGTCAAGGATACTGACAAGAGATATGGTGCTAGACAAATGGAATGTCTTGCAGTAGTCTGGTCATTAGAAAAAATCCATTACTGCCTAGAAGGTACCAGCTTTGTGGTGATTACTGACTTGAATGCTGTTAGGAATCCTATGAACATGCAGAAAAAAACAGCTGCAACTGCAAGCAGGTGTACTAGCACCTGGGATGGTGAGTAAACCCTGTTTTGACTTTTTTGGGGTTTTGGAGTCAAAAATCAGATTGATTTCTGGATGGCCTCAGAATATTTCTGAAAAATATCCATTTAATGCATGAATTGAATTGAAAATATTTAAATAACAGGAAGAATTGTGATTTTATGTATTTATTTTAATGTCATATTTTTTTACAACTGCTGAGAAATTTGGTTCAGACCTGTGTTGCATGAAGATTTTCCTGGATTTTTATCAAGCTTCATAACTACATATTATCAATTCAATTGAAAAAATGAAATGAAATTCTTACTTTTAGACTAAATTTTTTGTTTTTGATTTCTCCTTCAAGAATAAATTTTATCCCAGTGGCCATACCATTTCCTTGGAAACATAGAAATTTCAAGGATTTTTTTGTGAAATTTGTAACACTGCAGCCTTGAAGATTAGTATGACAAGCCCTTGTGAGTAATAATTTTGAGTTTTCAAATTATGTTGAGACCTTTGAAAATCTGTTCAAAAACCAAGAAAAAAAAAGAAAAGAGTCTCAATGCATTTTTGGCACTTTTCCTTTACTTCTAATTTAATCTTTTTTGGTACTTCAAAGGCTTGGAAATGTTTAAAACAATTCAAAATCTTGAAGATATCTTCTTGGCATCTGGAAGATATCTTATTGGAATTTTTTTGAAGTATTATAGGACTCTTAAGATTTGATTCAATTTAAAAGTTTGAAAATCACATCCTTTTCAATATTTTTTTTTAAAATCAGGAATGAAAGTTTCTTTCTTGTCAAGTATTTAGATTATAATTGAAAGATTGAAAAAAAATTGATTTTTCATTTTGATCAAAGCCTTTACCCTGTGAAATATTTATCACCATGAAAGTAAGTTTATATGAAAGGGGTGGTAATTCATTGGGTTGTTCTACATTTTGAAATCTTGTTTTTGTTAAATATTAACAAAAAATAAATAATAATCAAGTAAAATATAAATAGTGTTTCAGTGAGACTTCTTAAATGGACCTATCATACAAGCAGATTGGTATTGGAACTCTCTTAGTAATTGTTTCTTTTTTTTCTTAAAAATATCAAAACAGAAAGATAAAAAGAACATTCAAGAAGCCCCAGTACCTAAATGATTTTTTCAAACTGGCCAGGGTGTCTCAAAATTAATTTTTAACCTTTTACACTTTTTCCTTTTTCTCAATTAATGTTCAACTTATTTTCCTTTGATTTTTGTTTTAGTTTTTTAAATTTCTTTCAATCACATTTTTTTTCTTTTCATGGTTAATTTCAGCTAAAAAAAAAATAAAAGTTTTTTTGTATTTTCAAAGTTTATTTTTGATTGTGAGGCATTTGATAGAATGTTGATGTTTCTCCTTCAAAACTAGCTCATCCTCACTATAAACTTTGTTTTTGAAGTACCATCAAACATTAAATTTGAGGGTCAACACTGCACTGCTGTGAAATCCTATATAGTAGTGAAGGAACAATAATTTCATCTGGCAGAACCCAATCCGGTCCAGTGGCTTTCCCTCCCCCACCTTGGTTGAATTCAAAAAACCAGCATATGTAACCCCCCAGACCATGGAAAATCCTTTGCCTGCAAAATTTAATGGGGGCATAAAATACTCATGTATTTAAGAGTAAGGGTCATGAAAAAAATAATGCTCTTGGTTTTTTATTTGTGACTCATTTTTGGTTATTGTATTTTATTTTATCTTTTTATTTTTTTTGCATTTTTTGATTTAGGTGGAAGACTTAAAAAACTCTTGTTAAAATTTTGATGTTGCTCCTCAAACACAAGCTCATCCTACCTACAAACCATGTTTTTTAAAGACCATGAAACATTAAATTCTTGATACTCAGCTCACTGGTGTGCTCTCCCATAGAGTAAGACAGGACCAAGAATTTGAATAGGCAGAACCCAAACATATTTCAGGATTTTTTTGATTTTTTTTTGATTTTTTTTGCGGTTATTTTGTGATTTTTTGTAATTTTTGTGATTTTGTGGGTTTTCTTGATTTTTTTTGGGTGATGATAAATTCACAACTTCCAGTTGTGTGAAAGTTTTTTAGGGCACTACACAGACAAATTGAAGCATGAGGGCCCATACAAACATCAAATGGGTTGTTTCAAACACCATTTATTTATGTATTTATTTATTTATTTATTTATTCATTTATTTATTTATTTATTTATTTATTTATTTATTTATTTATTTATTTATTTATTTATTTATTTATTTATTTATTTATTTATTTATTTATTTATTTATTTATTTATTTATTTATTTATTTATTTATTTATTTATTTATTTATTTATTTATTTATTTATTTATTTATTTATTTATTTATTTATTTATTTATTTATTTATTTATTTATTTATTTATTTATTTATTTATTTATTTATTTATTTATTTATTTATTTATTTATTTATTTATTTATTTATTTATTTATTTATTTATTTATTTATTTATTTATTTATTTATTTATTTATTTATTTATTTATTTATTTATTTATTTATTTATTTATTTATTTATTTATTTATTTATTTATTCATTTATTTATTTATTCATTTATTTATTTATGTATTTATGTATTTATTCATTCATTCATTTATTTATTTATATATGTATGTATTTATTTATTTATTTATTTATTTATTCATTTATTTATTTATTTATCTATGCATGTATTTATTTATTGATTTATTTATTGATGTTTTAATTGATTACTTGATTTATTAATTACTTACTTAATTAATTTATTTCAACCAAAAAATCATCTTTTTTTGATTCTTTGGTTGATTTCTGTTTTTTTTTTTTGATTTTTTATTCAATTTATTTTAGTTTTTTTTGGCCCATAACACCTGTAGTTGTGTGGCACAGAAAACAACTACATTTGAGTTGTGTCAAACCCCAAAAAACTCAAATGTAGTACTGTAGGATGCCACACAACATGCTACCGTTGTCTGGGGGCTACACAACTACAGTCATGTTGTGTGGGGGCTACACAACTACAGTCATGTTGTGTGGGGGCTAAAAAACTACAGTTAAGTTTTTTAGAGGCTTCAATAATTGATTTTAGTTGTGTAGCTTGCCACACAGCCCATTTGAGTTGTGTACATGACTCATTTGAGTTGTGGATTTGTTGTCACCCTTTTTTTTTGGTTTTTTTGGAATGTGTTGTTTTTTTGATTTTGATTTTCATTTTTTTCTCCATTAACATGGTGGAAGAATTAGGCCAGGTTTTTCACCTCCCCAAAGGAACTTGGATTTTTTTAAATTTTTTCTTTTCTTTTTTTTTCCAATTTTCTTTGATTTTTTTGTGCTCATTTTTTTGAATCCTCTTATTGCCAGAAAAATAAACAACTTAGCCAAAGTTGTCCATCAACCTGCCAGTTGTTCATGGCAAGAATGACCCCTCTCTGGCTCCCCCTGCCCACAAGGGAGGCATGCAAAGAATTTCTGAAGGGAGGTGGACAACCTATCCAAATTTGAGCACCATGTTGACCAGGAGAAAAAAAAACAAAATTCAAATTAAAAAAACAACATATTCAAAAAAAAAAATAAAAAAAAATCAACAAAGTCAAAACAAAAATAATCAAAAAGAAAAAAATCTCAATGCCGTCTAGCATGGTGGACAAAATAGTCTAAGTTGTCCACTGTGCAAGATCAAAAAACAAAAATCCTGGAACACATTTGGGTTCTGCCAGCTTGAATTCTTCATCCTGCCCTACTATATGGGAGTGCACACTAATGCACTGAGTATTCAAAAATTGAATGTTTGATGTTGTTTCAAAAACAAAGTTTGTAGTGAGGATGAGCTAGTGTTTGAGGAGCAAAATTGAAATTCTGAAAAATGTTTCAATTTTCACCAGAATAAGCCTTCAAAGTACAAAAGAACTTTCATTTTTACCAAAAATTGACAATTAAAAGAAAAATAAAATAGGACTGAAAGGAATTTTAAGAATTAAAAAATAATAAAAGCCAAAGAAGTTAAAAATAAATTGAGTGAGAAAACAAACATAATAGAACAGGAATTATTTTTTAAGCCCCCATTTGGGCCACCCCAGGAGAAGGGAAATTTTTTATTTTTTTTTTTTTTACATATAATCTTTCATCTGACTATCACAATATATATATATATATATATATATCCCTGTGTTACTATGGGTACTCTTTCTCTTTTCCTTCTCCCAAATTCTTCCTGTCCTGGTGGACTAGGAAGGCCTCTCCAGAGTGTTTCAATCCCCATATCCTCTGTTCAACTCCCTGTTGTTTTGCTTGCGGCCCAGTTTTTTTGGCCAAGTGCCCGGACTGATGGCAATCCCATCTCATCCAGAATTCCACCCTCCTTGCATGAAATCCATCATCACCATCTCCACTCACTCAATCACCCTCATTCCCACAAAGATGAAAATGACAACAAAGATCTGCATAATCAATCATCTTTGCCTTCAAGAAATCCCTTCCTCACCAACCACCCCCATCTCTTCCGGATCACCTCCCCCTATCAAACTTCCTGAGGTCCCATTCCCCACCAATTGCTGCAAACAATTGCTAGCAGTTGTCTTCCAGCTCATCCTCTTCCACAATATTGCGCGCAACCTTGATTGCAATCATCCTTGTCACCCTTCAATCAGCTGTTACTTGCTGTTGCGTGGGCAGCACATTCCCTAATCCACCATCATGCATTTGTCATTCACCTTGGCCATCCTTCATCCCTGTTGCCTGAATCCTTGGTTGTTTGGAAAAATCTTGCACCTAAATCTACTTGCGCTGTTACAAGCCTTGTGGACCGCTGTTGTTTGTTCCAGTCCATCTCCACTGCTGGGCCATCTTCTCAAGAAGGAGTAGGAAATTGAAGAAATAAGAGCCTAATATTTTTATTGCTCAAAACTGAAACCAGCCTGATAGAAAGAAGTTGATAATATGAAAACAGCATGTGTGAATGTGAACAAAAGAATGAGGAAAAATGAGAAATAGAGTCATACTGCTGTGAGAGGAAAAAGAAGGCAATAGAAGGATGAAAATGGAGAGATTCTTTAGAAGCTTAGGACAACCAGTGGAGGACTGATGAAGAAGAAATTCAGTCAATATGAGTTGGAAAGGGTTTGAGATTCAGTTCTCAGTTCTCACCAGATGAGAGAAGCTTGGATGGGAAGATGAAGTTTGAGTAGTTGAGGAAGGTTAGCCAAGTATTCCATCAAGGAAAGGGGATTGAAAAGAGATCTTGAGGATATCTGAAGTTGAAAAAGGAGTTGAAAGTAGTCAATCAAGGAAGGGAGATCAAAAAGAGATCTTAAGAAGATCTGAGGTTGAGTGAGGAGTTGAAAGTAGTCAATTGAGGAAAGGAGATAAAAAGAGATCTTCAGAAGATCTGAGGTTGAGTGAGGAGTTGAATGGAAGCGTAGAATGGGAGGATGAGAGAGTCAGGAAGAAGGGATGATGTTCAAGTGAGAAGAATGGAGCAGAGTCAGAAAAGGGGAGTCAAGAAGGAGAGAATTAAGTAGAAGGGAATGAACAATAGAAGTTAATGGAAGAGAATGAAAAATAGAAGTTAAGCAATAAGCTGTGACAGGTACAGGACACGTAAGCGGCAACCTTGGACCAAAACACAAGCAGAGATGAAGGCACAATATGATAAAGTTTCAAGACCCCACATCATCTTGTGAGAATTGAACTGAGAAAAACCTGTGGATTTAAAATTTCAAGGAACTGAGAGCATTGGCAATCATCTCAGACGTGGATATTAATTTGACTGCTATTTGATTGTTAGTGTAAAGACCACAAAGAAATTTAATTTTGATATCTATGTATTTGGTCTTTGAGTGGGATCCAAAGTTCTTAAGTTTGTTGAGAAGGCCCTTGTTGTCAATGGGGAAGATAGTCAGCCAAATGGTTGAGTTCCAGAGCTTGGAAATGACATGAGACAGCCAAAGGTGTTCTTGGACACCATCTGAAAGAGAGAAAAGCTCAGATTCCGTGGACAACATTGTGATGTTTTGCTGTTTCTTGCTGTTCCATGAGACTGGACAGCCCAACCACAATGCAATGTTCCCGCTTTGAGAGGCACAAGTGATAGGGTTGTTGCCCCAAGTTGCGTTGGTATAGAATTAAATGGAAAAGTGATTGGATGAGTCCAGATTGAGCCTGAGATGGAGAGAACGAGTGCCCTTTAATTATTTCCAGCAGTATACCACTTCCTTCCAGTGATTAATACCAGGTCCATGATTGTAGCAAGAAAGCAAGGAGACGGAACAAGATAAGCTGTGTTGAGTGTGACAGGCAAGATAATTCAGCATCCCGGTTAATGTTCTGTAGTTGAGGCCAAGTTTGGCAAACTCATCCAGTTCCAACTGTGAGGCCGGTTTGAGATTAAGATGCTGGGTGAGAGGAGTGACTGGAGCCTTACAGTTGCTCAGATTGAGAAGGGTGAGACCTTTTTCAATCAGGGAATGTTCATTAAATTGAATGGAATCAGAATTCACTTTCACGTCCCTGCCAAGAAGAGTGTCAACAGTGTGAGAAGATGAGTTGGGGAATCTGTGAAGAAAATATTGCTTGAAAGCCTCAGTTCTTCCTACAACAATTAAGTCATCCAAATGAAAGAAAATGAAAGAGTTGTGATCCTTGAAGATGTAGACACAAGCATTTGCGTTTGATTAGTGATAGTCAAGCTCCTTGAATCAGGACGTGAGCGTACAGTACCAATTTGTGGGTGCTTGTTTGAGGCCATAAAGGGACTTCTTTAGTTTGAGGAAGGGTGCCTTTTTTTTATGATTTGGGGGTTTTGATATAAATGTCTTCATTGAGAGGAGCAAATAAGAAGGCACTCTTCATCTCAAATTGTTGGATGGGATGATTTTTGTGTAAACACAGAATTAAGATAACAAGAAGAGAGGGAAAATTCCCAGTTGGGGAAAACATTTTCTGTATTCAATGTCAGGGAGTTGAGAGAAGCCTTGAACACACAGGTGAGCTTTGACTTTCTCCTTGGATCACAGCGTGGCAGTTTTGAGTCTGGTTGCCCAAGTTGTGTGCAGATAATGATCTGGAGGCCCCACATGGTCTTCCCAAAGGTCATGAGATTTGATGTTGTGCAATTCAGAAAGCTTAGCTGAGTTGACTAGATTGGGATCCAGGACTTGGGAGACATAGCTGTACTTCTTGGGGTTGACTTTGGAGGTTTGAGGACGCAGAGTTCTGGAAATGATCTTGTTCACAACAGAGGAGTTGGAGGAATCCTCAGAGTTGTTATTGTCATCTTCCATGATCAAATTTTCAGCAGGCAAACCAGAGCCTGAATCCTTGCCAAAATAATCCAGGAGATTGTTAGGTGGATTGACAGTAGGTTCCCAAGATTCATCCCAAGGAGGAAACCAGTTTTTTCAGGAGGAATGGATCCTGACGGGCTTGGGATTGTATTCCAGAAATTGGAAATTCTTGGTATTGATGATCTTATTGGACAGGTTCAGAATGTGATACAATCTCAGAGAAGGAGTTTAACCAATCAAGGTACCTGAACCACCCTAGGGATCTAGCTTAGAGCCAATCTCTCTGGGAGGAAGTAGGTACAAGATGGGATTTACCATTGGTTTGAAGTAAGATAAAGGTAGAAAGTAATCCTTGAACATCTCATACGGTGATTTCTTGCTCTTATGGGACAGTATTTGGTTGAGATTGAGAGTTACAGCTGACAAAACTTTGTGCAACAGGTTTTTTGGTATTTGAGATTCAAGAAGAACTGTCCTTAAGGATTTCAGGATAGTTCTGTTGAATCTCTCCGCCAATCCGTTCTGTTGAGGTGTAAAGGGATTGGAGAAAGTTTGGTTGATGAGATTCTTTTTGCAGAGAAGTAAAATTTTTCCATTTTTGAATTCAGTACCCCGTACTGGATGAAGAGTTAGAAGGTAATAACCAAAGCGTTTGGCTTTGCTATCAAGCAGGTTGATAAGTATGGAGGGAATGGAGTCTTTGCCGGTTATGGGAATAGCCACACAGAATCAAGAGTTGGAGTCTACTATTGTAATTATGAACTTATGGCCAGATCTGGATGTGTGAAGTGGACCTATGGTGTCCAAGTGAATCTCAGCAAAGGGTTTTTTGGCCTTGGTAGTTCTGGTCTTGTAGGAAGCCCAAGTAATTTTGGATTTTGCACATGAATGACAGTCATCCTTTGTTTTGACGGGTATGCCAAGGTTTTTTCTCAATCTGTGGTAGCTGATGTGACCCAAAAATTTGTTTATGAACTCAGCAGAGGAAAGAAAGGAGTTTGGGGGAGAGGAAAGGAACTTGATGCAAGGAATGTTTTTATAATAGAAGCCATTTATTTCCAAGTTTTCTTTGGTGTTTTGGACACTTGGTTAAGGTCAAAATTGACATTATTGCCATCTAGCAGCAATTTTTTCAGGGAAAGAAGATTCACAGTAAGATTAGGAATGTAGAGTAATTTTTTCAACATTAGAGTTTTCAGCTCTCTGATACCAGGAACCTTGCAGTCCTTTAGCTACAGAAAGTGATAGAAAATACTGAAATAATAATAATAATAGTATTCCAATGATAAAAACGTAGAAAGCCCAAACAGTGAATATTTTAAGATCTTTTGCAAGGTTTAATTGGTTTGGTTAAAAGGGTTTTCAATTTTTTATAAAAGAGGGGCCACAGTATTATACTACTTGGGGTCTTTACAGACAAACAAACTCTATTCAAGGGGCCTCCTTAGGCAGTTTAAGAACCTTTGAATGAAGATGGGTACCTTAGAAAGGGCTTATTCCACTGATATGGCTGGGAAAAACAGCAAAATGGCCAAGACAGGAAGGGAAACACTCACTCTGAGCACTTTACCACAAAAATCCTGCAATAATAGGAAGGGTTTCAGAGCAGATGGGGCAGATTTGCTTGACTAACTTCAATGGGTTGATTGGTTTTTGAGAAATAAATAATAATACTACAGACTAGGTCATAAATCACTTTCTTATCTCTTTTATAAGCAATTGACTAACAATGAAACGGTTTCTGATTGATCATAATAATTCATAGTAAACTGATGCGGGTATAATAGGTCCAAAGAGGTCTGTATAAATACCTTTTTTGGGGTGACTATGAGCTTCTCAGGGTGGGTAGAGAGGGTTCTGCTCTTGGGCTGAGGCTGGAACTCCAGTCAGGGTAAGATTAGCATGTCCACTTGGTGCTGTCAACAGCTGACATCAGATCTTCTGGATTTCTGTGCTATTTTGGCCACAGAATCTGTTAATCTGTTATGGCATAAATGTGATCATTCTGCACTCATGCTTCATTTGTACTATTAATATTGTTTTAAAGTGTACAGATGTGGAAATTTACTGATTGTCCATCATCTGCTGAGCACGTAGTTAATTCATAATTTTTATGATGAATTTACTGATTGTTCATCATCTGCTGAGCATGTAGGTAATTCATAATTTTTAGATGACTTTTAGTATTGTTTTGTGGTCTTTGAAGATCAGGATAAGTTATTTACATGGTAATCCTCAATATTTGGTCCATTATTAAAAAATACTTAAACTTAGTTTCTTATTAATTTTATTTAATTTTTAGTGTTTTTAGACTATTACAAGGGCATATGTCATGTTATTACATATGCCAGCTAACCCTAACTAGGTTGTAGCTATCTTGAGCAGTACCTGGTTGTCAGATTTTTCACAGCTGATCCAGGCTCAGGGATCAGTCAATTCAGATGCGGGCAGGGTAGGATCCACTGCATGTGTGGCAAATTGGCTGCACGCATGACCTCTGTACGCAGGAATGTGTGGCTGCGGGTATGTAGGGTTGTGTAAGGATGCAGGGCTGTGTGCTGGAATTGTGACATAACACATTTCCGTGTGTAACTCCAAAAATATACACAACACTCCAATTCTGAGTGAAATTTAGTTTCAAAACCTATACGTGACAATAAATGTGAAATATGGGAATTGCAAAAAAGTGCCATATTGGTGTTGTGGCTTTTGGTCCCTTTTTTCATTTATGTCAGCTCTCTGATACCAGGAACCTTGCAGTCCTTTAGCTACAGAGAGTGATAAAAGAACTTGGAGCAATAATATTCCAAAGAATAAACACTTTAAAGCTCCAATAATGGTATGGTAAGAGCAAGTGCAAGGTTTATTTGGTTTGGTTATAAATATTTTAAATATAATATAAAAAGAGGGGCCACAGTATTGTACTACTGGGGATCTTTACAGACTAGCAACCTCTCTTCAAGGGGCCTCCTTAGGCAGTTTAAGAACCTTGGAATAAATATGGGTGCCTTAGAAAGGACTTATTCCACTAATGGCCGGGCTTAACACCACAAGTGGCCTAGACAGGAAGGGAAACACTCACTCTGAGCACTTGACCAAAAAAATCCTGGAATAATTGGAAGGATTTCAGAGCAGATGGGGTATATTGCTTGACTAAACTTCAATGGTTGATTGGTTAATAAAGGTAAATAGTACTATTACAGACTAAGTCATAAATCACTTGCTTATCTTCATATAAGCACTTGATTAACAATGACACCGTGTCTGATTGATAATAAATAATTCCTGATAACTGATAACTTATTGGAAACAGAAGGGCAAAAAGAGCCGGTTTAAATATTCTTGTTTGGGTGCTTGAGGGCCTCTAGAAGAGGTACTAGCCATGGGCTGAGGCTAGGGGGGCAATCAGGGCAAGATTGGAACGTCCTCAAGGTGCTGTTAGCCTGCTGGCCTTAGATCTGTCAAGGAACAGCTCCTTTTTAGCTGCAGGATCTGTTAATCAATAGATTAGTCATTTTGCTGATCCTGCACTGATCCTCAATTTGTACAGTAAGTACTGGTTCAAAGTGAGCAGACGTGGATGTTTATTGATTCTCCATCCTCTGCTGATCCTGTATGTAATTTCTAATAATTTTTACAACCACTCCTTATGTAGTTTTGTGGTCTTTGAAGGTTCTGATCAACTTATTTCGTGGTAAGTCTGGATCTTTATTTAAGTAATAAAAAATACTAAAAATTGGTTAATAACTAATTTTAATTGATTTTTAAGGTTTTTAAACTATAATCCATGCTTGTTTGGTAGCTTTACATATGTAGTGTAGATCCTACTATATTGTAGCTCCTCTGAGCGGTACCTGGATGTCAAACTGATCACGGCAGGAGGCGCGGGGATCAGTCCATTCAAATGCGTGCGGGGACTGATCCGCTGCTCAGATGCGCGCAGGGGACTGTACCGCTGCGCGCGTGACTAGGTCACGGGATTACCTGCGCGGGAGTCCAGCGCTGTAGGGACGCGGGGCTGCGTGCGGGAGTTGGCGTACGCGGGAGTCCAATGCTGTAGGGACGCGGGGCTGTGTGCGGGAGTTTGCGTACGCGGGATACCAGCGCTGTAGGGACGCGGGGCTGCGTGCGGGACTTGGCGTACGCCGGAGTCCGACGCTGTAGGGACGCAGGGCTGCGTGCGGTGTGGTGCCCCATCCTGGACACCCTGGCTGCCTTAAGACCTCAATCCATAAACTGTTGCGCAAACGTACCGCCCGGCCGAACAACTTATCCTCAGGCTCATCCAAACCATTATTTACCCGCACACGCGCGCCGCGCCACGCGCGCTGCGCTTCCATTATCCGCGTTGCGCGCCGCGCTCCTTTCATCCGCGCGCGTTGGGCCTCCTTTATCCGTGTTGCTTGTCATCTCCGCCGTTGTTATAGCACGTCCTCATCTTTGTTGTTGCGTGTCTTCATCTTTGTTGTTGCGCCTCCCAATCTCCTCATTGCTACCGTCGCGCGGCGCTCATCCATGATCTACTGAATCCATCCCGACCGCACCCGCAAGCATTTGGCAGATCCTTGACCAACGCGAGTGACAACATGGTTGCCTTCCCTTTTCCGCTCTATTTGTAGAATCCGTTGTATATAGTCTAACAGGGCCTCCTGCCCATATAAGGAGGGGCTCTCCCCTGCCTTTTGGCCCAGCATCCTAGCATTCCAGCATCCCATCATCGGAGCATCAGAGAATCCCATCATTCTATCATCATAAACAATTTATCCGTGGGCATCCTTCCCCACTTATCTGAGCAAATTATCCGGGTATATCTATGATTGCCCCTTGATCCTTTGAGCCTCCATACTCAAACTCAGTCCTTTGTGACCTTGATCCTTATCACCAACCAATAGCCTTGCTGGTTGAAGAAGAATTCCTGTCTGCCTGAATTCTTGAGTGTGTTATACCACTCTGATCCCTTTTTCCGACCATACTGGTCTTGATCTCTCCTTGATCATCTTTCTGGAGCCAATCACGTTTGATTGAAGAGGTTTTATTAAGCTTAAAACCTGGAGTGTTATACCTCCCTTCTTCTTTGAGGTTGAATTTCGCCACGCTATTCTTGAGTTCCTTGAGAAGTGTTGGGATATTCTTGCTCAAATTCGTTATTGATTTGCTTCTAGAGCTTCATAAACAAATTGCTTTTGTTTTGTTCAGACTCCCACAGTTATCTGGTACCCTTCAAGCGCTTGATTGCGGAGAGTTGGGCAGGTTCATTGAGAACCTGGAGGTTGGTTGGCATTGAGTTGATCTTTCCTAATCAGCTGCTGACAACCAGAGTTATTAGCTTGTGGGCGTTGTTACTTACAACTGCCTTGCTCTATTGAACTCTGAACAAACCTTGACTTATTTGTTCAAGCCTTTCCCTGCACCATCTTGTCTCAGATAGCGTTTTTTCCATTGCTACCGACAACTCTTATCCTCTTCTCTTAGTTTGATTTCTCATCCATAAGGTTCTGGACCTTGATTCCGGTTACATTAAAATATTATTGTAACTCCTAGGAGGGCAGCCTAAACAGCACCTTTCCCCTCCACAGAACTGCCACGGCTTAGCACCGTTTGGAGTCTTACAGCGGGAGTTTGCGTACGCGGGAGACCAGCGCTGTAGGGATGAGGGGCTGCGTGCGGGAAATGTGACAAGACACAATTTCCCGTGTAACTCCTAAACTACACACAACACCTGGATTTTGACTGAAATTTAGGTGTGAAACCTGTACATGACATATCATGTGAAATATTAAAATGGCTAAAAGGTGCCATACTGGTGCCGTGGTCATTTACCATTTTATATTAAATTAATTAAAAAATATAAGGAGTAAGAATTCAAGGGTGGGGTCAGTGAGTGACCCTACCTTATTTTGGGTGGGCAATCCATTTATGCAATAATATTTATGGATTTCCTAATCCTTCATTTTGTAATAATTTTATTTATTTATTTATCTTTTTTCCTTTTAATTTTGTTAATATTATTATTGTTGTTGCTTTGTCAGGTTGCTCTGTGCTAAGTAGCAGGCTGACAATTTAATTATTTAAAAATAGAAGGAGTTGGATTTCCAGGGTGAGGTCAGTGAGTGACCTTACCTACTTTTGGGTGAGGAATCCATTTCTGCAATAATATTTATGGATTTCTCACTTCTTCTTTAGTTAATTCCATTTTAATTGTTTCTGTTACTTTGACAGGTTGCTCTGTACATAGTAGAAAGCTGACAAGAGTACCACCATCATGGATCAGTTGGACTGGTCCTTCTCCTTTTATTTTGAAGGAACCAATTCCGCAGCTGGTGTTGATTAACCCTCCTTCTTTGGCTCCTTCTGGACGCATGAAAAGTGAGGAGTCAGCTGACATGTGATCAGAACACCCTGAGTCAATGATGAAGAGAAGAGAGTCAGAGGAAGAGCACAAGGAAGTGCTAACATAGGTGTCAGGTTGTTGATCACTCTTGGTTTGCAGATGAGGGTAAAGCATCCAGCATCAATGCTCTGGATGATTGGACAGGGTTTTGTGTTTCTTGGCCTTGCACTTCTTGGAGGGATCAGTAAAAAGGGAGGTAGCTCCGGCGGACAGAGTTATGCATTCCTTGTTTGAAGAGTAAAAACTTTGTTTGTTCATGTGAATTCTTGGGTGATCAAGAACTGCATTGGGTGATATCATGCACACTATTTGGAATGGGTAACCTGCTGTTTGATGAACTTGAGATAATCTGGCAGTTTTCTGAGGATCATGTAGGCAAGAATGTCCTGAGGAAAAAGAATCCCTATTTCTTGCATTTGGTTAATTCTGGTTTTAACTTTGAGAATGAAGAACTGGATGTTGCTTTCATTATAGAAAATGTTTTCAAAAGAACTGTAGATCCTTGCTCAGTTAGCAGGTTGCTCTGAGACAAAGTGCTTGAGGATATCCTTTCAAATACTTTTTGCATCTTCCTCATTGGAGGAGTTGATGATAGTAGTGTGGGTCAATCCGGATAGTTTGGATATTAAGATTGAGTATAGAATGGTTTTGTCCTCAGGATTGAGCGTCAGGTTGTAAGAGGAAATGGTGTCCTTAAGCTTAGACAAATTCAGGAGGGTTTAATTCATCCTGGTTCTCCATATTGTGAAATTGTCATTGTTAAGCAGAGGTATAGCTTCAGTAGTGGGTTTTAAGATGGTGGGGTTGAATTTTTTCATCTTGAAGAGTTATAACTGCTGTTTTCAAGGCAGATCCAGAGTGTGGTTGGGACAACGCTTTTTGACTGTTAATTGTGAAGAAATAAGAGCCTAATATTTTTATTCCTCAAAACAGAAACCAGCCTGATAGAAACAAGTTGATAATAAGAATGACAACAGCATGAGTGAATGTGAACAAAAGAATGAGGAGAAATGAGAAAAAGAGTCATACCACCGTGGGAAAAAAAAGAATGAACACAGAGAGATCTTTAGAAGCTCAGGATGGCCAGTGGAGGACTGATGAAGAAGAAATATAGTCAATGTGAGTTGGCAAGGGTTTGAGATTCATTTCTCCTCAGATGAGAGCAGCTTGGATGGAGAGATGAAGTTTGAGTAGTTGAGGAAGGTTAGCCAATGAGTCAATTGAGGAAAGGGGATTGAAAACAGATCTTGAGGCAATCTGAAGTTTACAGGGGAGTTGAAAGTAGTCAATCAAGGAAAGGAGATCAAAAAGAGATCTTAAGAAGATCTGAGGTTGAGTGAGGAGTTGAAAGTAGTCAATCAAGGAAAGGAGATCAAAAAGAGATCTTAATAAGATCTGAGGTTGAGTGAGGAGTTGAATGGAAGTGTAGAATGGGAGGATTAGAGAGTCAGGAAGGAGGGATGAGGTTCAAGTGAGAATAATGGAGCAGAGTGGAGTTAGGGGAGTCAAGAAGGAGAGAATGAAGTAGAAGGGAATGAACAATAGAAGTTAATAGAAGAGAATGAACAATAGAAGTTAAGGGATGAGCTGTGACAGGTACAGGACACGTAAGTGGCAACCTTGGACAGAGAAACACGCAGAGATGAAGGCACAATATGATAAAGTTTCAACAAAAATCCATAAATATTATTTCCACTATGGATTCTCCACCCAAAATAAGGTAGGGTCACTCACTGACCCCGCCCTTGAAATATAACTCCTTCATATTGTAGACAATTAAATAAGAATTGACCAAAAGGTCACAGAATCAATATGGCACCTTTTGGCATATTTATTAAAAAAACATATTGTCATGTAAAGGTTTCACACCTAAGATTCAGTCAGAATTGAGGTGTTGTGTATATTTTAGGAGTTACACACAGAAATGTGTTATGTCACAATTCCCGCATGCAGTCATGTGTCCCTACACAACCCCTATGTACCTATAGCAGCACATTACCACATACAGACGTCCAGGGAGCAGCCAATTTTGCCACGCACACCGTGGATCCTACCCTGCGCACATCTGAATGGACTGATCCCGGAGTCGGGATTGGTTGTGACAAATCTGATGGCAGGTACTGCTCACAGGAGATACAACCTAGTAGGGTTTACCTGGCATATGTCATAATTTGTCATATGGATTCAAAATGATCCAAAAACCTTAGAAAATAAATGAAATATTATATAATTAATTTTAAGGTATTTTAAATAATAAATCAAATATTTAAGGTTACCACAAAACAGACAGATGCTAATCTTTGAAGACCACAAAACACTACAAGGAGTGGCCCTAAAAACTATTGAAAATTACCTAAGTACTCATCAGAATATGGAAAATCAATGAATTTTCACATCTTTCTACTTTAAACCAATTTTAATGGTACAAATGAGGGATAAGTGCAGAATGATCAGAATTAAACCATTAACAGATTGACAGATCCTGGGGCTGAAACAGTACAGAAATCCTGCAGATCTGAGGACAGCTGATTTAAAGAACCAAGTGGACATGCTAAAATTGCCCTGACTGGCTTACCAGCCTCAGCCCATGAGCAGAACACTCTCAATTTCCCCTAAGAAGCTCATTATCACGCCAAAAGGCATTTATAACTATCCTCTTTGGATCCTTTATTCCCCATTCATTTTACCAGGAATTTGTTATTATCAATCAGAAAACGTGTTATTGTTAGTCTATTGCTTATAAGTAGATAAGCAAGTGATTTATGAACTAGTCTGGAGTATTATGATTACTTCCCCAAACTAACCAACCTGATTCAGTGAATTTTAGTCTGGCAATAAATGCCATCTGCCCTAAACACTTTACCTGAATCTTTTCAGGATTTTCTGTTGAATTATTGCTCATTGTAAGTGTTTACCTTCCTGCCTTGGCAATTGTGCTGTTTCGCACAGCCATATCAGTGGATAAGTCCTTATAAGGCACCCATTATCATTCCAAGGTTCTTAAAATACCTAAGGAGGCCTGTTGAAGAGAGGTTGTGTGTCTGTAAAGATCACCAATAGTATAATACTGTGGCCCCTCATTTTATAAAAATTTGAAAAGCCTTTTAACCAAACCAATTAAAACTTTCACCAGCTTTTAAATATATTTATTATTTGAGCTTTTTAAGTGTCTATCTTTGGATTATTACTACTTTTATTATTCCAGTATTTTTATCACTCTATGTAGCTAAAGGACTGCAAGGTTTGTGGTATCAGAGAGCTGAAAAAGAAGAATTAAGTTAATTGAATTCTTGAGTGTGTTATAACACTCTTTAATCATTTTTTTGAACATACTTGTCTAATCATTCTTTTTTTTGATCATCCTTCTGGAACCAGTCATTTTTGACTGAGAGGTTTCTTTAATCTTGAAATCTGGAGTATTAAAAATCCCTTATTTCTTTAAATTTGAATTACACCAAGCTATTGCTGAGTCCTTTGAAAAGTGCCAGGTTATTCTTGTTCAAACGTTTCACTGCTTTTCTTCTAGTGCTTCATAAAACAAATTAATTTGTTTTGTAAAGCCACCCAAAGTTATCTGGTACCCTTCAAGCACTTGATTGAAGAGTGTTGGGAAGCTTCATTAAAAACCTGGAGGTTGGTTGGGATTGAGTTGATATTTCCTAATCTTCTGCTGAAAAACAGATTTATCAGCTTGTGGTAATTGTTACTTACAACTGCCTTGTTTTATTTAACTCTGAACAAACTTTGACTTACTTTTTCCAAGTCTTTTCCTGCACCATCTTGCCTCAGATATAAGTGTTGTTCCATTGGTACTGACTGATGAAAAGTAGATTGGTCACCAAGACCAGACTATATTTGATTTCAAACCAACCCACGTAAGTGAGAAGCTTCACAAGAGTAAGGTAATGAAAAGAAATAAAAACAACAAACAGGGAGATGTTCTGACTGAGATCAAGGAGTCAAAGAGGGATTGAATATAGAAGAGATCAGTCAGAATGAATGACAAGCCAGATCAAGGAATGTTGACGATTCCTATAAGCACCTTGAGAGATCTGTGAAGGAGATAGATGAGCTTGAGTTGATTGATGAGTTGAAGAGTCCCTTCTTACAATGATCAGACTGGCTGCCAATAGAATATAATTGAGTGTGGGTTGGAGTTGAGATTGGGCAATTGGATTGAGTTATTGGTGGAGAGAGAGAAAGTTGGTTGGGATGGATGAGATAGTTATTGAGTGAGTTTGTTGATTGTTTTGTTGATGAGTTTGTTGGAGAGCTTATGATTGATCCATCTATGCAAGCAAAGATCCAGAGAGAGAGTAGTCGCGTGTCGAGACAATTACAGATTGGAGTGTCTGCACTGGAGACTGACGCAGATGGTGACAGGTGAGATGTGAAATGGTTGAGACAGCGCATGTCAGGAAATCCTACTAACATCTCACCAGATTTTGTAAGGAACAGGAAAAGAAATATAAGAAGAAACTCAGGATGAGAAACAAGAATACAAGTGGAATGAAAAACGCACCAAAAATGTGCACATAGCAATAAATGGATCTGGGACAGGTGATGGAAATGAAACAACAGAGTATCTTTGAGAAACCAAGAAGAAAGACTCAGATTCTAACAGCCCAGATCAACTCATTAATCAATGAAAAAGAGAGCTAAATGAATTTACAAGTTGATTTGTGGAGGTCTTGTTTGCAGCTTTGGTCAAAGCATCAGCAGTCATTGAGAGGGAAGGGACCAGTTTAAGTTTGATGAGTCCATTCTCATAATCAGATCGCAAACGTTTTGTTTTGAGGTTGATATTTTTAGCTTTTGAGATTGATCCAAACTTCTTGATTTTGTTGTCAAGCCCCTTGTTGTCAATAAGATGGAGAGGAAACTTGAATTTGATTTGATAGACCTCTTTGATGAGCTGTTGCAACCACCAAGATTCCAATTGGCAACTGGACAGTGCCACACACTTGGATTTGGTGGATGAGTGTGTGATGTTCTGTTGTCTTCTGCTTGTCCAGTACAATGGGCTTCCGCTGAAGGAGCATATGAAACCGGTTTGAGAGATTATTGAAACGGGATCATCACCCCAGGTTGCGTTGCTGAAGCAAATGAGTCGGTCTGAGATCAAGCGGTGTTGTCACGCTTCGCACTTAGGGATTATTGTCTTCATCACTTCAACATGCCCTCTCCTCAGTACCATCTACCTCAGTCTAAAAGCGTGACACAAATAAAAGCCCAACCTCAATGGTTCAATCCGCTATTTCCTCTGGCTCGCGCTGACCTTCCAATCTTGGCGACCAACTCAGTATATACTTGCAAACTTTGCGGTTAACTCCATACCGGTCGGCCATCCATTATGAGATCCAATCTCCTTCCCTGGCCAATCAACAGCCTCGGACTTCCATCTTTGGTCATGCATTGTTCTTTAGTTCCCATCTACGTCTAACTAAGCCATCACTACTTTACAGTTCCCAATTGGACTAGTCCCTACCCTGCATACACTATTACCTCTCATTTGCATTACCTTCAACGTCAATCGCTCCTTTCCCAATTCTTCATACAATTGTACGCTCAGATTCTATTGTCTCGCACTTACGCTATGACCTCAGATCTATACCACTGCTTCATTTCCTATCCCGTTCCTGTCATTCATTGCCTCACCCCCTCAACTGTAGTTAGCTCATCACCAGGTTGTATCTAGTCACTTTGGATTACCTTATAAGGGCTATCCCCTTGCCTGATGATTGTCTCCTCAGTTAGTTAATTTCATAAGTTCTCCCATTTTGCTACAACCTAGTCATCACATTGGACTCAGGTTGAGTTTCCTTCTTTGGAACACATTCCATACCTCTTGCCGTTTGTTTAGTGGCATAACCAAGTTTGCACTTCGCAACTGAGTCTTGCTATTTTGCACTTGCCCTTGCACTTGGTATTCCTTTGCGCTCACAATCATCTAAGAATTGCCCTATAGTACGTGGGGTGGTTGTGTGACAGTAAATTAACTAACTCAGCTCATCTATTGTAGCCTGCCAATCTATAGTAGACTTCTTCTTCTCAATGTCACGTACTTGCTCAACCGGGAACGCTTCCCTTGCCCCTTACAATGATGAGATCCATTGGGTAGGGAGAACCAGCGCTCCTTGGGCCCAACAACCCTTAGATCCCGTTCCTCCTTCTAAATCACCATCTGTTGAACCTCTCAATGATCCTTGGGCTCCTCCACGGGATGCTCCGACGGACCCTCTTGCGGAATTGGCAGACTCCGACCATTCTTCCAATGAAACCTTGACTCATGGTAGACCATAGGTTTGCACTACTGCTCCCAAGCCCAATGCTCCAACCCTGCTTTCAAAATTGATCCAGGCCCTCACTCATGGTGCCCAGCGATCTAGTCCAAGTACTCCCAGCTTTTTCACTCCGGGCATGAAACAACCCAATCATTTTACGGGAGAACACCCTCATAAGCTTAGATCCTCCCTACAGTCTTGTAAAATCATATTTTCAAACAACTCCAACAACTTCCCTTCCGATAGAAATAAAGTTATGTATGCTTTTTCCTTCTTAGGAGGTAGAGCCTCGCAGTGGTTTGAACCGTACCTCAAACTTTTGTCCAACAACAGTCCCACTTGTATTCTCAACAACTGGGACAGGTTCCAGCAACAACTGTTTACCCTGTTTGGAAATCCCAATGAAGTTTGAAACGCCAAATACAAACTTTATCGTTTAGTTATGAAGGAGAATAGTAGAGCTTCTGTTTATATTTCTCATTTTCAAACCTTGAAGTCTTTCATCCAGTGTAACAAGGCCGCTCTTCTATTCCATTTCCGAGAGGGTCTACCGGCACGCTTAATCAAACAGCTTGCAGTTGGGGGTCATAAGACAACCTTGCTTCAGCAGCTAATCAATTGAGTGATTGAGCTTGATAATGGCTATCATGACAAGAATTGCTCTTGGCCAAACAACCATGGACTGTCCACCTTGGCTCCAAGGGTGGACGACTCCTTGAAGCAAAACACAAGGAACCCAAAACCATCCAAACCAACCCCGACTTTGAACTCCAACTCAAAAGGGAAAGCCGTTTCCAAAACTCCAAAGTTCTTGGACAAAGAAACCGGGATGCTTCAAAACGAGGAACGGCTACAAAGGGAAAAGAAAGGGCTGTGTATGTATTGTGGAGGAAAACATTATGTCAACAGCTGTGCAAAGCGGCTAAGCCGTCAAAAAATTAGCTTGTAGTTTTTCTGACACTTGCGAGGAAAACTACACATTATCTAAATCACAGCGAGTAAATCTTTGCACTTGCAAGTCACTAGGTGCTCCGAGTTCAAGATTTATCCTATTCCATTCCAAAAACACTCCTTATCAAGTATTACTTGATTGCGGCGCTAATGTTTCCTTCATCAGTGAATCTTTTGCCACTTCCAAAAATCTCAGGCATTCCGAGATAGATAAATTTCCTATCTATTTAGTAAGTAGTGTGACTGAACCGTCTTATTGGGTTTCCCAAAAGGCAAAATGGACCTTTGCATTCTCCAATTTCCCCAGCTTTGAATGGGATTTATTTGTCTTGGCTATACCCGGAATGGATGATACCATTCCAGGCCATGATTTCCTAGTTTACTGGAATCCGGATGTGAATTGGAAAGAAGGATTAATTAACCTTTGAACCTTGCACCCCCAGAACGCTAACCTTTTGTTCAATCAGGAATTAAACAGCCTACCTGAAACTGTCATTGAGTTGGATGACACTTTTCTGCCAGGAGATTTGCAATATCCTGACCTTCATTCCCAAATTCCCTCTTCAGATTTAGGAGTTATTGCTTACCTATCCAGCTTACCTCTTTTCTGTTCCTTTGAAGAGAAACAGAAACCAACCAAACGGTGTTTTTTGAGCTCCCTAATCCTCTTGCACCATGCAAGCACCTTGAACCCGGTGCTCAAAGATGACAAGATTGAAGATTTAGAAATCATTTGAGAGTCTTTACCTTTGGTTTATCATGACTTTGCTGACGTCTTTTCATCTGCAAAAGCAGATAAACTGCCTCCATCCCGTCCTTACAATCACAAGATTGAACTTACTGGCCCACCTCCGGCACCTTTACTCTCTCTCAATGCAAGAATCAATTGCGCTTCAAGACTACATTGCGGAAAATGTAGCAAAAGGATTTCTTTGACCGAGCGATTTGAATACCAGTTCACCTGTCCTATTTTTTCCAAAGAAGGACGGCGGACTTTGCCTTTGTGTTGACTACAGGAAACTGAACCAGGTAACCCAGAAGAATGCCTATCCAGTACCTCCTATGTCACATCTCCTCACCCTCTTCCATGGAGCTACTTATTTCTCAAAGTTAGACCTTCAAGGTGCCTATAACCTAATTTGCATTAAGGAAGGTCATGAGTATTTAACTGCAATGAGAACCTGGTCTGGCAGTTATGAGTATACCGTCATGCCTTTTGGCCTTTGTAACGCTCCTTCCACTTTTCAACATTTTGTCAACAACATTTTCTCCAATCTTGTAGGTAAATACCTTGTGGTATATCTTGATGATATACTAGTCTACTTGAGGAACCTCAAAGATCACATTGCACATGTGCAAGAGGTGCTGCAGCAACTTCACAAGAATGACCTGTTTGCAAAAGCCTCTAAGTGCAAGTTCCATTCCTCTTCATATCATTTTTTGGGGGTCGTAGTCTTGCAGCAAGGACTATTGATGGACCCAGCCAACAGAAAACGCATATTGGACTGGCCCTCATCATTTTCCGTTAAATCCCTTCAAGTTTTCCTTGGTTTCAGTAATTTCTATAGAAGGTTTATTGCGCGGTACCCCAAAAAAACCGTGAATCTTACTAACCTTCTTCAAAAAGACACTCCTTTTGTTTTTACCAAACAAGCTGATTTGGAGTTCAAAGCTCTGAAGAAAGCTTTCACCACTGCTCCAATACTTGCTCACTTCAATGAGCTAGCTCCCACTATTGTCAAAACAGACGCAAAAAACTATGCAATTGCAGGAGTAATCTTGCAATTCTCTTCCTCCACTTCTCTCTTTCATCCCGTAGCTTTTGAGTCTTGCAAGTTGCTCACTGCAGAGCTTAAATATGAGATTCATGACAAGGAACTTCTTGCAATCATTTATTTCTTGAAGAAATGGCGTTAATACCTTTTGAGTCTTAAGTAATCCTTTGAGGTTTTAACTGATCATAATTCTTCAAAGTATTTCATGAGCTCAAAAGTCCTCACACGTAGACAGGCACTATGGGCCAAATACCTCTCTGAGTTCCACTTTACGATCACGTACCGTCCTGCAAAACAAGCGGTAATTCCTGATGCTTTATCACTTTGGGACAATGTTTACCCAGGGGGGGGGAGCACCTTTGCCAAAAACAACCCTGAAAACGTTAGGACACTCTTCTCAACCCAATCTGCCCAACTCAGTCCAATCATCTCTTGCTTACAAGATTTGGTTTCCAAACTCTGACAAGCTCAACACAACAACCCCAAGTGTATTGAACTTTGCAAAAGTGCAAACTTATTAGATAGTAGTTACAGTATTAATGATAATGACTTTTTAGTCTATGATAATTGTATAGTAGTACCAGATAATTCTTGCATTAAGTTAGATATCTTCAAGTCACGGCACGATTCTCCGCTTTATGGTCATCATGGGCAGGATAAAACCTACCAATTGATTGCACAAGACTTCTACTGGCCTGGTATGACCAAAGAAGTAAAAGACTATGTTAGCGCGTGCTATGATTGCAATTGTAACAAGTCCTTGAAACACCAGAAGTATGGGCTACTCCAGCCACTTCCCATTCCGCCTCTTCCTTGGCACTTGCTGTCTATGGATTTTATCTCCCAATTACCCTCTTCTAGTGGATATGATGCTATTCTAGTAATAGTAGATTGCTTCTCAAAGATGGCTTTATTTTTACGCAGTAATGTGACGGCCTCTTCAGAAGACTTAGCTAACTTTTTCATAGAATATGTATTTTCAAAACATGGTCTCCCTGATAATATAGTTAGTGATTGTGGATCTCTGTTTGTCTCAAGCTTCTGGACCTTGCTATGCCAACATTTGAAGATCACTCGCAATTTATCAACGGCTTACCACCCAGAAACCAATGGGCAAACCAAGAGAGTTAATCAGATTCTCAAACAATATCTTTGAATGTATGTCTCCTATCAACAAGACAACTGGTTGCGATGGCTCCCACTAGCCAAATTTGCCTACAACAACTCCACTCATTCCTCCACCAAACAGTCACCCTTCCAAACTCTTTATGGTAGAAACCCAACTTTCTCTTCCCTTCACGTAGCACCTTCTCAACCTGCTACCAATTACCTTGAACAAATTGAATCCCTTCAATTACAATTTCAAACCAACCTTGAAGAAGAAAACCAGCGCTATAAGGAGCAAGCAGACCAAGCTCGCACTTTGGCTCCAACATTTGCAGTAGGAGATCAAGTATGGCTCAATGCTCGCAACATTTGCAGCACTTGCCCAACTCGCAAAATCTCCAAAAGAAAGCTTGGCCCTTTAAAATTAGAATCAGTCATCTCCCCTAACGCCTTTAAACTTACTTTACCTGCGAAATGGAAAGGTATCCACCTGGTCTTTCATGTGTCTCTCCTAGAGCCAGCTCGAGTCCTATACCCAGGCAAGACTCATCCCCCTCCTGAACCGGTCACTGTCCTTGATCATCAAGAGTGGGAAGTAAGCCGTATTCTGGATTCCAGGTTACGCAAAGGAAAACTTCAATACCTTGTTGAATGGTCTGGTTTCCAGTCGGACAAAGATTGCACCTTGTGGGAACCAGCCCATCACCTTTGCAATTCACCCAACCTGATTGAAGACTTCCATGCGAGCTACCCTTGCAAACCTTGACAATCATAATTCTATCCCATCCAGTTCCATTCCATTCCATTCCACATTTCATCCCATCCAATCCCATTCCATTCCATTCCACATTTTATCTTATCCAATCCCATTTCATCTCAAATTCTATCTCATCCAATCCCATTCCATTCCATATTCCATCTCATCTAATCCCATTTTATTCCACACCATCATTCCATCAGTTAAATCATCCATCTCACTGTGTTATTTCTTTTTCTCAATTTCCCTTTCATTTCTACTAAATAAAACTTCATTCCTTATTATTTAAAAAAAAAATTCTATTTATAAAAAAATATATATATATATATATATATATTTATAATTACAAAGTTTCTTTTACTTCTTTCTCCGCATCCTCCCAATTTGCCGTCAATTCCGCAACAATGGATTGAAAAGTATCCAGCTCTTCATCTTTGATTAGTGCGGACATTCTTTGGAGAACTAGCACTTCCGTTACAATGTGCCTCTTGAAGATCTCCTTGCACCTTGCAATCCAAGCTTGCTTTGGCCAAGCATTCCATCCGCCTTCCTCCAAGAGCTCTTTGTACGCTCTCTTCCTTTGGCCTCCCAACGTGCCTTCTCCAATATTCTCCGTCAGCCGCCTTGCATCCGTTTTGATTGGCCCTACGACTCGCACCGGATCTGTTTTGCCTTGGCCTTCCATTTCTTCCGTTCCATCCACTCCATCCCTTTGATCTCCTTCATTTCCTTCTCCCAATTCATCCGCTCCTTCTCTCCCTCCATTTTCGTTTCCTCCATTTCCCGATTCTCCTTCCGCTTTGTTTCCTTCCTCCTCCCTTGCTTCCTTGGTTATAATTCCTACCGGTTCCGCACCGGAAACTTTGTATCGCACCTCGGCATTCATCTGGGCCCCCGGGAGTTCAGTTGGTGGTCCCCAGTAAGGTGGTGGTGGTGGTGGTGGTGTGTTTGTAGTATATCTTTGGAAATGAGGCAACACTAGCAAAACAAGCAAAATTAGTTATTATTTTATGATCATTAGTCAGTCCAGATTATTACTTACCAGGAACTCAAGTCCCCAAGTATTCAATCTCCAGCAATGGTGGTATCTTGTAGTTAACCCTTGGTGCAGACCCGACTTTGCATCTCCCTCAATGATTCCGTGGGACCCTTGACAGACGACTCAACATTTATAGGGAGGTTACATGCCACTTTGCGGAGGCGACATTGCTTGCACTTGCCTCAAAGGCCTTGGACGGCAGTACTAGGGATACAACGCTTGTTTCAGAAAATACAGTTTTTGCAACGGCGGGACAATGATGACGACATTCTATATAGATTATAAATTTATCAAGTAATGAATTAAATAATGTAAGGGGTATACAGTAATAATTAACAACTTGAAATCAATGGGAAAATTTATCTGAACGCTTGCAGGAGCTTGCGTCTTTATACCCGGGCAACTGTCACGCTTTGCACTTAGGGATTATTGTCTTCATCACTTCAACATGCCCTCTCCTCAGTACCATCTACCTCAGTCTAAAAGCGTGACACAAATAAAAGCACAACATCAATGGTGCAATCCGCTATTTCCTCTGGCTTGCGCTGAACTTCAAATCTCGGCAACCAACTCAGTATATACTTGCAAACTTTGTGGTTAACTCCATACCGGTCGGCCATCCATTATGAGATCCAATCTCCTTCCCTGGCCAATCAACAGCCTTGGACTTCCATCTTCGGTCATGCATTGTTCGTTAGTTTGCATCTATGTCTAACTAAGCCATCACTACTGTAAAGTTTGCAATTGGACTAGTCCCTACCCTGCATACACTATTACCTCTCATTTGCATTACCTTCAATGTCACTCGCTCCTGTCCCAATTTGTCATACAATTGTATGCTCAGATTCTATTGTATTGCACTTACGCTATGACCTCAGATCTATACCACTGCTTCATTTCCTATCCCGTTCCTGTCATTCATTGCCTCACCCCCTCAACTGTAGTTAGCTCATCACCAGGTTGTATCTAGTCACTTCCGATTACCTTATAAGGGCTATCTCCTTGCCTGATGATTGTCTCCTCAGTTAGTTAATTTCATACGTTCTTGCATTTTGCTACAACCTAGTTATCACATTGGAGTCAGGTTGAGTTTCCTTCTTCAGAACACATTCCATCCCTCTTGCCGTTTGTTGAGTGGCATAACCAAGTTTGCACTTTGCAACTGAGTCTTGCTATTTTGCACTTGCCCTCGAACTTGGTATTCCTTTGCCCTCACAATCATCTAAGAATTGCCCTATAGTACATGGGGTGGTCATGTGACAGGTGTCCTAACAAAAGGGTTAGATCCTTGGTATGAGGGAGGTATTTCCATACATGACAGATTTCATTCCAGTGAGTCAGACCTGGTTTTTTGCAGTGTTTGGCCAGACTTGATACGGCAAAGCTGATATCTGGACAAGCAAGACCAGCTATGAAATTTTACCAACCGATGGGTGAGCGATAGCTGACGTTCAGGTCAAGGAATTTCTGGTGATCGTTGTTGCTTGCAGGTGATAAATGGAGACCAGGAGTGAGTGGAGTGGACACAGCACGGCAGTTAGTCATCTTCATTTCTCTCAAACCCTTCTTGATGTGAAGGGGAAGTGACAGCTGGATGAGACCATCTTTGCAAACAACCTTCATTCCCAGTAAGGTATTGGGTTTGTGGGCTGACGAGTTTTTTGAATTTGGATAGAAATGCTTTCTTGAATTGATCTACTTCTCCCTCTACCAACAGATTGTTGATGTGGAAGAAGATGGCCAAGCTACCATCTTTACCAAGATATAAGCATGGGTCGCATTCTGATTCTGAGAATCCCTAAGCCTTAATCCAATCAATAAGCATGTGATACCAGTTGCGCGGTGCCTGTTTGAGTCCATATAGAGACTTCTTCAGTTGTAGATATTTGGATCTGCAATTGCATCCGTATGGGGTTTTGATGAACACTTGTTCATCTAGCTCGGAATGTAGGAAAGCGCCCTTAACATTGAGTTGCAGGAGTTTTAGACCCTTGTCAGCAGCGTAGGTTAAAACCGCTTGCAAAGAAGCTACTTTACCGGTTGGTGCGTAATTTTCAAGATAGTTGAGACCGTATCTTTGATTGAATCCTTCAACACATATTTGAGTTTTGTAAGTTTTGGGTTTGCCATGTGAGTTGAGTTTGATTTTGAAGACAGGGACTGTATTAAGGGGATTGGTGAAGTCATCATCATCCGCTTCTTCCCAGACTCCTTGATCTTCAATTGTACCAAATTCCTTTGCTGCAGATTCTTTCCAGTGGGGAATCTTCAATGCTTCCTCAAGGGTCTTTGGTATTATATTTGAATAGAATCCATATCAATCAGGCTTTGAGAGTTTATCTCAATTCCGCAGCGTGGGTTGGAGATTGCCCTCAACTGAGGATTCACTAGCAGGGGTGCCTTCACTCTCCGTTTCTGAGGCTTTGCTGTCCAATTCATCATTGATATCACGGATATCTTGATCAGATTGAGAGGAGGTTGAGTCGGGATTAGTTGGAATGATTGGAGAGGAAGTTGGAGAAACTGTTATCTCTTGTTTGTTGGAGATTTTGATGGGTTTTTGATTATTAAAGATAATGTGTTTTTTATCAATGATCTTCCCAGCAGTATTGATGACTTTGTAGGAGAGAAGCTGTGGATTGAAGCCTACTAAAATCCCTGAAGCTCCCTTTTTTTCCAATTTAGAATGAATGTAAGTGTGATTGAGTTTGTAAGTGAGAGAGGAACCTATAGGTTTAATATAGTCTCTAGGCAAGTGTTTCTTGTGCATCTTTAGCAAGGGCAAATCTTCACCTTTTTGCTTTTGTATTTTGTTTAACATAGGCAACATCCTTTGACCACTTCATGCCAACACAATTTTGGCAGTCCAGAGTCCAAAAGGATGCTCAAGCAGCTTCAATGACAGTTTGATTTGCTCGTTCAACCCTGCTGTTGTGCTGTGAATGGTAGGGTTCTCTGACAATTTGATTGACTTGATGACTCCAATAGTACAATTGTAGTTTTGAGTTCACAAACTCGCCACCTCCATTGGAACATACTTCTTTAGGGTATTGGATGATGATTTTCAATCAAGAATATGATTTTATTGGCCGAGTCACTCTTTTACTTAAGAGGGAAGCTAGCCAGATATCCAAAGTACGAGTGAATCAGATTTAGAATATACCTGAATCCTCCTTTTGACGTGGGATTGATGGTCCCAATAAGGTCCAAGTGGATTTTGTTGAAACATCTTGAAGCAGTGGTCTGTTGAAGTGCAAATGGCTTCTGAGTGATTTTGGCTTTGTTGCAGCTGAGAAAGTTGAAAGCGCTTTCATCAGCAGGCGGGATAGTGTACTTTAGAAACTTCTCCATCCTTCCAAAGCTGGCATGCCCTAACAAACAATGAATTTTCATGAGATTGGCCAGTGAGTAATAGCACGCTCTGTTTTTGGCCAACATGTCAATGACAAACAGATTGTTGCTTATAACACCCAATAGAAGAGTTTGGCCGTCTTTGTGAAGTCTGAAGATGCTTGGATTGGAGGCACCGTCGACGCCGAATAGAGAGCCTTTGATCATAAGAGCTCCCAGTGAAATGAGATTGACCTTGGACTTGGGAACCCACACGGCTTCAGATAGGGTGATGAACAAGTCTTTGGTTGCAATAACAGCTTCACCGGTACCCTGGATGGCTATAGCGGCGTCTTTCTTGCCAGTCAGGATTTTGTTGAGTCTGCTGACAATGATGATGTTGTTGAAGAAGTCTTTGTTGGTTAGCATGTGCACAGAACATCCGGAATCCAGAATTTATCAACTGGGAGAGACATCCATTCTGCAGAAAAAAGAGTAGAAATGCGCTTCTTCTGACTGTTTTTGTTTTGACTTCTTCCCATGATTGTGGTGATTAGCTGGTTCAAGTTTGGGAAACTCAAACCAACAGGAGCTAGCCCCATGCAAGGTGACAGCTGGATTGTGCTTGCCGTTCTTGCATCTTGGTCCACAGTACAGGGCAACATTGATGGGTTCAGCTTGATCCTCCTGAGCGATTACTTTGTTCTTATGCTGAATAAGGTGATTGAGTACAAGGTTGATTTTCACTTCAGTCGTGGTGTGCATAATCTGAGACTTCATGTTCTGCAGCAAGGATGGAAACTTTGAAAAGTAACAGGTAGGCAATAATATCCAAAGGAAGTTCAATGCCTACTTCAGTCATTTTCTTGAGATAAACCTTTACTGAAGTGACAAAGGCGTTGATGTTGGATTCCATAGTCAGGTGTAGGAATCCATTGAAAACCCTGGCCCTATTAGCGGACTGAGATGATGCAAAATGATTCCAAGTTGATAACCAGATGAGTTTGGCGTTGTCAATTACATTGTTGTAAGTATTGGAATCTAGTTTGGCCATAATGTATGCCACAAATTCCTGATTGATCTCTTCATCTAGTCAAATCAACTTGTCAGGATTGTCCATGATGGCAAACACGCCCCGTAGCTTGAATAATTTCTCAAATTTCTTCCTCCACATGCTGTAGTTATCCGCGGTGAGTAGTGGGGTAGATTCAATTAGGGACTCAAGTGCTAAGGATTTGAAGTTCATGGATGATTCCCCCCCTGATCCTGGCGTTTTTGATGACCCCGGTTGTTTCATTTCAAGCAAAAGGCTTTTAACCGTGATGAAAAGTAGATTGGTCACCAAGATCAGACTATATTTGATTTCAAACCAACGCACGTAAGTGAGAAGCTTCACAAGATTAAGGTAACGAGAATAAATAAAAACAACAAACAGGGAGATGTTCTGACTGAGATCGAGGAGTCAAAGAGGGATTGAATATAGAAGAGATCAGTCAGAATGAATGACAAGCCAGATCGAGGAACGTCAACAATTCCTATAAGCGCCTTGAGAGATCTGTGCAGGAGATAGATGAGCTTGAGTTGATTGATGAGTTGAAGAGTCTCTTCTTACAATGATCAGACTGGCTGCCAATAGAATACAATTGGGTGTGGGTTGGAGTTGCCATCGGGCAATTGGATTGAGTTATTGGTGGAGAGAGAGAAAGTTGGTTGGGATGGATGAGATAGTTCTTGAGTGAGTTTGTTGATTGGTTTGTTGATGAGGTTGTTGGAGAGCTTATGATTGATCCATCTATGCAAGCAAAAATCCAGAGAGAGAGTAGTTGCGTGTCAAGACAATTACAGACTGGAGTGTCTGCACTGGAGACTGACGCAGATGGTGACAGGTGAGATGTGAAATGGTCGAGACAGCGCATGTCAGGAAATCCTACTACCATCTAACCAGATTTTGTAAGGAACAGGAAAAGAAATATAAGAAGAAAATCAGGATGAGAAACAAGAATACAAGTGGAATAAACAAAGCACCAACAATGTGCACATAGCAATAAATGGATCTGGGACAGGTGATGGAAATGAAACAACAGAGTATCTGTGAGAAACAAAGAAGAAAGACTCATATTTTAACACTGACTACTATCAAACTCATCCCTTCCATTGATTCCTCATTCATAAGGTTCTGGACCTTGTTCCTGGTTACATTTAAATATTTTTGTAACACTCAGGAGGGCAGCCTAAAAAGAACCTCTCCCCTCCACAGAACTGCCTGCGGCTCAGTACTGTTTTGAGTCTTAAATTTGATCCCCCGGGCCAGGATCAAACCAGCAACCTTGAGATTTAAAGTCCCAATACTTTTGGAATCAACCTCAAAATCCAATCCTTTTTCTCTCTTTTCTGTTTTGTCTTATCTCAGATCTGATCACTGGAGGAAACCTATTTCAGCAGTAAGTACTCCCAATTGTGCACTGCTTGGGAAAGATTCTTGGTGTTTTTCATGAAACCCTACTCTTTCAACATTTGTGAGCCACTTTGGAATTCTGCTCTTTGGATCCTCAAGGAAATTCTGTTATTGAAAATGGCATCTACTTGTACTCCCACCACCTTTGTTTGACCTAAGATAATTAAGATCAAACCTCAGAACAAGAAATTAGGGGCCAATGGGGTAAATGTTGAATGGTTCCTGGACTCTTACAAAATGGCCTCTGAAGTGGATGGGGCAAGTGAACACAATATGGCCTATCAGTTACAATTCTTTATCTCCTCTGATAAATTCATGGAATTAATCAATTTGTTGTGGTGTTGTTATATAGCCTTGGTCAGGAACCATGCCACGGTAAATGCTCTCAGCATTTGGGATGCACCCGGGCTCAGCAGAAGCCACAGCAGGCCCAGCAGTAGGGAATGCGGGGCTCAGCATACCAGGCCTGGGTCTGGCTTAACTGGTTGTGCCGGGTGTTGGCACACTCAGCATTTGGTAGGTCACGCTCAGGATTTGGGATGCATGCAGGCTCAGCAGCAGCTGCTGTAAAACTCCAAACAGTGGTAGGCCGTGCCAGTTCTGTGGAGGGGAAAGGTGCTGTTTAGGCTGCCCTCCTGAGTGTTACAATAATATTTAAGTCTAACCAAGATCAAGGTCCAGAACTTTTTAAGTGAGGAATCAAGTAGTAAAGGATAACATTTTTTATGATAGTTGGTAGCAATGCAACTGCCCTATCTGAGGCAAGATTATGTAGGAGATATTTGAACAGAACAAGTTAAAGTTTGTTTAAAGTTCAAAATAAAAAAGCTTTTGTATGTAAACAATGCCCAAAAGCTAATAACTCTGGTTTTCAGCAGAAGATTGGGGATGATCAACTCAAAACCCAACCAACCTCCAGGTTCTCAATGAACATGCCCAACTCTCTGCAATCAAGCACTTGAAGGGTACCAGATAACTGAGGGTGGACGTTGTAAGACTCCAAACGGTGCTAGACCATGGAAGTTCTGTGAAAGGAAAAGGTGCTGTTTAGGCTGCCCTCCTGAGTGTTACAAAAATATTTAAATGTAACCAAGATCAAGGTCCAGAACCTGGTAAATGAGGAATCAAGTAGTAGAGGATAAAGATGATAGTAGTTTGGTAGCAATGAAACAGCACTATCTGAGCCAAGATTATGTGGGAAAAACTTGGATAAAAAAAACCTCAAGTTGGTTTAAAGTTCAAAGAACAAAGCTGTTGTATGTAAACAATGCCCACAAGCTAATAAATCTGGTTGTCAGCAGAAGATTGGGGATGATCAAATCAAACCCAACCAACCTCCAGGTTCTCAATTAACCTGCCCAACTCTCCACAATCAAGCGCTTGAAGGGTACCAGATGACTGTGGGTGGCTGTACAAGACAAAGCACTAAGTTTAAGAAGCTCTAAAAGGAAAAAGTAAACTGATTTGAAGCAAGGATAACCTCAACACTTCTCAAGGAATTCAAGAGTAGGCTGGCAGAATGCAACTCCAAAAAAATAAGGGAGGTATAACACTCCAGGACTTAACCTTAACAAGACCTCTTCAATCAATTGTGATTGGCTCCAGAAAGATGATCAAGGAGGGATCAAGACCAGTATTGTCAGAGAAAGGGATCAAGGAGTGCCCGTATAACACACTCAAGAATTCCAACAGACAGAATTCTCTTCAACCAGCAAGGCTATTGGTTGGTGATAAGGATCAGGCCACAGAGGGGCAAATACTCAGCATCAATGGATCAGGGGGGGAAATCATAGATATAGCCAGGATGAGGATCAGGATTCAATTTCAATGATGAAGGGGGACATATGCACACACTCCTCTGGATTCCTTGAAAAAGGCAGGGCAGAGCCCCTCCTTTTATAGACCATGGGTCCCTATAGACTATTTACATTAGAGATTTACAAATAGAGCCAAAAAAGGTTTTTTTTTTCTTTTTTTCTTTTCTTTTTATCTTTATATTTATCTTTTTTTTCTTTTTCTTTTTTTTTGAGGATGGTCATGAGAAAATAAAAGAAAAAAAGAAACAATCAAACAACTCAAAAAAAAATTCAGCTCTCTGATACCAGGAACCTTGCCGTTCTTTAGCTACAGAGAGTGATAAAAATGCTGGAATAATAATAATTATTATTATTGCAATGATAAACACTTAGAAGCTCAAATAAATGATATAATAAGAGCAGTCCAAGGTTTAATTGGTTTGGTAATAAATGGTTTTCAATATAATATAAAAGAGGGGCCACAGTATTATACTACTGGGGATCTTTACAGACTAGCAACCTCTCTTCAAGGGGCCTCCTTAGGCAGTTTAATACCCTTGGAATAAAGATGGGTGCCTTAGAAAGGACTTATTCCACTAATGGCCGGGCGTAGCAGCACAAATGGCCAAGACAGGAAGGGTAACACTCACTCTGAGCACTTTACCACAAGAATCCTGGAATAATTGGAAGGGTTTCAGAGCAGATGGGGTGGATTGCTTGACTAAACTTCAAGGGTTGATTGGTTAATAAGAATAAATAATACTACTATAGACTAAGTCATAAATCACTTGCTTATCTTCATATAAGCACTTAATTAACAATGACACAGTGTCTGATTGATAATAATAATTCCTGGTAAACTGATGATGGAATAATGGATCCAAAGAGGTCTGTATAAATACCTTTTTGGGGTGATTTTGACCTTCTCAGGGAATGTAGAGAGGGTTCTGCTTGTGTGCTGAGGCTGGAAAACCAGTCAGGGAATAATTGGCGCATCCACTTGGTGCTGTCAATCAGCTGTCCTTAGATCTGCTGGATTTCTGTACTATTTTAGCCACAGGATCTGTTAATCTGTTATGGCGTAAATTTGATCATTCTGTACTCATCCTTCATTTGTACCATTGATATTGCTTCAAAGCGGGCATATTTGGATGTTTACTAGTTGTTTTTCATCTGCAGATCATGTAGATAATTTTTAATAATTTTTATGAACACTCTTTGTAGTGTTTCATGGTCTTCAAAGATCAGGGTCAGTGATTTACATGGTAATCCTTGATCTTTGACTTATTATTAAAAAATGTTTTAAACTTGATTTTCATTAATTTTATTTGATTTTGATCCTTTTAGATCATTAGTAATGCATATGTCAGTTGGTTACATATACTAGGCAACTCTAACTAGGTTGTAGCTCTTCTGAGCGGCAACTGGTTGTCAGATTAGTCATGATGGATCCAGACGCAGGGATCAGTTAGTACAGATGTGCGCGGGGTAGGATCCCCTGCGTGCGTGGCAGAATCAGCTGATTGCGGGTCTCTAGTGCGCGGGAATCTGCTACTACGAGTACGTAGGGATATGTAATGATGCAGGGCTGCGCGCACGAATTGTGACATAACACATTTCCGCATGTGACTCCTAAAATATACACAACACCTCAATTCTGAGTGAATTTTAGGTGTAAGCCCTACACGTGACAACACGTGTGAAATATTAGAATGGCCAAAAAGTGCCATACTGGTGTTGTAATTTTTAGTACTTTTCTTTTTATTTATTTTAAAAATGTAAGGACTTGGAATTCAAGGGTGGGGTCAGTGAGTGACCCTACCTAATTTTGGGTGAGGAATCCATTTCTGTAATAATATTTATGGATTTCTCACTCTTTATTTTTTTAGTTGAGATATTCTTATTTTTTCATAGTTCTGTGTTGCTATTGACAGGTTGCTCTGTATTTAGTAGCAAGCTGACATTCCCCCACTCCAAGATATGTCTATATCTGAAAAATAATTTTTGGGTTAATGCCTTCTGGTGGCTCTGTATTTCCTTAGGTGTATGGGTCCATCAGGGATATTATGTTCAGGCAACCATTCATCTTTATCAGCTGATTCTCCCTTGTATCTAGCTAGGTAGAGTCTGACGTCTTTTCCATTGATCCTATCTTTTTTATCTTTAAGGATCTTGCTAATTTTTCCTTTGTCATTTTCAGGCTCTTCTGTAACTGGTGTTTCAAGTGAAGGAGTATGTTCTCCATTCCTTGGGTGGTAGTGTTTGATAAGACTTACTGGGAAGACTGGATGTTTTCTAGAAAGCTCATGACCAAGGATTACTTCCACAGCATTTTTACCATGAAGTTTATTAATGGTGAAAGGTCCAACAAAAGCTGGTCTAAGCTTTCTATTTCCAGCTATGTTGGTAAAGTTGGTGGTAGAGATCAAGACTTGATCACCAATCTTGAAATCAGGTTCCTTATGGGTTTTATGCAACCTTTGCTGGTTATACTCCACAGCATCCTGGACACACTTAAGAGCATTTTTTTTTTGGCTACATCTATTATGTTTTTGAAATCAAGTGATGTAGGGTGAATATTTGTTGCTGGTGGTTAAGGTTATCCTTGGGTAATTTAGGAATCCATCCTCTTTCTAGTATGTAGGGTGCTTCCTTATTAGTAGAGTGCTTGCTAATGTTGTAGGCCACCTCCAGTGCAGGTAAAAGGCTAACCCAATTGTGACAATAACCGTCAGAATTTTTGTATTCTAGTCCAAAGCCACAGAATCTCCTGAGCATGTCTTCCAGGGTCTGAATCATTCTTTCAGCTAAGCCATCTGTCTGAGGGTGATAAGCTATAGGGAAAGCTAAGGTGGTTCCAAGCATATCATGAAAATTTCTCCAGAACTCAGAGGTGAATTTAGGATCTTGTTCACTGATAATAATCTTGGAAACTCCAACATCAGCAATGAATCTGTTCCAAAATAATAGGGCAACTTCCATAGCAGTGTCTTCCTTGTGATTAGGTAGAAACTTTGCTTTCTTGGAGAACCTATCCACAATGACTAAGACTGAGTTTTAGGAATAGGCTCCTCCTGGTGGTAGTCCAGTTACAAAGTCCATGTTGATGATATCCCATCTTTTCTTGGGTTAAGCAATCTTTTGCAGTAGACCAAACTGTTTCCCAGTGGTCCTGTTGGACTTCTGACAAGTTTCACAACTGATAACATACCGTATAGTGGGGTCTCTCCAATTAATCCACCAAGCAGTTTGTTTAACCTTATCAAAGGTTCTATCAGCAGATAAATGACCAGATGAGCAGTTATCATGGCACTCAGCCAAGACATATTTGATATGGTCATCCTTAGTTAAGACTATAACACTTGAATGTTGATGCCTATAGTATACTAGAACATCCCATATGTTGAACCTTCCAGCTTTGTATGGTTCTGTCAGCCTGCTACTTAGCACAGAGCAACCTGACAAAGCAGCAACAATAATAATATTAACAAAATAAAGATAAATGAATAAATAAAATTATTATAAAATGAAGGAGTAGGAAATCCATAAATATTATTGCAGAAATGGATTCCCCACCCAAAATAAGGTAGGGTCACTCACTGACCCCACCCTTGAATTCTTACTCCTTATATTTTTTAATTAATTTAATACAAAATGGTAAATGACCACGGCACCAGTATGGCACCTTTTAGCCATTTTAATATTTCACATGATATGTCATGTATAGGTTTCACACCTAAATTTCAGTCAAAATCCAGGTGTTGTGTGTAGTTTAGGAGTTACACGGGAAATTGTGTTTTGTCACAATTCCCGCACGCAGCCCCGCGTCCCTAGCGCTGGTCTCCTGCGTACACAAACTCCCGCACGCAGTCCAACGTTGGACTCCCGCGTACGCCAACTCCCGCACGCAGCCCCGCGTCCCTAGCGCTGGTCTCCTGCGTACGCAAACTCCCGCACGCAGCCCGCGTTGGACTCCCGCGTACGCCAACTCCCGCACGCATCCCCGCGCCTCCTATGACATCCAGGTACCGCTCAGAGAAGCTACAATACAGTAGGATTTACACTACATATGTAAAGCTACTACACGAGCATAGATTATGGTTCAAAAACCTTAAAAATCAATTAAAATTAGTTATTAACTAATTTCTAGTATTTTTTATTAATTAAATAAAGATCCAGACTCACCACAAAATAAGTTGATCAGAACCTTCAAAGACCACAAAACTACATAAGGAGTGGTCTTAAAAATTATTAAAAATTACATACAGGATCAGCAGAAGATGGAGAATCAATAAACACCCACGTCTGCTCACTTTGGACCAGTACTTACTGTACAAATTAAGGATCAGTGCAGGATCAGCAAAATGACTAATCTATTGATTAACAGATCCTGCAGCTAAAAAGGAGCTGTTCCTTGACAGATCTAAGGCCAGCAGGCTAACAGCACCTTGAGGACGTGCCAATCTTGCCCTGATTGCCCCCCTAGCCTCAGCCCATGGCTAGTACCCCTTCTAGAGGTCCTCAAGCACCGAAAAGGGAATATTTAAACAGGCTCTTTTGCCCTCCTGTTTCCAAGAAGTTAATCAGTTATCAGGAATTATTTATTATCAATCAGACACGGTGTCATTGTTAATCAAGTGCTTATATGAAGATAAGCAAGTGATTTATGACTTATTCTGTAGTAGTATTATTTACCTTTATTAACCAATCAACCATTGAAGTTTAGTCAGGCAATCAACCCCATCTGCTCTGAAACCCTTCCAATTACTCCAGGATTTTCGTGGTCAAGTACTCAGAGTGAGTGTTTCCCTTCCTGTCTAGGCCACGTGTGCTGTTAAGCCCGGCCATTAGTGGAATAAGTCCTTTCTAAGGCACCCATATTTATTCCAAGGTTCTTAAACTGCCTAAGGAGGCCCCTTGAAGAGAGGTTGCTAGTCTGTAAAGATCCCCAGTAGTATAATACTGTGGCCCCTCTTTATATTTTATATTTAAAATATTTATAACCAAACCAAATAAACCTTGCACTTGCTCTTACCATACCATTATTGGAGCTTTAAAGTGTTTATTCTTTGGAATATTATTGCTCCAAGTTCTTTTATCACTCTCTGTAGCTAAAGGACTGCAAGGTTCCTGGTATCAGAGAGCTGACAACTGGGGTTCTGGCCGGGAAATATCCTCAATAATTAATTGTTTAATTAATTATCTCCTGGACCAGTTATTTATATAAAAAAAATTATATATATAAGTAGAAATACTTATTATATATCTTGATCTTTTGATTTGTCCAGTGGATTTAAAAACCAACGGAGAATTGATCAATTATTATTTAAATCTTCTTAAACAGAAAAAAGAAGAAAAATTACGTAACTTTGTGCCTGTTGTTATAACTCCTGAACAGAAACAGGAGAGACTTCTTTATTATAGACAACAAATCTTAAAAGAAAAGGAACAAGAGTTAGAAAGAATTATCAATTTTAACTCCTAGTTAAGACAGCACAAAGAGTGGAAAACCTATCAAAGAAAGCTTTCTGCTTTTAAGAGACGGTATCCAAATTATAAAAGTGAGCTTTGATCTCCTTTTTATTTTTTTTTATATAAAAAAAAAAAAAATCACAAAAACTCGAAAATTATAATGAAAATTATTATAAAATAAATAAATATATAACTTATATTTTTTTATTATTTTATCCTTTCTAGTGGACTTTGTCTTTGGTGATCTTATTGACCAAGACCTCTTAGAGGACGTCCCAGACTGTGGACCCTTGGATTTGTCCCAAGATTTGATTGGAACCCACTCAGATCCCGTTGGAATACCCTCCAAGGACGGACCTGACCCCAACAAGGACTTAGTGCCTTTAAACCTTCATATAAGTAAGAAATATATTTTTTTTTAATAAAAAAATTACTCAAAAAAAAAAAAAAAAAAAATTATTTTTTTTTACAAAGTTTCGACAAAACTTATATAATCTTTAAAAATGCATCAAAACAGACGCAACACCCGCGCCAGTGGACGCGCCCCATCATATGGATCTTTGCCCGGAGGAACCCGTGTGCGCAAGGATGCCAGTCGCGAATGCAATGAGGATCGAGCCAGTGATCGCTCCAATCCGAGCGACCGTGACAACAACAGCGGCCACCAACTCGACCAACTCACCGTTGAAGGGCCGTCCCTTGTTGAACGTGAAATCCCAGGAGGATACCGTTCCACCTACGCCACCCCAGCCGGATTCCTCCAAGGAGGACAAAATAAAAGTATTGGTGAAAGAACACGTGGGTCATTGGGAACTGTTCAAACAGGCTCAGACCCAGGAAGACCAGCAGGGTATGAGAAAAGCCATATCTTTGGCAAAGAAGACTCAAATAACCCTCCAAAAATTGATTCCCAAGAAAGAAGTAGAAAGTTACGTGAAGAATTGGAATCCTTGGGACCAATTAGTTTCCTTAAGAGGAAACAACAACAACAAGAAGAAGAGATCTCTAGCCCATCAGAAATTAAAGAGTCCCAAAGAGTGGGACAACATAATATCTTTGGCAAGAAAATGGAAGAAAGTTTACCGCAATTAGACGTAGAAACTTTCAACTTGTTTTCCATAAATGTTTCTCATAACTTTGATATCATTGGCAAATGTTTTGATAAAGTATATGAGCAATTGGATAAAGTAAATACCAATTTTGGTAAAGTCATGCAATCCCAATCCAACTTGATCAAGATCAATGAGTTAGAAGTAAAACAAATAAGAGACAGCATTAGTTTGAGTAAAGGAGAACTAATGAATTACCTAGAAAACAATACTTCAGCTATCCAAGAAGAAATTCTTCTATCTATTGAGCAAATCAAAGAAGGTATTAATAAAACAGACCACACTTCACCTACTCATATTATTAATAAAATTGATTCATTAAGTAACAAACTTGATCTGGAATTAGGCATGATTAAAAATGATCTCAGAGATCTAAAGATAAACTTATCTCAACCCATTGCAGACTCTGATGAAATCAGACCTTCCAGGTACCACAGTACGCCCCAACTACCTTCTAGACCAAGACTAACAAGGCATGAATCTTTCAGACCTAGTCCCACTCCTTAAGTAGAACAAGCATTAAAATTACTTCCCCCTATCACTGAGTGGCCTAAATTCTCCGGAGAAGGAGAATACAATCATGTCAGTTTTATTAAGTTTATTGACTATACTCTGGCCTCTTATGAACTACCTGATAACATAGCCGTAGTAAGACTACCTAGACTATTTGAAGGAGTAGCCCTTGACTGGTTCATCAATAAGAGAGAAGAGGTAGGATCTTTGTCATGGAATTCATGGAAAGATTTGATTAAGGAACAATTTGGTACCAGAGTTTGGAAAAGAAAAATGATGAAAACTTTTGAAACTTCTTTGTTTGATCCATCTAAGGACAAACCTCACAAATGGTGCCTTGACCAGAAGAGAAGACTAGACTGCTTCTACCCAAATGCTGATAAAGAAGAAGTCAATGAAAGACTCCTCAACCTATGTCCAGGACAACTTAACCATAGCGTAAGGTGCAGAATGCCCATGAACTCTGACCTTTCCACTCTCATAGGAGTATTAGAAGAAACTATTGACATGAATGGCTTAGACAAAAAGCTTAATAAACCCAGAGAACCAACTACTAGGAATAAGGAAGATTATAATAACAAGAACAAAGAACTTCTACCTAACAACTCAGAAGCCAAGAATACTTTGGTGACCAAAGAAAAGACATGTTGGAATTGCAACCAAACAGGGCATGTAAGACCTGACTGTCCTTTACCCAGGAGAAAGATTAATCCTATTGAAGGAGAAGAGGATGACACTAATCCTGACCCCCAACTAGATGACACTGATGGTTCCATCTCTGAATGTGACCTAATTATCACTAATCCCATTAATGTCATCGAAGGTAACATAGAATCTTCCCTAGATATTAACCCTGTTAATGAAGATAGCAATTTGCCTCAAAAATGGACACCCAACATGAAAATCCAACATGTTTCTGAAGCTAAGACCTTAACCCTCAAACCTTCTATTGGAAAAGGGTACACAGGTGGTAAAACTTGTTATGCCACTGGCTTGATACAAGGTTCCCCTGTAAAATTACTTCTAGACAGTGGAGCCTTCTGCTCTTGTGTTGGAACTGACTACTTAGATAAACAGGATTCCAACTGGAAGAAAAACTTACTACCTGTACCTTGAGCTAAGTTCAGCAGCTGTAACTCACCTCTCAATGCTATTGGAGTATGGCCAACAGAAATCATACTCCCACACTCTAAAGGATCAATCAAGATAAAGATTGAATTTGTAGTACTTCAAAATGGAGTATGTGATTATTTTATTATAGGAAATGATTCTCTTTGCCTGTACGGGATAGATGTCTTCCAGAGTAAAGGGAGATATTTCACTATAGGAGGAGATTGGATCAAGAAGTTCCAAATATGCCATATCAATGCTAAAGCTACTGATTCCACTTATGAGAGACACTTAGAAACTTTTAACCAGGAATACTTTTCCCAAGCTGCCTTGAATTCCCAGCTTAGTGAAAACCAGAAAAGAGATATTCTCCAAGCATGCTTTGAGAACCAGAATGCTTTTTGCACTAAAGACCATCCCATTGGTAATATCAAAGGTCATGATATGGTCTTAACTTTGACTATTAAGCCTCCTTACCCTCCTAACCTCAGGAGACCAGCTTACCCTTCTAGTCCAAAATCTAGGACCGCTCTAGAAAGCCACATCCAAGAACTAGTGGACTTACAAGTCTTACGGAAAGTAGGACATAATGAGCAAGTAGACGTAACTACCCCCGTGATAATAGCCTGGCACAATGATAAGTCTAGGATGGTTGGAGACTTTAGAATGCTCAACAACTACACCCAAGCTGACTATTATCCTATCCCAAGGATTGACCACGCTCTACATAATCTTTCTAAAGCTAAGTTCATTACTACTATGGACATGTTGAAAGGCTTTCACCAAATACCTATCAGTCCGGATAGTAGGAAATTTATGAGAATTATATGTCATTTAGGCATATATGAGTATCTCAGAATGCCATTTGGTATTAAAAATGCTCCTTCCCACTTCCAAAGAATGATGGATACAGTCTTAGGAATGTTCATCAGACAAGGTTGGATGATGGTATACATAGATGATGTTATCATTTATTCAGACGATTGGGATACTCACATGAATAAAGTAAGGCTAGTACTTAAAACAATTGCCGCAGTAGGATTAAAAGTATCTATGAAAAAGTGCAACTTTGGATACGGAGAACTCAAAGCTCTAGGACACATTGTTTCTGGACTAACCTTAACTGCTGACCAAAGTAAGATAGCAGCAGTAATGAACAGACCTATGCCCCAGAACAAAACGGAACTCTTATCCTTTATAAGCTTCTGCAGCTATTACAGGAAGTACATACCTAAATTTGCTAACCTCACCAAGTGTTTATATGAGATCTGCAACAACAACACTTTGTTCGAAATGACTCATGAAAGATTGAAGAATTATGAGGAACTCAAAGTAGCTATGACTACTGCCCCAGTGTTGATACAACCAGATTATTCTAAACCCTTCAAACTTTACATAGATGCTAGCATGGAAGGATTAGGAGCTGCATTACACCAAGAAGTACTAGAAGAGGATAAACCAGTAGAGAAACCTATACTCTTCATATCTAGACAAGTCAAAGATACTGAAAAGAGATATGGTGCCAGCCAAATGGAATGCCTTGCTCTAGTATGGGCATTAGAAAAACTCCACTATTATTTGGAAGGTACAAACTTCGTGGTAATCACTGATTGCAATGCTGTTAGGACTCTCATGAACATGAAAACTCCTAGAAGGCATATGTTAAGATGGCAGATAGCCATACAACAGTACAGAGGTCAGATGACAATAGTCCACCAAGCTGGAGTTAAACATCAGAATGCTGACAGTCTTAGCAGAAATGCTCTACCAAATGATACTAGCAATCCTGCTCATGACCCAGAAGATCATGATATATTTCCTATACTAAACATTAACCTGTTTAATCTGGAAGCTCCCATCATAGGAATTCACACATGTGAACTAGAGGAATCACTGTTCAACTCCATCAGAGAAGCATACAACTCTGACATGAAGACTTTGATTAACATCATAGAAAGTACTTCCTCTCCATCTGAACTCATAAACAGTTTACCTGAACCCCTACTGAAGTCCTATAAAGAAGGAAGATTCACACTGTGGGATGGGATATTATATTACCGGCATAAACACTCTAGTGTTATAGTCTTGACCAAAGCAGAGCATATCAAACTTGTCTTAACTGAATGTCATGATAATTGCTCTTTGGGTCACCTGTCTATTGATAGAACCCTAGATAAAGTAAAACAGACTGCCTGGTGGATCAACTGGAGAGACTCCACTATCAAGTATGTTTCAAGCTGTGAAATCTGTCAGAAGTCCAACAGGACCACTGGGAAAAGGTTTGGACTACTCCAAAGGATAGCTGAGCCCAGGAAAAGATGGGAAGTTATCAACATGGACTTCGTAACAGGACTGCCCCCTGGTGGAGCTTACTCTTACAACTCAGTCCTGGTTATTGTAGACAGATTTTCTAAGAAAGCCAAGTTTCTACCTAACCATAAGGAAGACACCGCTATGGAAGTAGCCTTACTCTTCTGGAACAGACTAATTGCTGATGTAGGAATCCCTAAGATTATTATCAGTGATAGAGACCCCAAATTCACGTCTGAATTCTGGAGAAACCTCCATGATATGTTAGGAACTACCTTAGCCTTTTCTACAGCTTATCACCCTCAGACAGATGGATTAGCTGAAAGAATGATCCAGACTCTAGAGGATATGCTCAGAAGGTTCTGTTGCTTTGGGATGGAGTACAAAAATACAGACGGATATTGCCATGACTGGGTTAGCCTTTTACCTGCACTAGAAATGGCCTATAACAGTAGTAAACACTCTACTACCAAAGAAGCTCCTTACATACTGAAAAGAGGATGGATCCCCAAATTGCCCAAAGATAACCTCAATCAGGAGTTGACTAATATCCATCCAACATCACTGGACTTCAAAAACATGATAGATATGGCAAACAAGCACGCTGCTAAGTGTGTACAAGATGCTGTTGAATACAACCAACAGAGGTGGGATAAAACTCACAAAGAACCTGATTTCAGAATAGGAGATCAAGTTCTAATTTCAACCGCCAATTTCAACAATTTGGCTGGAAACAGAAAACTCAGACCAGCCTTTGTTGGGCCTTTCACTATCAAGAAACTCCATGGGAAAAATGCCGTAGAAGTCATCCTCAGTAATGAACTCTCTAGGAAACACCCAGTCTTCCCAGTTAGCCTTGTCAAACACTACCATCCCAGAGAAGGAGGAAAGACCCCTTCACTTAAAATACCAGTCTTAGATGAGCCTGAGAAGGACAAAGGAAAAGTTAGTAAAATCCTTAAAGATAAAAAAGAAAGGATCCAAGGAAAAGATGTTAGACTTTACTTAGTCAGATACAAAGGAGAATCAGCTGATAAAGATGAATGGCTACCTGAAAACAACATTCCAGATGGACCTATACACCTGAGAAACTACAGAGCCAGTAAAACACACTGAACCCCAAAAATTTTTTTTCAGATATAGTCATATCTTGGAGTGGGGGAATGTCAGCCTGCTACTTAGCACAGAGCAACCTGACAAAGCAGCAACAATAATAATATTAACAAAATAAAGATAAATGAATAAATAAAATTATTATAAAATGAAGGAGTAGGAAATCCATAAATATTATTGCAGAAATGGATTTCCCACCCAAAATAAGGTAGGGTCACTCACTGACCCCACCCTTGAATTCTTACTCCTTATATTTTTTAATTAATTTAATACAAAATGGTAAATGACCACGGCACCAGTATGGCACCTTTTAGCCATTTTAATATTTCACATGATATGTCATGTATAGGTTTCACACCTAAATTTCAGTCAAAATCCAGGTGTTGTGTGTAGTTTAGGAGTTACACGGGAAATTGTGTTTTGTCACAATTCCCGCACGCAGCCCCGCGTCCCTAGCGCTGGTCTCCTGCGTACACAAACTCCCGCACGCAGCCCAACGTTGGACTCCCGCGTACGCCAACTCCCGCACGCAGCCCTGCGTCCCTAGCGCTGGTCTCCTGCGTACGCAAACTCCCGCACGCAGCCCGCGTTGGACTCCCGCGTAGGCCAACTCCCGCACGCATCCCCGCGCCTCCTATGACATCCAGGTACCGCTCAGAGAAGCTACAATACAGTAGGATTTACACTACATATGTAAAGCTACTACACAAGCATAGATTATGGTTCAAAAACCTTAAAAATCAATTAAAATTAGTTATTAACTAATTTCTAGTATTTTTTATTAATTAAATAAAGATCCAGACTCACCACGAAATAAGTTGATCAGAACCTTCAAAGACCACAAAACTACATAAGGAGTGGTTGTAAAAATTATTAAAAATTACATACAGGATCAGCAGAAGATGGAGAATCAATAAACACCCACGTCTGCTCACTTTGGACCAGTACTTACTGTACAAATTAAGGATCAGTGCAGGATCAGCAAAATGACTAATCTATTGATTAACAGATCCTGCAGCTAAAAAGGAGCTGTTCCTTGACAGATCTAAGGCCAGCAGGCTACCAGCACCTTGAGGACGTGCCAATCTTGCCCTGATTGCCCCCCTAGCCTCAGCCCATGGCTAGTACCCCTTCTAGAGGTCCTCAAGCACCAAAAAGGGAATATTTAAACAGGCTCTTTTGCCCTCCTGTTTCCAAGAAGTTAATCAGTTATCAGGAATTATTTATTATCAATCAGACACGGTTTCATTGTTAATCAAGTGCTTATATGAAGATAAGCAAGTGATTTATGACTTAGTCTGTAGTAGTATTATTTACCTTTATTAACCAATCAACCATTGAAGTTTAGTCAGGCAATCAACCCCATCTGCTCTGAAACCCTTCCAATTACTCCAGGATTTTCGTGGTCAAGTACTCAGAGTGAGTGTTTCCCTTCCTGTCTAGGCCACGTGTGCTGTTAAGCCCGGCCATTAGTGGAATAAGTCCTTTCTAAGGCACCCATATTTATTCCAAGGTTCTTAAACTGCCTAAGGAGGCCCCTTGAAGAGAGGTTGCTAGTCTGTAAAGATCCCCAGTAGTATAATACTGTGGCCCCTCTTTATATTTTATATTTAAAATATTTATAACCAAACCAAATAAACCTTGCACTTGCTCTTACCATACCATTATTGGAGCTTTAAAGTGTTTATTCTTTGGAATATTATTGCTCCAAGTTCTTTTATCACTCTCTGTAGCTAAAGGACTGCAAGGTTCCTGGTATCAGAGAGCTGACAGGTTCCAAAAGAGGTTCAGGTAGGCTATTGATCAATTCAGATGGTGGAGAAGTACTTTCCATAATAGTTATCAGGGTTTTTATTCCGGAACTGTAAGATTCTTTGATTGATTTAAACAAGATTCATTCAGTTCACAAATGTGGATTCCCATTATAGGAGCTTCAATTTTCAAACTGTTAGTTTTAAGAATAGGGAAGATATCATTATCCTCTGGATCATAAGCAGGTTTACTTGGGTCATTGGGTAAAGCATTCCTTCTCAAACTATCAGAATTCTGGTGTTGAGTCCCAGCTTGATGAACTATGGTCATCTGACCTCTGTACTGTTGTATGGCTATCTGCCATCTTAACATGTGCCTACTAGGGGTCTTCATGTTCATCAATGTCCTGAAAGTATTGCAGTCAGTAATCAAAGTGAAATTGGTGCCTTCCAGGTAATAATGGAGTTTCTCTAGAGCCCATACTAAGGCAAGAAATTCCATTTGACTTGCACCGTACCTTTTCTCAGTGTTTTTAATTTGTCCGGATATCAAGAGTATAGGTTTTCCCACTGGTTTTTCATACTCTATGGCTTCTTGGTGTAAAGCATCTCCTAGCCCTTCCATGCTGGCATCTATGTAGAGTTTGAAAGTTTTAGAATAATCTTGCTGAATCAGTACTGAAGCTGAGGTCATTGCCGTCTTGAGTTCCTCATAGTTCTTGACTCTGTCATGAGTCATTTAAAACATGGTGGTGTTGTTGCAGATCTCATACAGGCATTTGGTTAGAAGAGAAAACTTTGGTAAGTACTTTCTATAGTAGCTGCAGAAGCTGATAAAGGATAGGAGTTCAGTTTTATTCTGAGGCATAGGCCTATTCATTACTGCTGCTATCTTGTTCTGGTCACCAGCTAAAGTTAGTCCAGAGACAATGTGTCCTAAGGCCTTGAGTTCCCTGTAGCCAAAGTTACACTTTTTCATTGATACTTTTAATCCCACGGCAGAGATGGTTTTGAGGACTAGCCTTAATTTCTCCATGTGAGTATCCCAATGATCAGAGTAAATGATAACATCATCAATGAATACCATCATCCATCCCTGTCTGATGAATAATCCTAGGAAAATATCCATCATCCTTTGAAAATGAGAAGGAGCATTTTTTATACCAAAAAGCATCCTAAGATACTCATAAATTCCCAAATGACAGATAATTATCATGAATTTCCGGCTATCAGGGCTTATAGGTATTTGGTGAAAACCTTTCAGCATGTCCATGGTAGTGATGTTCTTAGCTTTGGACAGGTTATGCAGAGCATGGTCAATCCTTGGAATTGGATAATAATCAGCTTAAGTGTAGTTGTTCAGCATTCTGAAATCTCCAACCATTCTTGACTTATCATTATTCCAAGCTATAATTACGGGGGTAGTGATATCCACTTGTTCATTATGTCCTACTTTCCTTAAGACTTGTAAGTCAACCAACTCTTGAATATGAGTTTCCAGAGCAGCTCTAGATTTTGAACTAGAAGGGGAAGCAGGTCTCCTGAGGTTAGGTGGCTAAGGAGGCTCAATGGTCAGAGTTAGGATCATATCATGTACTTTGATGTTACCAATGGGGTGATCCTTGGTACAAAAAGCATTCTGATTTTCAAAGCATACTTCTAGGATATCCCATTTTTGTTCTTCATTGAGCAGGGAATTCAAAGCAGCTTGAGAGAATTATTCCTGATTGAAACTCTCTAAGTGTTTTTCATAAGTTGATTCAGAAGTTTGAGCATTGACATGGCATATTTGGAACTTCTTATTCCAGTCTCCACCTATAGTGAAGTATCTACCCTTGCTTTGGAGTACATCTATACCATATAAGCAAAGAGAATCATTTCCAAGGATAAAATAATCACATACTCTGTTTTGGAGCACTACAAATTCAATGTTCAGTTTGACTGATCCTTTAGAGTGAGGGAGTATGATATCAGAAGACAATAATCCAACAGCATTGAGAGCAGAATTACAACTGCTGACCATAGTCTGAGGTACTGGTAGTAAGTTCAGTTTCCAGTTTGGGTCTTGTTTCTCCAGATAAGTTGAACCAACACAAGAGCAAAAGGCTCCACTGTCTAGAAGTAACTTAACAGGGGAACCTTGGATTAAACCAGTAGCATAGCATGTTTTGCCTGAAGTGTAAATTTTACCGGCAGAAGGTTTTAGAGTCAAGACCTTAGCCTCAGAGATGTGGTGAATCTTCATGTTGGGATTCCATTTTTGAGGTAAGTCAGAATCTTCATTGAGGGAATTTATGTCCAGAGAAGACTCAATACTACCTTCAATAAAATTTATGGGGTTAATGATCAGAAAATCACAATCAGAGAGTGATCCATCAGTATCATCAAGGTGAGGGTCAGGATTGTCATACTCTTCTCCTTCAATAAGATTAATCCTTTTCCTACGTAGAGGACAATCAGGTTTTACGTGTCCTTTTTGGTTACAGTTCCAACATACTTTTTCCTTTGATTCTGGAGTCTTCTTGACTTCCAAGGTAGGTGGATAAGAAGCAGGGGATTCCTTATTTTTGGCAGTATATTCTTCCCTGTTCCTAGTATTTTATTTCTTGGGGAGTCTGTTGACTCTTTTATCAAGATCATTCATATCAATAGTCTCTTCCAACACACCTATTAAGGTAGAAAGATCTGAATCCATAGGCATCCTGCACCTTACACTGTGGTTGATTTGTCCAGGACATAAGTTGAGGAGTCTTTCATTGACTCCTTCTTTATCAGCATCCCGGTAGAAACAGTCTAACCTCCTTTTCTGGTCTAAGCACCACTTATGAGGTTTGTCCTTGGATGGATCAAACTGGGAGGTTTCAAAAGTTTTCATCATCTTTCTTTTCCAAATCCTAGTACCAAATTGTACTTTGATCAATTATTTCCAAGAACTCCAGGATAAAGATTCAACTTCTTCTCTTTAATTGATAAACCAATCAAGAGCTACTTCTTTGGATAGTCTTGGCAATCATACCACAGCTATTGCATCAGGGAGCTCATAAGAAGAAAGAGTATAGTAAATAAATTTAATGAAACTCACATGGTTGTATTCTCCTTATCCAGAGAATTAAGGCCATTCAGTAATGGGAGGAAGTAACTTCAAATCCTGCTCCATTTCAGGAGTAGGACTGGGTCTGAAAGACTCATTCCTAGTTATCCTGGTTCTGGGAGGAACACTAGGAGGACTGGTGAACCTAGCAGGTCTAGTTTCTTCTAGTTCTATGACTGGAGAGTTAGTACAATTGAACTTCAGATCTCTGAGATCATTCTTAATCTTACCCAACTCCAAATCAAGTTCATTGCTTAATAAGTTAATTTTTTTAATAAGATGAGATGATGGAGTAGGACTAGTTTTCTTAACTTCTGCCTTAAGCTGGTCCATTTTTGCAAGAATATCTTTCTGAAGAATTGATTGGTTATCATCAATATGTTTCATCAGGTCCAACTTACTAGCTTTTATACTATCCTTGATTTGTTGTATTTCCAACTCATCAATTCTCATAATCTGATACGCAGGTATCAATCACTCTGAAAATACTCAGACTCAATTTGTCCAATTGTTTGATAAAATTTGTCAAATCATTGGCTAATAATAGTAAAATTGTGAGACAAATTTACAGAAAAGCTATTAAGAGCTTCTACATCTAATTGTGGTAAAACTTTTTCCACTTCTGTGCTAGGGATATTATGCTTTCCCAATCTTTTGGGTTCCTTAACTTCTGATGGGCTGAGGACCTCTTCTTTTTGGGGTCCTTTCCCTTTAAGGAAGCTAACTGATCCCAAGGATTCCAGTTCTGCACATAGCCTTCTACTTCTTTCTTTGGGATCAACCTTTGCAGAGAAATCTGAGATTTCTTTCCCAGAGAAATATCTTTTCTCATTCCTGGTTGATCCTCCTGGGTCTGAGCCAATTTGAATTTTTCCCAATAGCTCACGTGTTCTTTCACTAATACCTTGACTCTTTCCCCATTGGTTGAGTCCAGCTGGGGTGGCATAGGAGGACCTGTACCCTCCTGGGATAACCTGTTGGGCAATGGGGGGTTCTCCAATGCTCTGTTGGTCAAGTTGGCAGCCGCGTTTTTTGCCGTTGTTGTCCCGCTTGATGCTATGGTCACGGGTTCAAGCCCCTTCATCGCGCTTGCAACTGGAGTCCTTGCGCGTACAGGTTCCTCCGGGCAGAGATCCATACAATGGCGCTCTACCTGTTGCGCGGGTGTTGCGCCTATTTTGATACATAGCACCAAAAAAATGAGTAAGTCTTTTGTCAAAACTTTTGAAAAAAAGACTTGAAAATATAAAAATAATATTTTTTGTGTATTTTATATTTTTAATAATTTTTTATATATATTTTAACTCACTTAAAGTTAAATTCAAGGGTACCAACACTTGGTTGGGATCACAAATGTCCTTGTGGGGTATTCCAACAGGGTCTGAGTGAGTTCCAATCAGATCCTGGGATAAATCCAAGGGTAAGTCCAAGGGTAAACTGTCTGGGAAGTCCTCTAGGAGGTCCTGGTAAATGAGATCACCAAAAGAAAAATCCACTGAGATGGATAAAAACAAAAAATGTAAGTTTAATATTTTTTGTATTTTTTTGTGTTAAAATGATATTTTTAGAAAAAAATAATCACTTTTATTAATTTTGGATTTTTCTTTATCTTCAGGATTATTTAGTTTATAAATATCAAGCTTCCTTTGATATATTTTCCACTCTTTATGTTGCCTTAATAAAGAATTAAAATTGATAATTCTTTCAAGCTAAAGTTCTTTGTCTTTTATAACTTTCTGTTTATAATAAAGAAATTTCTCCTGTTGTTGCTCAGGAGTTATAATAACAGGGACAAAGTTATGGAGTGTTTCTTCTTTTTTTATTTTTAAGAAGGTTCAAATAATAATTGATCAATTCTCCATTGGTCTTAAGATCCACTAGAGAAACAAATGATCAAAAATATATGTTATAAGTATGTTAACCTATTTAAAAAAAATCAATAGACTGGTCCAAGGAATAAATAATTAAAAATTAATTATTTAAGGATATTTCCCAGCCAGACCCCCAGTTTTCAGCTCTCTGATACCAGTAACCTTGCCATCCTTTAGCTACAGAGAGTGATAAAAATGCTGGAATAATAATTATAATTATTATTCCAATGATAAACACTTAGAAGCTCAAATAAATGTTATAATAAGAGCATTTTCAAGGTTTAATTGGTTTGGTAATAAATGGTTTTCAATATAATATAAAAGAGGGGCCACAGTATTATACCACTCGGGATCTTTACAGACTAGCTAGCAACCTCTCTTCAAGGGGCCTCCTTAGGCAGTTTAAGAACCTTGGAATAAAGATGGGTTCCTTAGAAAGGACTTATTCCACTAATGGCCGGGCGTAGCAGCACAAATGGCCAAGACAGGAAGGGTAACACTCACTCTGAGCACTTTACCACAAGAATCCTGGAATAAATGGAAGGTTTTCAGAGCAGATGGGGTGGATTGCTTGACTAAACTTCAAGGGTTGATTGGTTAATAAGAATAAATAATACTACTACAGACTAAGTCATAAATCACTTGCTTATCTTCATATAAGCACTTGATTAACAATGACACAGTGTCTGATTGATAATAATAATTCCTGGTAAACTGATGATGGAATAATGGATCCAAATAGGTCTGTATAAATACCTTTTTTGGGTGATTTTGAGCTTCTCAGGGCACGTAGAGAGGTTCTCCTTGTGGGCTGAGGCTGGCAAGCCAGTCAGGGAAAGATTGGCGTGTCCCCTTGGTGCTGTCAATCAGCTGTCCTTAGATCTGCTGGATTTATGTACTATTTTAGCCACAGGATCTGTCAATCTGTTATGGCGTAAATTTGATCATTCTGTACTCATCCTTCATTTGTACTATTGATATTGCTTTAAAGCGGGCAGATGTGGATTTTTACTAATTTTCCATCATCTGCTGATCCTGTATATAATCTTTAATAATTTTTATGAACAATCTTTGTAGTGTTTCATGGTCTTCAAAGATCAGGGTCAGTGATTTACCTGGTAATCCTTGATCTTTAACCAGGGCCAAATTGGGGTCTCTGGCTGACCAGTGACATGAAGTCACTTTTGTGGCCACTTTTGTCCCCCATAAGTATCAAAACGTTCCCCATGAATTCACAATGATTGATTCAATTTTTCACAATGATGTACACAATATTTATTGTGGGTTTCACCTTTATGGGAAACAAAAGTCCAGAAGATTTCACTGCTTCTGAAAATGAGAATCACCTTGATTTCACCTTTTTGGAAATTGGAATTCATCTGTATTTCCCAAATCATGAACTTTTAATTCTGCCATTTCCACCAAGATAAAACAAGAACTATTTCTGGAAAAAATCAATTTTGTGAAACATGTTGATTTTTTTACAGGGAAATTGATTTGTAAAGGAAGTTTGTTTGTTGGAAAAATCAAAATGGTTATAAACCGTTTTCAGTTTTTGCAATTCTCAATTTTCACAGCTTGAAAATTATAATTTCACAAAGCTCCGCATCTCCTACAAACAGTTGGCATTTTTTCCAAGGCCAAGATTGCAGGCCATCAAGAGTCTATGTAACAGATGTGAGTATCTATACATGAAAACATAAATGCCCTCCCCATGCAAAATGAAATCAGTGCTGAATTTATCCCAACAAAAAAATATATAAATGAACAGAGAAAAAAATAAAGCAAGTTATAGCAAAATCCAAAGGAATTTTCTGTTCAGAGATGAGTCTTACACTCTTCCCAGCATTTCACTAAAAATAAATGTAACAAAAAGTGTCCGCCAGTGTCACTATGAATTCACAAGGGAATCACTTCAAATCAGCTCACAGTTCACTTTCTTTTTCCTGGTGCACCTGGGGCACAGGTCCCACTTTACTTGTGGGTAAAAAAGTGCAATCACACATTTTCCAAGGATCCCATCTTCAAGCTAATCCTTGGAGTTAGCTAACCCATCTCAGAGCTGGCAACATGGGCTTTGTACCTGGTAAAAAACCCTTAATTTAGCACATGAATGCCATAGAACTCAAGGGATTTTGAATGACCCAGGAGTATTTTTCAATGAACAGATCTCCCTCATATAATTTCACAAGGGAAACACCTCAAATAAACTCACAGTTCACTCAAATATTTTAAAAGCTTTTATGGATAGTGTTTTACAGGAAAGCCTTTTGTTTCATTCTTCAAATATTTATTCCATGTAAAAAACATGGATATCTCTGCCAGGAAATGCAGAATTTGAATAGATATCTCCCTAAATGTCTCACATGGAGGGTTGAAAAAAACCCAAGGTGGCACTTGTAAACAGTGATGGGAAGAAGAATCATACTGGGATAAAACAAGACAGCCAGGCAGAGACTTCCAGAAGAAAAGCAAGGCAAATCTCCAATTCAGTTTAGAGCACCAACTCATTTCAACAAACTCCTCAACAACTGTCAAGGCATGTGGTGGTAAATCTTCCTTTCTAAGACAAATCTTATTCTTCCTCATTCTCCCATCCTAGATGGGGTTATTGTGTTCCATTTACTTCATATCAATCAATTTTCTGCATAAAAGGTGCTAATGTGTTTAAACCACAACAATCATTGATTTTCAATAGCTTTCTCTTTTCAGGGTTTATTGTATGCTTTCTCAATACTCACCTGAGGAGCTGCCTTAGTTGCCTTTATTTTGCATTCATTGTTTGATCCACATGTTTTATATAGTTGGATTTCTGCACTAAAATATGTATCATCCTGGTGGGGATATCCTTTTTCAGAAGATTCTCTTTACTCATAATCTCCAAAAAAACCCCTTCTTTTTCTGTCACTACAACCAATCCAATTTGAACCTATGTTCAAAGGCTAAAAGCTTGGATTTTCAGTCAAATCCTTAAACAATCATTTGTACAAATTCAAAATGCCCCCCTGTAACATATTTATGCCATTTCCTGCCTGCATTAATTTTTGATTCAAGCCTATTTGACTTCAAATCAGATGTAGGAAGGAATGCCCATTGAGCATGGCGTGGCCACAGCCCAAAGAAACAATCACTATCAACAACAAAAGCCCACACATTGCACGGTTTCCTTAATGGACTCATTTGCGCATGTGAACCAATGTCTCCAGCATGCAAAGGCCAATCAATATTGACTAGAGCAACTCCCCAACAATCTTTGTTTGACAATATCTTAAACTTACAAAGCAAAATTTATTTGATACATGAAACTTGTTTCTTATAAAAAGAGTGAGGTTACTTTACAGACTCATCATAGTGTGTATTTCATCCACATGAGAGGGTGGGCAGAGGAGGGACTACACTCTTATGTGGTTGTAGTTTCACCTTTGCCAGTGCAGTGATGTGCACTCCCATATAGTAGGCCAGGCATGAAAATTTTGGCTGACAGAACCAAAGTGTGGTCCAGGTGACTTGAGCCCTGCCACCAAGGTTAAATTACACAACACCGGTATATGTAAATGATTAAATCACACTTCACTCAATGCTTTGAAAACCACACTCAATTTTGAACACACCTCACCAACTTTTGAACATTTCTCACTTGATTTGGAACACACCTCAACCTGCTAAACCCTCACCCAAGTGGACTTCAACACTCCTCACCCTGCACACCCTCACCAAAGTGAATTTGAACAATTGTTACCCAATTTATAACACTACTCACCATTCCAACCCTGACAAAAGTGAATTTGAAGAATTGTTACCCAATTTTCAACACGCCTCACCCTGCTAAACTCTCATCAAAGTGGATATCAAAACTCCTGACCTAATTTTGAACACACCTCCCCCTTCTACACTTGCGCTGAAGTGGATTTCAACACTCCTCACTGTGCTACATTCTCACCAAAGTGTATTTCAACACGTCTCACCATGCTACAATGCATGCATCCAAACAGGAGGATTTTGGTGCAACCTGGATTAAAGCATGGAAGTTGCACAAAAATGTTGGTGTTTGGATGCATGCATCCAAACAGGAGGATTTTGGTGCAACTTGGATTAAAGCATGGAAGTTGCATGAAAATGTTAGTGTTTGGAAGCATGAATCCAAACAGGAGGATTTTGGTGCAACTTAGATTAAAGCATGGAAGTTGCATGAAAATGTAAGTGTTTGGATGCATGAATCCAAACAGGAGGATTTTGGTGCAACTTGGATTAAAGCATGGAAGTTGCATGAAAATGTTAGTGTTTGGATGCATGCATCCAAAAAGGAGGATTTTGGTGCAACCTGGATTAAAGCATGGAAGTTGCATGAAAATGTTAGTGTTCGGAAGCATGAATCCAAACAGGAGGATTTTGGTGCAGCTTGGATTAAAGCATGGAAGTTGCATGAAAATGTTAGTGTTCGGAAGCATGAATCCAAACAGGAGGATTTTGGTGCAACTTGGATTAAAGCATGGAAGTTGCATGAAAATGTTAGTGTTTGGATGCATGAATCCAAACAGGAGGATTTTGGTGCAACTTGGATAAAAGCAAGGAAGTTGCATGAAAATGTTAGTGTTCGGATGCATGAATCCAAACAGGAGGATTTTGGTGCAACTTGGATTAAAGCATGGAAGTTGCATGAAAATGTTAGTGTTTGGAAGCATGAATCCAAACAAGAGGATTTTGGTGCAACTTGGATTAAAGCATGGAAGTTGCATGAAAATGTTATTTTTTGGATGCATGCATCCAAACAGGAGGATTTTGGTGCAACTTGGATTAAAGCATGGAATTTGCATGAAAATGTTAGTGTTTGGATGCACGCATCTGAACAGGAGGATTTTGGTGCAACTTGGAGGTCTGACCACTGCTCACGCTGATGCTTTGCGTCTGAGTCCTTCCATCAGTCCCACATAAGCAAATACATAGAATCCACTTGGGATGGGTAAGACGAGTTCAAGTCATCCAAACCGTCTTCCTTTGATTCAGATAGGTGTCAAGGCCCGCTTATTGTCTCTCTTAGTTTAGGTATCAACGCTCCTCATGTTTGCTTTGTGATCCATCATACGCTTCCAAAAAGTACTGAAGGTTATTATCAAGAATCAGGTTGTGCTGGACGTGATGGGCATTTTTTGGACTGTTTGCTCTTTTGTAAAACAAGTTATCTTATCCCACTCTCTGGAATGGTTGCCTCCAAGACTGATGGGATCACAAAACGTATAGGTCTTCATATTCTTTGACATCTTGGTCACAACCCAGTTTTTTGACATGGTGTCTTGCCACCCCCTGCAGTTTACTCTACGGCCCGATACGCTGTAAAAGTGGAACGCTGTTGTAGTACCCTCTTTGCTGACTATTTCAACACCTTCAGCTCAACTTGCGACTCTGGCAATCCTCTACCTTTCTCTCCTGAGCCCTGTAAAAATTGTGACAATTGCAAACAAGATCCTTCTCAAATCCTATACAATGACTTGACAATACAAGCTTTTCACATCTGCCACGTTGTTGGTTACATAACTAGAATGAACGGCCAAATAACAATGATCCAACTAGGGGATTTGATGCGTGGAGTTGGTCCTTCAATCATTCAAATCATTCAAACCCGCCAAGTTGACCAAGATTTCAATGATTTGCCAACCCATCTAGCTCCCAAGGTAGTGGGAGTAGACAAACTGAATTGCAATAAGATTGCACTCACTAAAGAGGTTGGCTGATCTTCTTAAAGACAGCATGCTAAAAATGAAGAATAAGAACGCTTAACTGCCCAATACATCATGATTTTTTTCTTCATTATTTCAATTTCCCTCGTTTTCATCCAAAGCAATTGGAAAACTTAATCCTTCACCTAATTTTGCAAGGTTACCTGGTGGAACAGTTTGTTGCTAGTACGTCAAATTGAGCCTTGTTTTTCCTTGATTTTGGTAAGAGTTGTCTGAAGATTGAGAAATTGTGTCTACCACTCCCGCTCAACCAAAGCTGCTTACACAGGGTCAACAGCTATATCATGCTTGGAACCAAGTCTCGCGACTTGGAACGGTACCGTGACACTATCATGACCGTGTACAAGCCTTGGTCCTCCGAAAATCAGATTCCAAACCACTTCAAAATCATTATTCCTTTGGTATCTGCTCTGAAAAGCAAGCAAGCGTCCAATTCAAACTCAAAGACTAATGTCAAAGAAACCAAGAAACAAAAGACAACCTACAGTGTTCAACAGGGCAAAACAACCACCAAGATTGCCGTAGCCCAAGCTTGTGGTCACTTGATCATATCTGATGATGATGATGATCATAATCACCATAATCACAATAGTAATAGTGACAAGGTGTGCAAAGATGAATCCTCTAAACCGGCTGAGGAATGAACTGATTTGAAGAATGGTCTTGCCTTCAATTGCAGATTGAAACAGGTGGGTAAGCGTCCGAGCAGCCGTGAGGATCAAGGTAGAAGTGTTCAAAGACAAAACGTTTTGTTGATCAAAATCAAATCCAAATGAAGACAATCAACAACTCCACTGGTAGTGAGGTGAAGAAACTCAAGGGTTGAAGGAAGGGATTTCTAAGTGTACGTACGTACGTATGGTGGCTAGATAAGAATAATGGGACCAATTGACCTTTAAACGGTCCATTTATTCTCAGGCTTCTGTTTCAAGGCTAAATTCAATTGTTCAAAAAAAATATATAATAAAAGGCATGTATTATTCATTTTCTGTTCTTGGGATTTAGATTTTTTGAATGTCTGTACGTACTCTCTACTTAACAAAACAATTGAAATTTTTGGAAAAAATATCAAATCAAGCATAAAACTCCAAAAAAAATACGCTGGAGGAAAAAAAATGTAAAAAATTGTAAAAAATTGAAAAATCCAGTACCATCAATATTTTTTTGTTCTTGTTAATGAGGGTGTGAGTGGAGAGTGAGGATTGCAAAGGGGAATGATTTTGAAAAAAAGAAAGATGAAGTCTCTTGAAGAGATTCTTTTTTTTTTAAAAAAAAAAACGGGATTCAAAACCATTGGTTTGATGTTGATGTTGATGGTGGCTTGGTAAGAAGATGGTGATGAGAATTTTGAAAGTGATAGGTTGGGAGTTGTGGAAACTGCTACAAAAAAAACACACACATTGATTGATTGAAGGACTTTAAGCATCTGATATGTTTGTATTCTGAGGTTGAATTGGAGTTCAGGTCCATTGACATCAATCTAAAATCAATTTTGATCCTTGCACTTTTGACCCTCCTCCTCTGATGTGGTTTGACCATCACCCTCAATCTTCTGAATCAATAGATTTCTGAAAAGAAGACTATATATATCAAAAATGAGAACCCATAAATTGATAATAATAATAATCACTTACCATGTTTGTTTAATTGTTTAATTTTTTTTTTGAATCAATTGAGTAGTCAGACATTGAGATCAAAAAAAAAAACACCAAGTTTGTGGTAATGTGGAAAGTGAGAGCATGCAAGAATTTCACAACTTTGTGCAGAGGCAGTCCTGAACATCCCATTCCAACCTTGGGCAGTTCCCTTCAAAACCATGTAGATAGCAGTAGAAAGTATCCTGTAATGATTTTTGGAAGATCTAAAGAGATCATTGATGCACAAGAGAGAAAGATGATTGAGATAGGCTTCAAAACCCAGGAGGCTAAGACCCCAAATTGGTCACAAGCCTGATCCTAATTTGACTTATGATCAAAGAAGCCTCCCAGTTTTTGAGCAAGCGGGAGTATGGGAGTCATGGATGAAGGGGAAACAATCAAAGAGTGGAAGAACATCCAGTATGAGCCGGATTGGGTGACTCTCTTGAGGTCAAATCAAGCAACCACATGTCATCAAGATTGTGAAGATCACTCAAGGAGTCTAACTCTCTCTCCAGCTTCACCTTGAAACCCTCACTCACCTTCAGCATCAACCTTGAGGCAATCCTCTTCTTCATCCCATCAATTTGAATTAGGATCAATACTTGCTGGACAAGACCAATGGGCCTTGGCGAGATGCCCGGGGGAAAAAATGAAAAAAAAAAAAACAACGCTGAGTGACTCGACAACAAGGATGACTCCCCTATTGCTGATACAATTCAACCTCAATTCTGGGTTTAGGATACACCTTCTATTGTTTATCTTTGCAGATTGCCCTCCTTGGTTTGACTTTTCTTTCTTTTTTTTTTCTTGGACAGTGGAACATTGATGGTTTTACCCAGCTGGGGGAGTAGGGTCCAATTGGGAAGGATAAAATAAAATTGATTTGGAGCTGATTTTTCAGTAATGCAACCAGATGTGAAACACAGCTGAAAGACTGGAAAAACACCAATGAAATTTGTACTATAGAAGTGAAAGTTTTACATAAAAGTGATATGAAATAAACTGTAAAATAATTTTTTTTATGAATACTTGAATTAATCAGAATGAAGCTGTCATTGCACTGTGGAAAATATTGATCACTGAAATTGTAGCTGGGATATCAAAATATACAATATTTAATTGGAAATTTTTATTCCATAAGGAATTTCAAGTGAGTCCCGGTTGAATCAATGTGAACATTCAAGTGAATTCAGGTTTTTTCCTTGGGGAATTACAAATGACATTCATTTTCCACCATGGTGAATACAATGTGAATCATATTTTATTTTTGATGTAAACTGAGGTGAACTCAAGAATACTCATTGGTGAAGAGAAGTTTCCCATAAAGGGATTCAATTGGCCAGAAAATGGGACTGGATGGTGACATGAAGTCACTGGCAAGCCAGAGACCCCATTTTGGCCCTGGTGTTTGACTTATTATTAAAAAATGTTTTAAACTTAATTTTAATTAATTTTATTTAAGTTTTGATCCTTTTAGATCATTAGTAATGCATATGTCAGTTGGTTGCATATACTAGGCAACTCTGACTAGGTTGTAGCTCTTCTGAGCAGTACCTGGTTGTCAGATTAGTCACAACGGCAGTTAGTACAGATGCACGCAGGGTAGGATCCGCTGCGTGCCTGGCAGAATCAGCTGCGCACGGTTCTATAGCATGCGGGAATCTGCTACTACGAGTACTTAGGGATATGTACTGATGCAGGGCTGCGCACAGGAATTGTGACATAACACATTTCCGCATGTAACTCCTAAAATATACACAACACCTCAATATTAAGTGAATTTTAGGTGTAAACCCTATATGTGACAACACGTGTGAAATATTAAAATGTGCAAAAAGTGCCGTACTGGTGGTGTAATTTTTTGTACTTTTCTTTTTAATTATTTTAAAAATGTAAGGACTTGGAATTCAAGGGTGGAGTCAGTGAGTGACCCTACCTAATCTTGGGTGAGGAATCCATTTCTGTAATAGTATTTATGGATTTCTCACTCCTTATTTTGTTAATTGAGATATTCTTATTTTTTCATAGTTTTGTGTTGCTATGGACAGGTTGCTCTGTATTTAGTAGCAAGCTTACAAAAAAGAAGAATCAAATCATGAATGACAGGAATGGGAAGACCCCAGCCTGTGCCAAGGATGGGCACAGGCAGCAACTGAGGGGATGCGCAGACAGGCTGACAGGCCTGGGAAACCGCTGGCCCGGGGATGACCGCCAGCAGGGCCCGCGTGGTCAGAATCCTTGAGGGGCACAGGACACATCACCAACTCAAGCAGGACACATCACCAACCTGCGCGGGCAACAGACAACTCACACAGGGAAACCGGTGAGCAATGAGAGTGCAGATTGGGGGTGGTGATCAAATTGGGTGTGAGGGATATGAAGTTTGAGGGGATGATGATTGGATCAAAGTGGATCTTGAGAAGGGGGCTTGATGGGGGAGTAGGATTGTTCCAAGAGTTAAAGAACTGATTAGAGGGATTGGAGGAAGTTGTTGATGCAAAGGGATCAAAGGATGATGAGGAGGAAGCAAAAGGGTTTTGATTGTCCCAGGAACTAAAAGGATTTTGATTTCCATTTCCATTGTTATTGTCAAAGATAGGTTTAGGTAATTTGATACCCCAACCAGGCGGTTGGAGGATCAAATTCTTAGAAGGTTTAAGACCCGGGAATTGATGGCCAATTGGCGCCAGAATCCAAGAGAAGACACTGGCATGCTTGCTGACAGCCGGGGAGATCCAAGTGAACTAATTGGTTTGAATGTTCACTCTTGATAAGATTGCTGGGTTGATACCACCTTGATTGATCACATTCTGACATAACTTATCCATGTTTACACCCGCCAAATAGGCCACTCCTAGCAAGATCTGCATGTGGAAACTGATCTTGACAAAGATCTCCAAGAAGGTAGTTTGATTATTGTTAGGGTGTTGAATTTGGATTGACCACCTTGCAATTGTGAGGGTCATGGCGTGATGGATGGCTAAAAGTTGTTGTTGTTGTCAGAGTTGATAATGATGAGGATAGGTTGGGATGGAGATGATGATGATGACAGTGGTGGTCACAATGAGGATGAAGCAAGCAAATTTGCTTGCAAACGGTCCTTGGCCCAAAAGGGAAGGAGTACCGTCAGAGAGGGGGGGATTTGAACACAGGACCGGGCGCTAGGAACCCAAGACATTATCCTAGACCACTAGGAGAGTGGGAACTGGATATGGGAATCATTCCAGATCAACAAGTTAAGGAATATTCCATTTCCAGATCAAGAGGAAGGACAGCCCTTTGTTCAAAGATAATTTCATAAGGTGAGTAGCCAGTGGTTTTTTTAGTTGAAATTCAATTGGAGAAGAGGACCAGAGGAAGAAATTTGCAATAATTCTTTCCACTTTCACCAGCCAGCTTGACAAGGGCAGCCTTCAAAGGAGAATGGCCTCTTTCCACCATGCCTTGACCTTCAGGATAATAAGGAGTGGTCACCCTATTTTGAGCAGGAAGCAATTGGATCATTTCAGACAGTTTTCTGCCAAACTCAGAGCCACCATCAGTTGAATAAGATTGAGCCAAGCCATAACGCATTGTCCAAGTCTCATAGAGGAAGGCTGCTACTGATTCAGAGCTAAGGTTCTTAAGGAATTTTGCTTTAACCCATCCAGAAAAATCATCTCTAGCCACTATGAGGTACTTAGCTCCACCAGCCTTAATATGAACCACATCCATAGCAATCCTTCCAAAGAAAGTGGACTCTCCAGTGGGATAACAAATTTCCTCTGGGTGCCTGAGATCATGTTTCCAACATACTTTGCAACTCTTGCACCATTGAGAGACTGATTTCTCCAAGGATGGCCACCAGAATTGTTTGGATATTCAACAATAAGTTTTGGTTTCCCCACAATGACCAAGGCCTTCATGAAGAGTTTCAAGGATCAAATATTGTTTCAAAGCAATAGTGACAACAACAAGAGCACAAGGGTTGCCTCTTTTCATAAGCCAAGTACCTTGGACAAAGAAACTGGAGGACTTCCTTTTGACTGATCAAAAATCTTTAGCAGAGAGATCAGGAGGCCTTTGGAGAGTGGAGAAATACTTCTCTAATTTAAACCAGAAGCCTTCTTGGAAGCCAGAATAATCTTGAGAGGAAAAGGTGAAGACAGAACAAATTAAGGGTTCCTCCTTGTCAAAATCCACTCCAACATCCAACTCTTCATCTCCAAGAGGGCGTTGAGATAATCCATCAGGCATCATGAAAGATTTTCCAGACCTATGAACAATATCAAAAGATAAAAACTGGATGAAAGCCACCTAACAAGTCATTGGAGCGTTTGGAAGACTGGGGGCATTGTTCATTTTGATAATGGATCCTGCATTGACTTGCAACTCAAAGTGTTGACCCCAGAGAACAGTTTGGAGCTTCTTCAACATTTGGGCCACACCGGAAAGTTCCAGTTTTGGCTGGGAGTACCTGGATTCCACCTCTGAAAAAAGAAGAGATTCATACAGAGCAGGACAATCTAAACTTTTTCCATCTTCCTGAGTAAGGACAGCCCCAAAAGATTGATAACTAGAGTCCACAGCCAGCTTGATCTTTCCAGCCCTAGGTCCAAAGGTGATCTTCTTCAAGACAATGTCTTTTCCAACAAATTGTTTTGAGCATCTGAAATGATTTTTCACAAGCTTGGGTCCAAAACCATTCAGAATCATCCCTGGTTAAGCAACGCAAGGGAATTCAAATTTTGGATAGAGAAGGGATAAAGATCCAAACATAGATTACAACACCTAAGAAACCTCTGACTTCAGTTGGATTGATGGGAGTAGGCCAAGAGAGAATTTTGTTGACTTTGGATGGAGCCATCCTTCTTCCTTCCTTGCAGACCACATGACCAACAATTTCCAAAGCAGGGACACAGGCAGCCAATTTGGATCCAGATACAGTGAGACCAGACTCCTCAATTTGAAACAAAATCCTTTCCAGAGTGGTTGCATATTCCCAGATACATCAACAGATTCTTAAATTCCAGGGTAAGAGCTCATTGTTATAATCAGAAACTGGACCTTTAATCCCGCCATTGTCAATAAAGATACCAGCATGATCAGGGATTTCATCCTGGAGGATCCAAATCATCTGAGCCTGATAGACTGCAACCAAATTGGTGGCACCTTGAGGTAATTGAGTAAGTTGGAAATGACCAAGAGGAGTATTGAAAGTAGTGAGAGGACAAGAAATTGGATGTAAGGATTGTTTGTCATAGCCACTCATAATGTCACCTAGACCATAGAAAGCTCTCCCAGAGAAGGATTCAACAAATTCTTCAGTAGCAGGGGGAATACCAGAGTCTTTAATAGTAACCTTATTTAGAGGCTGGAGATCATGAACTATTCTAAGTTTACCATCACTAACACAGAAAACAGGACTGGAATAGCTAGAAGGTGATTGTTCATATAAACCGGTTTGGACTTGTTTGCGGGCCAACTTGATGAATTTGTCAACTTTAGCAGAAGGGATTGGGGTCTTCTTCTTCTTCCAGGGATCATGTTCTACTACAGGGATAATGTAAGGAAGGCCATAGGATTCTTTCAAGATACCTCTCTCTTCTTCACAGAAAGAAATAGATTTTTCCCTAAGGGCTAAGACATTTTTGATCAAATTCAACTCACCAGGAAGAAGCCATCCATCTGGAACAAAGTTGACCACTTTCAGACATTCTTCAGTGACACGACCAGAGGGGATGAATGGACCAGTAAGAGATTGAGGTAAACCACAGTGAGGATTGCGGGATAGAGGGGGGTGCATAAGAGGAGGGTTGAGGTTGAGAGGCATTGGTTGGTTGACTGGTTGAACCTTTTTTGCAACTGGTTTATACTTGGTGGCAAAAGAGTCAAATCCTTTCTTTCTCCAAGCATTGACCAGTGAGATCTGACTACAAAAACTGAGGCAAAGTTCCAACATCTTCCAAGTTTGATGTTCCGCCTTGTCCTTGAAAGGTGCCTTTTCCATAAAAGAGGATCCAAAAGCTAACACATTGCTCACATGTGTGGCACAGGGTAGAGTTTTGAAAATGACAGTAGTAGAGGCCCCTGATGGCGCACAATTGGGAGGACTTACTTCTACCCCAGATTGCCTCCACTTAAGACCATACTCCTTCATACCAAACCCACCAAGAAAAGACTTAAGATTGGTATCTAGTTCAGACTCATTGCGGACATTCAAGACCGGAGTAGAGGATAATTGATCAGGCTGAAGGGAAAAAGGAAAAGAAGATACAAAAGACCCAGAGAGAGAAGAAATATTTTTGGAATTGTTGGATTTTTTATTTTTTTGAATTTTGGTCTTATTTGGATGGGGAAGAGATGATGAGGAAAACAAAAAATATGCCTCTGAGGTTGAAGTTGATCCATAAGTTGAATTCTGAGGCTGAGAGAAACTACAACTATCAGTAGGATCAACTAATCCAATAAAAAATGAGGCTGAGAGGAATGAGAGTTTTCCTTCTGCTTTCCCTTTAGAAATGTTTTGGGAGAATGACCAGGAAAATCTCTTTCCCAACAACCAGAATCCAAGGAACAAAGCGGAACTTCAATTTTTCTGCCATCAGCATCAGCAAGAAGGATTCTCTACCCAACTTGATCAGAAAAAATCAGGATAGCACCAAAATCCATTAAGAATGGTTGGCCCAAGATCATAGGACCTTCCAAACAAGTGATCCAAAAGTGACAAGTTCCAAAAATATTTTGACCAATTCAAACAGGAACATCCTCAGCAATAACAACCAGTTCACATGACTGGTTCCCTATACCATAAACCGCAGAAGTAAAGCTGACCCTTGGGCTAAGCTTGAGTTTGCAGGCCATAGCATCTGAGATTAAGTTGAGCTGAGAACCCAAATCCACAAGAAGAGAAACTGTTTTAGCCGATTCATCAAGATAGCAGGGAAGAAATCCAACAGGGCAGGAATACAGATTGGCATCTGAAGGGGGATCTGTTCCACCTGAGTCCTCCATCAAAGTGCCAGAAGAGACCTTAAATTTGTCCGGACCAATTTCCACACGTTGACAAGAAACCCATTTCTTCATGCCTTCAGCCACCGATGGGGAGATAAACAGCAGTTCAGCCACAGAAAGATCAGGGATTTTGAGATCAGAAATTTTCTTTAATACTCCTTCCACAGCATTAGGGTAGTCTTTGGAGATTCCCCTCTCAAACCAAACTTTGGGCTGGGTGGAGGGAGGAAGATCAGGTGAGACAAGTACTGGAAGAAGATCAGAGGATTGAGGGGGGTGACCAGATTGAAGAGGAGGAGAAGTATCAGAGTGATCCTGGAACATTTCCATGAGTGGTTGCCTTTCTACTTCCATGTCTTCCACATCAGAGGAAGGAGGCTCAGGCAAAGATTGACATTTGACAGGCTTTTGAAGGATTGAAGATGGAACAGGAGGAGACTTGTGAGGTTTGAGTTCCTCATGGCCTTGCCTAGCTGGATCAGATTGATAAGCACCGGAGAAGCTGGAAGAAGTGATAGCTGGAGGATACAAAGGTTGAAGAGTGCCACAGGGTGATTGAAAATCCAAGGAGACCAGAGATGCCTTCTTGGGAGTTGGCGGTTGGTAAGAAGCCACCACATGACCAATTGGACAAGATGAGTCAAAAGGGATCAAAGCACCATTAGGAAGAAAGAAATTATTTCCCTTCTGCTCTACTAATTTCTCCTCCTTGTCCTTCTGGAGTTCAGGACATCTACCAGTACCATGGCCTTCTCTATGACAGTAATAGCAGACTAAGGTGGATTTAGGAACAGAATTAGAAGGTTTAGGGGTAGCTAAAGAGGATATTTTGTGATCTATTTTATTCTCAAAGGCCTGAAGTAGCTTAGTAATCTCATCTATGGTAGCAGTATCCTTATTGGCCTGAGGGCTTGATTTAGGTCTGCAATTTGCTTCCTTCTTGCTCATGATTTTGTTGGATTCTTGGGAGGAAGGAGCATGGACTGGTTCAGTGATCCTAGGATTTTCAAAAGTTAAAGCAGTTTGAGCTTTCATGAATTTGTCCACCTCATTCCTAAGGATCAGAAAGACATGGATTTTGAATCAATTATCCCTAGTAGTGATCATGGATCCAGACTTGACCAATTCATCCCTAATCATTTCCTGCACTCCTGGCAAAAAAGATTGGAAAAATCAAACTCAAATTTTTTCCACAGTGTCAATGTGATTGTTCATGATAAGATAAGACTGAATAGGTTCCCAAGATTTTCTGAAAGACTGATAATCAGATGCTGAAGAGACACCACCATTGGAGATCCATTGAGAAAACAGAGCATCCAAGTCCTGTAAGGTAAACCTAGCCACATCTATTTTTCCCCAATAATCCAACATAGCCTCCTTCAAGAGCCTCCCATTATGAGTTTCAAATACATCAAAAAATTTGATCACTTCCATAACTTCATCAGAGGAGATAAAAAATTGTAACTGATAGGCCATATCATGTTCACTTGCACCATCCACTTCAGCAGCCATTTCATAGGAGTTCAAAAAGCGTTCCACGTTTCTTCCATTGAAGCCCAGGTTCTTGTGGGGTTTCAAGCGTGGCAAGAGTAGAGTTTCACAAAAACAACAAGAATCCTTCCCAGATGGTGCACAATTGGGAGGACTTACTTCTGGAACGAGTTTCCTCCACAGATCAGATCTTGATGATGACAGAAAAGAAGAAAAAAAGAAAAGGATCAGATTGGATTTTCAGAGTTGATTCTTCAATTTGGGACTGTAAATCCCAAGGTTGCTGGTTCAATCCTGGCCCGGGGGACCAAATGTAAGACTCCAAACAGTGCTAGGCTGTGGAAGTTCTGTGGAGGGGAAAGGTGCTGTTTAGGCTGCCCTCCTGAGTGTTACAAAAATATTTAAATGTAACCAAGATCAAGGTCCAAAACCTGGAAAATGAGGAATCAAGTAGTAGAGAATAAAGATGATAGGAGTTTGGTAGCAATGGAACAGCACTATCTGAGCCAAGATTATGTGGGAAAAACTTGGAGAAAAGAAGCTAAATTTGGTTTAAAGTTCAAAGAAGAAAGCTGTTGTATGTAAACAATGCCCAAAAGCTAAAAACTCGGGTTGTCAGCAGAAGATTGGGGATGATCAACTCAAAGCCAACCAACCTCCAGGTTCTCAATGAACCTGCCCAACTCTCTGCAATCAAGCGCTTGAAGGGTACCAGATAACTGAGGGTGGCCGTACAAGACAAAGCACTAAGTTTAAGAAGCCCTAAAAGCAAACAGTAAACTGATTTGAAGCAAGGATAACCTCAAAACTTCTCAAGGAACTCAAGAGTAGGCTGGCAGAATGCAACTTCAAAAAAATAAGGGAGGTATAACACTCCAGGACTTAACCTTAATAAGAACTCTTCAATTAATTGTGATTGGCTCCAGAAAGATGATCAAGGAGGGATCAAGACCAGTATGGTCAGAGAAAGGGATCAAGGAGTTGTATAACACACTCAAGAATTCCAACAGACAGAATTATCTTCAACCAGCAAGGCTATTGGTTGGTGATAAGGATCAGGCCACAGAGGGGCAAAGACTCAGGATCAATGGATCAGGGGGGGCAATCATAGATATACCCAGGATGAGGATCAGCATTTGATTTCAATGATAAAGGGGGGACATATGCACACACTCATCTGGATTCCTTGGAAAAGGAAGGGGAGAGCCCCTCCTTTTATAGACCATGGGTCCCTGTAGACTATTTACAAGAGAGATTTACAAATAGAGCGGAAAAAAAGTTTTTTTTTCTTTTTTTCTTTTTTTTTTTTTGAGGATGGTCATGAGAAAACAAAAGAAAAAAAGAAACAATCAAACAACTCAAAAAAAAGAAGAATTGAATCATGAATGACAGGAATGGGAAGACCCTGGCCCATTCCAAGCATGGGCACAGGCAGCAAGTGAGGGGACGGGCAGACAGGCTGACAGGCCTGGGCAACTGCTGGCCAGGGGATGACCGCCAGTAGCACCCGCGCCGTCAACGGATGACCGCATGGTCAGAATTCTCAAGGGGCGCAGGACAAATCACCAACCTGGGGGGGAAACAGACAACTTGGGCGGGGAAACCAGTGAGCAATGAGAGCGCTGATTGGGGGTGGTGATCAAAGTGGGTGTGAGGGATATGAAGTTTGAGGGGATGATGATTGGATCCAAGTGGATCTTGAGAAGGGGGCTCAATGGGGGAGTAGGATTGTTCCAAGAGTCAAAGACCTGATTGAAGGGATTGGAGGAAGTTTTTGATGCAAAGGGATTGAAGGATGATGAGCAGGAAGCAAAAGGGTTTTGATTGTCCCAGGAACTAAAAGGATTTTGATTTCCATTCCCATTGTCATTGTCAAAGATAGGTTGAGGTAATTTGATACCCCAACCGGGCAGTCAGAGGATTGAATTCTTAGGAGGTTTAAAACCTGGGAATCAATGGCTTAATGGCACCAGAATCCAAGAGAAGACACCAGCGTGCGTGGTGAAGGCCTGGGAGATTGAAGTGAACCAATTGGTCTGAATGTTCACTTTTGATAGGATTGCTGGGTTGATACCACCTCAATTGATTGCATTCTGACATAACTTATCCACGTTGACACCCCCTGAATAGGCCACTCCTAACAAGATCTGCATGTGGAAACTGATCTTGTGAAAGATCTCCAAGAAGGTAGTTTGATAATCATTAGGATGTTGGATTTGGATTGACCACCTTGCAATTGTGAGGTTCAGGGCATGATGGATGGCTAAACGTTGTTTTTGTTGTTGGAGTTGATAATGATGAGGATAGGTTGGGATGGAGATGATGATGATGACGGTGGTGGTGACAATGACAACGAAGCAAGAAAATTTTTGCTTGCAACCGGTCCTTGGCCCAAAAGGGAAGGAGTACCTTCAGAGAGGGGAGGGTTTGAATACAGGACTGGGCGCTAGGAACCCAAGAGATGATCCTAGACAACTAGGAGAGTGGGAGCTGGAAGTTTGGGAACTAGATATGGGAATTATTCCAGATCAAAAAGTTTTTTTTTTTTTGGATCTAAATGGAGGCTATAGAAAGGTTCACAAAGAATTTTACTTTTTCCGTACTGGTCCTGAGGTATCCCAGATTGGGCACCACAAGTTACAAGAAAAAGAAAAATGTTTTTGAGAAGCTCTAAAAGCAAGCAGTATCAGCCCTCTGATACCAGGAACCTTGCAGTCCTTTAGCTACATAGAGTGATAAAAATACTGGGATAATAATAATAATACTTATTACAAAACTAAACACTTACAGGCTCAAATAAATAATATAATAAGAGCAGTTGCAAGGTTTAATCGGTTTGCCAACAAAAGTTTTTCAATATATATATAAAAGAGGGGCCACAGTATTATACTACTGGGGGTCTTTACAGACAAAGCAACCTCTCTTCAAGGGGCCTCCTTAGGCAGTTTAAGAACCTTGGATTGAAGATGGGTGCCTTATAAAGGGCTTATCCACTAATATGGCTGGGCTAAACAGCATAAAGGCCAAGACAGGAAGAGAAAAATTCACTCTGAGCACTTTACCACAAAAATCCTGCAATAATAAGAAGGGTTTCAGAGCAGTTGGGGAGGATTTCTTGATTTAACTTCAATTGGTTTATTGGTTTAAGAAATAAAGAATAATAATACAGACTAAGTCATAAATCACTTGCTTAGAATCTTCATAAGCACTTGACTAACAATGACACAGAGTCTGGTTTATGATAATAATTGCTGGTAAACTGATAATCTCTGGAATAATGGATCAAAAGAGGTCTGTATAAATACCTTTTTGGGGTGATTTTGAGCTTCTCAGGGCGCGTAGAGAGGGTTATGCTCATGGGCTGAGGCTGACAAGCAAGTCAGGGCAAAATTAGCATGTCCACTTGGTGCTTTCAACCAGCTGACTTTAGATCTGCTGGATTTCTGTACTATTTTGGCCACAGGATCTGTTAATTTTTTATTGCGTAAATTTGATCATTCTGCACTCATTCTTCATTTGTACTATAGTATTACTTTAAAGTGAACATATGTGGATGTTTACTGATCTATCATCATCTGCTGATCACGTAGATAATTTTTAATAATTTTTCTGAACACTCCTTGTAGTGTTTCATGGTCTTCAAAGATCAGAGTCAATGATTTACGTGTCAATCCTTGATCTTTGATTTATCATTAAAAAATGTTTTAAACTTAATTTTTATTAATTTTATTTAGGTTTTGATCTTTTTAAATTATTAATAATGCATATGTCAACTTGTTAAATATGCTAGGCAACGCTAACTAGAATGTAGCTCTTCTGAGCAGTACCTGGTTGTCAGATTAGTCACAATAGATCCAGATGCGGGGATCAGTCAGTACCGATGCGTGTGGGGTAGGATCTGCTGCGTGTCTGGCAGAATTAGCTGCGGGAGGGTCTCTAGTACGCAGGAATTTGCTACTACAATTATGTAGGGATATGTAGGGATGCAGGGCTGCGTGCGGGAATTGTGACATAACACATTTCTGCATGTAACTCCTAAAATATACACAACACCTCAATTCTGAGTGAATTTTAGGTGTAAACCCTATACGTGAAAACACATGGGAAATTTTAGAATGGCCAAAAGGTGCCATACTGGTGTTGTAATCTTTATTACTTTTCTTTTTAATTATTTTAAAAATGTAAGGACTTGGATTTCAAGGGTGGGGTCAGTGAGTCACCCCACCTTATTTTTGGTGAGGAATCCATTTTTTCAATAATATTTATGGATTTCTTACCCCTTCTTTTGTTCATTTAGATATTCTTGTTTAATTTTTTTTTATAGTTTTGTGTTGCTATGACAGGTTTCTCTGTGCATAGTAGCAAGCTGACATTCCCCCACTCCAAGATACGTCTATACCTGAAAAAATGTTCTGAGGCTAATGCCTTCTGCTGGCTCTGTAGCTCCTTAGGTGTATGGGTCCATCAGGAATATTGTGTTCAGGCAACCATTCATCTTTATCAGCTTTGGTGTAGTTGTTCAGCATTCTAAAATCTCCAACCATCCTTGACTTATCATTATGCCAAGCTATAATTACTGGGGTAGTGATATCCACTTTTTCATTGTGTCCTACTTTCCTTAAGACTTGTAAGCCAACCAACTCTTGAATATGAGTTTCCAGAGCAGCTCTAGATTTTGGACTAGAAGGGTAAGCAGGTCTCCCAAGGTTAAGTGGGTAAGGAGGCTTAATGGCTAGAGTTAGAATCATATCATGTCCTTTGATTTTACCAATGGGGTGATCCTTGGTACAAAAAGCATTCTGATTTTCAAAGCATACTTGTAGGATGTCCTGTTTTTGTTCTTCATTGAGCAGGGAATTCAAAGCTGCTTGAAAGAAGTATTCCTGATTGAAACTCTCTAAGTGTTTTTCATAAGTTGAATCAGAAGTTTGAGCATTGACATGGCATATTTGGAACCTCTTGTTCCAGTCTCCCCCTATAGTGAAGTATGTACCCTGACTTTGGAATACATCTATACCATACAAGCAAAGAGAATCATTTCCAAGGATAAATTAATCACATACTCCATTTTGGAGCACTACAAATTTAATTTTCAGCTTGAATGATCCTTTAGAGTGAGGGAGTATGATATCAGAAGACCATACTCCAACAGCATTGAGAGAACAATTACAACTGCTGAACTTAGCCTGAGGTACTGGTAATAAGTTCAGTTTCCAATTTTGGTCTTGTTTCTCCAAATAAGTTGAACCAACAAAAGAGCAAAAGGCTGCACTGTCCAAGAGTAACGTAACAGGGAACCTTGGATCAAACCAGTAGTGTAGCATGTTTTTCCAGCAGTGCAACTTTTACCGGTAGAAGGTTTTAGATGCAAGGCCTTAGCCTCAGAGATGTGGTGAATCTTCATGTTGGGATTCCATTTTTGAGGTAAGTTAGAATCCTCATTAAAAAAATTTATGTCCAGAGAAGACTCAATACTTCCTTCAATAACATTGATGGGGTTAGTGATCATTAAACCACACTCAGAAATTTTTCCATCAGTATCATCAAGGTGAGGTTCAGGATTATCATACTCTTCTACTTCAATAGGATTAATCCTTTTCCTAGGTAGTGGAAAATCAGGTTTTACATGTCCTGTTTGGTTGCAGTTCCAACATACTTTTTCCTTTGACTCTGGAGTCTTTTTGACCTCCAAGTTGGTTGGAAATTAGTGGTAGGGGACTCCTTAGTTTTGGCAGTATACTCTTCCCTGTCCCTACTTTTTTGTTCCCTGGGGAGTCTGTTGACTCTTTTATCAAGACCATTCATATCAATAGTCTGTTCCAACACACCCATCAAGGTAGAAAGATCAGAATACATAGGCATCCTGCACCTTACACTGTGGTTGATTTGTCCAGGACATAAGTTGAGAAGTCTTTCATTGACTTATTCTTTATCAGCATTGGGGTAAAAACAGTCTAACCTCCTTTTCTGGTCTAAACACCACTTGTGAGGTTTGTCCTTGGATGGATCAAACTGGGAGGTTTCAAAATTTTTCATCATCTTTCTTTTCCAAATCCTGGTACCAAATTGTACTTTGATCAATTTTTTCCAAGAAATCCAGGATAAAGCTCCAACTTCTTCCATTTTATTGATAAACCAATCAAGAGCCACTCCTTCAAAAATTCTGGGCAATCTTACCACAGCTTTTGCATCAGGGAGTTCATAAGAAGCAAGGTTATAATAAATAAATTTAATGAAACTGACATTGTTGTATTCTCCTTCTCCAGAGAATTTAGGCCATTCAGTAATGGGAGGAATTAACTTCAAAGCCTGTTCCACTTCAGGAGTAGTACTGGGCCTAAAAGATTCATTCCTAGTTGTCCTGGTTCTGGGAGGAACACTAGGAGTACTGGTAAACCTAGCAGGTCTAGTTTCTTCCAGGTCAATGACTGGAGAGTTAGTAGAATTGACTTTAAGATCTCTGAGATCATTCTTAATTATACCTAACTCCAAATTAAGTTTGTTGTTTAATAAATGAATTTTAATAATCAGATGAGCTGTAGGAGTAGGACTATTTTTCTTAACTTCTTCCTTAAGCTGGTCCATGGTTGCAAGAATATCTTCTTGAAGAATTGATTGGTTATCATCAATATGTTTCATCAGGTCCAACTTTCTAGATTTTATATTATCCTTGATTTGTTGTATTTCCAACTCATCAATTCTCATAGTCTGAGCCTGGGTATCAATCACTCTGAAAATACACAGACTTAATTTGTCCAATTGTTGATAGACTTTTTCAAAGCACTTGCTGATAATAATTTAATTGTGAGACACATTTACAGAAAATCTGTTAAGAGCTTCTACATCTAATTGTGGTACACCGTTTTCCACTTCTGAGCTAGGGATATTATGCTGTCCCAATCCTTTGGGTTCCTTAACCTCTCATGGGCTGAGGACCTCTTCTTTTTGGGGTCCTTTCCCTTTAAGGAAGCTAACTGATCCCAAGGATTCCAGCTCTGCACGTAGCCTTCCACTTCTTTCTTTGGGATCAACTTTTGCACAGAAATCTGAGATTTCTTTGCCAGAGAGATAGCTTTTCTCATACCTTGCTGATCCTCCTGGGTCTGAGCCAATTTGAATTGTTCCCAATAGCTCACATTCCCTTTCACTAACACTTTGAATCTTTCCTCCTTGGTTGAGTCCAGCTGGGGTGGCATAGGACAAGCAGTATCCTCCTGGGATAACACGTTGGGCAGAGGGTGGTTCTCCAATGGTCTGTTGGTTGAATTGGGGGCTGCAGTTGTCACCGTTGTTGTCCCACCTGACACTATGGTCACGGTTTTGAGCCCTCTCATTGCGCTTGCAACTGGAGTCCTTGTGCCTACGGGTTCCTGGGGGCAGAGATCCATATGATGGGGCTCTACCTGTTGCGCGGGTGTTGCGCCTTTTTTGATCCATAGCACCAAAAAAATGTGTAAGTCTTCTGTCAAAAATTTTGAAAAAGACTTAAAAATATAAAAAAAATAATATTTTTTGAGTATTTATATTTTTAATAATTTTTTTATATATTTTTTAAATTAATTAAAGTCAAATTCAAGGGTACCAACACTTGGTTGGGATCACAACTGTCCTTAGGGGGTATTCCAACGGGATCTGAGTGTGTTCCAATCAGATCTTGGGATAAATCCAAGGCTAAGTCCAAGGGTACACTGTTGGGGACGTCCTCTAGGAGGTCCTGGCCAATGAGATCATCAAAAACAAAATACACTGAGATGGATAAAATCAAAAATGTGAATTTAATATTTTTTTGTATTTTTACATGGTAAGATGATGTTTTTACAGAAAAATAATCACTTTTATTAATTTTGGATTTGTCTTTATCTTCAGGATTATTTAGCTCATAAATATAAAGCTTCCTTTGATAAATTTTCCACTCCTCATGTTGCTTGATAATTCTTTCAAGCTGAAGTTCCTTGTCCTTTATAGCTTGCTGTTTATAATAAAGCAATTTCTCCTGTTGTTGCTCAGGAGTTATCATAACAAGGGAAAAGTTACAGAGTTTTTCTTCTTTTTTTTTTTAAGAAGGGTCAAATAATAATTTATAAATTCTCCGTTGGTCTTAAGATTCACTAGAGAAAGAAGGACCAAAAATATATGTTATAAGTATGTTAACTTATTTTTTTAAAAAAAATATATAGACTAGTCCCAGGAATAAATAATCAAAGATTAATTATTTGAGTATATTTCCTGGCCAGACCTCCAGTTTTCAGCCCTCTGATACCAGGAACTTTGCAGTCCTTTAGCTACATAGAGTGATAAAAATACTGGAATAATAATAATAATTATTATTATTCCAAAAATAAAAACTTAGAGGCTCAAATAAATAATATAATAAGAGAAGTTGCAAGGTTTAATTGGTTTGGCAATAAAAATTTTTCAATATATATATAAAAGAGGGGCCACAGTATTATACTACTGGGGGTCCTTACAGACAAATCAACCTCTCTCCAAGGGGCCTCCTTAGGCAGTTTAAGAACCTTGGATTCAAGATGGGTGCCTTAGAAAGGGCTTATCCACTAATATGGCTGGGCTAAACAGCATAAGGGCCAAGACAGGAAGGGAAACATTCACTCTGAGCACTTTACCACAAAAATCCTGCAATAATAAGAAGGGTTTCAGAGCATTTGGGGAGGATTGCTTGATTTAACTTCAATTGTTTTATTGGTTTAAGAAATAAATAATAATACTACAGACTAAGTCATAAATCACTTGCTTAGAATCTTCATAAGCACTTGAATAACAATGAAATGGATTCTGATTGATAATAATAATTCATGGTAAACTGATAATCTCTGGAATAATGGATCCAAAGAGGTCTGTATAAATACCTTTTTGGGGTGATTTTGAGCTTCTCAGGGCAAGTAGAGAGGGTTCTGCTCATTGGCTGAGGCTGACAAGCCAGTCAGGGAAAGATTAGCACGTCCACTTGGTGCTGTCAATCAGCTGTGTCATAATTATGGCCAGCAAATAGCTTAGACAAATGAGCAGTATTTAAAGCAAAAGAAATGCTGGACACCTTGTGTCAATAATTGCTGATGGGCTCTCACAATGGGGCAATACATTGGATGATATTGGTGATGAATTTGATTGGATGATGAATGGATGATGGAAAAAAGGAGGGAGACAAGCTCCTTAAGTAAAAACGATTGGCCTCTTGTGAGCCCATGATACAACAAGCCAAAAGGCAAATTTTTGGCCCCAAAATAGTTCTACAGATTCTACAGGCCTTGTTACTTGGTTTGGACTACATCAGCCCGTATGGCATCAGTCCCTGTACCCTTACCAGCAGCCTATTCCTGTCCTTTCTGGTGTTTCCACCGTTATGGGACTGAACCAGCCCCGGCTGTGCTGTTCAATCCCTGATCTCACATACTGGCTGGTTGCCTCATGCAACCAGCCCCTGGCCATACAAATGGCCAGGTGGGACCCAGGACACACCTGGGTCCGGTCTCAGACCCACATGGCGGGGGAGTGACCAGCGGACATGCTTTCCCCCCCCTCTTTCTCACACATCCCTGGAGGGGGCAGTCAAATCCCCCTACCAGGGGCCCTGGGGGTTGATACCCCCAGGGAGTTGTCATAGAATGGTGGGCTGGGGGGTGGTCAGATCCCTGCAGCCCAGTTGCTCCTCCCCCTTGGTAAAGGGAGGGGGGGTGAGAGCGCCCCTTTGCTTCAATGGTGGAGGGGTGGTCAGGTCCCCCCCACCACTGGTTTCTTTGTTGCAACCAACTACCTCATCATCACCCTAACCACCTAGGCCTGGTGGGGGGGGGTAGTCAATTCCCCCCCACAACCGGTGTGGAAACTTAAGAAGAGTTACCTTTGCAAGTTGTCCTGAGTTCCGGAAATTATTGGTCTAGTGTCTGTAAGATGATTGGGCGCAATGAGTTTTTAAGAAGAGAGAGTGATGATATGATGAAATTCCTTCCTTCCCCAATCCATAAGATGATGATCCTCCCCAACCCGGAGTTGAGGGTGAGGTCTTAAGTCCCCCCCTCAACCCTAGCCTAAGTACAGCCACAAACAACAAGAACAAGTGATGAAATACAACCCTAAGCCGCAGAACCCTAGCCCAACCCTATCCCTCCATCCCTCGCCATCACCCGTGCCCTTCGGTATTAACGTAGCCTGGTTTGTCCTTCTCATGGCGCGGCCCTCCACCGCACCCTACTCGGAGCCCCCCGTGTTTCCGTCCGCTCCATCTGCAAATCCCGCAATCCGCAGGTCGGCCCACGCTTATGCCCGCGCGGGCCTCCCCAGCGCTTATAGCCCATGATTGCCCCACCCTCACCTTCCGGACTAGCCACCCGCGAGCTTGGTTGGGCTGGCTCCATCACTTGGTCCGCTTCTTCCGGGCGGGTCGCGGTCCGGCGCCGCCTGAGGTAGGCCCGACCCATACCTGGTGCTGAGCCCCGCAGCCCCTACTGCTGAGCCCGCCGCGACTGCTGCTGAGCCCGCAGCAGGCACTTCTGAGACTGCGCGCACGCCAGATGCTGAGCCCAACCTACCCAACTGCTGAGCGCGCAGCCTGCAACGCAGCTCTTGATCCGGGGTTATAAATACGACACCACATCCCCCCCCAAGTTGAGTTCTGTCCCCAGAGGTCCTTCCATCACCACCTCGCCCCTGCCGCACCTACTGAACCACTTCCACCCCCTCCCCCAGTCCACCCCTACCCTAGCACCTACTGAACCACTTCCACCCCCTCCCCCAGTCCACCCCTACCCTAGCACCTACTGAACCACTTCCACCCCCTCCCCCAGTCCACCCCTACCCTAGCCGTCTTAGCAGGATCCGCTTGACTTAGACGGATTGCCCCCCCCTTTCCTACTATTATTATTATTATTAGAATTTTTTTTTTTTATATAGTTCCTATTCCACGCCCTTTTTTGCAAAGAAAGACTTTTGCCGTGCCATTTTGTGAGAGCCTTGAGAGAATTCCGCGTACGCACGTTATGAGTGAGAGTGAGATTGAGACGAAATTGAGATCCGCGCCCCCCCGTGCACTGAGCCAACAAAGTTTTCCAGAAGGTACCTGGTCTGCCCCAGCCAAACTGCCACACAGTTCACCGTACCCACCCTGCAATAAACAAAACAATCCTACACCAGCGTGCGCACACAGTTATCCAAGAGAGAGGGAGAGGACATAAGGGAAACAAACACTCTGGGGTGTCTAGCTGTTCCGGCTGTGAACTGGCTAGAACACCCCCTTACCAAATCAGACTTGTCCCGCGCGTGTTCCACCCATAATCCGCACCCATTACTCCATACACAAGACAACAGGTTGAGAGAAAAACAGAGAAAAAGATCCAAACCTTAAAAAAAAAGATTACTATATATATATATATATATATATATATATTTTAAACCTGGGGCCTCCGCTCCTTGTCCCGTGTGCCCATCCGCGGGGCTCGTCCTTGCGTATTCCCAGACAAAGCGGCAAATCCTTGGGGCTTCCTCCAACACCGCGCCCCCGTAGTCCGTCTTCGGCCCCTTGATCCCCGCATCGTCAATGAAGATCAGAGCCCCCTCTGGGATGTCGTCCCGTAGTATCCACGTCATCTGAGCCTGGTAAACTGCCACCAAGTTTGTTGCGCCCTGCGGCAGCCGCGTCAACTGCACTCGTCCCAGCCCTGTTTTGAACGCGGTCAACGGCCGCGATTCGGGGTGGAGCTCCCGCTGATCGTACCCCCCCATCACATCAACCAGTCCGTAACACGCGTGCCCTGCCATTGATTCCAAGAATTTGTCCACCCGCGGGGGAAATCTCGCATCCCGGATGGTGAATGAATTCAGCCGCTGCAGGTCATGGACGATCCTCAGCAACTTCCCATCCTGCTTAACCACCGCGAAGATTGGGCTAGAGTAGCTCAATGTGGACTGCTCGTACAAACCCGTTCTAACGCGCTCCCAAACCAGCTCCAGAAAGGGCTCCCGTACGGTCCAGGGAATCGGAATTGGCTTGATTTGCCAGGGTTTGTGCGGCACCGTGGGGATTACGTAGGGGTCTCCGATTCCTCTTTTCAACAATCCCTGCTTGTCCAGCCCGAAGGCGAGGGCCTTCTTGCAAAGCACCAACACCAATGCCAGCAAATCCTTTTCCTCCGCACTCAACCACCCCGCCGGCCCAAAGTTAAGCGCCTCGATCCTTTCATCCGTGATACGCGCTGACTGGGTTACCCACCCCGACGTCTTTAATGGACTTACCCAGGGATCCCAAGACCAGATGATTGGTCTCAGGGGCCCGTTCAGCCCCTGCGGCATTGGTTTGTTCCAAGGCCGGACCTTTCGCGCCACAGGCTTATACCGCCCCGTGTTACACCTAACCATCTGCATGCGTCCTTTGTCGTTGTCATGGATCCTGGCAACAATCAACCTGCGGCTTTCGCCTTTGCTCACAAGAGTGGCACTATGGTAGGGTTTTTGAAACGCGGTACCTCCCGGTGACGCATACCAAGGAAAAGAACTTACTTCTGAAGCCTGCGCCCTCTGCGCGCTTCCCTCCACCCCCTGCTCCTCCCTAGTCGGCCGCCCGCGCGAGACCGGAGCCTGTCCCGCGCGGTTGCCGCGGTTGACTAGGCAAAATCCCCTGTGAGGCGGCCCTCGCAGCCATTCCCCCCGTCGGATTCCGTCTCCTTGCCAGCCGCTGCCAACCGCACCCACTTCCCTTTCCCGTGGTCGGAGATTGTTGTCTCAAACTTGGCCCCGGACGCGTCCTCTACCGTCAGCGCCTCCGTCCCTTCCTCCTTGTTGAACGCCATCCGGGCCCGGAACCCAAACATAAACGGTTGACCCAAAATCACGTTGCTGCACTCCACCAAAAGGAATGACAGCGGCTTACGGACCTTTGCGACCTCCACCTCTTCTCCTTCCACCACCCCATCCACCCGACACTCTCCACCGTTGAGCGCCTGCAATCCCATGGCGCACTTCCTCCGGACCAACCCCAACTCGTCTACCAATTTCGACGGAGCAAGTTAACCATCAACCCCCTGTCCACCATCGCCCACACCTTCCAATCCGCAATCTTCATCAAGACGTAGGCAAGCGGGACCGACACGGCTCGCGTTCCCCCCCTCCGCCGCCGCGTTCAGGCGCTGCACTGTTGCGGGAACCCTGCCGCGCCCATACTCCCTTAGCACCTGCACCATCTCTTCGAAGACCACCGGAGAGACTGCGGCCAGCTCCCCTAGCGTGAGAGGAACTGGCATCTCACTCCCCATCACCCGCCGCACCACTTCCGGGGCCTTCCTTCTTCCTCCGGAGCCGGCCGACGGTGTGTCTCCCAATGGTCCTTGCGCACCAGTCTTTGGGGCTTGAGTCATCAGCGGCTCCTTCACGTCTACCTCCATCTTCTCTGATAAGATTTGCTCGTCCACTGCCAACGCCCTAACCTCCGCCTCCACTCGTGGAGCTCGCCACGTGCCGGGCCCGGTGACGATTCCAAGCGACACCCGAGCGGCCCCTGCAGACTGCGCTCTTGTCCTGACCTGGTCCAATGGGGACGGGTGGTTGGGCCCAAGACTTACCGGCTCACCCGTTGGAAATATGAAAGTCAATCCGGACGCGCGGACCAATCCCTCGTCCATATCCCTGGTCAACTCCGCGCAACCTGACCTCCAATGTCTCCTGTCACCACAATATGTACAGATTTGGGCCGAGAACCCTCCCAAGGGTCCTCTACCAGGCCGAGGACCCCCCCCACGTGGGGCGGCTCATTGCGCCAAGGGGGTGGGGGCGGAGCCATTGACTGGATCGTTGGCTGGGCCGCAGGCTGTGCCGCGGGCTGCGCCGTTACCCAATTGAGGAGTATCCGCAGATCCTTCAGCATGTCTGTCATTTCATTCACCGGTACCTCCATTGTACCCGGCCGACTTGTTGCCGATGGGCCCGCATGTAGTTCCTGCGCTGGAGGCGGGGCTGAGGAAGCCGCTGGTCTCTTCGAGGCTGACGGGAACGCCCTAGCCGTGTCCTTGATCAGTTCCTCCAGATCAATCTTGCTCTCTACCGCCCCGTTGATCGCCCTCAGGTCCGGGAGAAGGATAAAACTCTGGTCCACCAACCGCGATACCATCCCGTGCTCGAAGAGGTGCCGCTGAACCCGCGCGCAAAGTTGTGGCGCAAGCCCGCCCAAGAACGCCCGTTTCATCACTCCCGTCTGACCCGCCACCACCTGGTTATTCGCTAAATAAATATAGATACGGTCAAACAGAGATTTCTACTCGGACAAATTGTTCCCCGTCCAAACCCCACCTTGCAAGATCGCATCTGCCGCCGCCCGCTTGAAATCCGTTTCCCAAAAGAGGGGTTCTTGCTTCCCCCACCTTGCCATCATCTTGCCCCGGAGCCTAATCCAGTCCCAAGCCTCATAACCTGCCATATCCTCCACATCCCGCAGCTTACTTTTGTCCGTGATGAAGAGAACAACGGTGCAGACCTTGTCCTTGCTCTTTGCGTTTTTGGAGTCCGCAATATCCTTGAACCTCGCAAGAAAATGCCTGATATTGGCAGTGTCAAACCAAAGATGGGGGAATTTCTGCGGCCTAAGCCATACCCACCGTGGGGCCTCGGCCGCCTCCAAAGGCTCCGACCGAGGGGGGGCAAAGCCGCCGGTCCAAGTGGTTGGAGGTGGGGGAGGTGTTGGTCTGTTGACTCCCGCCCGGGGGGGGAAATGGGGGCGGATTGGTCAATCCTGGAGTAGTTGTTGGCAACATCCCGTACGCTATCTTTGAGAGACTGAGACAAAAGGTGATTTCCCGGCCAGACCCCCAGATGTGGAAACTTAAGAAGAGTTACCTTCGCAAGTCGTCCTGAGTTCCGGAAATTATTGGTCTAGCGTCTGTAAGATGATTGGGCGCGATGAGTTTTTAAGAAGAGAGAGTGATTATATGATGAAATTCCTTCCTTCCCCAATCCGTAAGATGATGATCCTCCCCAACCCGGAGTTGAGGGTGAGGTCTTAAGTCCCCCCCTCAACCCTAGCCTAAGTACAGCCACAAACAACAAGAACGAGTGATGAAATACAACCCTAAGCCGCAGAACCCTAGCCCAACCCTATCCCTCCATCCCTCGCCATCACCCGTGCCCTTTGGTATTAACGTAGCCCGGTTCGTCCTTCTCATGGCGCGGCCCTCCGCCGCGCCCTACTTGGAGCCCCCCGTGTTTCCGTCCGCGCTGTCTGCAAATCCCGCGATCCGCGGGTCGGCCCACGCTTATGCCGGCGCGGGCCTCCCCAGCACATATAGCCCATGATTGCCCCACCCTTGCCTTCCGGACTAGCCACCCGCAAGCTTGGTCGGGCCGGCTCCATCACTTGGTCCACTTCTTCCGGGCGGGTCGCGGTCCGGCGCCGCCTGAGGTAGGCCCGACCCATACCTGGTGCTGAGCCCCACAGCCCCTACTGCTGAGCTGGCCGCGACTACTGCTGAGCCCGCAGCAGGCACTGCTGAGACCGCGCGCACGCCAGATGCTGAGCCCAACCTACCCAACTTCTGAGCACGCAGCCTGCAACGCAGCTCTTGATCTGGGGTTATAAATACCACACCACACCGGTCGCCTCAATGCAACTGGCCTGAGTGGCAAGCTGGTTGCTACCAGCTGCCCCCACCACCCCCTTGCAATGGCGGGCAAGGGGAGGCAAGGGATCCAAGGCTTTTGGCCCCGGCCCTTGCAGCACTGACAGCCGGCTGCCACCCAGCATGGTGGCCGCAATTGGCTCAACAGCCACAACAACGGCCCCACCCAGGCTGTCAGGCCCCATAGATGGGCCAAATGCAAAAACAGCGGCCCCCAGCAGGCCACAAAATGGGCAACAGCCCCAACCGGGCTGCAATATGGGCAGCGGCCCCAATGGGCCCCCCCAAGCCCAAAAACTAAGTAAACCATACTTTGGCGGGCCACCCCCTCTGGCCAAGTATGTCCAAAATAAAGCTTGGGCCTAATTATGCCCATACAAGCCCATCTGGCTGTATTTGCCCATATACCTCACTGGGCCTGTTAGGGCTTGTGTACCAATAGGCCTGTTTCACGCGTTTTGAGGCCAGTTTCCCCAAATACATGACATCCACACAGGCCCTTATGGTCCGTGTGAGTGTCCAATGAGCCGGAGAGACCGATATGTGCATCCCATTTGGATTAAAATTATACGTAGCACACACGTAAGTGCATACATATTTTAAAAAGCTGACTTTAGATCTGCTGGATTTCTTTACTATTTTAGCCACAGGATCTGTTAATCTATTAAGGCGTAAATTTGATCATTCTGCACTCATCCTTCATTTGTACTATTAGTATTGCTTTAAAGTGAACATATGTGGATTTTTACTGATTTCTCATCATCTGCTGATCACGTAGATAATTTTCAAGAATTTTTATGAACACTCCTTGTAGTGTTTCATGGTATTCAAAGATCAGAGTCAATGATTTACATGGTAATCCTTGATCTTTGATTTATTATTAAAAAATGTTTTAAACTTAATTTTTATTAATTTTATTCAGGTCTTGATCTTTTTAGACAATTACTAATGCATATGTCAGCTTTTTAAATATGCCAGGCAACCCTAACTAGGTTTTAGCTCTTCTGAGCAGTACCCGGTTTTCAGATTAGTCAAAACCAATCCAGACACAGGGATCAGTCAGTACAGATGCGCGCAGGGTAGGATCTGCTGCGTGCGTGGCAGATTTAGCTGCGTGCGGGTTTCTAGTATGCAGTAATTTTCTACTACAAGTATGTAGGGATATTTAAGGATGCGGGGCTGCGTGCGGGAATTGTGACATAACACATTTCTGCATGTAACTGCTAAAATAAACACAACACCTCAATTCTGAGTGAATTTTAGGTGTAAACCCTATACGTGAAATCACATGGGATTACATATGCCAGGCAACCCTAACTAGGTTTTAGCTCTTCTGAGCAGTACCTGGTTTTCAGATTAGTCACAACCAATCCAGACACGGGGATCAGTCAGTACAGATGCGCGCAGGGTAGGATCCGCTGCGTGCGTGGCAGATTTAGCTGCATGCGGGTTTCTAGTATGCAGTAATTTGGTACTACAAGTATGTAGGGATATGTAAGGATGAGGGGCTGCATGTGGGAATCACCATGAAAAAAAAGGCTGCACCTTCCAGCAGGTGTAGCACCTGAAACTTGTTTTGACTTGGTTTTGACTCTGAGAAAACTCTGTTTCTAACTTGAGTTGGAACCTGAGAAAAGTTTTTTGTATCAGTTCTTGAGGATTCCAAGTAATTCTTGTGCATGCATGGAATACAGAAGATTTGGAATTATGGGGAAATTCAATTTTATGTAAAGTGATAGAGGAGTGAAGCAGTGCAGCTTCACACCTGACACATAAAAGTTCCTACCTGGGTTGGATGAGTCAAGATTTTGATGCTTTTTTTCTTTTTATTTCCTATTAGATCATTACAAGAGGTTTGAGGGTCCTTTTCTTTTTTGTAACTTTGTGGCTGAAAAAAATTGTATTTTTTGAAAGGATTAAATTCAGTTTTTAATATCTTCTTTTTCTTCTTGTGAAATGTAATAAATCTCAATTTGATGTAGGAAATTGAAATGTCAATCTAAATTTCAACTCAAGATTCAAAAATGTGCTCAGACATGTTGGAAATATTTTACCACATAGATATTGAGTTTGGTTATACATTTCAAATAAATCAATTTGAAATTGAAATAATTGAGGAGTTTCACATTTTATTTTATGAAAATGAATGAATTTACAAAAAGCAAACCATTCCCTTGAATGATTTTATTTCTCTAATATCTTTTTGCAGAAACTTTGTTTTAAATATTTCTTATAATATTGGAAGCTCAAAAGAATTAATCTAGTGATATTGATTTGTTTCATTTAGCAGGAATTAATTAATAAATAAAAATTTTCTAAAATTTAGAGCTTTTTATATTGTTTTCTGGGTGACAACAGAGGAAATATAGAACTACTTGGAATTAAATTCATTCAAACCAACGTGGGGTTTCAAGTGATTTTGCTAATCTTTCTAGTTTATCCTCTACTGGATTCATCTCCAAAACCAATTTCTTTGTACAATTTAATGTGGCAAGAAATAGAGGGCAGTAAAAATTAGAAGGGAGGGATTCGCATGGTTTTATCTGATAATTTGGGACTATTTCATCATAAGTTCTTCCATATTCTATTTGTTTTTTAGCCTTAAGTTCACCTTTTATCTCAGATAAATAGTTGAGAGTGTTGTTATCAAGATTATGAAGAAATTGTAAATAAATTTTGCTTCTCCAAGGACAGAGTGATATTTCCCCTCATTTTCTTCTTCTGTATCTGAGAAGCATTCCTTACTAGGGAGAAGGCATTTTGCCAAATCCTTTCCCATATGGCGCTCTGCAGTGGCCAAGCGTTTTCTGTATATCTTGCAGATTCAAGACCAAAATTTTAGCTAAGAGGATCTAGAAAATGGAGAGAAATCTTAAGCTTACTCTGTGTTTAACTCTAGACCTAGGCTTCTTGTTACATGTCCTAGGCTTCATTTAATTATCCTTCTGCCCAAGTAGCCAACATTCCAGTAGGCCAAAGAGTATGTCCTTCTTGAAAAACTCAATATCAAGTGGATAATTTGTAAATGCATCATTTTCCTTAGCATTTAACCAATGTATAACTTCTGAAAATATTTGGTCCCACTTTGTTGAATTATGATGGTCCCATTGGAAATTTGGAACATGTATTCTATTGATTTCTAATTCTTTCTGGCATTGCTCTTTGAACTTTCCAGGAATACCCTTCTTCCCTCCATAGAGGTTTTCATTGGTTTTTTCCAAGTTGAAAAAGTTGTTGTTTGGGTCAATTGTATTGATGCTTTTTGAGTTTAAAAATTGTAGTTGATCTTCAGTGGGTGGAGGAGGAACCCTGTCTCGTCAAGATTTCATGTTTAAAATAGTCTTTACATAGTCACGTAGGCATAGACTTCTGGGTTCATTGGAATTTGGCAAATGTTCTGCTACTTCCTTGTTTAATGTGCATGTTTTGATGGATTTTGAACTATGAGGAGGTCTACAATCCAAGTTATAATTTAGGGAATTCTTCAACTAGCACTTGAAAAGGTTGTGGAGTTGTTTGAAGTGTAGATTTTATGGAGGGAGAGAATTTGCAGGCAATTGAATCTGAAGTTATTGGCTATTGAATATGATGAATTTTGAGAGATTATAAAGGGTTCATGTACAAATTGAATATCTCTAATTGGATATGCATCTACTCTATAATTCATTTCAAGCATGTGAGCCAAATTCTACATTGTTCAATGAAAAAAAAAATATTGTCAGAAGGAAGAAATTTTTGGGAACTACAACTTGGATTTTGATAAAAATGACCATATTTTTTATTCATGTTTTGCATTACCATGGATCTTGATTGAGATGATTATTTTTTATCATTTTAAATGATGTCAGGAATAATAGTCATTCAGTTCCCTTAACAGGGGAAAAGAATTTATCCAAAGATAGATTGAGACTTATTATTAAGTTTTACAGTTGAAATAATTTTATAGATTTTACAATGAAATTCAAAAGCTTGCTTTTGCAAACAAGTATTTCCTTGGTACATTTATTTAAAATCAAGAAGAAATATAAATTTTGTCAAATTACTGGCATGAGCACTTAAGTTGTTGCAAATTTCACCTCCATTTTTTTAATCCATGGTATGATCAAGAGGATAAATTTTACCCAGGTTTAGTGTTGAAATTGATGAAATGCTTTTATCATTTTTTACATGGAGAGTCAAATTTCAATTGTTGGTATGAAAATGCATGAAAAAAAATGCTTCCTCTAATGCAATTGAGAGGTGCAATTTTGATCCAACTTGCAGTAAAATCTGATTGTTAATCTGTTTTGATATCTGCTACAGGTAAAGAAAATATTAAAAGTTTTCTTAATGACTGAATATTTCTGGTTTTGAATGCAAATTTACAAGGATTCATCTGTAATTTCAAGTGCTTAAATTCTCCCTAATTGAAAAGAGGGCCAAGGTAATATTCTTAAATCAAAAATGGTATGAAAACTTTGTTTCTAGATCATTTACCGCATTTTAGATAAAATGTTTGCAATTGAAAGTAGATAGAATTTAATTTTTTGATAAAAATCATGTTCTTACTTCCTTTCATGTATTGAAACCATTTCATCTTATTTGGTTAAACATAATTTTGGAAGATTAAACTGAAATCTCTTGAGACATATCAAACCTGACTGCATAAATAAACACAAATCTTACCACCTTTCCACTTGTGTTTACCTTCATGGGTGGGTTGGAGTTCATGAGAGGACAATATTTCACAAAAAGAGTTCAAGTTCCTTGCAACACACATCAAGCTTTGTTTTTCAACTTTTATTTTTTTTTAAGCCAAATATTATTGAATTTCTTTACAAAGAGAGCTTCTTATGAAAAATTGGCTCTTTCATTTAAAGTCATAGTGAATTTTTCAAGATTCTTTTGAGATTAAAATCAGGTGATCTCATCCAAAAATACTTTGATTTGATACCTTTGAGGTAGCAAACCCCATTCATTGGAAAAATCCATGGATTTCCATAGGATGAAATAATTCATTTTATAAGGAAACCAATGGACAATAAATCTGATTGGATTTTGCCACATATCAAAACATGCATTGGACTTGAAAATTTAAAGATTACCAAAAGGTCAGACACTTCATAGTTGACAAACTTCCATGTATTATTGATTTTTTCATGAAACAAAGATGAGTTTTTCTTTCCTCATTGCATAAAAAGGCTTTTTCTAGCATTGAATTTGAGATAAGGCACTTATTATTCTCTGTTCTTGTCAACCCTTGTGTTATAATTGAAAAGAGGTGGAATTTTCATGAAAGATCAAGTAGAGAATCCAATAATTGTTAAAATTACTTTTGATCATTGATGAGAAACATCTAAAAGTCCATTGGAATTGAACTTCTATTGACCACCAATGGAACAGCTGTAAAAGAAATAGAAATTAATGATAAATCTGATATGATTTCTGAAGCATAAGTACTTACACCTTCCAAGGAATTAATGCCTCTCCATCCAAAGGTGCCAGAAATTTGGTATTAATTGTTCTGGAATATGCAATTCTAAGGCCTCCCTGTCAATTATTCTTTGAAGTCTGCAAACCCAAACTCTTGCATTCTGCTCTTCATGCATCCAGATTTCACTTGGTGCCCAAATTTCAGGACATGGCTCAATTTTTTCCTTGAGCTCATGATCAATATGTTGGTGTGTTTCTTCAAACCATTCTTTTTAATTATGGGATAATAGAACCATTTTATTTGCTTGAGGTTTCAGGAGGATTGGCAGCAATTGGTGGATTGGATATGTGTTTTCTGTGAGGTATGAGTTGGTTTGATAAGTTGGGTACAAATCAACTTTGGTTTGATATGTATAGGAAATTAAAAGGAAGTATACTATTGCATTACTTCAAATTGAATATTGCATTTATAAAAAACCTATGCATAGATTTTATGGAGATCTTCATTGGTGCTTAGAATTATATGCATTAAATACAGTAATTGAAGAGTATTACGTACTGTATTACTTTGGTAATGATTTGACAGATTTTAAGAAATTCCTGTGGCATTTTGAAGCAGAAATGTTGAATATTATTGGATCTATGGGTTTGGAGATGATATAAAAATTGGCATGAAGTTTCCTTGGTGGATTCATTTCTTAAGAAATGAATGATTGGTTGATAAATGAAGGTATTGTGAATCACTGATGTTGATAACCTAACAAAAATCACAGCTAAACTTAAAATTAGGAAAGAGAGATATTTGCATGGATTTGGATATATTTATTTATTTGATTAATATTATGTATACTAAAAACAGCCATGATATGATCCCTTGCTTTGTTTTATTTCCTTTAAGAAACCAATCATAATATATTTGAAAAGCAGTTTTTTTAGATATCCAGTAATTTTTAAGCAGGGTGCCATTCCTACTTGCTTTGAGTTGCACATCACCTTTGTATGAGTGTTTGAGAATTACACAGCATCAATGCTGTTGGGGCAAACTAAACATGATATTTTAATATGGAAGGCCCAAAATATTGGATCAATTCAATGTTCCATTGAAGGTGTTTTTAATATACAACATAATGCAATTCTTCATTGAGTGGTTGTTGACTCCCATAAAATCATAATATCAAATTAATTTGTAAACAAAAACTCTGCTATTCTTCATTTAAAGAAAAATTTTGAAGATTTTTTCACAATTTTTATGCTTTGCAGCAGATGATGGAAAGAAATATTTAATGAGCAAATAATCTAATTATCTTCCAAAAATGTAGGGTTTGGTTTGAAATTAAAGGGCTTCACTTAATCTTTTTTCAATTTCAAATCAGCAACTTAGTCAATAAGCTTCAAGGGCAGTATTATCATGAAGCATTCAATAATACAAAAGAACCATGTTTCCAAGTCAAGAATTTGATCATCTCAAGATCAGAAAAAAAAATGAAAAGAAGAATTATCCTTTGGGAAAAACTAACAGTCTAATTTCCTAAAATGTCAACGGAATTAACTATGGGAAGCTTGGGGTTCTGAGGTAACTTCAACTAAATTAGAAGAGGTAGTTGTTTCAACAGCCCAGACAGTATTAAAGTGGCTACCCAGATCATAGTCAGTAACCAGCAAAATATCCTCCAGAAGGACCTCAGCCAATTTTTCATAAGAAAATCTTTCAGTAAAAATTCTAATTACATCTCTCCAGTTTATTTTTTGGTTTTTCCTAAAGCCCATAATTTGCAAGGCAGTAAGAATATATGCCCTTGTGTTACCAAGTTGGCCCCAGAGTGGTTCAGCAGGCAAGCCAGCCTTCAACCTTGACTCAAGCACAAGACTGCCAAATTCAAGGAGCATTGCAGACTTTCACTTGGGCATGACTTGTTGATTTCCTGGACATACCCATATAGCAGCAGGACCAAAAACTAACATGTGTGAAACACATGCTAGAGAATTGGTTGCCCATTGATTCTTCTTCTCTGTTGATTCTTTCGACATAAAAGGCTGATGACTATCTTGTTTTTCATCAAGCTTTAAGTTAATGAGCCCAGTGACTAGGGAGACAACATATTCAAAAAAAGTATTAAGGCCACCTCTTCCAGCATTCATCTTGGCTTCCTGGTTAGCAACTGACCTCTTGTGTTGAGCAAAGGTGGAATCATTGATTACAGCTGCTTGCAGTTTGGCAAAGTAACTTTGTTCTTTGAGTAAAGCTTCATCTGAAGTCCCCTCAATACCTTCCATTGAGAAGAGGACATTTTGTGATATTTTGTGTGAGACTACACCTATGATTTCATTCAAGGTGTGCTTCAGTTTCATGTATGCCCCATGTCTTGGCTCTCTGTTATAAGTTAGGATCTCAGAGAGGGGATGCATATTGAGCTGCACTGTCTTCTTGGAACAAGAGAGGGAGTTTGTTTTTAGGAAGGTGTTTCCAACAAAAACATCATCATCTTTTCCCAGCAAAATCTTTTCTGATAAATCAAAAAGTAAGAATCAGTTTATTTTCATAGGAGTGGAAGACAGAATCATGAAAATTTACCCTCTTTGCACTGTGTCAAACAAAGGTCCAATTATTTTAAGATTGTTGATGACTCAGGGGGGTTTGACAGGATCATTTGGCCAAGAAGGTTAAGGGTATTGGTAATTAGAAACTGGGTACTGCTGATAATTTTGGAATAGGTGAAAGGTGTTTCATTGTCCTTTAATTCTTCCCAGTATGACAACCTCAACAGGTCTTCCTTAGTCAAGCCAACAAAAAGTTCTAGACAATGAAATAGAATTAGCTGCCATGAATTTCATTTCATCACAAAATGATTCCACTGACCAGGCTGATTTGAGCCAGGATTTGATGTTAGCCCAATGATTTGGGACTGGGTTTCAGTTTGGCTACTAGCCTGGCCTCCAGGCTGAGATTACTGGGTCAATGAAGGGTTCTCAATCCTTGGCCTCAAAGTTCTCTGTTCCATATCCCTAGTAATGAGTCCGGCATTAGATGCATTCCGTTTTTGGAGTGTTGAAGATGAGCTACTCTGATTTGGAAAGGTAAGATTAATTTGGAAGTCAATTTTGGGTTGATTATCCAGCATAGCCTTCAAAATAGGAAACTGACTGGCTCAGGGGATTTTGGGACTAGGGTGGGTACAGGTGTGGGACTCCTGGGTGATGGTTCAATAACAATGACTTCCAGTTGCTCTGGTTGGCCATCACTTGAGCAAGTGAATTATGTTTTGGAATCAGAGCAGTCAGAGGATGCTTGAGAGCTAGAGGGTGGCCTTGATTGGGATTGTCTAGCTGCTTGTTGAGCAGCTTGGGCAACCAGCCGGGCAGATGCCCTGGTTCCTGGAGCAATCTGGGGTCCTTCAGCTGTTGTTTCTGGGTGCAGCACTGGGGTATTGTCAGAGGCCTGGACGGGGGCAATATCAAGGGCAATAACCCCAGCTTCTTGAACTGGATCCTCCACAGGAACAGCTTCTGTTATTGTTTCAGGTTGACCTGGAGATATGGGAATGTATCAGCTTTGAATATTTGGATAATTTTTGATAAACACTTTGTTGCATAAAATGATTCTCTTGACTCACTGGTTTGGTTGGCTGGTAGCTCTTCTGGAGCCACTGTAAGCTGAGGGGAAGGATTATCTTGTGAAGTTAGTGTTTCATCATTCACCAATGGTATGTTGTGATTTGATTGGACAGTTAAACTATCAGCTATTGTTGGCTGTTGTTGTTCTTCAGTTGAAGGCTCAAGCAGAACAAGATCTCTGGAGGTTTGTAACCTCATCTTTTCCACCTTTGCATCATACTTTTTCTGATAAAAATCAAGCATTGACTGCAATACTTGTTTATGGTATCTTTCAACATATTCCTCATTAAGGAGTGCAGTCAATTGATTAAGAGAAAATTGTTCTAAAAATTGATCATACCAGTTAAAATAAGTATTAGACCACAAGAGACCCAGGGAATTTGAACAATTACCTGGGAAATCAGCCATGGTATAGTAAAGAAAGTTTCCAAGGTGAAGAAGCTGGAGATGATGTGGTTGAAATCTGATGGGGACAATGAGGCTAAGACCAGAATGAACTGAGACCTCTCAGTGAAGGAGCTGTGGCTTATATACCCTAAAAACCCTTGTCACATGTTACATGTGTGTAATATGAATGACAGTTGCTCATTAGTTAGAATCTACATAGAACAATTTGTGTAAATATCATGGGGAAATCTCAAAGTTTCCGCTCTCTTGCATATCACATATACATATAAATGTCATTTCTAGGGAGGTGGATGACTTATGATAAGTCGTCCACCTCCCTGGAAACAAAACATGTGACATAGAAAAATCATGTAGGAAAGATGGGGAGGTGGACAACTTGTGCTAAGTTGTCCACTTCCCTTCAACAATTTGTAGCATGATTTTGAATATGCAAATCAATTGATGATTGCTGGGACAGTGAACGACTTGGCATAAGTTGTCCACCTCCCCCCCCTCTCCAACGTGATTTCACATTCCATGTGATTCCTGTATGCACACATGGCATGTGAAATCCCGGTGGAGAGGCTGGGGAGGTGGACAACTTATGCTAAGCCATCCACCTCCCCCAAGATTCCATCTTACATTCCAACCAGTACAAATGTTGTACAAGTCATGATGTTGTACAAGTCATGAACACTTTGACATCAGTTCAAGAATTAACTGGTAAATGTTTTGGCACAAGGAGGTTATATTTGAATTATATACATTGAAGCACATCTTTAACCATATCTAGCCTTCTTTCCATTTACTCTAGTTACAATTTAAGAAGGAGAACAATTTTGAAGTTTAAGAGCAGCCATTGCTAGTTTTTTTTAATTTGGAAGGAGCCACCAAAATGAGTATGATGTTCAGTTGTTTGAAGGCTCAGTGGAGGAAAAGTAGTTTGATGAGTAAAAACAGAAGTTTGCCATAAAATTTCTAATATGCCCCTAGCTTTTGCATAATCAACTATGAAACAAAGAGTTGGAAAGGAGAGACCATGGCCTGTTTCTTGAGAGGGAGGAGGGATTGGGGTTCCAGTAGGTTTTTCAAAATAAGAGAACAAACCATAAGTATAACCATTCAAGTCTTCTTGATCCGTATGAGGAACATTGAAAAAGTCATCACAAGTGACAATAACATTAGAAGCATGAAGAAAAGAATCCCTTTGGTCATTCCACTCTGGAGATTTCCAGTTTTGAATTTTGAACTCCTCTGATACTTCCTTGTTCTTCACATGAGCAGTGTTGGATAAAAATTGGATTCTATTGAAAATCAGTTGGTTATTTACCAGAAGCTTAGACCACAACAGATCATCATTTGCTATTTGGTCTGTGTTCTTATCCTGTCTCCTTGCATATATTCCTACTTAGAAATATAGTTGGATTGTAATCAGTCAACAAAGACATGATTAGCAAGTTTGTGGTGATTCCCAATTACCTGCAGAATATCCTTGGTCAGTGCCCTCACAAAAGCCAATTCCAAACATAGATCCTGTTTTAGTGTTTTTGTTGGTTTTGTTCATGCTCTGTTAATTGTTTTCCATCAAATAGAGATCTTGTACCATCTCTGAAAATTGATTTGCTAGCCATGTATATGGTCTTTTCTGCAATGAATGATACTTGAGCACCACATAGGGTTGGTAATTTCTGTTGCAAACCACTTGTAGATTTACTGCGAGTCCTACTTGTGGTACTACTACTTGGCATGGACTTAGACCCTTCTTCAGGGTGATGGAGTAGATTGACTCAGATATACACTCCTTATTGCCATAATCAGGCTTAGCTTTTTGATGCTTTTTATGTGCTCTGGATGAGGATGGGATGGATGGAATTAAGGGTTGTGGTGGTGGCCTAAGAACAGAACAATCTTGGCTTGATTCCTGATGATGCTTTAGATTCAAGGGCTCATCATTACTACAAATGTTTTCTCAAAAGAACCAACAGGAATAAACCGGAATAAAAGGGAAAAGGATTGAGATAAAAGCAAGAGGTTAAAGTTAGTAATATGAAAATCCTTCATGATGATTGAAATACATACATGTTGCTACCTTTAACCACTTTCAAAGAAACATCCTCATTATTTGTTTTCACTGGAAACAGGTGGGCTTGAGATTGGGTGAATTCATTGGAGTTGACTTGATCCATGGTTAACTTTCAAAGATGATGATGAGGAAGTGATGAATGGTTTACAGATGGGTTAAAGGACAAGAGGGAATCAATCAAGGAACATTGGATGATAAGTAGATGTCTTCATTGCTGCTTACTATAAAGATGAATACAAGAATGGATGGTGTTGATGCTGATATGTTATGATCAAAGTTGAGTTGATTTGGTGAAGACACCTGCTATGATTGGAAGAAGAAGAAACAAGAATGGTGAAGAAGAGAAAGAGGGAAGTCAGTGTTGGATTGATGAAGATAAAGGATTCAAGAGATTGAAATAGGCGCATGAGTTCTTACCAATGAAATGCAGTGATGATGAGTGAGAGTTGGAAGAGATGTGTTGCAGTCAATGGGTAATGGAAGGAGTTTGATGGAGGGATTCTTTTTTATGATGAGGTTGAAGGAGCATGGTTTGATGGCTGAATGCTTGAGAGTTGATCAAAAGGTTTGAGATACCAGTAGATAACAAAAAGAATCAGTCTACATGTTCAGACAATGTTCAATCATTGAAAAATAGGCTGGAAACTTGCCTGGGTGGACTCCTTGGGATTGCTTGGGGATGGTGGATTGGGTGTGCTTGGTTGATGGTTGAAAAGGCCTCTGGACCGCTTGTCAATTTGCCAGCGCTTGTTGTTTTGCTTGCAATTCAACAAGCAAGGCTTGCTGATGCAAACACTTCAGCAAGTTTGCAATTCAGTTGCAAATTGCTTACGCGTTTTCTGATGCATTTGCTTTGGCGTTCGCTAGCGACCAGCAGGGGGCAAGGGCCCATTGAGGTGCACAGACCTCTCCCAGGCCCCTGGCAACCTGCAACACTGCCACAGGGGTGCGTTTGGGGACCCTGTTTCTAATTCAACAACCATTGGTTGTTTGCGTCTGTGACAATGGAAGCAAACAAACGATGCAATTGCAATTGCTCCAGGCCCCATTTTGGCATCCCCAAGGCCTGGAGCTCTTGGAGCCCTTTAGGGCCATTTCCATGGGCAGCCCAGGGCAAGTGCTCATGGGTTTTTGCCTTATGGGAAGGTTAGAACCCATGATATTGTGTTTGGGCCATTGGAGATAAAAAGCTTGGCATGGACATACCATGCCATATTTGTTTTTAAAAAAATATAATTATAATGCAAACCAACAGTTGTGGATAAATCTTACATAAGAAATATGCATAAAGTTAACAATAAATATTCATCTAACCAAGATAAATTATATTCATCTATTCAATATCAGATAGGCAGATCCAGAGCATATTTTTGAATTTGAATACAATTATTTTAAATATTTCTTTTTAATAATTTAAGAATATCTTAGTAGACTTCCAATATAGAAAAAGAATAGAGCAATAGCTTTCATATTCAATAAGTAAAATTTCCATACATGATCCTTGATCAATTCCACTTCTAAAAAGATTTAAAAAAAAATACTTTCAACTTTGAAGGAGATATCTAATAAATCAAAACATTTCCTATTTATCTCAAAATAAAAGTAAAATTAGGCAATAATTTTTATATTTAGGTACTTAAATACCACAAAATTAATTTATAATCATGATTTTTATTTCACTACAGAAAAGATTTTTTTTAAATAATTTTTTCTAAAGAAAATGTTCTCCAATGGTTATTTCACTGTTTTTAAACTACAAATGAATAAGTGCAACAAGTTTCCAAAATTTGATAACTTGAATATTTCAATGAACCCAGCATCCTTATATTTTTTTACTCTAAATTTTCAGAATAAAACACACATGAAATTTTTCATAGTTGTTGGTCCCTGTGAATCTGCCTGATTACAAGATTCATAAACAGTAATGGCATCAATCAATTTAGCATTAAATTTGAGCTATTGGTCTATTGATCAAGGTGGGGTTGTAATGTATGGAACAACAATGTCAAATTGTTTTAGAATTAATTCAATTGCTCTTGAGGATAAACATTGTGGTATTTATAATTCATGTTATGATTTATATTCATTGAAATAACTGGAGAAACACTTCTATTGCATGATAGTGATTTATGCACATAATCCTCTGGGGACATCGTGCACTTAGCCTAAGTGCACCATGTCCCTTCAGACAACCAGTTGGTGGTGGTTGTGGGTGGCCACAAAACTACATGACATGGTGGCCAGCATTGATCCTTGTAGCCCTCATGCTGGAAAGCTTTTTCTTTAAGTATAGACATGTTCAATTCCCACTGTGACCAGGTGGATGTAATTTATCAACAATTACCAACATATCTGGGACCTTTGGGACATGAGAAATATGGAATATTTTGGGTTATGGGAAGTTTCTTCAACCAATGAGAAAGATCAATAAAATACATTCAGGGCCATGCAAGAGCCACAAAATCATTTATTTCTACCAAATTTCTTTCTAATATTTCCATGTAATTTATCTTTTTGGATGAAAGGTATGTGCCAACATGCGCATTTCAGTAACAACTAGTTACTGGAACAAACATGGTGGACAAATTAGCATAACTTTTCCACTTTGCCATACCAATTACTAAGAGCCAACCATTTTTTGGAAATTGGATCATGATGGCTCAGGGAGGTGGACAACTTAGCCTAAGTTGTCCACCTCCCTGAGCCATCACACACTTTATAATGTGACAATTGATGTTATGTTTTTGTATCATTTCTGAGTGTTTCAGAAAATGATTATGTGTGTGATTCTGCAGGGTGAGAACAATCAATTTTGCTCTGTGAGTTTCAAATGTGCTGATTCATTCATGTTTCCACCAAAACTGCCACTGTGACAGAAAATCAATGTTATCTTAAAAAATAATTACCATTCATAACTTTAGGGTCTTTTTAAATCCATGTCACAATGAACTCTCACAATGTATAATTGATAAGCCAGCATATCCAATCATCCCCAAGATATTTACCTGGGACAGAAATGTTTCAGTGTTTATCCACTGAAGAAAATTTTTACCACATTTAATTTTTGGAGCCTTGTTCCTACCATCATTTTTTCAGGATGGGTTCAATGACTAAGCAAGGTGAAGAAAATATTGTCAGGGACATGCAAGGACCAGAAAAACCTGTACCTCTACCCATTTTCTTTCAAATGTGTCCATGTTTTCATTCATCCTCTTGGATAAAAGATATTTTCCAGCATGGGCATTTCAGTACCAGCAAGTTTTTCCCAGAAATAAACATGCTGGACTAGTTATGCAAAATTGTTCACTTCCCCACACTATGGACTGAGGCCAAGCTCATTTGGGGAAATTGGGAAATATTCATTGGGAGGTGGACGACTTAGGCTAAGTTGTCCACCTCCCTAGGCCACCATCCAGTTGGTCATATGGGTATTGATGTTTTTTGGTGCATCTCTGGGTGTTTCAGGAGATAATAATATGTGGCAATCTGTAGTTTGAAAACAAATGATTTCTTTCAGTCATTTTTTAATCTAGTGAATCTTCAATAACTCACAAAAACCATGGAATTCATAATCACCCTCATCCTTCACCTCCACCCCTGTTGGTATTCTCTGAATTTCCTAGGTACAGCACTGGATGATAGTAATGTTACTCCACCAGAAGCTGATGAGAATGTCAAAATGAACTGTCTCTCACAACAACACAAAAGATCTCCTCATGCTTATCAGTTGAGAATGGCCTCAAAAAGATAGACACTCCAAACCAGATGAAGTGAACTTATTTATAATTTCAAACCAAGCAGGTCATGACCACTTGAAGAAATGCACAACTTCAGAAGGGCAAGATACTTTGCAGGCACTTTCAGAGACCCCAGAAAGTTGAATTCAGCCACTGCAGTTGAACCTTTTGAGAGGTTGATTAGTTCTGTATGCCATGATCCAAACTCTTGTGGGATGTTTTGAGATCTTGATTGGAACATGACTGATGATTTTCAGTGCAAATCATAGTCATATGTCATGCAAAACCTGTTTTCTTCTTCTTTTATCTAGAAAATTCATTCATTCTTATCATCTATGTTCCTTGGAATCCCCCACTCCAACTCAAAAATGTTTACAACAACAAAAAGATGGAAATCTATGGTTTTTGGGACCATTTGAATAAGCCATGCTGATTTAAGTTGATTTGAAAGGTTTTTACCAGTCCAAATTTCCCCTTGATGGCTTGCAGCACAGGCAAATAAAAGCAAAAGAGCCTAGAATACATGATAAACTTCATGAAAAGGCCTAACAAAGATGGTGGGGGGACCAATTTGTCATTCAAATTTTCTCAAGAGTGGAGAAGGATTTTCCCACTTTCTGTATTAATTTTTGATGATTCAGGGCAATTCTTAGCCCCAAGCCAGTGCTTTTATTGAAGATGGAAGGATGATGACAATGAATTAAATTCCAAATTTATATCAATGCTTCATTTGCACACCTAGATACATCCTTTAAGTTTGCTAATTTAGCATATGATATTCTGCAAAGGTTTTAATGGTTGAATCAAGTTGAGCTTCCAGAATAATCACTTGAAGTTCTACAACCCAATTTTGGGAAATGGGCACCAAGAGAGCCAGAACAAACCAGATAATATAACCAAAATGATATAAGGTTTACAGGCAGAAATCATTGGGGCAACGGAGATTTGGCTCATTACCAGAGATTTGTTTTCAGACTAGGATTGAGACCACCATGGCATGGGATTGATTTGAACCAATCTTTTGCTAATTCAATGGAGATGGAGTTTATGATTCTGTCTAATGATTCATTCAAAACTTATGGTGTACAGCCTTTGTTTTTAAATTCTTGTCAAATTACAGGACAATACATCCTTTTTGGGGCACTTTTTATTTTAGAGACACAAAAATTCTGAAGCATGACAAATTGGAAAAATTTACTAATTTGAGAGGTTTTCCATATAGTTAGAGACTGGGTACAAATTTATTTTTTGTAAAGTGGCATTAGGGTTTGGAATAATTGGATTTTATCCCAAAAAATACCCATGTTTTGAAAAGAATCAAGAAAATATCATGTATTTCTTGCACATGCAATTCAGTTGCAATACTACTCAATATAAAGTTCTTGCAAGTTCAAACTCTTCACAATTTAATTTTTACTCAAGCATGAATGGGAACAAAACATTATTTTGTTGCATAACAATGACTTCTAACTTTTCTCAGACAATGGCACAGTAAGACTCAGTGCCTTACCATATCACCAATTTTTATATGTTGATAGAGGCAGGGAGGGAACAAGGTGAAATCATTTGAATGCACAAAATTCCAAGACAGATCTTCAGAAAGTCAATGACCAGCCATTGAAAAATAATTCATCATTAAAAGCAACTCACCAACAATGCTATCCAGTTTTTCCTGGTAAGGTGGTCCACTTGAGCTAAGTGCATCACCTCACCAGGAGGAACCACCCCTCAATTGCAGATTTAACAGCAGTTGGCAGCCCAAAGTTTTCAGTCATGTTAATCTTGTTTTGCACATACAACTACATTCCTTCCAGTGGCTATCTAATCAGCAGAAGAACCTACTAATTTTGCTTGATCATTACTTCCCAAAGAAATGGTCCCCAGTGCCTCTGTTCAACTCCAAAATTTTCCTCCTTTTGAACTCTTCACTAGATCACGTGGTTAAAAATCCAGATATGGTTAAACATGTCCTTCAATGTATATAATTCAAAAATCACCTATTTGTGCCAAAATGCTTACCAGTTATTTCATGAAATGATGTCAAAGTGTGCATGAGTTGTACAACATTTGTACTGGTTGGAATGTAAGATGGGATGAATTTGGATTGATGGACAACTTATGATAATTTTTCCACCTTCCCATCAAATTAGAAGTGGCTTTATTGCATGGTAAATGTATAGGTAATGTACAGGGAGGTGGACAACTTATGATAAGTTGTCCACCTCCCTGAACCTGTGTGCATACAGGAATCAGATGTCAAGGGAAAATCATGTGGGAAAGCTTGACAGGTGGACAACTTGTGCTACGTTGTCCACTGTCCCAGAAATCATCAATCTTTTGGCATATTCAATATCCTGCTACCATGTACTTGAAGGGAAGTGGACAACTTATCACAAGTCGTCCACCTCCCCAGCTTTCCCACATGATTTTCCCTTGAAATCTGATTCCTGTATGCACACAGGTCCAGGGAGGTGGACAACTTATGATAAGTTGTCCACCTCCCTCAACATGTCTCATATTCATTTGGTGTGGTGAAGCAGAAACTTTGGTGATAAACACCTACCTATTCCAACACCCCTGTTACATTTTTCTTTATTATTTTGAGCTAAGTGATCCAGGCATGTTAGATTCTCATATATTCTTTTGGAATGATGATTGAGAAATGTTAGTTATGTCATTGATCCTAATTACTGTTGTAAAAGAGCTGGTAATTACACAGCACTCTGCCTTCTTCACAAGACGTAGCAGGAATTCATATCACACCATTTTTAAAAGAATGAAATTTAAAACCATGCATTGTTCTTCTTGCCCTTTATTATTTATCTAATATGATCTGGTAAGATTTAGTCATAATCAATTCAGGAAAGAGGAAAATTATAATCCTCATTTCCAAGAATTTGCACCATGAAAAATCTGACACCTGATTCATCATATTTCTCTATTATTCAGTTTCCAAAATTGAACTCTCAACAATCAATTCCCACTGAATATCAATCCATGCAGTAAACCTGCATCTGTGTGGTACCCAGCATTGCATTTTTGCATCTTTGGGGATTTCAAGAATCTTATAACAAAAACACAGCAACGCAACATGTTATTGGACCTGTGCCAGTATTATCCATGTCTGTGTGATATATTATTCAAATAGCACTTCAACCAAATCAATAAAATTGGCAAGGAGTAGTTTGAAGTTTATATTATGGAAAATTGGATCTTGGTATATTTAAACTCCAGCTCTTCCTCATGGTGGCTGGAATTCTTGAGCTCATTTTCTCATTCAATAATTATTGGTCAATTCCATAGATATGAGAATGAGGAATTTTTTGGAAACATATAATGGTCAAGATTGCTTTCTGTGGAAATTTTTTGTGATAATTAAAATCATGAAATGCAATGGGAAGCTCTTCCTACTTACTATCTTAATAAATGCCCAGAATGAATAACTCAAATTTGACTGCATGACCCCTATATATTTTTATGAATGATGCATAAGTGCCACAAAAAAAAATGATCACGCTTTTTGGGGAAGATGGCAGCAACAGAGTCTCTTTTCTATTTCAATCATGAATTGATTTCTAATTGAGCTCTTCCCTTGTTGAAGAAGATTCCATTCAAATCTTCAAGTATAATTATGTCCATACCCTTTGCCCACTTGGAAGAAAAATTTGAGAACAAAGGGGAATCATAATATATAATATCTTGATTTCTGAAAATTTTCCAAAGGTCAATAAAAGGAAATCTGACTTCCTATTTATCAGTTTGTGAAAAATCAATACAAAATCACAAAATCAGAAACATTTTCATCTGGTTACTAAGTTGGAAAATTGGACATGGAACCCGGTAAGAACTAATCCCCCCAGCATAAGATCTCCATGACAATAATACAAACCCATTGCAAAATCATGGTGTTTATTTTATGTTGCTAAAATGCCAAAACCCCAGCCAACCCAACATCACTGACCCCTCAGCCATCAAGAGTTCCCCTTCCAGATGACTAAGTCAAGTTGCCTGGTGTTGAGGAAGATAAAGATTTTTACGACTCTGCTGCCCCATCCTACTTCATGATTGCACAAAAACTCTCTCAAACCCACCAACACCAAAAGAGGCAAAAACGTTTGGCCCAACAACAATATTCTCTCTCTTGCCATGCACGCAATCTTGGCATCCCTGCTTCTTCAAGTGGTATTTCCAAGTCCTTGCTTGATTGGACAAAATAAATTCTTGGAATGGATTCCAAAAACAACAAACTTCCTAATCCTCCAACTGAAAATGAACTAGAATCCCCAAAACAATTACGTGGCAATGAAGAAGGCAACCATTAATGATGCAATAGCATCAAGCATTGGCCCACCAAACCAGTACAGCTCCAATTCAAGACTGTGAGAAAAGGAGCTCAAACTTGTGAAGAAGGATGCCTTGTGCCAATTACAACAAAATATACTTCAACATCTTGATCCCTGGAAAAAAATGCTTTGGGCCAAATTCAGTCTCATGATGAGACATGAATAGCCCATGCAGGGCCTTGATCTGAAATTCCGGCATTCCCAGATGCACCTATCACTGGGAACAGAATGCAACATCTTGCTGGAATTCCTCTCTGACTGCAATAATCATCAGAGCATGGGAGATGTGCCACAAACGCGGGGGGACTGCTTCCAATTCAACAAATGAGAATGACAACACCCCAGCCAACAGGGTTGCCATAATAAATTGTTGGCTTGTCTCAAAGAAGGCTATTTGGAAGAAGAAGCACAAGGCAGAAACAGGCTCCAGAAGCAGAAAATCTAATGTTTCTGCATCTCAAAGTCTCAACAAGAAGAAAGTGTGTCAAATCAATCTTTTGTAATTTTCTCTTCATGATCAATGAATAACTGCTTATCATGTTTTGAAATACAGAATAACAAAAAAGAAATTCAAAAGACTGCAGTTGAGCTGGACATAATGGACATTTTCCCAGAAACTTCTGCTCTTTTCTTGGAAAGTGGATTCCTATCTGATGTTGAGGGTGAAGATGAGGAATTGTTCAATCATGCAAATGTTTGGAGGGCTCAACATATATCCCAAATATATCACTACCTGGATGAATCATACATTCAACTTGCCAAAAACACGCGCATCAAGAGGCATAGAAGATTGAAAATTAGTCAACTTGCTAAACCAAATAATTCACCAAGAGGTGATCACCCACCAACACTTCCTAATTCAATACCTCAAAACTGGTTAAGTGAGGAACCTCTGGAGGATATTACTCCAGTTGAAAAAAGAGCCTTGGGTTTACTTCCAGATGTTGATCTCACAGGGGCAGTTTCATATCTCAGGACCCAAGTTTCCAAGCCCTCTAGCTTAATGTAAACCACACAAAAATTGTAAATATATTACAAATAGTGTAATTTTTATATCAGTACTTTAAAAAATATGGAGGAGTATGTTTTGATGAAACATTGGCTTTGGTGAAATTTTTCTTGATTATTACATGTATTTTAATTTTCATCCCATTCTTGTTTTGTCAACCAGAAACTTGTAATTATATTTAAAGCTATATTTACTGAATGTAAAAAATCCAATGATGTGGGGTCACCCTGACTTGAAGAGGTTAAAAATGCAGGTTACACTCTAAATCTTTTGAAATTTTTAAATAAATAAATCTCTAACAATTTGTTACATCCAAACAGATATTGAAGTAAGAATGGACAAAACAAACATCCACATGTGGACAGAATACAAAATCTCATTTAAAAATTCTGAGTAAATTATATTTGATGCACCACCTTTTGGAAAGCTACATGATATCTTTTTTCAATCATAATATCCTGAATACATTTTTTTTCACTGTGCAGCAGTCAAGTTGAGATCACCCACTTGTTAACCATTCCCAAATATCTTTTTATGAAAGAAATATATATAAAATACACATTCCCAGATGTGAATTGTGTAATTTAAGAAAATCCCACTAACTTTAGGAATATGGATTTTCCTTGTAAAATGGTGCATCATTAACATTTTGTAAAACAAGAAGATGATTTGAAATCATGGTTTTTGAATAAGATAAAAGATAATTACTTTGAAGATAGAATATGTGACGTTCCATCAAGGCAATTGAACTTGCATTTAATCCAAAAACAATGTGATAGGCTAAGTATTTTAGGTGGGCTAACCATGAGCAGTTGATATGATGTATTAGTTTGAAAGCTTTTTCAAAATGCAAAATCTACTGTTCCATGCCTTGCCCATTGAAGTGAATATGAATATTCAAAATAGAAGCTTTTTTTTTGGAATACTTAAGCTCACCAGGAGGTATGAGATCAAATCAAAAGTTCCATTCAGATTCATTTCTATTTCCCTTTGATATAATAAATCTCAGACAACCTCCAAAAATCTGATTACCACAACATCCAAATCAATCAAAACTATGGAGAACACTACCAGAGTTGAAACATTTGGATATGCCAATTTCCTAAATGTTCTCAAAGGACTTTTGAACATGGAAGGAATATATACAATGGTGTTGGAAGGTCCAAAAAAGCACATCAAACCCATATCATGCAATCAAATGATTCTACAAATGTATGTGACTGAATTTTTCCTGCATTTTATCAATATTATCAAGGTCACTGATGAATTGTTATTGTTTTAAAACATAAACCCCAAAGACACCAAACATTTTCCAATCCACTACCAGCAGAAACTCCACCAGGGAACCACTAGAAGCAAAAATCAGGGATGTAAGTGAAAATCTTTCACAAGAGTAAATTCCTTGATTTATACTGCAATTGGCATTCAACTTTTTAATTATCCTATCATTTTTCACATTCAAGCCATCAATTGAAGATTCCAATGCACAGAAAAACCCTGAAAGAGATCCTTGCTATGGTGAAATACAAAAATACTCCCCACCAGCAATTATGGAAATTTACAATAAATCTGAAATGAAACCTCTTCAATTTCTATATCACACTCCAAGTGCCCTAATCTCATCACTCCAAATCCTTCATCAAAGTATTGAGGAAAACATTGGTTACCATGCATGTCAGAAATACATCAAGATGGAACATGAGAAAATCCGCATGAACTCAATTCTCAGTGGCCAGCCCAACTATTCAGCAGCAATACCCAAAAGTCTTTCAACATTAAAAAAAAGATTTTTAATTACAAATGATCTACTGGAAAATGTCTATTGTGAAAATTGTTACCAACTTTATCCTTTGAATGAAGTACTTTCTTCTTCAGAAGCCCAAACTGATGAAGAAAGGGAACAACACAGGCATTATCCAATATTCCATAATATAGTTAAATCAATAGCTGGGGAGCCTGTTACATGTGGATCAAAACTTTGGAAACAAGACAAGAACAAATCTAAATTTTATCCTCTGAAGAAGTTTGGGTACCAATTGCTCAAGAAGTGGATTGCCAGGCAATTTCTACTCCCTTGGTTTGAAGAATTACTCAGTGCACCTCAAGAGAATCAAGCCATTGATCCTACTAAACTTTGTGATATTTGGGATGGAACTATGTGGAAAGAATTCAAGGATCAAACCAATCAGATTTACAAAGCAGAACCAGGGAACCTTTTTTTTGAAATTTACATTGATTGGATGAATCCCCATTGAATCAAGACCAGTGGTAAAAGCATCTCTCTTGGCGTAATATTCTTAATATGTTTTAATCTTCTACCTAGTGTGCGTTACAAGCCACACAATATTTTTTTGTATGGCTTCACACCAACACCCAAGGAATGCACCTCATTCCAACTGAATAATCTAATCAAGCCTCTTTTCTCTGAGCTACTGGATCTTTGGAAAGGAGTATTCTTCAAAAAAACTAACAAATATCAACATGGAAGAGTAATATGCCTGTCATATTACCACTGATTGGTGATACACCTGCCTTACGTAAAATGGGTGGATTTGCATCCCACTCAGCAACAATCTTCTGTGCCCACTGTAACCTCAAGCTAAATGATATCCGGAACACCAAAAAGGAGACTTGGCCATCCAAAAATAATGAAGATCACATCAAATGGGCAGAGAATTGGAATAATGCTCAATCATTCAATGAGAAAACCAACATTCTCAAGGTACATGGTGCCCGCTACACAAATTTCCAAACTCTACCATACTGGGAAACAACAAACATGACAACAATTGGTTCAATGCATACCTTCATCTTGGGAATGCTAAGGGATTACAGCATCACCTACCTTGTAATAATCAAGGCTGGCCAAAGTCTTCAAAATTTGGAAAGGAGGAAAAACACTTACCCAAGAAGTGTAACAATTAGTCAAGTCAGCAGCCTCAAATCTGGATACAAATGGAAGTGCTATTTATCACCAGAAAATACCAAAAGAGTCACCAGGAGGAGAGTTCAAACATTCCTAGATAGCTCCTCAAAAAAACTTGAAGATATTTCTCCCAATCCAATTGAAAAGGTTCAACATTGGGCAAATCAGCAGCAAGAAGGCTCATCAAATATTCAGCATAGAACTTTTGTACCAATTTTTGTAGTCCAGAAAATCCCAGGTCTCCATCCTCCCAGCTCCTCAAGAAGTTGGGAAAATTCTGCATCTGAACATCTTCAACCAACTTTAAGACATTCTCCAAGGCTTCTTGAGAATGAATCCACAAGAAGCTCATGCAAATCTGGGCCTCAATCAAAAGACAAAGGAAAGCAAAAAGATACCTCACCAGGAAAAAATTCCAGTAGATTTATTGGAAGAAAATCAGGAAGCCAAAATGAATCTGGGAAGAGCAAGCAAAGCGCCCTTCAGGAAAGCTCCTACAACTCTTTTGAAGATCAAAGAAATCCACATCAAGAAGGTTCATTGATAGAAGAGACAAGTATTGCATCAAATGAATTGTGCCTTACTACTCAAGAGCTCAGAAGTCTTCCAGAGGGTACCAATTCAATCAAATTTCCATCTTGGATTAATAGGTTGCCTAGAAATATAGGTTTGCCTGCTGCTGGTACTCCTAAGGCTGCTGAATGGTTGTTTTTGTACACCATTCATGTAGTGATTGTTTTGATTCCAGGATGGAATTGGAACTCAGCCAACAGCTTGTGGGAGCAAAAGCTTACTTCCACTACTTCCAAACTTATTGGTATCATCAACTTGGTAATGTCTCATCAACTTACAGATTACCAGTTGTGCGAATTGGATGAATTAATTCTGGCTTACCGGGAGGAATTATTGCTGCATTGGGGATCTGAAATCAAACCCAAGCCAACAATCCATTTTGCTCAGCATATGACTAAGCTGATCAAGCTCTATGGCCTTCCCTCAATATTTTCATGTTGGTCAGGAGAAAGGCTGAAACACATCTTGAACTTGGTTAAAAAAATAAAAATACACATAAGTAAAACAGATTTCTGAAAAGTAGATTCTTGGTGGCACACTTTGCATTGATTTTTTTTTAATTTTAAGGTTTCCTTGATAAGTCCCCCTTGAATGGATTCCTTGAAAGGGCCAAACTTCAAGGCTTAGTTGACCAAATTGGATCCAACTGGAATGTTTTGGGGATCAATTCTGACCAACTCCCAGATCTTAAAAGTTTGTTCTACCCTTCCAAGACAGGTGATTTTTCAAGGGCTAAAAAAGAAATGAATGTTTTGGAAGAATAAAAATTAAAACAATTCATTGAAAATAACTCAACATACAATGTCTTTCCATGGGACCAGCTGGAGTGGCTGCCTTAAAAATCAATGCTCTTCCATGGTTATCACATAACACCCCATTGCTACAATAAAAGTAATTCTCAGATTTCCTTTTCATCAACATAAAATCATGGCCCTTGTGAGATGGGGAAGGTATTTTCCATCTTTCAAAAATGTGCAAAATATTTCCTCATTTTTGAAACCTTTCCTCCTTTGGAACAAATTGATACTTCAAGAAATCCCTACCTTGGCCTCAATTATCTCAATGCTCAAATGGTTTATCAAGAAGGTGGATCAATATCTGTGATAAATCAAGATAAAATATTAGTTTTTGTGGCAAGCATGGCTTATGAAGCAAAAAAATCACAAACTTCCAAGGATATTTATTGTGTTGAGGCAATTAAATCTTTGGTAAGTTGATATCAAAAATGCTGATTTCTGAAGAACTGCAATTATTGATTTTTCTGACTGGTGATTCCTTACAAAACAGGAGGAAATATAAAAAGACAAACAGTCTTATTTTTTACTGTATTAGATATTGGTAAAAGATGAAATCAGAGGAATTTTTATTGTGTCACATATCTATCTAAAACATGTGTATAAGGTACAGAATTCAAAAATAGAAATTGTATTTAATCTCAGAAAACTGAAGCATTAATCCTAACATCAAATTGGAAATCTGTGTTTTCACCATTTATTTGAAATGATAATTATCTAAAAATTTAATTCCTCTCATTTTGGAACTTTGTACCATTGTGAATCATGGCCTATGATGTACAATTCCATTCATGACCACTGAAAAGCTGTTCAATCAAAGTATGGTCTTAAAGTTGAATGAAGAATTCTCAATCCTTCCTTTTATGTAATGAATTTCAATTCAATCAATGCATTGCAGAAATATTCTGCATGAATCTTCTGAGTTTATCCAGAAATCAATTTGATGTTTGACTCCAAAATATCAACAAAGTCAAAACAGGTTTCAATCACAAACCCAGGTGCTACACCTGCCGGCAGGTGCAGCCTTTTTTTTCATGGTTAATTGTGACATAACACATTTCCGCGCGTAACTCCTAAAATATACACAAAACCTCAATTCTGAGTGAATTTTAGGTGTAAACCCTTTACGTGACAACACATGCAAAATGTTAGAATGGCCAAAAGGTGCAATGCTGTTGTTTTAATCTTTAGTACTTTTCTCTTTAATTATTTTAAAAATGTAAGGACTTGGATTTCAAGGGTGGGTTCAGTGAGTGACCCTACCTAATTTTTGGTGAGGAATCCATTTTTTCAATCATATTTATGTATTTCTCACTCCTTCTTTTGTTAATTTAGATATTCTTGTTTAATTTGTTTTTTATAGTTTTGTGTTGCTATGACAGGTTGCTTTGTACATAGTAGCAACCTGACAAAGAGTAACTGATTTGAACAGGGATAACCTCAACACTTCTCAAGGAATTCAAGAGTAGGCTGGAAGAATGCAACTTTTGAATAAAAGGAAGAATAAAACTCCAGGCTTTATGCTTAATAAAACCTCTTCAATCAAATGTGATTGGCTCCGGAAAAATGATCAAGCAGGATCAAGACCAGTATGGTCAGAGAAAGGGCTCAATGAGTGGTGTAACACACTCAAGAATTCCAACAGACAGAATTCTCTTCAACCAGCAAGGCTATTGGTAGGTGATAAGGATCAGGCCACAGAGGGGCAAAGACTTAAGGATTAATGGATCAGGGGGCAATCAAAGATATATCCAGGATAATGATGATAATTACTTATGATACTGGGGGACATACACACACACTCCCATGTATGATTAGAAAAAAATAGCGGAGAGCCCCTCCTTTTATGGGCCATGGGTCTCTGTAGACTATTTCGAAGTGATAACACATATAGCAGAAAAAAAAACACAATTGAATTTTTTTTTTTAATGGACATGGGAAAAAAAAGAGAGACTGATGAGAAAAGCAACCAACAACAACAAAAAAATTGAAAAAATGGAAAGGATCATGGATGAGCGGGGATGGAAAGACACAAGCCCATGCCAATGATGGGCACAGGCAGGAGATTTGCAGGTGAAGAGCCGCGGGGACAGGCTGACGGGCCCTGGAAACCTCTGGCCTGTGAATGATTGCGCAAGAGTGGAGAAGGTGACTGATGGGTGAATTCCTGGGCTGCCAGAGGAGACTGTTGAGGTGGGTGTGGCAGGGGGGAGATTAGAGGAGGAGGAGGAGGCCTTGAGTGGCTGATGAGGATGATTGATTGGTTTGTTGGCCATCCAATGGGGGAGAGAAGATGAGGGTGCAAGATTGGTTGTGGGAACAACCAATTGGGTCAGTTGATGAGGGTTGTTCCCATGACCAATTGCACGGGGAGGACCAAGAGGCTAGGGGGGGAAAGAGGTAGGATGGCTTGGAGAGGGGTGAGACCTCTGCATGAGGATGGAGATGAGAGCACTCACCAACCAATTGAGAACAATTGGAAGGCGGTGTTGATGGTGGGATAGGGAGGAAGCTTGAGTAATGTGAATGTGACACGTCAAGGGGATTATTAAGGCTGATAGGTAGGGCTGATTTCACATGGCTTGAAGAGGCAGATTTGATCTTGGGAGCCATGGAAGGGTTTAGGGCAAAGGTAGAAGTACACCAACAACGGATCATGGAGTTGCCAGATCAAGGAACTTGATGGAGAGGGGCGGCATTCTTGGTGATCTGATTTGGTGATTGAGGCCATTGGTGCTGATATGATTTCCTGGTATTTTGGGCGCTGTTCCAAGTTGCTGCTAGGCAGTTTAGGTGAGAAGGAAGGTGGATGATGGAGGGCTGATTGCTGTTGCTGTCAATGCCAACAACAATGCTGGTGCTGGCAAGGGTCAAGCCAAGCTGGTCTTGCCTGTGCATTTGGCAAAACAAGAACCAAAGCAAAGAGGAGAGGGATTGAACACAAAACCTGGAAAGTTGGACACCCCAGGGAACCATCCCTAAACTGCTGGGAGATGGGGAAGCTGGAGGGTTTGAAGGCTGAAGGGACCTGATTGGGGAAAAGGAATTCTGATTTTTTTTTGATGATGAACAATGAATATAAAAAATAATAAAAAATTTAAATTTTCTGCAGGGGTCCTGAGGTGTCCAGATTTGGTCACCACATCTCTTCCCAACTTAAAGAATGTCCCTAGTCTGCATCTGAATTTGATGACATAGCAAAAAAAAGAAAATGATGATGAGTGGAACCCAAAAAAATGGCTATTTGATCATGAGGGTCATTGAAAAAAAAATCTTGATCCATCCAACAAAAAGTCCCAGAAGTGATGGATTTAAACAAAGGAGGCATCCCAGGTTCCCACATATGTGCCATAAGTAGAGTTTTACAACAAAGATGCAGCAGATGACCCTGGTGGTGCACAATTGGGAGGACTTACTTCTGATCTCAGTTGCCTTCACAACAATGAAATTTCTTGACTTGATTGGCAGAGAACCTCCTGGCAATCTGAGTACCATCCAGTTCTTCCAAAACATATGATATACCTCTGACTTGGCGGACCACCCAATAAGGACCATTCCAGCAATTAGAGAAAAGCTTTCCCCATTGAGTTTCCAAGGATCAATTATAAGCAAAAAAAAGATCACCAAGATTCAAAGGGTCCCTGATCTGCTTTGAATGTTTATCTTCCCAATACTGAACCTATTTTTCTCTGGATTCCATCATCTTCTGATAAGCTGCACTGCAAACATCCTCACTCCGCTCCAGTTGCTTGGATTGGGCAACTAATAGATCAGTGGTAGAAGAAACCTGTTCCCCAGAAATACCTAAGAAAGATTCAAAATTCAGATCCAGAGGAAAGACAGCCCTTTGACCAAAGACCATCTTGTAGGGTGAGTAGCCAGTGGTTTTTTTTAGTTGAAATTTGATCAGAGAAAAGGACCAGAGGAAGAAATTTGCAAAAATTCTTTCCATTTTCACCGGCAAGTCTAACACAAGCAGCCTTCAAAGGAGCATGGCCTCTTTCCACAATACCTTGGCCTGTGGGATAATAAAGAGTGGTCACCCTATGCTAACCAGGAAGCAATTTGATCATTTTGGCCAGTTTGCCACCAAACTAAGAGCCACCATCAGTCAAATAAGATTGCGCCAACCCATAGTGCATTGTCCATGTCTCATAGAGAAAAGCTGCTACTGATTTAGAACTGAGGTTCTTAAGGAACTTTGCTTCAACCCATCCAGAAAAATCATCTCTAGCCACAAGGAGGTACTTAGCTCCATCAGCCTTAATGTGAACTACATCCATAGAAATCCCTCCAAAGATAGTGGAATCCCCAGTTGGATACAAAATTTCAGCTGGGACCCTAGGATCACATTTCTGACAGACCTCACAACTCTTGCACCATTGAGAGACAGATTTCTTGAAAGATGGCCACCAGAATTGTTTAGATATTTTTCAATAAGTTTCTGTTTCTCCACAATTAACAAGCCCTTCATGGAGACTTTCCAAGATCAAATCTTCTTTAGCAGGGATAGTGACAACAATAAGGGCACAAGGATTGCCTCTTTTCATAAGAACAGTACCTTTTACAAAGAAGTTGGAGGACTTTCTTTTAAGGGATCAAAAATTGTTAGCTGAGAGATCAGGAGAAAGTTCTTTGGAGAGTGGAAAGGTACTGCTCTAGTTCAAGCCAGAACTCTTACTGGAAGCCAGAATAATTTTGAGAGGAAAAACTGAAGACAGGTTGAATAAAAGGTTCCTCCTTGCCAAAATCCACTCCAACATCCAATTATTCATCTCCAAGAGGACATCAAGATAAACCATCAGGCATGGTGAAATACTTTCCAGGCAGAGCAGGACAATCCAAACCATTTTTGTCTTCCTGGGTAAGGACAGCCCCAGCAGATTGATAACTCAAATTGACAGCCAGCTTGACCTTGCCAGCTCCAGGTCCATAAGTGATCATAATCAAGGCAATGTCTTTTCCAAAAATTCTTTTCAGCTTCTGAAATGATTGTTCAAAAGCTTGGGTCCAAATCCATTCAGCATCATTCCTGGTTAAGTAATGCAAGGGAATACAGATTTTGAATGGAGAAGGGATGAAGATCCAAACATCAATGACAACACCTAAGAAACCGCTGAGTTCAGTGGGATTGATTGGAGGAGGCCAAGAGAGGATTTTGTTGACTTTGGATAGGGCCATTCTTCTTCCTTCCTTGCAGACCACATGACCAACAATTTGCAGAGCAGGGACACAGGCAGCCAATTGGGATCCAGAGACAGTGAGACCAGACTCCTTTATTCAAAACAAGATCCTTTCCAAAGTGGTCACATATTCCCAGATAAATCAAACAATTCCTAAGTGCCAGGGTAAGAGCTCATTGTTATAGTCAGAAACTGGAACTTTAATTCCGCCATTGTTAATAAAGATACCAGCATGATCAGGGATTTCATACTGGAGGATCAAAATTATCTGAGCCTGATAGACTGCAACCAAATTTGTGGCACCCTGGGGCAAACAAGTAAGTTTGAATTGACCAAGAGGAGTATTGAAAGTAGTGAGAGGACAAGAAATTGGATGTAAGGATCCTTTGTCATATCCACCCATAGTATCACCTAGACCATAGCAAGCTCTCCCAGAGAAGGATTTGACAAATTCTTCAGTAGCAGGGGGAATACCAGATTCTTTAATAGTAACCTTATTTAGAGGCTGGAGATCATTAACTATTCTAAGTTTACCATTACTTTTGAGGACACAGAAGACAGGACTGGAATTGCTAGAAGTTGACTGCTTGTATAAACCGGTACAAAATTTTTTGCAGACCAACTTGATGAACTTGTTGACCTTAGAAGCAGGGATAGGGATGTTTTTCTTTTGCCAGGGATCATGTTCTACTACTGGAATGATATAAGGTAGACCATAAGATTCTTTCAAGATTCCTCTCTCTCCTTCACAGAAAGCAGTAGATTTTTCTCTAAGATCTAAAAATTTTTTTATCAAATTTAACTCATCAGGAAGGAGCCATCCATCTGGAACAAAGTTGACCACATTCAGATGTTCTTCAGTAAAACAACCACAATGAACAAAAGGACCAGTGATAGATTGAGATAAAACACAGTAAGGATCACAAGATAGAGGAGGAAGCATAAGAGAAGGATTGAGGTTAAAAGGCATTGGTTGGTTGACTGGTTGAACCTTTTTTGCAACTAGCTTGGACTTAGTGGCAAAAGAGAGAAATCCTTGCTTCCTCCAAGAATTGACCAGCAAGACCTGATTACAATAGCTGAGACCAAGTTCCAACATCTTCCAAGTTCAATGTTCCGCAATGTCCTTGAAAGGTGCTTTTTCCATAAAAGAGGATCCAAAAGATGACGCATTGATCACATTTGTGGCACAGGGTAGAGTTTTGAAAATGACAGTAGTAAGAGCCCCTGATGGTGCACAATTTGGAGGACTTACTTCTACCCCAAATTTCCTTCACCTAAGTCCATGCTCCTTCATACCAAAACCACCAAGAAGAGAATCAAGATTGGGATATAGTTTAGAATTGTTCAGGAGATTTGAAACTGGAATAGGAGAAGAATGATCAGGCTAAAAATAAAAAGGAAAAGAAGAGAAAACAGATCCAGAGAGAGAAGAAAGATTTTTAGGATTTTTGGATTTTTCATGTTTTTGATTTTTAATCTTATTTAGATGAGAAGGAAATGGTGAAGAAAAAGAAAAATATGCCTCTGAGACAGAAGTTTATCCTTGATTTGAATTCTGAGGCTTGGAAGAACTACAACCATTAGTAGGACCAACTAATCCCATAAAAAATGCAAATGAGAGGAAGAAGAGGTGTTCTTCTGTGACGCTTTCAGAACCAATTTTGAAGCATGACCAGGAAAATCTTGTTCCAAACAACAGAATCCAAGGAGAAAAGGGGTACTTCAATCTTCCTGCCATCAGTATCAGGGAGAAGAATTCTCTCCCCAACTTGATCAGAAAACATTAGGGTTGCACCAAAATCCATTAAGAAGGGCCTTCCCATGATCATAGGTACATCCAAACAAGTAATCCAGAAATGACAGGTGCCAACAATATTTTGTCAAATTTGAACCAGGACATCCTCAGCAATACCAACTAATTTGCATGACTGATTCACTATACCATATACATGCAGCAGAGTTAAAGCTGGCCCTTGGGCTGAGTTTGAGTTTGCAGACCATGACATCCAAAATGAAATTAAGCTGGGAACCAGAATCCACCAGAAGAGAAACCATTTTAGCGGAGTCACCAAGATAGCAGGAGAGGAAACCAAGAGGACAGGAATACAAGTTGGCATCTGAAGAGGGATCTGTTTCACCAGAGTCCTCCATCAAAGTACCAGAAGAAACTTTTAATTTGTCCGGACCAATTTCCACTCATTGACAAGAAACCCATTTCTTCATCCCTTCAGCCACAGATGGAGAGATTGACAGTAGTTCACCCACAGACAGATCAGGAATTTTTAGATCAGAGATTTTACTTAATCCTCCTGCCACAGAATTGGGGTGATCCTTGGAAATGCCTCTCTTAAACCAAATTTTGGGCTGGGTGTAGGAAGGATGATCAGGTTGAGCACATACTGGATCAGGATCAGAAGTTTGAGGAGTTTGAACAGATTGAACAGGAGGAGGATAAGAGTTGTCCTGAACCTTTCCATTAGTGGTTCCTTTTCCACTTCCATGTCTTCCAAATCAGAGAAAGGGGGCTCAGGTGATGATCAATGTTTGACAGGTTTCCAAAGGATTGAAGATGGAACTGCAGGAGATTTGTTAGTTTTGGGTTCCTCATGGCTTTTCCTAGCTGGATCAAACTGATAAGTGCCAGAGAAGATGGAAGAAGTGACAGCTGGAGGATACCAAGGTTGTAAAGTGCCACAGGATGATCAAAAATCCAAGGAGACCAAAGATACCTTCTTGGGAGTTGGTGGTTGATAAGAGGCCACCACATGACAGATTAGACAAGATGAATCAAAAGGGATCAAAGCACCATTAGGAAGAAAGGTGTTTTTTCCCTTCTGCTCCAGCAATTTTTCCTCCTTGTCCTTCTGGAGTTCAGGACATCACCCAGTACCATGGAATTCCCTATGACAGTAATAGCAGGCTAGGGTGGTTTTAGAAACAGAATTAGAAGGTTTAGGGGTAGCTAAAGAAGAAATTTTCTGATCTATCTTGCTTTTGTAAGCCTTAAGTAATTTAGTGATCTCATCTATGGTAGCAGTTTTGTTATTGACCTGGGGATTTGGTTTAGGTCTACAATTTGCTTCCATCTTGTTTATTATTTTTTTGGAATCTTTAAAGGAAGGAGCATGTACTGGTTCACTGACTCTAGTTTGTTCAAAAGTGAGAGCTTTTTGACCTTTCATCACTTTATCCACTGAACTCCTTAGGACCAGAAAAGCAGGGAGCTTGAACCAATTATCTTTAGTAGCAATCATAGATCCAGATTTAACTAATTCATCTCTAATCCTTTCCTGCACTCCTGGAGAAAAATACTGGAAAAACCAAACTCAAATTTTGTCCACCGTTTTGATGTGATTTTTTCTGATGATGTAAGACTGAATAGGATCCCAAGATTTTCTAAAAGACTGATAATCAGAGGCTGAAGAGAAACCGCAATTGGAGATCCATTGAGAAACCAGAGAATCCAATTCGTGTAAGGTAAACCTAGCCACATCTATATTTCCCCAATAAGCCAACATAGCCTCCTTCAAGAGCCTCCAGTTATGATTTTTGAATCAATCAAAAAATTTGATCACTTCCATAACTTCATCAGAGGAGATAAAAATTGTAACTGATAAGCCATATCATGTTCACTTGCACCACCCACTTCAGCAGCCATCTCAAAGGAGTCCTAAAATTGTTTGGAATTTGTTCCATTGAAGCCTAAGCTCTTGTTTTCAGGCGTGATCTTGAACATCTTGACTCAAACAGAGGAGAAGGAGGTACCAGTAGATTCCATTTTGAAGAGCAGAGTTCATAAGAGAGCCAAAGATTGGAATTCCAATGTGACTCAAAGTTGTGGCAAGAGTAGAGTTTCACAAAAAAACAACAAGGATATTTCCCTGATGGTGCACAATTGGGAGGACTTACTTCTGGAACAAGTTGCCTCCACGCATCAGATCTGGGTGATAACAAAGAAAAGAAAAAAAGGAAAGAGGATAAAGGATTGGATTTTGGAGTTGATTCTTCAAGTTTGGGACTGTAAATCCCAAGGTTTCTGGTTTGATCCTGACCCAGGGGAACAAATGTAAGACTCAAAACAGTGCTAGGCCGCAGCAGTTCTGTGGAGGGGAAATGTGCTGTTTAGGCTGCCCTCCTGAGTGTTACAAAAATATTTAAGTGTAACCAAGATCAAGGTCCAGAACTTTTTAAGTGAGGAATCAAGTAGTAAAGGATAATTTTTTTATAATAGTTGGTAGCAATGGAACAGCACTATCTGAGGCAAGATTATGTGGGAGATATTTGAACAAAGGAAGTCAAAGTTTGTTTAAAGTTCAAAAGAAAAAAGATGTTGTATGTAAACAACCCCCACAAGCTAATAAATCAAGTGGTTGTCAGCAGAAGATTGGGGATGATCAACTAAAACCCCAACCAACCTCCAGGTTCTCAATGAACCCACCCAACTCTCCGCAATCAAGCGCTTGAAGGGTACCAGATAAATGAGGGTGGTAGTAGAAGACAAAGCACAATGTTTTTGAGAAGCTCTAAAAGCAAGCAGTAACTGATTTGAACAGGGATAACCTCAACACTTCTCAAGGAACTCAAGAGTAGGCTGGCAGAATGCAACTTTTAAATAAAAGGATGAATAACACTCCAGGTTTTAAGCTTAATAAAAACTCTTCAATCAAATGTGATTGGCTCTGGAAAGATGATCAAGGGAGGACAAAGACCAGTATGGTCAGAGAAAGGGATCAATGAGTAGTGTAAAACACTCAAGAATTCCAACAGACAGAATTCTCTTCAAACAGCAAGGCTATTGGTTGGTAATCAGGATCAGGCCACAGAGGAGCAAAGACTCAAGGATTAATGGATCAGGGGGCAATCAAAGATATAACCAGGATAATGATGATGATTACTTATGATACCGGGGGGGACATACGCACACACTCCCATGGATGATTAGAAAAAGGTAGGGGAGAGCCCCTCCTTTTATGGGCCATGGGTCACTGTAGACTATGTACAAGTGATAAGACATATAGCAGAAAAAAAAATACAATTGAATTTTTTTTTTTAATGGACATGAGAAAAAAAGAGAGACTGATGAGAAAAACAAACAACAACAAAAAAAAAAATTGAAATAATGGAAAGGATCATGGATGAGCAGTGATGGAAAGACACCAGCCTGTGCCAATGATGGGCATGGGAAGGAGAGTTGCAGGTGAGGAGCTGCAGGGACAGGCTGACGGGCCTGGGAAACCACTGGCCTGGGGATGATTGTGCAAGAGCAGAGAAGGTGACTGATGGGTGGATTTCTGGGACGGCTGGAGGAGACAGTTGAGGTGGGCGTGGCAGGGGGGAGATGAGCAAGGAGCAGGAGGCCTTGGGTGGCTGATGAGGATGATCGAATGATTTGTTGGTCATCTGATGGGGGGGAGAAGATGAGGGTGCAAGATTGGCACCAACCAACCAATCAAGAATGATTGGATGGCAGTGATGATGGTGGACCAGGGAGGAAGCTCAAGTAATGTGAATGTGATGCGTCAAGGGGATTATTAGGGCTGATAGGGAGGGTTGATGTCAGATGGATCAAGGAGGAAGATTTTATCATGGGATCCATGGAAGTTTTTAGGACAAAGGTAGAAGTACGCCAACAACGGATCATGGAGTTTCCAGATTGAGGAACTTGATGGGGAGGAGTGGCATTCTTGGTGATCTGATTTGGTTATTGAGGCCATTGGTGCCGGTTTCATTTCCTGGTATTGTGGGTGCTGTGCCAAGTTGCTTCTAGGCAGTTTAGGTGACAAGGAAGGTGGATGATGGACAGCAGATTGCTGTTGCCGTTGATACCACAAACAATGCAGGTGCGGGCAAGGGTCAAGACAAGCTGGTCTTCCCTGTGCATTTGGAAAAACAAGATCAAAAGCAAAGAGGGAAGGGATTGAATGCAAAACCTGGGGAGTTGGACACCCCAGGGACCCATCCCTAAACCGCTGGGAGATGGGGAAGCTGGAGGGTTTGAAGGCTGAAGGGACCTGATTCAGGAAAAGGAATTCTGATTTTTTTTTGATGATGAACAATGGATATCAAAAATGATAAAAAATTTAAATTTTCCGCAGTGGTCCTCAGGTTTCCAGATTTGGTCACCACACCGCAGCAGGCTCAGCAGTAGGCACCACAGGGCTCAGGATACTGGGCCTGGGTAGGGCTTAACTGGGTATGCCAGGTTGCTGCCCACTTGGATGCCATGGACCCAAGGATGAAGCCCGCCAAACCAGGCTTGCGGGGCAGTTAGTCCAGAAAGGTAGAGCGGGGAAATTGGGGTTATAGGAGCCGGGCAGGCCAACCAGCGGGGCAGGGAATCAAGTGGCACACTGGGCGGATACGGACAACACGGGGGGCTCCAAGTAGGGCATAGGGGAGGGCTGCGTCATGAGAAGGATGAACTGCTGTGTGTAACAGTAGGCAGGCTTGAGGATGGTTACAGCATGGGAAAGGGTTAGGGTTAGCCTAGGCTTTTGGTTTTTAGGGTTTCTTGTCTATTTTTTGTTGGGCTGTCATTCCGCTTGTACTTACTTTAGGGTTGAGATTTTGGGAATAAAGTCCGCGCTCTCAACCCCAGCTTGGAGGTTGGAGGGACAATGGATCTCAAATGGTGGTGTCTTTTCAGCATCTGAATATCAGTATTTTAGGAACTCTTGAGACCCAATCCATAATTATGTTATCTGAAAAAATCACATTGATACAGTGAACAAATTTTGAGTGCAATTTTTCCAATATTTTTTGCTAGAAGTGCAGGAAAGGATTAGCTGTGAATTGTTCAAGTCTGGATCAATGATCACCACCAGGGATAATCAATTCAATCTCCCTGTTTTCCTTGTCCTTGGGGGTACTGTGGATGAAGTTATGAAAGTTCAAACTGCTTTAAATTTTGAAAAACCTAGTGCCAGTGTGCTACTTACGCAGAGAAAACTGTCAAAGTAGGCAAAATAACAAAATATCAATATAACCAAGAAGGATTAGGAAACTACAAATATTATTTAAGAAATAGATTCTTCTGCACAAGCCCTGCCCAAATCTCAGCAAATTTGCACACAAATTCCTGCAAAACAGTGTGCAAATTCCTGCAAAAACCGCACACAATGCCCCTTCAAATGCCAGGTGAAAATTCCTGCACATGAGCATGCAAATTCCTGCAAATTAATTAGCGCAAATTCCCTCTCAGAAGTGCATAACCGCATGAAAATTCCTGCACATGAATACACAAATTCCTGCAAATTAATGCGCTCAAATTCCCGCTCAGAAGCAACAAAACAAATGCTAATTTTAGAAGCAACAGCACTAAAATTCCCGCAAAATCCTGCGCGCAAATCCCTGCACATAAGCACAACCATGTGCATACTTCCGTACTTCTGCAACACTTGCTGACAGTAGTAAAGGAGCCTGCATGCACAACTCAGAACCTTATTTCCCACATACAGAAGTCCCTCCCGCAGCCAATTTTGCCAAAAACGCAGCATATCCTACCCTGCATGCATCTGAATGGACTGATCCCTGCGTCAGGATCAGTTGTAACTAATCTGGCAAGCAGGTAGTTCTCACAAGAGCCACAACCTAGTCAGGATTATCTGACATATGTAATAAAGTTAAATATGCATTAATAATAGTCTGAAAACTTTAAAACTTAAATAAAATTAACAAAATAATAATTATAAAGTATTTTTAATAATAAATCAAATATTGAGGATTACCACATACACTCCTGATCCTGATGTTTGAAGACCACAAAACACTACAAGGAGTGGCTTTAAAAATTATTAAAAAGTACCCACCTGATGAGCAGATTATGGAAACTTAATAAATATCCACATCTGTCTACTTTAAATCAATATTATTACAAATAGAGGATAAGTGAAGAATGATCAAATTACGCCATTAAAATAGTAACAGATCCTGTGGCTAAAATAGTGCAAAAAACCAGCAGATCTGAGAACAGCTGATTGAAACCATCAAGTGGACGTGATGAACCTGCCCTGAATGACTTGCTATCCTTGGCCCATGAGCAGAATCCTCTCTACGTGCCCTGAGAAGCTCATAATCACCCCAAAATGTATTTAAACAGACCTCTTTGGATCTATTATTGCCCATCAGTTTACCAGGAATTATTATTATCAATCAGAAACCGTTTCATTGTTAGTCAAGTGCTTATAAAGAGAAAAGATAGTGATTTATGACCTAGTCTGTAGTAGTATTATTTATTTCTCAAAACCAATCAAACACATTGAATTAGTCAAACAAATTCACCCTGTCTGCTCTAAAACCCTTCCTATCTTTGCAGGATTTTTTTTGGGAAGTGCTCTGAGTAAGTTTTTTGCTTCCTGCCCTGGCAATTTTGCTGTTTTTTCTGTTGATATCAGTGGATAAGTCCTCATGAAGCACCCACCAGTTATTTCAAGGTTCTTCAACTGACTAAGTAGGCCCCTTGAAGAGAGGTTGTCTGTCTATAATGATCCCCAGTATTATAATACTGTGGCCTATCTTTTTATAAAAAATTGAAAACTGTTTTAAAAAATCCAATTAAAACTTGCACCAGCTCTTAACATATTTATTATTTGAGCTTTATAAGTGTTTATCATTGAAATAATAATAATATTATTATTATTCCAGTATCTTCTATCACTCTCTGTAGCTAAAGGACTGCAAGGTTTGTGGTATCAGAGAGCTGACACCTAGAGCCTTTGAAACAGTCCATGCTTTTTCTATCAAAGATTCAAACAAAATTATGATTAAGATGGATGCCAATTGCAGGTTCAAATTGAATCCTCAGTCCAACCAGGAATTTCCTACTATAGACAAAATCACCAAGATACTCCAAGCTTCTGAGAACAAAATAGATCACAAGATTTCTTCTCTTGCTACTCCTAAGCCCTCTAGCTCTGTTCCTAAATCCACTCTGGTCTGCTACTACTGTCATAGGGAAGGGAATGGAACTGGTCAATGTCTTGAACTCTAGAAGGATAAAGAGGAAAATTTGGTGGACCAGAAGGGTAAAAATTTCTTTCTTCTTATGGTGCTTTGATCCTTTTTGATTTATCTTTCCCTATTTGTCATGTGGTGGCCTCTAATCAGCCACCACCACCTTTGAAGGCATCTTTTGCTTCTTTCAATTTCCACTCTTCTTGTTGTACTCTTTAACCTTGGTATCCTCCAGCCATCTCCTCCTCCAGTCTTTCTGGGGATTATCAATCTGATCCCACTAGGAAACAACATGAGCAACCCAAAAATCATAAATCTCCTTCCTTGCCAACTTCAATTCTTTGAAAACTGGTTAAATGTTGAGCCACACCTCAGCCTCCTTCCTCTTATGTAGAAGAAATGGAGGTAGAAAAGGAACCACTCATGGAAAAGTTCCCAGACCACTCTGATCCTCCTCCCTCATCTGTTAAACCACCTCAACCTTTTGATCCCATCTTAATTCCTGCCTACCTGAATTTCCTCCCTGAACCCAGCCCAAAATTTGGTTTTAGAGGGGAATCTCAAAGGATCACACCAATGCTGTGGAAGGGGTATGAAAGAAAATTCCAGATCTCAAAATTCCAGATCTATCTGTGGCTGAACTAATTTCAATCTATCCATCTGTTGCTGAAAGAATGAAGAAATGGGTCTCTTGTCAAAATTTAGAGATTGGTCCTGACAAATTAAAGGTCTCCTCTGGCACCTTGATTGAGGACTCTGGTGGAACAAATCCCTCCCAAGATTCCAACCTTTACTCCTGTCCTCTTGGTTTTCTTCCTGTTACCTTGGTGATTCAGCCAAAAATGTTTCTCCTTTTGTGGATTCTGGTTCTCAGCTCAACATACTTCTGGATGCCATGGCCGGTAAACTCAAGCTTAGTCCTAGGGTCAACTTCAATTCTGCGTTTTATGGGATAGAGAATCAATCTTGTGAATTGGTTGGTATTTCTGAAGATTTCCAAGTCCAAATTAGTCAAAATATTTTTGGAACTTGTCACTTTTGGATCACTTTTTGAGAAGGTCCCATGATCTTGGGCCAACTGTTCTTAATGGATTTTGGAGCTACCCTAATGTTTTCTGATCAAGTTGGGGAGAGAATTCCTCTCCCTGATTCTGATGGTTGAAAGATTGAATTTTTTCTCTGTTCTTTGGATTCTGGTTTTTGGGAAAGAGATTTCCCTGGAAATGGTCCTAAATTGTCTTTAAAGGGGAATCAGAAGGATAATCCAAATTCATCTCATTTTTTATGGGAAGAGTTGATCCTAATGATAGTTGTTGTTCTTCTCAGCCTTGGAATTCAACTCAAAGATCAACTCTCATCCCTGAGGCTTATTTTCATTTTTTCTCATCATTTTCTTCTGATTGGGAAATTATTAAAAATTGAAAACATTTCAAAATAGAAAATTCCAAAAATATTTCTTCTCCGTCTGGATCTGTTATGTCTTCTTTTTCTTGTACCCTTAAGTCTGATTAATCCTCTCTCAGTTCTGGTTCAAATCTCTGCAATGAGTATAAACTAGATCCTGATCTCAATTCTATTCTTGCTGGCTTTGATATGGAGAAATATAGGCTTCAGTGGAGGCAATAAGGGGTAGAAGTAAGTCCTCCCAATTGTGCATGACTAGGGCAATCTTCTACTGTCATTTTGGAAACCCTACCTAGTGCCACACATCTGAGCAAAGTATTATCTCCTGGTTCTCCTTTCATGCAGAAGGTGCCCTTTGAGGAAGTTTCCAAACATCAAACATGGAAAATGTTAGAACTTGGTCTCAGTTTTCATAGTCAAGTCTCACTGGTCAACTCTTGGAGGAACCAAGAACTTCTCTCTTTTGCCACCAAGTATAAACTGGTTGCAAAAAAGGTCCAACCAGTCAACCAGTCTATGCCTCTCAACCTGAATCCTCCTCTCATGCATCCTCCCTTATCTTGTGATCCTTACTGTGGTTTATCTCAATCTCATACTGGTCCCTTTGTGCCCAATTGTTGGTTCAACAAAGAACAACTGAAAGTGATCAACTTTTATCCAGATGGATGGATTCTTCCTGATGAGTTAAATTTAATCAAAAATGTCCTATCTCTAAGGGAAAAATTTATTGCTTTCTGTGAAGAAGAGAGAGGTCTCTTGAAAGAATCCTATGGCCTCTCTTATATAATCCATATAGTTGAGCATGATCCTTGGAAAAAAAGAAAAAGATCCTGATCCCAGCTGATATAGTTTACAAATTTATCAAGTTGGTCTGCAAACAAGTCTGTACTGGTATATATGAACAGTCAACTTATAGTTTTTCCAGAACTGTCTTCTGTGTCCTCAAGAGTAATGGTAAAATTAGAATATTTCATGATCTTCAACCTCTTAAAAAAGTAACTATTAAAGACTCTGATATTCCTCCCACCACTGAAGAATTTGTTGAATTTTTCTCTAGGAGAGCTTTCTATGTTCTAGGGGACATTATGGGTGGTTGTGACAAATAATCATTACATCCTATCTCTTGCCCTCTCACTACTTTAAATAATCCTCTTGGTCAATTCCAACTTACTTGATTGCCTCAAGGAGCCAACAATTCAGTTGCAGTATATCAGGCTCAGATGATGTTAATCCTCCATGATGAAATCCCTGATCAAGCTGGTATCTTTATTGACAATTGCAGAATTTAAGGTCCAGTTTCTAACTATGATCATGAGAGTTACCCTGGCATTCAGAAATCCGTCAATTCATCTAGGAATATGCTACTACTTTGGAAAGGATTCTGTTTTGAATCAAGGAGTCTGGCCTTACTATCTCTGGATCCAAATTGGCTGCATGTGTCACTGCTCTGGAAATTGTTGATCATGTGGTCTGCAAGGAAGGAAGAAGGATGGCACCAGCCAAAGTCAACAAGATCATCTCTTTGCCCACTCTAATCAATCCTACTGAAGTTGTAGGCTTTCTAGGTGTTGTAACTTATGTTCAAATCTTTATTCCATCTTTATCCAAAATCCGTGCACCCTTGCCTTGTCAAGCAAGGAACAATACTGAATGGATTAGGACCCAATATTGTGGAAATTAATTTCAGTTGCTCAAAGTGATTGTTGGTAAAGACATAGTTTTTAAAAAGATCTCTTATGGACCTGAGGCTGGAAAGATAAAGGTGGCTGTCAATTCTAGTTTTCAATCTTCTGGGTCTGTCCTTACTCAGGAAGATGAAAATGGTTGAGACCGTCCTGCTCTTCATGAATCTTTGTTATTTTGAGATGAAGGATCTATATACTCTCAGCCAACAATGGAACTCTGTGGTGTGGCTCAAATGATGAAGAAGCTTCAAACCATCCTCTGGGGTCAACATTTTAAATTACAAGTGGATGCTTGATCCATCATTGAAATGATCAATTCTCCCAGCCTAACAATTGCTCCTATGACTTGTTGGGTGGCCTTTATCCAGCTTTTCTCTTTTTATATGGTCCACAGGCCTTGAAAATCTTTCACCATGCCTGATTGTTTAACTCAATGTCCTCTTGGAGACAACAAATCTGATGTTGGAATGGATTTTGATGAAGAAGAACCTGTAATCCAACCTGTATTCTCCTTCTCATCTCAAGATTATTCTGGCTTAAATTAGAGCAGTACCTTTTAACTCTTCAAAAACCTCCTGATCTCTTTGCTAAAGAATTTTGATCCCTTAAAAGAAAGTCCTCTAATTTTTTTTACAAGGCTCTAGGCTTATGAGAAGAGGAAATCCTTTTGCTATCATTGTTTTTACTATCCTTTCAAAACAAGATTTGATCCTTGAAAGTCTCCAAGAAGGTCTTGTCCATTGCGGGGAAAACAAAACTTATGGAAAATTATCCAAACAATTCCGGTGGCCATCTCTGAAGAAATGGGTATCTCAATGGTGCAGAGTTGTGAAGTTTGTCAAAAACATGATTTTAGGTGTCCAGCTGAAATTTTATATCCTACTGGGGAGTCCATTCTCTTTGGAAGGATTGCTATGGATGTGGTTCATATTAAGACAGTTGGTGCTAAATACCTCATTATGGAAAGATATGATTTTTCTGGATTGGTTGAAGCAAAATTTTTTAAGAATCTTAGCTCTGAATCAGTGGCAGCTTTCCTCTAAGAGACTTGGACAATGCCTAATGGCTTGGATCAATCTTACCCTACTGATGGTGGCTCTGAATTTGGTGAAAAATATGCTGAAAGATACAATCTCTTCCGGGAAAACATAGATATCAGCTTGCTACTATGTATAGAGCAACCTGTCAAAGTAAAAAAAAAAAACAGAAAAATAAAAATAAACAAATAAATTTTGAGGAGTGGCAAATCCATGAGTACTATTGAGGAAATGGATTCCCCACCCAAAATAAGGTAGGGTCACTCACTGCCCCCACCCTTGAAATATAACTGATTCTTGTTTTAAATAATTAAATAAAATTGACCAAAAAGTCATGGCACCAATATGGCACTTTTTGGCCAATTTCATATTTCACATGTATTGTCACGTATGGGTTTCACACATAAAATTCAGTCAGACTTGAGTTTTTGTGTATATTTTAGGAGTTACACACGGAAATGTGTTATGCCACAATTCCCCTATACAGCCCTGCATCCCTAGACAACCCCTAGACATCAAAATCCTGCGTACAGAAGTCCCATGTGCAGCCAATTTTGCCACGCCCTCAGAAGATCCTACCCCGCGTGCATCTGAATGGACTGATCCCTGCGTCAGGATGCGTCATGAAAAATCTGACAGCAGGTACCGCTCACAGGAGCTATAAACTAGTAAGGTTTACCTAACATATGTAATAAGGTGACATATGCATTGCAAACAATCTAAAAAACTCAAAACCTTAACAAAAATATCATATAATTGATTCCAAAATATTTTAAATAATGCATCAAATATTGAAGGTTACCAAAAAACAGACAGATCCCAATCTCTGAAGACCAAAAACACAACAAAGAGTGGCCGTAAAAATTATGAAAAATTACCTATATGCTCATTAGATCATGGCAAATCAATGAATATCCACATATGTCCACTTCAAACCAATATTAATAGTAAAAATGAAGAATGAGTGCAGAATGATTGGAATTACACCATCAACAGGTTAACAGATCCTGTTGCTAAAATAGTACAGAAATCAAAAAGATCTGAGGCCAGCTGATTGACAGCACCAAGTGGAAATGCTAAACTTGCCCTGAATGGCCTACTAGCCTCTGCCCATGAGAAGAAATCTCTCTTTGTGCCCTGAGAAGCTCATTATCACCCCAAAATGTATTTATACAGACCTCTTTGGATCCATTATTCCCCATCAGTTTTACCAGGAATTTATTATTATCAATCAGAAACCATATCATTATTGATCAAGTGCTCATAAAGAGATTAGCAAGTGATTTATGACTTAGTCTGGAGTATTACTATTATTTCTTAAAACCAATCAACCTGATGCATTAACATATGGTCAAGAAATAAACCCAACTGCTCTGAAACCCTTTACCTGAATCTTTGCAGGCTTTCTGTGGAATTATTGCTCAGAGTAAGTGTTTCCATTCCTGCTTTGGCCATTGTGCTGTTTTCCCAGCCATATCAGTAGATACTTCCTTACAAGGCACCCATTATTTATTCAAAGGTTCTTAAACTGCCTAAGGAGGACCCTTGAAGAGGGGTTGTCTGTCTGTAAAGATCCCCATCAGTATAATACTGTGGTCCCTCTTTTCATAAAATATTAAAAACCCTTCTAACCAAACCCCTTGCACTAGCTCTTGAAGTATTTATTTTTTGAACTCTTTCAGTGTTTATTTTTGGAATATTATTTTTCCAACAATTTTTATCAATCTCTGCAGCTAAAGGACTGCAAGTTTCCTGGTATCTGAGAGCTGAAAACTGGGGGTGTGGCCAGAAAATATCCCTAAATTATTCATTTTTAAATATTTATTGCTTGAACCAGGCAAATTATTTTTGAATAAGTAAAAAAAATACTTATAACCTGTTTTTTATTCTGTTATTCTTCCAGAAGATCTTAAGACCAATGGAGAATTGATCAATTATTATTTGAACCTTATTAAACAGAAAAAAGAAGAAAGACTCTGTAACTTTGTGCCTATTATTATAACTCATGAGCAACAACAGGAAAGGTTGCTTTACTGTAAACAAAAAGTTATAAAGACCAAGAAACTTGAGCTTGAAAGAGTGATCAATTTTAACCCTTTATTAAGGCAACACAAGGACTGGAAAATTCATAAAAGAAAACTTTCTATCTATAAAAGAGATAACAAGGAAGTTGAGAATAAAAAGAAAAATCACAAGAGTGACCATTATAATTATTATTATTTTTCTTTATATAAGAATTATGGAAAAATAAAAAAATTATAAAACTTATTGTTTTATCAACTTTAGTGGACTTTGTGTTTGGTGATCTCATTGATCAGGACCTTCTTGAGAATTTCCCAGAAAGTTTACCACTGGATTTGACCTTGGATTTATCCCAGGCTCTGACTTGAACCCATTCAGACCCAGTTGGAACCCCCCAGGGACAGTCTTGACCCCAACCAAGTGTTGGTTCTGTTGAATTTAACTCTTAAGTTAAAATTTATATAAAAAATCATAAAAAATGAAAAATACTCAAAAAATATTATTTTTTATTTTATTTTATGATTTTTTCAAAAGTTTCAACAAAGACTTTTACATTTTTTTGTGCTATTTACAAAAATAAGTGCAACACCCATGAAACCAGCAGAGCACCATTGTATAGATCCCTTCCTGGAGGAACCGTGGGCGCAAGGACTCCAGTTGCAAGTGCAATGAAGGCATTCAAACCCATGAACATAGCTTTACGCAGGACAACAATGCCAACAACCACGGCTGCCAACTTGACCAACTCAATGTTGGAGAGTTTTCACTCACCCAATGTCTTATCCCAGGCGGATAAAGGTCCTCCTACGCCACCCCAGCTGGACTCAACCAAGGAGGAAGGGGTCAAAGTATTAGTGAAAGAAAAAATGAGCTGCTGGGAAAAATTGAAACTGGTTCAGACCCAGGAGGATCAGCCAGGCATGAGAAAAGCAATATCTCTGGAAAAGAGGTCCCAGATCTCTCTTCAAAAGTTGATCCTAAGGAGGGAAGTAGAAGATTACGTGCAGAGTTGGAATCCTTGGGACCTGTTAGCTTCCTTAAATTGAAAATATCCAAAAAAGATGAGATCCACAGCCCATCAGAAGTTAAATAACCCAAAAGATTGGGACAAAATAATATCCTTAGCACAGAAGTGGAAGAAAGTGTACCAAAATTAGATGTAGAAGCTTTCAACCTCTTTTCTGTAAATGTGTCTCACAATTTCACTGTTATTAGCAAGTGCTTTGATAGAGTATATGAGAAATTGGATAAGTTTAATCTAAACCTCAACAAAGTGATACACACTCAAACCACCCTAACTAAAGTTGATGAGCTCAAAGTAAAACAAATAAAGGACAGTATAAGCTTAAGTGAAATGGACCTAATGAAAAACATTAGCAGTTTCCAGTCCACTATACAAGAAGAAATTCTTTTCTCAGACAATTATATCAAGGAAGAAGTTAGGAGGATAAGTCATACTCCTTCAACTCATGTCATCAATAAATTTTTTTTTTAAGTAACAAACTTGACTTGGAACTAGGTATGTTCAAGAATGATCTCAGAGATCTTAAAATCAATTTTTCTGACCCTCCAGTTAATAACTTGAAAGAAGCTAGACCTACTAGATTCACGGGTACTCCTAGTATTCCCTCTAGATCAAGAACAGCTAGGAATGAATCTTTCAGGCCTAGTCCTACACCTGAAGTAGAACAAGCTTTAAAGTCACTTTCTCCCATCACTGAATGGCCTAAATTATCAGGAGAAGGAGAATAAAACCATTTCAGTTTTGTTAAGTTTGTTTATTATACTCTTGCCTCTTTTGAACTCCCTGATAACATAGATGTGGTAAGATTACCCAGATTGTATGAAGGAGTAGCTCTTGATTGTTTTATTAACAAGAGGGAAGAAGTTGGATCTTTTTCCTGGAGTTCATTGAAAGAATTAATCAAATAACAATTTGTTACCTGAATTTGGAAAAGAAATATGATGAAGACTTTTGAAACTTGCCAGTTTGATCCATCCAAGTACAAACCTCACAAATGGTGTCTTGATCAGAAAAGGAGATTGGATTGTTTTTGCTCAAATGCTGATAAGGAAGAATTTAATGAGATACTTCTCAACTTATGTCTGGGACAACTCAAACATAGTGTAAGGTGCAAGATGCCCATGAAATCTGAAATTTCTACCTTTATAGGAGTATGAGAAGAAACTATTGATATGAATGGTCTTGAAAAGAAATTCAATATAACCAGGGGACAGAATATTAGGAGGAAGGAAGAATATTCTATTAGGACCAAAGATTTCCCTGCCCCTAATCCCACCAGTTTGGAAGTCAAGAAGACTCTAGAGACAAAGGAACAGGTATTATGGAATTGCAACCAGACAGGACAGGTAAGACCTGACTTTCCTCAACACAGAAGAAGGATTAATTCTATTGAGGGAGAAGAGTATGATAATAATCCTGATTCCCAATTTGATGACACTGATGGATCACTCTCTGAGTGTGAATTAATGATTACTAACCCCATCAATGTTATTGAAGGAAGTATAGAGGCTTCCCTGTAAATAAACTCTTTCAATGAAGATTCCAACTTACCAAAAAAAATGGAATCCCAATATGAAGATTCCAACTTACCGTAAAAATGGAATCTCAATATAAGGATTCACCATTTCTCTGAAGCTAAAAACTTGGCCCTAAAAACATCTGCCAGTAAATGTTGAACTTCTGGAGAAACATGCTATGCTACTGGTTTAATAAAAGGTTCCCTGGTGAGGTTACTCTTAGATAGTGGAGCCTTTTGCTCTTGTGTTGGTTCAACTTATTTGGAAAAGCAGGATCCAAATTGGAGAATGAACTTATAACCAGTACCTCAGGATAAGTTTAGCAGTTGTAACTCATCCCTCAATTCTATTGGAGTATGGTCTTCTAACATCATACTACCTCACTCTAAAGGATCACTCAAACTGAAAATTGAATTTGTAGTACTTCAAAATGGAGTTTGTGATTACTTCATTCTAGGAAATGATTCTCTTTGCTTTTGTGATATAGATGTAATCCAAAGGAAAGGTAATTTACTGAGAAAAAATTGGAAAGCTTTAACCAAGAATACTTCTCCCAAGCAGCTTTGAATTCTCTGCTCCGTGAAGACAAAAAACAGAATATTGTACAAGTTTGCTTTGAAAACCAGAATGCTTTCTGTACCAAGGACCACTCCATTGGTAACATCAAAGGACATGACATGATTCTAACCTTGACCATTAAAAATCCTTACTTTCCCAACCTCAGGAGACTGGCTAACACCATTTTTCCAAAATCTAGAGAAGCTCTAGAAACTCATATCCAAGATTTGATTGACCTACAAGTCCTAAGGAAAGTAGGACATAATGAACAAGTTGACATTAATACTTGAGTAATCATGGCTTGACACAATGACAAGTCTGAATTGGTTGGAAACTTTGGGATGCTGAATGACTATACCCAAGCTGACTATTATCCTATCCCATGGATTGACCATTCTTTGAACAACCCTTCAAAGGCTAAGTATATCACTACTATGGATATGCTGAAGGGCTTTCACCAGATACCTATCGGCCATGATAGTTGGAAATTTATGAGAATTATATGTCATTTGGAAATTTATGAGTATCTATGGATGCCTTTCGGTATCAAAAATGGTCCTTCTCACTTCCAGAGGATGATGGAAACTGTCTTAGGATTATTCATTAGACAAGGATGGATGATGGTGTATATTGATGATGTTATCATTTACTCTGATGACTGGAATACACAAATGGATAAAGTAAGGCTTGTCCTCAAAACTATCTCTTCTGTGGGATTAAAAGTATCAATGAAAAAGTGTAACTTTGGTTATGGAGAACTCAGGGCCTTAGGACATATTGTTTCTAGACTAACTCTAACTGCTGACCAAAGCAGGATATCAGCTGTTAAGAATAGGCCTATGCCCCAGAATAAAACTGAAATTCTATCTTCTGCAAGTTTTTTCAGCTACTATAGGAGGTAAATAACTAATTTTACCCTTCTTACCAAGTGTTTGTATGAAATCTGTAACAAAAACACCTTGTTTGAGATGACTCATGAGAGACTCAAGAATTAGGAAGAACTCAAGATAGCTATGACTACAGCTCCAGTGTTTATTAAACCAGACTACTCTTAAACTTTAAAGCTATATGTAAATGCTAGTATGGGAAGAATAGGAGCTGCTTTACACCAAGAAGTCATGAAAGATGACAAACCAGTGAAAAAAACTATAATCTTCATATCCAGACAAGTTAAGGATACTGAGAAAAGGTATGAAGAAAGCCAAATGGAGTGTCTTGCTTTATTTTGGGCTCTGGATAAACTCCATTATTACTTGGAAGGAATCAATTTTACAGTAATTACTGACTGCAACGCTGTCCAGACTCTATTGAATATGAAGGCTCCTAGTAGGCACATAAGGTCACAGATAGCCATAAAACAATATAGAGGCCAGATGACCATATTTCACCAAGCTGGAGCTAAGCATCAGAATGCTTATAGTTTAAGCAAAAATGCTCTAACCAATGATGCAAGAAATCCTGCTCATGATCCAGAGGACAATGACACTCTTCCTGTGCTAAAAATTGGTATGCTTGATGTTGAAGCTCCCATTCTAGGAATCCACATTTTTGAGCTGGATGAATCCCTGTTCAACTCAATCAAAGAAGCTTACAGCTCCAACCTGAAGACTCTAATCACCATTATGGAAAGTACTTCACCACCATCTGAACTAGTTAACAGTTTAACTGAACCTCTCCTAAAGCCTTACAAAGCTGGAAGATTCACCATATGGGATGGTCTGGTATACTATAGGAATTGACATTCAAGTGTTTCAGTCCTGACCAAAGAAGAGCACATAAAACTTGTCTTAGCTGAGTGTCATGACAACTGTTCATCTGGTCATTTATCTACTGATAGAAATCTGGATAAAGTCAAACAAACAGCTTGGTGGATCAGTTGGAGAAACTCCACAATCCAGTATGTCTCTAGCTGTGAAAATTTCCAGAAGCCTAATAGAACTACTGGAAAAAGGTTTGGTCTCCTTCAAAAGATCACTGAGCCCCAGAAGAGGTGGGAAATTATCAACATGAACTTTGTAACATGATTAACTCCTGGAGGAGCTTATTACTTTAACTCAGTCCTTTTCATAGTAGATAGGTTTTCCAAGAAAGCAATGTTTCTACATAACCATAAAGAGGATACTGCAATGGAAGCAGCATTGCTATTTTTAACAGACTCATAGCTGACTTAGAAGTTCCTAAAATAATCATCAGTGATAGGGATCCCAAGTTTACCTCTGAAGTTTAGACAAATCTCCATGAAATTTTAGGAACTACATTATCCTTCTCTACAGCTTATCATCCTCAGACAGATGGACTAGCTGAAAGAATGATCCATAGCTTAGAAGATATGCTTAGAAGTTTCTGTTGCTTTGGTCTAGAATACAATAAAACTGATGTTTACTGCCATGATTGGGTTAGCCTTCTAAAAACACTAGAAATGGCTTGAAAAAGTAGAAAAAACTCTACTTCTAAAGAAGCACCCTATATACTGAAAAGAGAATGGATTCCTAAGTTACCCAAGGATAGTCTCATCCAGCAGCTAACCTATATTCATCCAACATAACTTGATTTCAAGAAAATGATAGATGTAACCAACAAACATGCTGCTAAGTTTGTTCAAGATTCTGTTGAATACAACCAACAGAGATGGGATAAAACTCACAAAGAACTTGATTTCAAAATTGGTGATCAAGTCTTAGTTTCCACCACAAATTTTACAAAACTAGCTGGAAACAAGAAGCTTAGACCTGCTTTTGTTGGGCCCTCTACCATCAAAAAGGTACATGGTAAGAATGCTGTAGAAGTAATCCTTATTGATGAAGTTTCCAGGAAACACCCCATCTTCCCAGTGAGTCTAATCAAACACTAACATCCTAGAGAAGGAGAAAATACTCCTTCACCAGAGATACCTGTTACAGATGATCTTGAAAAAGAAAAAAGGAAAGTCAAAAAGATCCTCAAGGATAACAAGAGAGGATCAATTGAAAATACTTTGGACTTTACCTGTTCAGGTATGAAGGAGAGTCAGCTGATAAAGATGAATGGTTTCCTGAGCACAATATCCAAGATGGACCTATACACCTGAGAAATTACAGAGCCAGTAGAAAACGCTAGACCCAATTTTTTTCAGATATAGAAATATCTTGAAGTGGGAGAATGTCAGCTTGCTACTATATACAGAGCAACCTGTCAAAGTAAAAAAAAAAAAAAAAAAAAACAGAAAATAAAAAAAAATAAAAAATTGAGGGATGGGAAATCCATAAATATGATTGCAGAAAGGGATTTCCCATCCAAAATAAGGTAGGGTCACTCACTGACCCCAACCTTGAAATATAACTCTTTCTTATTTTAAATAATTAAATAAAGTTGACCAAAAGGTCATGGCACCAATATGGCACCTTTTGGCCAATTTAATATTTCACATGTATTGTCACATATGGGTTTCACACCTAAAATTGAGTCAGAATTGAGGTGTTGTGTATATTTTAGGAGTTACACACCAAAATTTGTTATGTCAAAATTCCTGCGCGCAGCCCCTCTTCCCTATCCAACCCTAATGCATCACCCTCCTGCATACAGAATTCCTGCATGCAGCCAATTTTGCCACGCACCCAGAAGATCCTACCCTGCGTGCATCTGAATGGACCAATCCCTGCATCAGGATCTGTCTTGACAAATCTGACAGCAGGTACTGCTCACAGGAGCTAAACCTAGCAAGGTTTACCTGGCATATGTAATGAGGTGACATGTGCATTTCAAATGATCTAAAAACCTTAAAACGTTAATAAAAATAATATTATATTATTCATTTCAAAATATTTTAAGTAATAAATAAAATTTTGGACATTACCATGATACAGACAGATCCTGTTCTTTGAAGACCACAAAACACTACAAAGAGTTGCTGTAAAAATTATTAAAAGTTACCTACATGCTCACCAGATGATGGAAAATCAATAATTATCCACATCTGTCTACTTCAAACCAATATTAATAGTAAAAATGAAGGATAAGGGCAGAATCATCAAAATTAGGCCATTAACAGATTAAAAGATCCTGTGGCTAAAATGTACAGAAATCCAGCAGATCTGAGGACAGCTGATTGAAAGCACCAAGTGGATGTGCTGCAATATCCCTGAATGGCCTACTAGCCTCAGCCCATGAGCAGAACTCTCTCTACCAGCCCTGAGAAGCTCATTATCACCCCAAAAGGTATTTATACAGACCTCTTTGGATCCATTATTCCCCATCAGTTTTTCAGGAATTTATCATTATCAACCAGACAATGTGTCATTTTTGATCAAGTGATGATAAAGAGATGAGCAAGTGATCTATGACTTACTCTGCAGTATGATTATTATTTCTGAAAAACAATTAACCTAATGCATTAAAGTATAGTAAAGCAATCAACCCCAACTGTCCTGAAACCCTTTACCTGAATCTTTTCAGGCTTTCTGTGGAATTATTGCTCAAAGTAAGTGTTTCCCTTCCGGCCTTGGCCATTGTGCTGTTTTTAATATCAGTGGATAAGTCCTTACAAGGCACCCATTATTGATTCCAAGGTTCTTAAACTGCCTAACAAAGCCCCTTGAAGAGAGGTTGTCTGTCTGTAAAGATCCCCAGTTGTATAATACTGGAGCCCCTCTTTTTATAAAATATTGAAAACCATCATAACCAAACCAATTGAATCTTGCACCAGCTCTTGAAGTATCTATTATTTGAGATCTTTCAGTGTTTATTTTTGGAATATTGTAATTCCAAAATTTTTATCACTCTTTATAGCTAAAGGACTGCAAGGTTCCTTGTACCAGAGAGCTGACAGAACCATTGCTAGCGGTCTTCTGAAAGCTCATCTTCTTCTGCAACATTGCCTGCAACCTTGATTGCAATCATCCTGGTCACCCTTCAATTAGCTTTTGCTTGCTTTTGCGTGCAGTGGTTACTGATTGGGGATACCATGTAAAAGGGGATTCTTTTTGATTTTTTGATATAAATTCTTTCATCCAACTTTGATCACAAACAAAAAAAATTGTGTCTCTATGGAAACCCCTCAATTTTCTGTTCTCTCATCTCCTCATTGTTCTAGTGGTGTAGGTAGGGCTCTCTGGGCTTCCAAATCCCCAGATCCTCTGTTCAATCCTTCCTTCTTGTGCTTGGCACCCAACCAATATTTTTTTGTCCAAGCGTGCGCAACCCACGCCATCCTCATCTTACTCATAATCTCCATCATTGGAATTGGCAACAACAACAAAGATTGCTGCCAACACCATCAATCATTACTCTTGTTGCTAATCATTCCCCTTGCCTCTCAGCTTGCCTCTCAAACAACTAGAAACCTTGGTTGCATCCTCCCTAGGGACCTTGGTTGCATCATCCACTCAGACTCTCACTCAGCCCAAGTTCATGATCATCAACCAGCTACTCAAGACAACAACAACCAGAGCCTAAGATAATCAGACCATTGAACAACCAGACTTGATCATCATCATCAATTTTTCAACTCAACACATCCAAAAATCTACTGATTAATATCCCTTGACCAACCCTGAAACAACTCACTGCAAACCATCTTCAGATCAAAATCATCACCCACTCATCCTTCCTTCTACATCCAATCTGTTGCTGCCTTGCTGTTGGATCAACAGTTTGCGCCTGGAAACCATTGCACACCTGCCAGCTTGCTGCCATCCTCCTCTGCCTGATCAAGCAACCACCATTGCCATCAATCATCTGCAACTGCTGTGGCGGGTGTTCATCCCCGTCTACTGCTCATTTTCCAACTTGCCAATGTCCATCTGCTGCCTGCCCTCACCTGTGACTCAGGCTGGTCTCTCCTTTCATGTTCATCCACTGCCTGCCATAATCCTTGAAAAAGACAGGTTTCCTTCTTTTCCATTTTTTTTCTTTTAATCTCACATGTCAGGTGCTTTTTGTCACCAATTGTTTTGTCCCTTACCACTTGTTTTCTTTTCTCACCCCTATCATCCTTCATTATAAATAAAAAGAAATTCTGTTTCAATTTGTATTCATCTCTTATAAATAGTATACAGGGCTTTTGTCAATAAAAGGAGGGGCTCTCCCCTGCCTTTTTCCCATATCACATCATCTATTTATCATCCATCCATTATTTTTGGAATCAATAAATCCATGGGGTCCATCCCCTTTATCTGAGCATCTCATTATCCTCATAGTGGGTATATCTTTGGATTGCCCCTTGATCTTTTGAGCCTCCATAGTCAATCCTTTGATCTGTCCTCTGTTACCTGATCCTTATCACCAACCAATAGCCTTACTGGTTCAAGAAGAATCAATTGGGTTGAATTCTTGGGTGTGTTAAGCCACTCCCTTGATCTCTTTCTCCGGCCGCTTTGGTACTGATCATTTATTTGATTTTCTTTCTGGAACCAGTCACATTTTGCTGAGAGGTTTTTTAAGTTTGAAACCTGGAGTGTTGAACCTCCCTTTATTCCCTTAAAGTTGAATCCCACCACACTATTCTTGAGCCCCTTGAGAAGTGTTGGGTCATTCTTGTTCAAATTTGTTACTTCTTTTCTTCTAGAGCTTCATAGAACAAATTGCTTTGTTTTGTACAGCCACCCACAGTTATTGGGTACCCTTCAAGCACCTGATTGCAAAGATTTGGGCAGGTTCATTGAGAACCTGGAGGTTGGTTGTGATTGAGTCAATCTTTCCTAACCTTTTGCTGACAACCAGATTTATTAGCTTGTGGGCGTGGTTACTTACAACTGCCTTGTTCTATTGAACTCTGAACAAACTTTAACTTATTTGTTCAATTCTTTTCCCGCACCATCTTGCCTTGGATAGTGGTTGTTTTCCATTGCTACCAAATAATTACAAACTCATCCCTTCCATTGATTACTTATTTACAAGTTACTGGACCTTGATTCCAGTTACATTTAAATATTTTTTTAACTCTTAGGATGGTGTCACACGACCACCCCACGTACTATAGGGCAATTCTTAGATGATCGTGAGCGCAAAGGAATACCAAGTGCAAGGGAAAGTGCAAATAGCAAGACCCAGTTGCGGAGTGCAAACTTGGTTATGCCACTCAACAAACGGCAAGATGAATGGAATGTTTTCCAAAGAAGGAAACTCAACCTGAGTCCAATGTGATAACTAGGTTGCAGCAAAATGCGAGAACGTATGAAATTAACTAACTGAGGAGACAATCATCAGGCAAGGGGATAGCCCTTATAAGGTAATCCGAAGTGACTAGATACAACCTGGTGATGAGCTAACTACAGGTGAAGCGGTGAGGCAATGAATGACAGGAACGGAATAGGAAATGAAGCAGTAGTATAGATCCAAGGTCTTAGCGTAAGTGCAAGCCAATAGAATCTGAGCGTACAATTGCATGAAAAATTGGGATAGGAGCGAGTGAAGTTGAAGGTAATGCAAATGAGAGGTAATATTGTATGTAGGGTAGGGACTAGTCCAATTGCAAACTATGCAGTAGTGATGGCTTGGTTAGACGTAGATGCAAACTAATGAACAATGCATGACCAAAGATGGAAGTCCGAGGCTGTTGATTGGCCAGGGAAGGAGATTGGATCTCATAATGGATGGCCAACAGGTATGGAGTTAACCGCAAAGTTTGCAAGTATACACTGAGTTGGCCGCTGAGATTGGAAGGTCAGCGCAAGCCAGAGGAAATAGCGGATTGCACCATTGATGTTGTGCTTTTATTTTTGTCACGCTTTTAGACTGAGGTAGATGGTACTGAGGAGAGGAAATGTCAAGGTGGTGAAGACAATAATCCTTAAGTGTGAAGCGTGACAGTTGCCCGGGTATAAAGACGCGAGCTCCTGCAAGCATTCAGGTAAATTTTCCCATTGATTTCAAGTCGTTTAATTATCACTGTATACCCTTATATGTTACTTAATTGATCACCCAATAGATTTTTATAAATTTTGTAAGAATGTCATCATTGTCATCCCGCCGTTGCAAAAAATGTATTCGCCGCAACGAGCAATGTATTCCCAGTACTGCCATCCGAGGTCTCCAAGGCAAATGCGAGCAATGTTGCCTTTGCAAGGTGGCGTGCAACTTCCCTATAAATGTTGAGTTGACTGTCAAGGGTCCTTTGGAATCATCAAGGGAGATGCAAAGTCGTAGGTCCACGCCAAGGGTTAATTACAAGATACCACCATTGCCGGAGATCGAATACTTGGGGACTCAAGTTCCTGGTGAGTACTAATCAGGACTAACTAATGAACTTGAAATAGTAACTAATTGTTTGCTTGTTTGCTAGTGTTGCCCCGTTTTCAAAGATATACTACCAACACACCACCAACACCACCACCTTACTGGGGACCGCCAACTGAAATCCCGGGGCCCCAGATGAATTCCAAGGTGCAAGGAGAGGTTTCCGGTGCGGAACCGGTGGGGGTTATAACCAAGGAAGCAAGGGAGGGAGAAGAAAATGCAGCGGAAAGAGAAGCGGAAAATGGAGGAAACAGAAGTGGAGAGAACAAAGATGTAGCAGGTGAATTAGAAGAAGGGAATGAAGGAGATGGAAGGGATGAAGTGGCTGGGACGGAAGGGATGGAGGGCCAAGGCAAAGCGGATCCGGTGCAAATTGTATTGCCGGTCGAAACGGATCTGAGGCGCCTGACGGACGATATTGGAGAAGGAACGTCCGGTGGCCAAAGGAAGAGAGCATATGAAGAGCTCTTGGAGGAAGGTGGATGGAATGCTTGGCCAAAGCGAGCTCGGGTTGCAAGATGCGAGGAGATTTTCGAGAGGCACATTGTAACAGAAGTGCTGGTACTTTGAACAATGTCCGCATTGATCAACAATGAAGACCTTGATACCTTTTGGTCCATGGTTGCGGAATTGATGGCAAATTGGGAGGATGCAGAAAAAGAAATAAAAGAAACTTTGTAATTTAATCTATATTTTTTTTTATATATATTTATTAATTATTAAAAATAGAAATATTATTATTATTATTATTATTTTTTAATAATAAGTGGAAATGAAAGGAAAATGAGAAAAGAATAACACAGTCAGATGGAGGAATTAACTGATGAAATGATGGTGAAGTAAGATGAGTTTTAATGGGATGGAATATGGAATGGAATGTGATTGAGTAAGATAAATGTGGAATGGAATGAAATGGGATTGGATGGGATGAAATGTGGAGTGGAATGGAATGGGATTGGATGGGATGAAATGTGGAATGGGATGGAATGGAATTGGATGGGATTGGATGGGAAAGAATCATGATTGCCAAGGTTTGCAAGGGTAGCCCGCATGGAATTCTCAAATCAGATTGGGTGAATTGCAAAGGTGATGGGCTGGTTCCCATGAGGTGCAATCTTTGTTGGACTGGAAGCCAGACCATTCAACAAGGTATTGAAGTTTTCCTTTGCGTAACCTGGAATCCAGAATACAGCTTACTTCCCACTCTTGATGATCAAGGACAGTGACTGGTTCAGGAGGGGGATGAGTCTTGCCCGGGTATAGGACTCTAGCTGGCTCTAGGAGAGACACATGAAAGACCGTGTGGATACCTTGCCATTTTGCAGGTAAAGTAAGTTTAAAGGCGTTAGGGGAGATGACTGATTCTACTTTAAAGGGGCCAAGCTTTCTTTTGGAGAGTTTCCAAGTTGGGCAAGTGCTGCGAATGTTGCAAGCATCAAGCCATACTTGATCTCCTACTGCAAAGGTTGGAGCCAAAGTGCAAGATCGGTCTGCTTGCTCCTTATAGCGCTGGTTTGCTTCTTCAAGGTTGGTCCGAAGTTGTCATTGAAGGGATTGAATTTGTTCAAAGTAATTGGTAGCAGGTTGAGAAGGTGCTACGTGAAGGGAAGAGAAAGTTGGGTTTCTACCATGAAGAGTTTGGAAGGGTGACTGTTTGGTGGAGGAATGAGTGGAGTTGTTGTAGGCAAATTTGGCTAGTGGGAGCCATTGCGACCAGTTTTCTTGTTGATAGGCAACATACATTTGAAGATATTGTTCAAGGATCTGATTAACTCGCTTGGTTTGCCCATCCGTTTCCGGGTGGTAAGCCGTTGATAAATTGCGAGTGATCTTCAAATGTTGGCATAGCAAGGTCTAGAAGCTTGAGACAAACAGAGATCCACGATCACTAACTATATTATCAGGGAGGCCATGTTTTGAAAATACATATTCTATGAACAAGTTAGTCAAGTCTTCTGAAGAGGCCGTCACATTACTGCGTAAAAATAAAGCCATCTTTGAGAAGCAATCTACTATTACAAGAATAGCATCATATCCACTAGAAGAAGGTAATTGAGAGATGAAATCCATAGACAGCAAGTGCCAAGGACAAGGCGGAATTGGAATTGGCTGGAGCAGCCCATACTTCCAGTGTTTTGAGGACTTGTTACGATTGCAATCATAGCACACGCTAACATAGTCTTTTACTTCTTTGGTCATACCAGGCCAGTAGAAGTCTTGTGCAATCAATTGGTAGGTTTTATCCTGCCCATAATGACCAGCAAGTGGAGTATCATGCCGTGAATCAATGATATCTAACTTAATGCAAGAATTATCTGGTACTACTATACAATTATCATAAACTAAAAAGTCATTATCATCTATACTGTAACTTCTATCTAATAAATTTGCACTTTTGCAAAGTTTGATGCACTTGGGGTCGTTGCGTTGAGCTTGTTGGAGTTTGGAAGCCAAATCCCGTAAGCAAGCAATGATTGAACTGAGTTGGGCAGATTGGGTTGAGAAGAGTGTCCTAATGTTTTCAGGGTTGTTTTTGGCAAAGGTGCTCCCCCCCCTGGGTAAACGTCGTCCTGACGTGATAAGGCATCAGGAACTACCGCTTGTTTCCCAGGATGGTACATGATTGTAAAGTGGAACTTGGAGAGGTATTTGGCCCAACGCGCCTGTCTACGTGTGAGGACTTTTGAACTCATGAAATACTTCAAAGAATTATGATCAGTTAAAACCTCAAAGGATTCCCTAAGACTCAAAAGGTACGAATGCCATTTCTTCAAGCAATAAATGATTGCAAGAAGTTCCTTGTCATGAATCTCATAGTTAAGCTCTGCAGCGAGCAATTTGCGAGAATCAAAAGCTACGGGGTGAAAGAGAGAAGTGGAAGAAGAAAACTGCAAGATGACTCCTGAAATTGCATAGTTGCTTGTGTCTGTTTTGACAATAGTGCAAGCTAGCTTGTTGAAGTGAGCCCGTATTGGAGCAGTGGTGAACGCTTTCTTCAGAGCTTCAAACTCCGAAGCAGCTTGTTTGGTGAAAATAAAAGGAGTGTCTTTTTGAAGAAAGTTAGTAAGATTCACGGTTTTGTTGGCGTAAGCCGCAACAAACCTTATATAGAAATTACTGAAACCAAGGAAAACTTGAAGAGATTTAACCAAAGAAGGTGGGGGCCAGTCCAATATGGGTTTGCTCTTGGCTGGGTCCATAAATAGCCCTTGCTGCGAGACTACGACACCTAGAAAATGAAGAGAAGAGGAATGGAACTTGCACTTAGAGGCTTTTGCAAACAGGTCATTCTTGCAAAGTCGCTGTAGCACCTCTCCCACATGTGCAATGTGATCTTCAAGGTTTCTTGAGTAGACTAGTATATCATCAAGATATAACACAAGGTATTTACCTACGAGATCGGCAAAAATGTTGTTGACAAAATGTTGAAAAGTGGAAGGAGCGTTGCCAAGGCCCAAAGGCATGACGGTATACTCATAACTGCCAAACCGGGTTCTCATTGCAGCCAAATATTCATGACCTTCCTTAATGCAAATTAGGTTATAGGCACCTTGAATGTCTAACTTTGAGAAATAAGTAGCTCCATGGAAGAGGGTAAGGAGATGTGACATAGGCGGTACTGGATAGGCATTCTTCCGGTTTACCTGGTTCAGTTTCCTGTAGTCAACACAAAGGCAAAGTCTGCCGTCCTTTTTTGGTACAAATAAGACAGGGGAACCGGTGTTTGAATTGCTTGGTCAAAGAAATCCTTTTGCTACATTTTCCGCAATGTAGTCTTGAAGCGCAATTGATTCTTGCGTCGAGAGAGAGTAAACTGGTCCTGGTGCCGGAGGTGGACCAGTAAGTTCAATCTTGTGATTGTAAGGACGGGATGGAGGCAGTTTATCTGCTTTTGCAGCTGAAAAGACGTCAGCAAAGTCATGATAAACCAAAGGTAAAGACTCTCAAATGATTTCTAAATCTTCAATCTTTTCATCTTTGAGCACCGGGTTTGAGTTGCTCGCATGGTGCAAGAGGATTAGGGAGCTCAAAATACACCTTTTGGTTGGTGTCTGTTTCTCTTCAAAGGAACAGGAAAGAGGTAAGCTGGATAGGTAAGCAATAACTCCTAAATCTGAAGGGGGAATTTGAGAATGAAGGTCAGGATATTGCAAATCTCCTGGCGGAAAAGTGTCATCCAACTCAATGAAAGTGTCAGGTAGGCTGTTTAATTCCTGATTGACGGAAATGTTAGCGTTCTGGGGGTGCGAGGTTTGAAGGTTAATTACTCCTTCTTGCCAATTCACATCCGGATTACAGTAAACTAGGAAATCATGGCCTAGAATGCTATCATCCATTCTGGGTATAGCCAAGACAAATAAATCCCATTTGAAGCTGGGAAAATTGGAAAATGCAAAGGTCCATTTTTCCTTTTGGGAAACCCAATAAGATGGTTCAGTCGCACTACTTACTAGATAGATGGGAAATTTATCTATCTTGGAAAGCGTAAGATTTTTGGAAGTGGCAAAAGATTCACTGATGAAGGAAACATTAGCGCCAGAATCAAGTAATACTTGATAAGGAGTGTTGTTGGAATGAAATAGGATAAATCTTGAACTCAGAGCACCTAGTGACTTGCAAGTGCAAAGATTTCCTTGCGGTGATTTAGATAATGTGTAGTTTTCCTTGCAAGTATCAGAAAAACTACAAGCTAATTTTTTGACTGCTTAGCCGCTTCACGCGCTAACCGCTTTGCACAGCTGTTGACATCATGTTTACCTCCACAATACATACACAGCCCGTTCTTTTCCCTTTGCAGCCGTTCCTCACTTTGAAGCATCCCGGTTTCCTTGTCCAAGAACTTTGGAGTTTTGGCGGCTTTCCCTTTTGAGTTGGAGTTCAAAGTTGGGGTTGGTTTGGATGGTTTTGGGTTCCTTGTGTTTTGCTTTGAGGATTTGTCCACCCTTGGAGCCAAGGTGGATGGTCCATGGTTGTTTTGCCTAGAGCAATTCTTGTCATGATAGCCATTATCAAGCTCAATCACTTGATCAGTTAGCTGCTGAAGCAAGGTTTTCTTATGACCCCCAACTGCAAGCTGTTTGATTAAGCGTGCCGGTAAACCCTTTTGGAAATGGAATAGAAGAGCGGCCTCCTTCCACTGGATGCAAGACTGCAAGATTCAAAAATGATAAATATAAACGGAAACTCTACTATTCTCCTTCATAACTAAACTATTAAGTTCATATTTGGCGTTTCGAACTTCATTGGGATCGCCAAATAGGGTGAAAAATTGTTGCTCAAACTTGTCCCAGTTGTTGAGAATACAAGTGGGACTGTTGTTGGACAAAAGTTCAAGGTATGGTTCGAACCACTGCAAGGCTCTACCTTCCAAGAAGGATGAAGCATACATAACTTGATGTCTATCGGAAGGGAAATTGTTGGAGTCGTTTGAAAAGATGATTTTAAAAGAATGTAGGTAGGATATAAGCTTATGAGGGTGTTCTCCTGTAAAGTGATCAGGTTGTTTCATGCCCGGAGTGCGAAAACTAGGAGTGCTTGGACTAGATCGCTGGGCACCATGAGTGAGGGCCTTGATCAATGTCAAAAGCAGGGTTGGAGCATTGGGCTTGAGAGCAGTAGTGCAAACCCCTGGTCTACCACGAGTCAAGGTTTCATCAGAAAAATGGTTGGAGTCTGCAAATTCCGCGAGAGGTTCCGTCAGAGCATCCCGTAGAGGAGTTTGAGGATCATCAAGAGGTTCCACAGATGGCGATTTGGAAGGAGGAACTGGATCTAAGGGTTGTTGGGCCCGAGAAGCGCTGGTTCTCCCTACCCAATGGATCTCATCATTGTAAGGGGCAAGGGAAGCGTTCCCGGTTGAGCGAGGACATGACATTGAAAAAGAAGAAGTCTATTATAGGTTGGCAGGCTACAATAGATGAGTTGAGTTAGTTAATTTACTGTCACACAACCACCCCACGTACTATATGGCAATTCTTAGATGATTGTGAGCGCAAAGGAATACCAAGTGCAAGGGCAAGTGCAAATAGCAAGACCCAGTTGCAAAGTGCAAACATGGTTATGCCACTCAACAAACGGCAAGATGAATGGAATGTGTTCCAAAGAAGGAAACTCAACCTGAGTCCAATGTGATAACTAGGTTGCAGAAAAATGCGAGAACGTATGAAATTAACTAACTGACGAGACAATCATCAGGCAAGGGGATAGCCCTTATAAGGTAATCCAAAGTGACTAGATACAACCTGGTGATGAGCTAACTACAGGTGAAGCGGTGAGGCAATGAATGACAGGAACAGAATAGGAAATGAAGCAGTGATATAGATCCAAGGTCTTAGCGTAAGTGCGAGACAATAGAATCTGAGCGTACAATTGCATGAGGAATTGGGATAGGAGCGAGTGAAGTTGAAGGTAATGCAAATGAGAGGTAATATTGTATGCAGGGTAGGGACTAGTCCAATTGCAAACTATACAGTAGTGATGGCTTGGTTAGACGTAGATGCAAACTAATGAACAATGCATGACCAAGATGGAAGTCTGAGGCTGTTGATTGGCCAGGGAAGGAGATTGGATCTCATAATGGATGGCCGACCGGTATGGAGTTAACCACGAAGTTTGCAAGTATACACTGAGTGGGTCGCTGAGATTGAAAGGTCAGCGCAAGCCAGAGGAAATAGCGGATTGCACCATTGATGTTGTGCTTTTATTTGTGTCACGCTTTTAGACTGAGGTAGATGGTACTGAGGAGAGGACATGTTGAAGTGGTGAAGACAATAATCCTTAAGTGCAAAGCGTGACAGATGGCAGCCTAAACAGCATGTTTCCCCTCCACAGAACTGCCACTGGCTCAGCACCTTTTAGAGTCTTCCTTTTGGTCCCCCAGGCCAGAATCAAACCAGCTACCTTGGGATTTACAGTCCCAATACGTTTGGAATCAACTTCAAAATCCAATCACCTTTTCTTTCTTTTCTGTTTCTCTTTTTCTCAGATCTGATCCATGGAGGCAACTTATCTCAAAAGTAAGTCCTCCCCATTGTGCACTGCTTGGGCAAGATTCTTGTCATATTCCATGAAAACCTACTCTTGCAACACTTGTGAGCCACTTTGGAAATCTGCTCTTTGGATCCTTTAGGAACTCTGTTATTCAAAATGGGAATTCTCAGGTAATGCCACCACCTCTGTTTGACCTAGGATGGTCAAGATCAAGCAGCAGGACAAGAACTTAGTATTCAACAGGGTAAATGTTGAATGGTTCTTGGAATCCTACAAAATGGCTGCTGAAGTGGATGGGGCAATTGAATACAATATGGCCTACCCGTTACAATTCTTTATCTCCTCTGATGAATTAATAGAAGTAATGAAGTCATTTGAAGGATTCAAAACCCATAACTGGATGCTTCTAAGGGAAGGAATGTTGGCATATTGGAGGAAAATAGATGTAGCCCAATTTACTTTGCAGGACCTAGACAATCTTGTAGCCCAGTGGATCTCCAATGGTGGTGTCTCTTCAGCCTCTGACTATCAGTCTTTCAAAAAATCATGGGACTTAATCCAAAATTATCTTATCCAAAACAACCACATTGATACAGTGGAAAAAGTTTGAGTGCGGTTTTTCCAATCATTTTTGGTAGCAGTACTGGAAAGAATAAGGGATGGATTGGTCAAATCTGCGTCAATGACCATTACCAGGGATAATCAATTCAAGCTCCCTGATTTCCTTTTCCTTAGGGTACTGTGGATGAAGTTATGAAAGGTCAAACTGCTTCAACTTTTGAAAAAACTAGAAACACTGAACCAGTCCATGTTCCTTCTTTCAAAGATTCAAATGGTATTATGATTAAGATGGAGGCACATTGCAGGCCTAAAGCACATTCTAATTTCACCCAAGAGCCTACTACCATGGACAAAATAACCAAAATACTTCAAGCTTTTGAGAGCAAAATTGATAAAAATATTTCCTGTCTTACTACTCCTAAGCCTTCTACTTCTGTCCTTAAAGCTACTCTGGTCTGCTATTATTTTCATAGGAAAGGTCATGGAACCAGAAAATGCCAGGAGCTCCAGAAGGACAAGTAGGAAAAGTTGGTGGAGAAGAAGGGGAACAATTTCTGTCTCCCTAATGGTTCTCTAATCCCTTTTAATTCATCTTGTCTTATTCATCATGTGGTGGCCTCTTATCAGCCACCACGTCCTATGAAGGCATCCTTGGCTTCTTTTGATTTTCAATCTTCCTGTGGTACTCTTCAACCTTGGTAACCTACAGCTATCTCCTCCTCCTCACTTTCAAGAGCCTATCAATCTGATACAGCTAGGAAAAGACATGAGGAACCTAAACCTCATGAAGCCCCTTTTTTTCCAACTTCAATTCTTCAAATACCGGTTAAACATTGATCCTCACCTGAGCCTCCTTCCTCTGATGTAGAAGAAATGGAGGTGGAAAAGGAGCCACTCATGGAAAGGTTTTGGAATCACTCAGATGATTCTCCTTCATCTAAATTTCCTCAACTTTTTGATCCCACCCTAGTTCCTACATCACCTGATCATCCTCCCTCCACCCAGCCCAAAGTTTGGTTTGAGAGGGGAATCTCAAAGGACCACCTCAATGCTGTGGAAGGGGTATTGAAGAAAATTTCTAATCTCAAAATTCCTGATCTATCTGTGGCTGAACTCCTATCAATCTCTCCATCTGTTGCTGAAGGAATGAATAAATGGGTCTCTTGTCAACAATTGGAGATTGGCCCAGAAGAATTAAAGGTCTCCTCTGGAAATTTGATGGAGGACTCTGGTGGAACAAGTCCTTCCTCAGATTTCAACCTTTACTCCTTTCCTCTTGGTTTTCTTCCTTGTTACATTGGTGATTCAGCTAAAACTGGTTCTCCTCTTGTGGGTTCTGGATCTGAGCTCAACTTAATTTTGGATGCTATGTCCTGTAAACTCAAACTCAGTCCTAGGGTCAGCTTTGATTCTGCGGTTTATGGGATAGGGAATCAATCTTATGAATTTTTGGGTATTTCTGAAGATTTCCCAGTCAGAATTGGTTGAAATATTGTTGGAACTTGTCATTTTGAGATCACTCTTTTGGAAGGTCCTATGATCTTAGGTCAACCTTTCTTGATGGATTTTGGTGCAACTCTGATGTTTTCCAACCAAGTTGTGGAGACAATTCTTCTCCCTGATGCTGATTGTAAAAAGATTGAAGTTCCTTTCTTTTCTTTGGGCTCTGTTTGTTGGAAAAGGTTTTCCCTGGTCATCCTCCTAAATTTTTTTTACAGGGGAAGCAGACAGATAATTCTGATTCCTCTTGTTTTTTATGGGAATAGTTGATCCTAATAATAGTTGTAGTTCTTCTCAGCCTCAGACTTCAACCAAAGGATCAACTCTCATCCCTCAGGCTTTTTTCTTTTTTCTCATCATTCTCTCCTAATATATAAAGTATCAAAAATCAAAAACACCTTAAAATAGAGAATTCCAAAAATATCTCTTCTCTCTCTGGATCTGTTGTGTCTCCTTTTACTTGTACTCTTAGGAACAATCAATCTTCTCTCAGTTCTGGTTTGAATCTCTTCAATGATTGTAAATTAGATCCTGTTCTTGATACTGTTCTTGGTGGTTTTCATATGGAGGAATATGGGCTCCAGTGGAGGCAATTTGGGGTAGAAGTAAGTCCTCCCAATTGTGCACTTCCAGGGAAATCTTCTATTGTTGTTTTTGAAAACGTACCTTGTGCCACACATGTGAGCAATGTATTATCTCCTGGTTCTCACCTTATGGAAAAGGCACCCTTTGATGAAATTTCAGAACATTTTACATGGTAAATGTTGGAACTTTGTCTCAGTTTTTGTAATCAAGTCTCACTGGTCAACTCTTGGAGGAAACAGAAACTTCTCTCTTTTGCCACCAAGTATAAACCAGTTTCTAAAAAGTTACAACCAGTCAACAAGCCTATGCCTCTCAACCCCAATCCTCCTCTTATGTGTCCTCCCTTATCTTGTGATCCCTACTGTGGTCTATCTCAATCTCTTGCTGGTCCCTTTGTGCCCAATGGTTGTGTCACTGAAAAGCGTCTGAAAATGGTCAACTTGGATCCAGATAGATGCCTTCTTCCTGATGAGTTAAATTTGATAAAAAATGTTTTATCTCTAAGGGAAAAATCTATTGCTTTCTGTGAAGAAGAGAAGGGTCTCTTGAAATAATAATATGGCCTCCCCTTTATCATCCCTTTAGTTAAACATGATCCTTGGAAAAAGAAAAAAATCCCAATTCTTGCTGTTAAAGTCAAAAAATTCATCAAGTTGGTCCGCAAACAAGTTTGTACTGAATAGTTCATGATATCCAACCTCTGAATAAAGTTACTATTAAAGACTGTGGTATCCCTCCTGCTGCTGAAGAATTTTTTGAATCTTTCTCTTGGAGAGCTTGCTATGGTCTAGGGGAAATTATGGGTGGTTATGAAAAACAATCCTCACATCCTATTTCTTTCCCTCTCACTACTTTCAATACCCCTCTTTGTTGATTCCAACTTACTTGATTGACTCAAAGAGCCAACAATTCAGTTGCAGTCTATTAGACTTAGACAATGTGAATCCTCCAGGACAAAATCCCTGATCATGCTTGTATCTTTATTGATGATGGTAGAATTAAAGGTCCAATTTCTGACTATGATAATGAGCTCTTACCTTGGCACTCAGCAATTTGTCCTTTTATCTGGGAATATGCTACTACTTTGGAAAGAATTCTGTTTTGAATCAAGGATTCTGGTCTTATTGTCTCTGGATCCATATTGGATGCTTGTGTCCCTGCTCTGAAAATTTTTGCTCATGTGGTCTGCAAGGAAGGAAGAAGGATGGTGCCAGCCAAAGTCAAGAGGATCATCTTTTGGCCCACTCCAATAAACCCTACTGAAGTTAGAGGCTTTCTAGGTGTTGTTATTTATTTTTGAATCTTTATCCCATCTTAATCCAAAATCTATGCACCCTTGCGTTGTCTCACCAGGAAAGATACTGAATGGATTTGGACCCAAGATTGCAAAAATTCTTTTCAGTTGCTCAAAATTATTGTTGGTAAATACATAGTTTTGATAAAGATCTTGTAGGGACCTGGGACTGGAAAGATCAAGCTGGCTGTCAGTTCCAGTTATCAATCTATTGGGGCTGTCCTTACTCAACAAGATGAAAATTTCTGGGAATGTCCTGCTCTTTATGTATCTTTTTTATTTTCAGATGAAGAATCCAGATAATCTCAGCCCAAACTAGAACTCTGTGTTGTGGCTCAAATGATAAAGAAACTCCAAACTGTCCTGTGGGGTCAAACTTTTGAATTAAAAGTCAATGCTTGATCCATCATTGAAATGATCAATGCTCCTATGACTTGTTGGGTGTCCTTTATCCAGCTTTTCTCTTTTGATATTTTTCACAGGCCTGGCAAGCTTTTCACTATGCATGATGGTTTATCTTGACATCCTCTTGGAGATCAAAAATCCAATTTTGTAGTGGATTTTTATGAGGAAGAACCTTTAATCCATCCTCTCTTCTCTTTCTCCTCTCAACATTATTCTGGATTTTAACAATGGTTCTGGCTTAAACTAGAGCAGTACCCTTTAACTCTCCAAAAACCTCCTGCTCTCTCTGCTAAAGAATTTCAATCTCTCAAAAGAAAGTCCTCTGATTTCTTTTTACAGGGCTCTAGGCTTATGAAAAGAGGGAATCCTTGTGCTATTACTGTTTTTACTATCCCTTCCAAACAATATTCTATCCTTGAAAGTCTCCTTGAAGGTCTTGGTCATTGTGGGGAAACCAAAACTTATCAACAATTATCCAAACAATTCTGGTGGCCATTGGCAAAGAGTTAAGTTTTTCAAAAACATGATATTAGGCATCCAGCAGAAATTTTTTATCCTACTGGGGAGTCCAATGTTTTTGAAAGGATTGCTATGGATGTGGTTTCTATTAAGGCAGGTGGTGCTAAGTACCTCATTGTGGCTAGAGATTATTTTTCTGGATGGGTTGAAGCAAAATTTCTTAAGAATCTTAGCTCTAAATCAGTGGCAGCTTTCCTTTATGAGAATTGGACAATGTGTTATGGCTTGGATCAATCTTACTCTACTGATGGAGGCTCTGAATTTGGTGGGAAACTTGCTGAAATGATCCAATCTCTCCCTGGAAAACATAGAGTCACTACTCCACATTATCCTGAAGGGAAAGGAATTGTGGAATGAGGCCATGTTCCTTTGAATGCCGCACTTTTTAAACTTGCTGGTCAAAGTGGCAAGAATTGTTAAAAATTCCTTCCTCTTGTTCTGTTCTCTTATTCTATCTCAACCAAACGGTGTGGTGACCAACTCTGGAAACCTCAGGACCAGTGCAGAAAATTTGAGAATTTTTTTTAAATTTTTTTTTAGCTATCTTTCATCATCCAAACAAAAAAAAATTGAATTTAATTTTCCTGAAACAGATCCCTTCAGCCTCTTGACCCTCCAACTTCCCCATCTCCCAGCGGTTTAGGGATTGGAACCTGGGGTGTTCAACCCCCAGGTCTTGTGTTCAATCCTTGTCCACCTTGCTTTGGTCCTGTTTTTGCCAAATTTGCGCGGGTGAAGGCCAGCTTGGCTTGGTTTTACCCTTGCAAGCGCCGGCATTGTTCTGGATATTGATGGCAATTACCATCCATTAGGTCCTCCCCTGGCTCCTATCCCGCCATTGTCACTTGCTTTGAACACTTTGCCACAAGAAACTTCTACTCACTCTCCCTACCCTACAGTTCCTTATCTCCGTTTGACCATCTACCCTCCCTTCCACCAACTCCTCAAGCCTTTGAGCACCAATCCACTTGGTCATTGATCAAACCACGCTCAAAGATCTACCAACATAGGCCCCATTACTCCCACTTGGTCTCTGATCTCCCCCCTTGGTCAGCATCATCACTCCTCTCAGCCACTCAGGCACACAATGCGTTCAATTTGGTTTCACTTGGTCAGGTCCACTACCTGCCATTCTGCCTCTCACACCAACCAAGATCATTGCCAGATTGGTAATAATTCACCTGTGCAAGGTCAGTCATGGGAAAGACCTCCCTGCGCTGACTCAATTGCTTGTTGCACAACTGGTCTTGCGCTCTTGCACCCCTATTTCCCACCTTGGCCAGTCATCTGACCAACAGACCAACAATCCCAACCAATTCTCATCTATTCCTTCCCTGGCCTGTACACTCCTCTCTTTCATTCTCCAGAATCTCTCAGTCTTCTCCATTAGAGCCCTCAATCTCACCCAATGCTCACCTCTGGCAGCTCTGGCGCAACCATCTGTGGGAAGTCAGTCTTTCTGCACGGCTCTTCACCCATGGGTCTCCTGCCCATGCCCATTATTTGCACCAGCTGGTGTCTCTCCATCTCTGCCATCCAAGGTGTTTTAATTATTTCAATCAATTTTTTTTTGTTTGTTCTTTTCTCATCAGATTCTCTTGTTGTCTTTTTTTCTCATGTCTTTTTTTTTTTTTAAAAAAAAAAATTGAAATTGTGTTGTTTTTCCGCTCTACCTGTGTCATCTCTTGTAAATATCCTATACAGACCCAGCCCATAAAAGGAGGGGCTCTCCCCTAGCTTTTTCAAAAATCATCCATGGGAGTGTGTTCATCTGTCCCCCCTGTTATCATAGTAATCAATAATTGTTATGCTGGGTATATCTTTTGATTAACCCATGATCTATTTTATCATGAGTCTTTGCCCCTTTGAGGCCTGATTGTTATCACCAACAAATAGTCTTCCTGGTTGAAGAGAATTCTGTCTGTTGGAATTCTAGAGTTTGTTACACCACTCTTTGATCCCTTCCTCTGACCATACTTGTCCCAATCCTTTTTTGATCATCTTTCTGGAGCCAATCACATTTTATTGAAGACTTTTTATTAAGCTTAAAACCTGGAGTGTTATACCTCTGTTATTTTTCAAATTTGCATTCTGCCAACCTACTCTTGAGTTCCTTGAGAAGTGTGGAGGTTATCCCTGTTTAAATCAGTTATCATTTGCTTTTAGAGCTTCTCAAAACATTGTGCTTTGTCTTGTACATCCACACTCAGTTATCTGGTACCCTTCAAGCGCTTGAATGTGGAGAGTTGGGCAGGTTCATTGAGAACCTGGAGGTTAGTTGGGGTTTGAGTTGATCATCCCCAATCTTTTGCTGATGACCAGAGTTATCAGCTTGTGGCACCACAAAAAATAGGGCGCCACCCGTATGCAGGTGGCAAGTTGTATCTCACCTGTATCCAAGCTATATCACAAGAAGTATCTATGTTGTATCTTCAGTTGATATCATCCCCCCTCTGTCATTGACAGAGGTTGTCACATCACCCTCAACTCTACATCCACATATCTTTACCCTACTACACCTTCAATCTCCTCTGGTCCTGGACACCATCCATGAGTCGAGGTTGACCCACATTGCTCCACCAAGTTCCAGGGGCAATTGGAAAACCCATTCAACCTCCAAATTATCAGAAATGCTACCTCCAATTACATAACTATGTAATTTCTGGATTGGGAAAATGAACTGAGGAGTGAGCCACCAACTCCAACACACAACAGAGTGAAGAATTCACTTTTTCAACCACCAAGTTGAAGTAATCATTTTACTGCCTGTTGAACCAGGGGGATAAAAATTCTCTTTCAGGAACATAGTTTTAAATAACACCCTAGTGATAAGTAACCACATTTTAGTTCATAATATGACCAAATAGATATAAGCATTATTTGTGCCTTTGAGAATTGAGCTCACAAGTTGAATTGGATTACAGAATTTGGATATTTCATTCAAATTTATTTTTGATTATTTATTTTTATTTTATTTGTATTTTTTCTCATATTTTTTTATCTTTTTCTGCAAGAGGTACTCATTGGATGATGTGGGGGAAAAGTGAATGAGTGGTATCTGCTGGGAAACGCATCCTTGTATGGTGTGCTCTGAAATATTTATATTTATATTTTATTGTTTTTTTTTCTCATGTTTTTTTATCTTCTCCTGCTGGAGGGACAAATTGGATGATGTAGGGGAAAAGTACAATGGGTAGAAAAAAAAGTCATGGGACTGTTTTACAAAGCATATTCAACAAGTTATGTTTATTTTTCAACCTTGTTTAAATTCATTTTATTAATTTATGCACAGCTATTTAAAGTAATAAGTAAAAAAAAATAACTTTTTGAGTCAAAAAAAGAGAAACAATACAGTTGAGAATTGGTTGCGCAACCAGCTTTGATTGACACCCAAACCAGCTTGGCAAGGCACCAAGCCAATTTGGGGATGCGCCAACTGGCACTTGAAAGGGCACCAAGATCACTTGGATGGGTGCCAAGCTAGCTTTTTTGGGCACCACACACACTTTACAAACAAAACCTGGAACTTTTCCAGGCCCCAAGATGGGCTTTATACACCATCAATTTGCAAATGGGGGTGTATATTGCAACCCAAAGTTTTATATTTTTGATGACCAATGTTGTTTTAGGCCTCTCCCATGGCCATATACAAATATGGTGTGTAAAGCGCATCTGGGCGCCTGTCCAGGTTTGACTTGGCATGTGCCTAGCCGGACTTGGATTGGCGCCCAGGGAGCTTGATTAGGTTGGGCTTGCAGGTATCAAAACCTGGCACCTAATCAAGCTCCCCTTGATGCCAATCAATGCTGGTTGTACCAAAATTGACCAGCCTCCCTCCCCCCAACTTCAAGCCTTTTTTTTCAAGTATTATAATGTGATTGGTGGGTCAATGCAACCAGCTTTGATCTGAACCAAGATAAACTTGGCCAGGCACCAGACCAATTTGGCCAGGGGCCAAGTGGACATTGGCAAGGCACCAAGAAGGCTTTGCCAGGTGCCAAGATGACTTTGCTAAGTGCCACATGGGCTTTAGCAAATTTTGGAAAAACTTGGCTCAGCACCCAAACATGCTTTACAGACCATACACATACACCACAGGGCCAACTTGCTGTTGAGCCCCCAGCTTGGCCAATGCTGGTTCTACAGCACTCCCTTAGTGGTGCGCCCCTTGAAATAATGTTGGTGTTCCAAAACATTGAGCGTGGTCAAGGGCTTGCTAATGGCTCAACGCCAATTCCACCTCCGCGCGGTTGGGCCCTTGTCAAATTACTGTCAAGGTTGATCTAACAGCAATTTGACTTGAGGGTCAAAAGGTTCTTGGGGGTTGAATCATTGTCATTCTCAACAATGATTTGACCTTTTTTTTTTTTTTTGGTTTCCATTGTTGGTATAGGGGGCTTGCCAGATCAAATAAATCATTTATATTTATTTTATTTTAATTACTAATGTTAAAATCTGTCATAAATATTATTACATGATTTTTTTTTTTGTGAGATAATTTTACAGTTGTATTTTAACAATGAAATAGAAAGAAATTTACAAAAATTAAAAAAAAAGAAACTTTTGTCAGGTTTTCTCATGGGATGGGGATTGTAAAACAATTGGTGTTTAATATTGATACCCTCAAGCTCCCCAGTACTTTTGATTGCAATAAATTTGTTGAATCAAATCAAGGTTGTTCACAGCTTTCAATGGGTTTGAAGAGGCATGAGATTGAAGGTGTGAATTGATTGATTTGTTGATGATGGCAGGGAGACAACAGAAATGTGTTATGGATGGATGATGAGGGTAACATTACCAACTTCAATGGGAAAATGAGATACTGGGTAGCAGAGAGAGGAGCGAAGAATTGAATGAAGGCATTTCTGGTAAAAATGGGTATGGGATTTAAATTTTATTCCTCAATATTGTTCAACAATAAAATTACTAATTGAAATTTTGATTCTGCATTATTTTTCTTTTGGTTTTTGATTCATTTTGTGATTCCTGGGTGTCATCCTGAAACACGGTTTGTAGTTGTGATGAGCTTGGCGTTTCAGGGGATGCCAAGGAGAAACAAAATGCATCAAAGCCTCTTGTAGTAGGAAAGAGACACAGGCTATTGAGCTCAAATGTTACTTCAACATCCACAAGTAACAAAAAGTTCAACCATGCCAGGAGACAGTTTGTACAAGAATGTGATGAGCCAACATACTTTGTGACACTGCAGGACAATCTTGCACCCAATAATGTTGTCTTACCGCGCATGTGCCCTCACATGCTGGTAAATGCTGTCACAAACCCCCATTTTCAGCCCTACTTCATTCTTAAATACCACAGTTTGAAGGCTGCCAAAAGCACTCCACAAATTGATACTTTGTGCAACATTGTCTTGGACTTGTACCAAATGGAAAAGAAACGCCATTCACTCAGCAAGACAAACACAGAAGCCTTAAATGGCTCCATGAATGCCATTGGTTTTTGTTCTGGAAGTGATAGGGGTGCCTCTGCAGGTTTGTCCAATTTTTTATGTCAGGTTTTGTCAGAAAATTCAAAAAATTGATTGATGTTGACTTCAATTCAAAAATAGGGGTCTATTCTTGCAAACCAGGTTTGAATGAAGAGACCATCAAGAAGGATGATGAACTGTGGGACCGTCTCCCTACTCACAACAAATTTGTCTTTGGAAGGATCCAATCACTATGGACTTCAGCTCATGCTCAAAGCAAGAAAGTTTCAGATGAATATCTAATCACAAACTGGTCTTCATCTGAGTGGATGGAAAAGGAGCAAGATTTCTGCATGTATTCAAATGTGGTTATGACATTTGATGACTTCTCAAACAAGCTCAATACTGATAAGAATGAATTGAATGGTTTTACGTATGGGATATTTTCATAAATCAACAGATCTACAGGACAGCCTATCCTTCCTCCTTGAAATGATTTGAGTCATGCTTTATCTTTTCCAAAACTTGGTTGTATTGTTGACTTTGCAAAAGCTGAGGGTATTATTGAAATTCTTTGGCAGACTCAATTTTTTGATCATCAGACTAAATTTACTCCTCCTAGTTTAAAAACCTCTTCAACCCACACTCACTTTGGCTGCTCATTCCAAATTAATAAAAAACTAGCCAATGTATCTTTAAAACTCCAAGATTGTAGTACTTCAAAAATTGATGAAAGAATTTTGGGAAAGAAGGCCCAATATGGTTGATGTTGTTTCTATTTTTTCTATTGTATTTTTTTCATTTTTGAAAGTTTTATCCAATCAATAAATCAAATATATTTACAAGCCCAGTAATTGAGCAATCTCCTTGAGTGCCTCCACTTTTAGGAAGCAATGAAGTGATGCAGGGATGTGATGAAAGTGGGGATGAAGTGATGAGAGCATGGATGTGATGGAAGCAATAATTTGATGAGGGTGATGAAGCTTTGTGAGCATTGTAGTAGAGTGATGAAGAAAACAGGATAGGAATGGATGTTGAAACCAGGGATGATGATGTGAAATGATGGGTTGAGGTGGTGAAACCATTTAGATACTTTATTTGAAAAAACCCATTTATTTTCAGGTGACTCTGACATGTCTGATGGGAAATAAGGGTATTTTTTTGGATTTTTGATGTTTGGTTTGAATTGGTGGATTTGGGTTGAAACCCACTATTAAAAAATGGCAGGTTTGCTTAACTCTGATATGCCCTAATTTGACCTTTTTCCTGTGGTAAAGACATTTCCTCTCATGGCTTAATTTTCATAAATCAATTTGTGATTGAGTGACACTTTGTTCTGTAACCAGGGCTGGTAGTCAACACATCTTCAGTTGTTGATTGCATGCCTTTGTGACTATCCCAATTCCCACTGAATTCATGTCTTCCTTTTCTTCCAAAATGGATTCCCTTCTGCTCAGGCCAGAACTAGTTCAATGCATTTTTCTATTTTTATAAATTTCATCTATGTCCCTGGCTTTTCTAAATTGCAATAAGAAGCCTGCCTCTTGCATTGGCTTTGACATTCTCCCTCAAAAACAAAATAAGCTGCCCTTATGTGCAAACCAGGGATGGTAATCAACACATCTAAGTGAGGATGTTGACTTTTTTTTCTTCCTTCTTTTGTTCTTTTTCCTTTCATTACTCCCTTGGTCTTTGGTCATCTTCCATTTCAAATATTCTTCATTTTTTGAAATTTGAACAAACAATTTTGGCTGGGCTTTCTGTATTTTCCCTGATAAAAAGTAGAAGTATAAAAAATAAAATTACACCAAAATAGGCTATTGAATAAGAAACCAACAGAAAAGAAGCCATCAATGGCTCATTTATATAAGGAAAGATTTTTACATTTCTAGGAGCATGGTGTGTTAGTATTATCCTAAATACATGTTTATGCATTTTATTTTGGGCTGTGAATAAGAGGACTTATCCAGTTTTTGACCAGTTAATGGAAATTCCAGTCTGGAAACAATCAGCCTCTTCTGGAATTTTTAAATTTCACTTTGAAGGAATTCCCAAACACCAACTGCAGTAATTTGTGGATGATATGTGGACTGCTTGTGAAGCAACAGCTTTGCTCATATCTAGCTTTCCCTTGAAAATCTATTATGATCTAATGAGCTAGAAGTTCAGCAAATGCTGATCTCTAGTCACAATATTTCATCACCCGCTGAAAGTTAATGATGAGATACAGCATCACATTACCCTGAGATATCAATGGGATACAGAAATGCAACCTGCATACAGGTGGCGTCCATTTTTCTGTGGTGTGAGTGTTGTTTACATACAACAGATTTGTTCTTTTGAGCTTTAAACAAACTTTAATCTTCTTTTGTTTCAATATCTCCCATGTAATCTTTCCTCTGATAGTGCTGTTCCATTGCTACCAACTATTTTCAAACTTTATCCTTACTATCTGATTCCTCACTTAAACGTTCTGGACCTTGTCTTGGTTACATTTAAATGTTTTTGTAACGCTCAGGAGGGCAGCCTAAACAGCACCTTTTCCCTCCACAGAACTGCCACAACCTAGCACCGTTTGGAGTCTTAAATTTGGTCCCCCGGGCCGGGATCAAACCAGAAACCTTGGGATTTACAGTCCCAAACTAGAAGAATCAACTTTGAAATCTGATCCAATTTGTTTTTCTTTTTTTTCTTTCTTTTATTATCATCCAGAACTGATCTGTGGAGGAAAATTTTTACAGAAGTAAGTCCTCTTGATTGTGCACCATCTGGGCAAGATCCTTGTTGCCTTTTTTGTGAAAACTCTACTCTTTCCACACTTGTGAGCCACGTTGAAATTCTGCTCTTTGGATCTCTTAGGAACTCTTCTTGTCAAAATGGAATCAACTGGTACCTCCTCCTCCTCTGTTTTGGTCAAGCTGGTTAAGATCAAGCCTCAAAACAAGAAATTGGGCTTCAATGGAACCAATTTTCAACAATTCTTGGACTCCTATGAGATGGCCGCTGATGTGGATGGTGCAAGTAAACATTATATGGCTTATCAGTTACAATTTTCTATCTCCTCTGATGAAGTTATGGAAGTGATTGAATTGTTTGATGGATTCAAAACTCATAACTGGAGGCTCTTGAAGGAGGCTATGTTGGCTTATTGGGGAAAAGTAGATGTGGCTAGGTTTAACTTACAGGACTTGGATGCTCTGGTTTCCCAATTGATCTCCAATGGTGGTGTCTCTTCAGCCTCTGATTATCAATCTTTTAGAGAATATTGGGATCCTATTCAGTCTTACCTTATCAGAAACAATCACATTGACACAGTGGACAAAATTTGAGTTTGTTTTTTCCAGTCTTTTTATCCAGGAGTGCATGAAAGGATTAGAGATGAATTAGTTAAATCCGGATCTATTATTATTACTAGAGATATCTGGTTCAAGCTCCCTGATTTTCTGGTCCTAAGGAGTGTAGTGGATAAAGTGATGAAAGCTAAAATAGCTTTTACTTTTGAAAAAACTAGAGTCACTGAACCAGTACATTCTCCTTCCTTTAAAAATTCTAATGAAAAAATGAACAAGATGGAAGCAACTTTTAGACCTAAACCAAATCCCCAGGCCAATAAGGAAACTGCTACCATAGATGAGATCACTAATTTACTTCAGGCCTTTGAAAAAAAAATTGATCAGAAACTTTCTTCTTTAGCTACCCCTTCTAAATCTGTCCCTAAAACCACTGTAGGCTGCTATTACTGTCATAGGGAAGACCATGGTACTGGGAGATGTCCTGAACTCAAGAAGGAAAAGGGGGAAAAATTGGTGGAGCAGAAGGGAAAAAATTTCTTTCTTCCTAATGGTGCTTTGATACCTTTTGATAGGCCTAACGGTGCTTTGATCCCTTTTGATTGGTCTTGTCCAATCCATCATGTGGTGGCCTCTTAACAACCACCAACTCCCAAGAAGGCATCTTTAGTCTCCTTGGATTTTTGATCATCCTGTGGTACTCTACACCCTTGGTATCCTCCAGTTGTCACTTCTTCCAGCTTATCTGGCACCTATCAGTCCAATCCAGCTAGGAAACCTCATGAGGAACCCAAACCTCACAATTCTCCTCCAGTTCCATCTTCAATCCTTCAAAAACCCATTAAATGTTGGTCCTCACCTGAGCCCCCTTCCTCTAATATAGAAGACATGGAAGTGAGAAGAAAACCACTCATGGAAAGGTCCCAGGACAACTCTGATCCTCCTCCTGTCCAATCCAATCAATCACCTCAACCTTCTGATCCTGATCCAGTAACTGCTCAACCTTATCATCATCCCTCCACCCAGCCCAAAGTTTGATTCAAGAGGGGAATTTCCAAGGATCACCCTAATGCTGTGGAAGGAGTATTAAGAAAAATTTCTGATCTGAAAATTCCTTATCTGTCTGTGGCTAAACTACTGTCAATCTTTCCATCTGTGGCTGAAGGGATGAAGAAATGGGTTTCTTGTTGACAAGTGGAGATTGGTCTAGACAAATTAAAAGTTTCTTCTGGTACTTTGATAGAGGACTGTGGTGGAACAGATCCCCCTTCAGATGCCAACTTGTATTCTTGTCCTCTTGGTTTCCTCCCCTGCTATCTTGGTGACTCTGCTCAAATGGTTTCTCTTCTGGTGGATTCTTCTTCCCAGCTCAATTTAATTCTGGATTTCATGGCTTGAAAACTCAAACTCAGTCCAAGGGTCAGCTTTAACTCTGCTATGTATGGAATAGGGAATCAGTCATGCAAATTATTTTGTATTTATGAGGATGTCCCAGTTAAAATTGGACAAAATATTGTTGGCAATTTTAATTTCTTGATTAGTTGTTTGGATGGACCTATGATCTTGGGAAGACCTTTCTAAATGGATTTTGGTGCAACCGTAATGTTTTCTGATCAAGTTGGGGAGAGAATTCTTCTCCCTGATGCTGATGGCAGGAAGGTAGAAGTTCCCCTTTGCTCTTTGGATTCTGTTCATTGGGAACAAGATTTTCCTAGTCATCATTCTAAACCAGTTCTGAAAGGGAAACAGAAGGACACTTCTTCTTCCTCTCATTTTTTAAGATTAGTTGGTCCTACTAATAATTTTAGTTCCTCCCAGCCTCAGGCTTCAACTCTAGGATCAACTTCTGTCTAAGAGGCATATTTTTCTTTTTCCTCATCATTTCCTTCTCATCCAAATAAAAATTAAAATCAAAAACATGAAAAATCCAAAATTCCTAAAAATATTTCTTCTCTATCTGGATCTGTTGTCTCTTATTTTCCTTGTTATTTTCAGTCTGATCAATCTTCTCCTATTCCCTTTTTGAATCTCTGCAATGAGTCTAAACTAGATCTTGATCTCAATTCTCTTGTTGGTGGTTTTGGTATGAAGGAGTATGCCCTTAGGTGGAGGCAATTTGGGGTAGAAGTAAGTCCTCCCAATTGTGCACCATCAGGGGCTCCTACTACTGTCATTTTCAAAACCCTAGCCTGTTCCACACATGTGAGCAATTTTTCATCTTTTGGATCCTCTTTTATGGAAAAGGCACCTTTCAAGGACACTGTGGAACATCAAACTTGGAAGATTTTTGAACTTGGTCTCAGCTTTTGTAGTCAGGTCTTGCTGGTCAATGCTTTGAGGAAGCAAGAATTTATCTCTTTTGCCACTAAGTATAAGACATTTGCAAAAAAGGTTCAACCAGTCAACCAACCAATGCCTTTGAACCTCAATCCTCCTCTTATGAGTCCTCCTCTATCTTGTGATCCTTACTGTGGTTTATCTCAATCTCTCACTGGTCCCTTTTTTCCTTGTAGTCCTGTTACTGAAGCACGTCTGAAGGTGGTCACCTTTGGTCCAGATGAATGGCTCCTTCCTGATGAGTTAAATTTGATCAAAAATGTCTTAGACCTTAGAGAAAAATCTATTGCTTTCTGTGAAGAAGAGAGAGGTCTCTTGAAAGAATCCTATGGCCTACCTTATATCATTGCAGTAGTAGAACATAATCCCTGGCAAAAGAAAAAGATCCCTATCCCTGCTGCTAAGGTTGAGGAGTTCATCAAGTTGGTACGCAACCAAGTCTGTACTGGTTTATATGAGCAGTCAACTTCCAGCTATTCCAGTCCTGTCTTTTGTGTCCTCAAAAGTAATTGTTAACTTAGAATAGTTCATGATCTTTGGCCTCTAAATAAGGTTACTATCAAAGACTCTGGTATTCCCCCTGCTACTGAAGAATTTTTCAAATCTTTCTCTGGGAGAGCTTGCTATGGTCTAGGTTATATTATGGGTGGCTATGACAAATGATCCTTACATCCAATTTCTTGTCCCCTCACTACTTTCAAAAATCCCCTTGGTTGATTCCAACTTACTCATTTTCCCCAGGGTGCCACCAATTTGGTTGCAGTGTATCAGGCTCAGATGGTTTGGATTCTCCAGGATGAAATCCCTGATCATGCTGGTATCTTTATTGATGATGGAGGAATCAAAGGTCCAGTTTCTGACTATAACAATGAGCTCTTACCTTGGCACTGAGGAATCCGTTGATTTATCTGGAGATATGCAGCCACTTTGGAAAGGAATTTGTTTCAAATCAAGGAATCTTGTCTCACTGTCTCTGGATCCAAATTAGCTGCTTGTTTCCCTTCTCTGGAAATTGTTGCTCATGTGGTCTGCAAGGAAGGAAGACTCCACCCAAATTCAACAAAATCCTCTCTTGTCCCACTCCAATCAATCCCACTGAAGCCAGAGGTTTCTTAGGTGTTGTCATTTATGTTTGGATCTTCATCCCTTCTCTACCCAAAATATGTCTTCCCTTGCGTTGCTTAACCAGGAAGGATGCTGAATGGCTTTGGAACCAAGCTTGTGAACAATCATTCAAGAAGCTTAAAAAAATTGTTGGAAAAGACATTGTCTTGATTAAGATCACTTATGGACCTGGAGCTGGCAAGATCAAGCTGGCTTTTGATTCAAGTTATTAATCTGTTGGGGCTGTCCTTACGCAGGAAGACTAAAATGGTTTGGACCGTCTTGCTCTTTATGAATCTCTCCTCTTTTCAGATGTGGAATCTAGGTACTTCCAGCCAAAACTGGAACTTTGTGGTGTGGCCCAAATTTTGAAGAAGCTCCAAACTATTCTCTGGGGTCAAAACTTTGATTTACAAGTCAAAGAGCCATCCATCATTGAAATGATCAATGCCCCCAGCCTTCCAAATGCGCCCATGACTTGTTGGGTGGCTTTTATTCATTTTTTTCTTTTTATATTGTTCATAGGCCTGAAAAGTCTTTCACCATGCCTGACGGTTTATCTTGGTGTCCCATTTGAGATGAAGAATTGGATTTTGGAGTGGAATTCAACAAGGAGGAACCTTTTATTTGACCTGTCTTCAGCTTTTACTCTTAATATTATTCTGGCTTCCAGTAAGGGTTCCGGCTTAAACTAGAGCAGTACCTTCCCACTCTCCAAAGACCTCCTGATCTCTCAGATGAAAATTTTTGATCCCTTAAAAGAAAGTCCTCCAACTTATTTGTACAAGGTACTAGGCTTATGAAAAGAGGCAATCCTTGTGCCCTTATTGTTATCACTATTGCAGCTAAACAAGATTTGATCCTGGAAATTCTCCATGAAGGACTTGGTCATTGTGGAGAAACAAAAACATATCATCAAATATCCAAACAATTCTGGTGGCCATCTTTGAAGAAATCTGTCTCTCAATGGTGCAAGAGTTGTGAGGTCTGTCAGAAACGTGATCTTAGGCACCCAGCTTAAATTTGATATCCAACTGGGAAGATGATTTTTCTGGATGGGTTGAAGCAAAATTCCTTAAGAACCTAAGCTCCAAATCAGTAGCAGCTTTTCTCTATGAGACGTGGACAATGCGTTATGGCTTTGCCCAATGTTATTCAACTGATGGTGGCTCTGAGTTTGGTGGCAAACTGGCTGAAATGATAAAATTGCTTCCTGGTCAACATAGGGTGACCACTCCTTATTATCCTGAAGGTCAAGGCATGGTGGAAAGAGGAAATGCTTCTTTTAAGGCTGCTCTTGTCAAACTGGCTGGTGAAAGTGGGAAGAATTGTTACAAATTTCTTCCTCTAGTCCTTTTCTCTGATCAAATTTCAACCAAAAAAACCACTGGCTACTCACCCTACAAAATTTTCTTTGGTAAAAGGGCTTTCCTTCCTCTGGATCTGGAAATGGAATCTTTCTTAGTGCAAAAAGTTTTTGTCTACCACTTATCTATTAGTTGCTTTATCTAAGCAACTGGAGCGGAGTGAGGATGTTTTTAGTGAAGCTTATCAGAAGATGATGGAATCCAGAGAACACTAGGTTCAGTATAGGGAAGAAAACAATTCAAAGCAGATCAGGGACTCTTTGAATCCTGGTTATCTTGTTTAAGCCTATAATCAATCCTTGGAAACTCAGTGGGGGAAGCTTTTCTCTAATCACTGGAATGGTCCTTATTGGGTGGTCTGTCAATTCAGAGGTGGATCTTGTGTTTTAGAAGAGCTGAATGGTACCCCATTGGCCAGAAGGTTCTCTGCTGATCAATTCAAGAAGTTTTTCTGTCATGGAGGCACTTATCTCAAAATTAAGTCCTCCCAATTCTGCACCACCAGGGTCATCTGCTTTATTTTGTTGTGAAACTCTAATTTATGCCACATACGTGAGCACCTGGGATGCCTCTTGCTTTATCTCTGCTGCTTCTAGCATATTTTTGGATGGATAAAGATATTTTTCAATTCTTCAATCACTCTGAAGATCAAGAAATGACCATTTTTTTCTTTGTTTCAATTTCCTTGCTTCCTTTTTTCCTCTTAATGTCATCAAACTCAGATGCAGACTAGGGACACTCTGTAAGTTGGAGGGAGATGTGGTGACCTAATCTGGACACCTCAGGACTAGTGCGTGAAACAAATATGGACACCTCAGGACAAGGCCAACAAATTTGAGAATTTCTTTATGATTTTTTTAGCTATATTTCATCATCCAAAAAAAAAATCAATTTTTTTTTTCTGAATCAAATCCCTTCAGCCTCTAGACCCTCCAGCTTTGCCATCTCCAAGCGGTTTAGGGATGGGTACCTGGGGTGTCCAACCCCCCAGGTCTTGTGTTCAATCCTTTTCTGCCTTGCTTTGGTCCTGTTTTTTCCAAATTAGTGCGGGTGAAGGCCGGCTTGGCTTGGCTGAACCATTTCCGGCGCGAGCATTGTCCTTGATATTGAAGGCAATTTCCATCCATCAGGTCTTCCCCTGGCTCCTATCCCGCCATTGTCACTTGCTCCAAAAACTTTGCCCCCCCAAACTCCTACTCACTCTCCCTAGCCTATGGTTCCTTATCCCTGTTCAACCATCTACCCTCTCTTCCACCCACTCCTCAAGCCTTTGAGCGCAAATCCACTTGGTCATTGATCAAAACCTGCTTAAAGATCTACCAATGTAGGCCCATTACTCCCACTTGGTATCTGATTCCCTCCCTTGGTCAGCATCATCACTCCTCTCATCCAGTCAGGCTCAAAAAGTGTTCAATTTGGTCTCACTTGGCCAGGCCCACTACCTGCCATTCTGCCTCTCATGCCACTCAAGATCATTGCCAGATTGGTTATAAGTGACCCCTGCAAGGTTGGTAATGGGAACAACCTCCCTACGCTGACTTCATCAGCCATTCCCACAACTGGTCTTGCGCTCTCACACCCCTATTTCCCACCTTGGCCGGTCATCCAACCAATGGACCAACAATCCCAACAAAGTTTCATTTATCCCTTCCCCGGCCTGTACACTCCTCTCCCTCATTCTCCAGCATCTCTCAGTCTTCTCCATTACAGCCCTTGATCTCACCCAATTGTCACCTCCGGCCACTCTTGCGCAACTATCCGCAGGCCCTCAGTCTGTCTCCGCAGCTCTTCACCTGCAGGTCTCCTGCCCATGCCCATTATTGGCACAGGCTGATGTCTCTCCATCCCAGATGTCCAAGATTTTTTAATGATTGCAATTGTTTTGTTCTTTTTTGTTCTTTTCTCATCAGATTCTCTTGTTTTATTTTTTTCTCATGTCTTTTTTTTTTTAAAAAAAAAATTCAAATTGTGTTTTTTTTCTGCTCTACCTGTGTCATCTCTTGTAACAAGCATACAGGGACCCATGGCTCATAAAAGGAGGGGCTCTCCCCTACCTTTTTCAAAAATCATCCATGGGAGTGTGTGCATCTGTCCCCCCCGTTATCATAGTAATCAATAATTGTTAACCTGGGTAGATCTTTTCATTCACCCCTGATCCATTTCATCCTGAGTCTTTGCCCCTTTGAGGCCTGATTGTTATCACCAACCAACAGCTTTTCAGGTTGAAGATAATTCTGTCTGTTGGAATTCTAGAGTGTTTTAAACCACTCTTTGATCCCTTCCTCTGACCATACTTGTCCAAATCCTTTCTTTATCATGTTTCTGGAGCCAATCACGTTTGATTGAAGATTTTTTATTAAGCTCAAAACCTGGAGTGTTATACCTCTGTTCTTTTTCAAAGTTGCATTCTGCCAGCCTACTCTTGAGTTCCTTGAGAAGTGTTGAGGTTATCCCTGTTCAAATCAGTTATCATTTGATTTTAAAGCTTCTAAAAAAATTGTGCTTTATATTGTACAGCCATTGTAAGTTATCTGGTACCCTTAAAGTGCTTGATTGCAGAGAGTTTGGTGTGTTCATTGAGAACCTGGAGGTTGGTTGGGGTTTGAGTTGATCATACCTGATCTTCTTCTGAAAACCAGAGTTATTAGCTTTTGGGAATTGTTTACATGCAATAGCTTTGTTCTTTTGAACTTTAAACAACCTTGAATCTTCTTTTATTCAAATATCTCCCACATAATCTTGCCTCAGATAGTGCTGTTCCATTGATACCAACTATTTTCAAACTTTATCCTTACTATCTCATTCCTCACTTTAAAGTTCTGGACCTTGATCTTGGTTACATTTAAATATTTTTTTAATGCTCAGGTGGGCAGCCTAAACAGCACCTTTCCCCTCCACAGAACTTCCAAGGCCTAGCACCATTTGGACTCTTACAACAGACTACTGGCTACTCAACTTATGGAATCATCTATGGTCAAAGAGCAGTTCTTCCTTTGGATCTGGAAATGGAATCTTTCTTGGGAATCTCTTGGGAAGAGGTGTCCTCAACTACTGATCTATTAGTTGCTAGATCCAAGCAACTGGAGCAAACTGAAGATTTTTGTGATGAAGCTTATCAGAAGATGATGGAATCAAGAGAAAAATCAGTTCAGTGTTGGGAAGATAAGCACTTGAATTGAATCAGGGATCCTTCAAATCCTGGTTACCTAGTTTTAGCTTATAATAAATCTTTGGGAACCCAGTGGGTTAATCTTTTCTTAAACAGCTGGATTGGACCTTATTGGGTGGTTTGTCAAGTTACAAGTGGATCTTATGTTTTGGGGGAGCTGGATGGTACTCATTTCTCCAGACGTTTCTCTGTTGATCAGGTCAAGAAGTTTCATTGTTGTGGAGGCAAATGATCTCAGGAGTAAGTCCTTCCAATTGTGCACCACCAGGGTCATTTGCTGCATTTTTGTTGTGAAGCTCTACTGTACTCCACATATGTGAGAGCCTTGGACACCTCCTTTTTTTATCTCAGCCGCTTCTAGGGCTCTTTTGGATGGATCAAGATATTTTTCAACTCTTAAATCACTCTCAAGATCAAGGAATGGCCATTCTTCTTTCTCAATTTTCTTATATTCCTTCTTTTCTTAAAACCTTCAAATTCAAGATGGAGATTATGGACAGTCTTTAAGTTGGGGAGAGATTTGGTGACCAATTCAGGAAACCATGTAAAAGGGGAAATTTTTTAATTTTTTGATATACATTCTTTCATCTAACTTCAATCAAAAATAAATAAATTTTTGTTTCTCTATGGCACACCTCCATTTTCTGTTCTCTCATCTCCTCATTGTCGTAGTGGTTTAGGTAGGCCTCTCTGGGGCTTCAAAATCCCTAGATCCTCCATTCAATACTTCCTCCTTGTGCTTGGCACCCAACTAATTTTTTTTGGCCAACTGCGCGCAACCCATTCCATCCTCATCTCTTCCATCATGTCCATCATTGGGATCAGCAACAAAAATAAAGATTGCTGGCAATTCCATCAATCATCGTTCTCATTGCAACTTATTCCTCTTCCCTCCAAGCTTGCCTCTTCAACAACTAGCCACCTTGATGGCATCCTCCCTAGCAACCTTGGTTGCATCATCCGCTCAGACTCTCACTCAGCCCATGTTCATGCTCATCAACCAGCTTCTCAAGACAACAAAACCCAGAGCCTAAGATCATCAGAATATCAACCAACCAGACTCAATCATCATTATCAACTTGTCAACTCAACCCATCCAACCATCTACTCACTGATGTTGCTTGACCAACCCTCAAATGATTCACCGCCAACCATCTTCAGATCCACATCATCACCCAGTCATTCTTCCTCCTAAATCCAATCCTTTTCTTCCTTGCTGTTGGATTCATAGTTTGCGCCTGGCAAGCGTTGCACACCTGTCAGCTTGCTGCCATCCTCCTCTGCCTGATCAAGCAACTGCCGTTGCCATTGATCATCCGCAACCACTGTTGCGGGTGTTAATCCCCCTCCACTGCTTATATGCCAACTTGTGGATGTCCATACACTGCCCACTGTAATCTGTGACCAGGGATGGTTTCTCCTTTCATGTTTATCCACTGCCTGTAATCATCCTTGATGCAGGCAGGTTTCCTTCTTTCCCATCTTATTTTTCTTTTTTTCTCACTTTTCAGGCACTCCTTGTTGCAAATTTTTTTTCCCTCACTGCTTGTTTTCCTTTCTCATCCCTATCATACTTCATTATAAAAAAAAATACATTTCCATTTGTAGTCATCTATTTTGAATAGTATACAGGGCTTTTGTCTTTAAAAGGAGGAGCTCTCCCCTGCCTTTTGCCCATATCAAATCATCTATCTATCATCCTTCCATTATTTGTGGAATAAATGAATCTGTGGGGTCCATCCTCTTTATCTGAGCATCTCATCATCCTTATCCTGGGTATATGTTTGGATTTCCCCTTGATACTTTGAGCCTCAATACATAATCCTTTAATCCTTCCTCTGTGACCTGATCCTTATCACCAACTAATAGCCTTGCTGGTTGAAGAAGAATTCATTGGGTTGAATTCTTGAGTGTGTTAAGCCACTTTGTTGATCCGTTTCTCCAATCACTTTGGTCCTGATCATTAATTTGATTGTCTTTCTGGAACCAGTCACATTTGGCTGAGAGGTTTCTTCAAGTTTTAAAACTCACTTTATTCCCTGAAATTTGAATTCTGACAAGCTATTATTGAGTCCCTTGAGAAGTGCTGGGTCATTCTTGTTTGAATTAGTTACTGCTTTGCTTCTAGAGCTTCATAGAACAAATTGATTTGTTTTTTAAAGCCACCCACAGTTATCTGGTACCCTTCAACCGCTTGATTGCCGAGATTTGGGAAGGTTCATTGAGAACCTGGAGGTTGGTTGGGATTGAGTTGATCTTTCCCAATCTTCTGCTGACAAACAGAGTTATTAGCTTGTGGGTTTTGTTACTTACACCTGCCTTTTTCTATTGAACTCTGGAAAAACTTTGAAACTATTTGTTCAAGTCTTTTCCGCATCATCTTTCCTCAGATAGAGCTGTCTTCAATTGCTACCCAATAATTTAAAACTCATCCCTTCCATTGATTCCTCATTCATAAAGTTCTGGACCTTGATTCCAGTTATGTTTAAATATTTTTGTAACTCTTAGGAGGGCAGCCTTAAAAGCACCTTTCCCCAGCTCAGCACCGTTTTGAGTCTTACAGCACGGGGCTCATTCTTTCATCCACCATCCCACATTCATCATTCACCTTGGCCATCCTTTGTTGCCACACTTGCATCCTCCAATTGGTTGTTTAGAAAAATCTTGCACCTAAATCTACTTGTGCTGTCACAAGCCTTGGGGCCCACTGTTGTCCATGCCAGTCCATCTCCGCCGCTAGGCTGTCTTCCCCCTTCAATTTATATTTTTGTTCCTTTTATTTTTTTTTCTTTTCATGCCATACCATTCATTTTTGGGCCTGAATTTTCTCATTGCATCTATCATTCAAAAAAAGAAGCAAAAGAAAAAAAAAATCTGCACTTATTTGTAGTTATCTCTTGTAAGTAGTCTACAGGTCTTCTTTCCCATCAAATTAGGGGATCTCCCCTGCCTTTTTTCCCCATCATCCATGAATCATCCATTATTATAAATCAATAAATCCATGGCCCCCCTCCCCTTTAACTTAGCATCATTATCCTGGGTATATCTTTTGATTTCCCCTTGACCCTTCAGCCTCCATCCTCAAACCTTTGATCCTTCCTCTGTGACCTTATCCGTTATCACCAACAAATAGCCTTGCTGGTAGAAGAATAATTCATTTAATTGGATTCTTGAATGTGTTATACCACTCTTTGTTTTTTTGTTAGATCATAGTGGTCTGATCATTCTTTTTTTATCATCCTTCTGGAACCAGTCACATTTGACTAAGAGGTTTCTTCAAGCTTGAAACCTGAAGTATTAAACATCCCTAATTTTTATAAAGTCAAATTCTGCCATGCTATTGCTGAGTCCCTTGAGAAGTGCAAGTTTATTCTTGTTCAAACTTGTTACTGCTTTGCTTCTAGAGCTTCATAAAACAAATTAATTTTTTTTTAAAGCCACCCACAGTTATCTGGTCCCCTTCACGCACTTGATTACAGAGAGTTAAACAGGTTCATTAAGAACTTGGAGGTTGGTTGGGGTTGAGTTTATCTTTACTAATCATCTCCTGACAACCAGAGTTATTAGCTTGTGGATGTTTTTAATTACAGCTTCCTTCTTCTATTCAACTCTGAAAAAACTTTAACTTCCTTTGTTCAAGTCTTTTCCTGAACCATCTTGCCTTAGATAGTGTTTTCCCATTCCTACTGACTACTCTCAAACTCATTCTTTCCATTTATCCCTCATTCATAAGGTTCTGGACCTTGATTCCGGTTACATTTAAATATTTTTGTAATGCTCAGGAGGGCAGCCTAAAAAGCACCTTCCTCCTCCACAGAACTGCCTGCGGCTCAGTACCTTTTGGAGTCTTACATTGGCCAGTTTCAAAAAATCATTTAGGTATTGGGGCTCCTTGCAGTTTTTTTTTTTTTTGATATTTCCAAGAAAGAAAGACATAAAAAATCATAAAAACTGTTTCAAAACTAATCTTTTTGCATGATAGACCCGTTTCATGTTTTTTTCTGAAAAAATATAATGTTTTCCATTAATATTTCTATTTTTTATTTGAACTTGACAAAAACAATATTTCAAAATGTAGACCACCCCTTTTATTTGCAGTTATTTTTGTGGTAATCAATATTTTTTGGGGTAACAATGATCAAAATGAAAAATAATTTTTCTTTGAAGCTTTTAATGATATTCTAAATACCTGTAAAAAAAAGAAACTTTAATTCCTGATATTAAAAAAAGTATTGAAAGGATGTTTTATTTTGAATTAGTTTCATTTTGGATCCAATTTTTTTTGGTGAAGAATAAATAACAAAAATCTCCAAAACCAATTTTAACAAGCTTGAATTGATGATTAATCTGTCTGAGAAGTTAATCCCAAAAAAGAATTCATTGAAAATGCATAAGAATGGCTAAAAGAATGCATTCATTTTTTTTGTTTTTTGATTTTTTGTTAATTTTTGATTTTTTGTTGATTTTTGAATTGATTTTTGAAGTTCTTCAAATACTTCAAATTCTTTGTAAAGTTTTTGGAATCTAATTAAAAAGAATTTGGTTTCAGAAATTTCAAAAAAAACTTTCCCAAAAAAGAATTCATTGAAAATGAAAAGGAACGGTTGACAGAATGCATTGATTTTTTTTGTTTTTTGATTTTTTGTTGATTTTTGAATCAATTTTGGAAGTTCTTCAAATAATTAAAACTCTTTTTAAAGTTTTTGGAATCTAATTTATCAGAATTTGGTGTCAGAAATTTCAAAAAAAAAACTTTGTGCAAGACCTGTGTCTTCAAGAAAATTTCAATTTTTGAAGAACATAACAGGGATGTCAAATACCCACATGTTTATTTAGGAGTAAGGCTTTTTAAAAAAGTAATGCACTAAAAAAATGAAAAATAAATAAAATAAAAAAAAATCACTAAGCTTGAATTAAAAACCTGAAAAGATTTAAAAATCAAGAAATTAAAAAAATTAAAAACTAATAACATAAAAAAACATACCTGAATTGAAATTAAAGTCAAACCCTGTAAAAATAAATCAATCAAATAAAAACCAATAAATTCACAATATTATTATTAGAAGGATGAAACATGAATTGAAAAAGAAAAAAAATAGACCAAGAATTGAATTTTTTGACTGAACATATACCAAAGCATCAAAATTTCCAAAAAAAACACATTTATCCAAAATAATGGAGGAAAGATTTTTTTATCAAAGTAGCCTTTTTTTCCTTTTTGACAATTCAAGTGATGAAGCCCTTAATTATAAGGAAAATTTGGTTCCAACCACTCACACTTCATTAAATCTAATAAATAATTAAAACAAATATGATTTTCTTGATGGTATACACAAATTTCTACATTGCATAAAATTTAAATTCCCTACAATTCTAAATATTCTGTATTGCATGCATGCACTAGAATTACTTGGAATACTCAAGAAGCAATAAAAACAAATTTTCCCAGGTTCCTATTTAAGTTAGAAAGAAATTTTTCTCAGATTCAAAAACAATCCAAAACAAGTTACAGGTGCCATACCTGCCGGCAGGTGCTTCCATTTTTTTCATGGTGATCAAGACCCCCAGCAGACATATGTTAAAATAGGAGATAGCTATCCAAAAATAAAGAGGAAAGATGACCAAAGTCCATCAAGCAGGGACTGAAAACCAAAGCTCTGACAGTGTGAGTAGGAATGCTTTACCCAATGATCCTAGAAATCCTGCTCATGATCTAGAAGATCATGATATCTTTCCCAAACTTGACATAGTTATGCTTGATCTTGAAGCTCCAATCATTGGGATACATATTTCTAAATTGGAAGAATCACTGTTTAATTCTATCAAAGAAACTTAAAAAGACATGAAAACACTAGTTTCTCTCATGGAAAGCACTAATCCTCAGGCTGAACTAATCAACAGTTTACCTGAAACTTTGCTGAAAGCTCATAAAGCCAGAATATTTACGTTATGGCATGGTTTGGTATAGTATAAAAATCAACACCCTAGTGTCCTAGTCTTCAATAATGAAGACCACATGAAACATATCCTAGCTAAATGTGATGATAACTGCTCCTCTGGTCACTTACCTTCTGAAAGGACCCTTTAGAAGGTTAAAAAAAATCTTGGTGGATTAACTGGAGAGAATTTACCATCAAATATTTCTCCAGCTGTGAAACTTTCCAAAAGTCTCACAGGACCACTGGTAAAAGGTTATGTCTTTTTGCAAAAAAATTCTGAACCTAGAAAAAGATGGGAAATCATCAACTTGGACTTTGTAAAAGGATTGCCCCCTGGAGGATCTTATTCTAAAAACTCAGTCCTAGTCATAGTAGAAATTTTTACCAAGAAAGCTAAACTCTTGCCTTACCACAAAGAGGATACAGCTATGGAAATAGAACTGCTTTTCTGGAACAGACTCATTGTGGATTTAGGAGTGCCAAAGATTATTATAAGTGGAAGGGACCCCAAGTCCACTTCTTAATTCTGGAAAAACCTTCATGATATGCAAGGAACTATCTTAGCCTTCTCCACAGCTTATAATTTTTAAACAGATGGGTTAGCTGAAAGAATGATGCAGAATCTAGAAGCAGGAGATTCTGCTGCTTTGTACTAGAACATAGAAAGACAGAAAAATGCTGCCATAACTGGCTCAGCCTTTTTCCTGACTTAGAAAATTCTTAAAACAGTAGTAAACATTCTATCACAAAAGAATTTCCCTATATCCTAGATAGAGGATGGAGACCTGACTTACGCAAGTATAAACGTTTGAGATCTAGACATATCTTGGGGTGGGGTAATGTCTTCTTGCTACTATTTACAGAGTAATCTCTCAAAGTAAAAAAATAGACAACTTAAAAAATAATATTGAAACCTAAGAAGGAGTAATAAATCCATAGATATTATCACAGAAATGGATTCCCCACCCAAAATGAGGTAGGGTCACTCACTCACCCTACCTTTGAATTCTTACCCATTTATCTTTTGAATGAATCAATAAAAATGACCCAAAAATCACAAAAAAACCACAGTGACCCTTTTTGGCCATTTTTATATTTCACATGTGTTGTCAGGTGTTGGTTTCACACATAAAATTAATTCATAATCTAAGTGTTGTGTATACTTTAGTAGTTATGGATGAATTCATGTTTTGTCAGAATTCCTGCATGCAGCCCTGCATCCACATAATACTAGTGAGGTGCATCAAAAAACCAAAACAGCTGACACCTAACAGGAAACCCACCTGCAATATACAATATACACCTGTCCACTTCCCACATGCAAAGCTCAAAGTCCTGCCTGCAGTTGTCAAGCCAGTGTGCATCAAAAATCCAATGACATTTCCTGACAACAAGGTGCAGGATGGAACAGCTACAACCCATATGCATGTGACATGCATATGTAATAATTGAACAGTTGGACAAAGAATAGTCTGAAACCTTATGAAATCAAATAAAAAATACAAAAATCAATCACAAAAAAGATTCCAACACCCTTATTATTCCATTGAAGAAAATTAGCAAAAAACCCCAAACTTTGATCTGCGACCCTTTCAACCATGAATTCCTTCAGATAATTTGTAATTAAATACTCAAAGTAATTTATTTCCTCCCTGCTCATGCTTGTGTGTTGTTTAGCCCAGCCATTACAACCATTCCTTTGGGTGTGACCCTTTTTTTAAGTCATACAGATCCCATTGTCCCAGGGCTATATATGGTCCAAATTGATACCCCAAAGAGATTTTTCTAAGGCTTTTAAGATACCCATCTTTGTACAGGGTTTGGCCCCTCTTTAAACATATTTAAAAACATTTAACCAAATCACTATAAACCTTGCACCAGCTCTCCTTATATTTATTATTTTTGATTTTTTTAAATGTTTATTTCTTGGAATATTTTTATTTCATCACTGCATCACTTTCTGCAGATAAAGGACTGAAAGTTTCCTGGAATCAGGAATCCAACAAAATTTGATTGATTTTATTTCCTTGTAAAAAAACAAAAATAAACATAAATGTGGATAAAATTATACTGAAGAAAGATTTCTTGAGATGAGGAGATGTTATTGGATCTTGCAAGATTACATGTGTCACATTTCCTGAACAAATATTGCAAAAAAATCCTCATGGGCTGGAGGTGAATAAGAAAATTCTTCTTTGTATTGACTGTATTCAGTTAAATTCTTCTTTAAAATATAAATTCCACAGTTATTTCCAGTTGAATTATTTTGGAAATCTGGGTTAATGAATGTTTTTTCATAGGTGAAATACAAGTGAAATCATGTTTCTTCCAATGTTATTTCCAATTGAACCTTTGAACTTTGGTGACCCTAATCATATTTCTTTGTGAGCCCATTTTTCTCAAGTCCAATAAATGACTTCAAATGGGACCAGATGGTGACATGAAGTCACTAGCAAGCCTCCAGAAAACTTATTTTTGCTGCGGTGTTAGCTGATCCTGCATCTGTAGGATCAGCACATCATTTTTTTATTGGGATTAATCATTATGTTTATTTTTTAATTTACTCATCCTGCAACTATTGAAATTTTTTAATTTTTTTATTTGACTAAAATCAACAGTAGTAGTTTTTTGATGATTTATATAGCACCGGCTCATCATTTTGGTTTTTATTATTCTTTTATTCAAAAATTTCTTGATTTTTTTTGTGGTCACTCTTCACATATCCTGTCATTGCTTTTGAATGGATGATCCTTTGAGATTTTAGTACTTAGGGGTGGTACCTGCAGTCACTTCCTGTGCATCACAGGTCTCAGATGCAGTGATTAGGTAATATCAAAGTTAACCAAACCTGCCATTTTTTAATGGCGGGCTTCAAACCAAATCTTCCATTTCAAACCCGCCATTAAAAATAAAAAAATCACTTATTTTAGGCCAGCTGCATGCAGGGATCATGTGTATGGGGGCCCTGAGGTGCATTTTGAATTCAGGAAAGCTCAGAGGTGTTCAGGCTTTGAGTGAAGAGGCACAGCTCCTGCAGTTAAATGCAGGAATACAGATGCTACATGTGGGAATTTTTAGAAAAACTTATCTTTTCAAAACTACCAAACTATACACAACACATAAATGCACATTTAATTGTAGGTGTCAAACCTGTATGTGAAAATACATGTGAAATATATAATTGGTCAAAAAAGCACAATGGTGGTTCTATCATTTTTGGAGCATTATTAATAGATTATTTTGAGGTTTCAAGAAGTAAGAATTACAAGATGGGTTTAGTGAGTGACTCTACCTAATTTTGGATGGAGAAACCAAATTATCAATAATATTTGGAGTTTTCTTACTGTTTGGTTGTGTTTTTTCAATTCATTATTATATATCTTTATATCTGCTTCTTATTTTTATGTCAAATTATTTCTGGCACTTTGGACAGGTTTATCTGTAAATATTACCAAGCTGAAAAATAGTCTCAAAAATTCCAAAGAAAGTAAGATACCAATAAGCTGTATCATTTTTTTTAAATGATTGGCCCCATTAAAAGATGAATGAAAAAAATATTTGAAGATAATATTCCTCTCAAGCCCTTCCTATCTTATTTAATAATTCATTCTTTTCAATTTACTTCATTCTTTTCAATGAGAGAGTGTATTATGCCCCTAACTCCTGCTTAGTTTGAATTATGATTCATCATTGGGGCTTGATGAATTCACAACCCCAGGTTGTGAACAAAGGCTGAAAACTCAAAGAGTTGTAAAAAAAAACTGTTCACAACATGCAGAACCCCCAGGGGGTTGTATAGAACTTGCTAAAAAATTAGTTGGATAATAAAACTTTGTTCAAAACCCAAATGAGTTGCAAACAAGTAGTACACAACCCCCTGGGGGTCACACATGTCAAAATTGACAGTTTTGGCCCATTTTCCACAAAAGAGCCCCAAGACGCCATTTCAGGGGGCAATTAGGGGTACCTAGGCACCCCTGGACCACACTTGAGTGCCTTCAACCCAGATTTGAAGATTTTGCATACATTTTGGGACTATTGGAACACAAAAATAACTTGGAAACAGAACCATACACAATAATTTCCCCTCAGATAATTTTTTTAACCCAAAATTGAGTACAATTTTGGGTTTTCCATTGACATTTGGATTGAATAATCAAGTTTTTTTGTTTTTTTTGAATTATGGAAACGGTGGCAAGCCCAATCCCCTGGTTTCAACATGGCTTTATTTAAGTACTTAATTGATATTGCCATGAACAGAGCTTTGGCAGAAGCTAGGGATTTGGGGAATAAACCATTGGAAGTCCCAATTACATCATCATTAGTTTTACATTTGAGGAACAAGATATTTCACAACTGGTATTGACTTGTGTCAGTGTGCATCATTTTATTTTCCATTTTATTGATTTGATTTTATGGAAACTAATTTGACTATGTCAACTGTAAAGATGTAACTATTTAACTATGATGTGCCAGAACCCCTTGACCCTCCTCCAGTAAGATACTTTCCTAACAGGGAAGAAGCCAAATAATTTTACCAAAGATGGTTATCCATGCATGGCTACGCTTTTACAAAATTCAAGTCAAAGAAAGGCCAAATATTGTAGACCTAGAATGCAGCAGACATAGAATATACTCAGGGCCTTTGATCACTGAATGGCAAAGGAAAACTTAATCTTGGAAGTTTGGCTTTAAATTCATGATCTGTGAAAATTTCACAGTAGAAGATCCCATGTGGTGCCTATTCATTAGAAATGACCAACATAATCATCAACCATCTTCAAACCCCTCAGAGCAACCTCAAATGAGGAGAATCTCTGGTGTGGCCTTAGATCAAATTGAGAAAGGAATGTAAGATTGGCTCAATAGAATTCAACTCAAAACAAAATTGAGCAAGATTAATGGTGGAGGATCAGTTGAAAATAGAACAATCTATAAAACTAAGCACAATTTAAAGGCAGCAGAACTCAAGGTTAAAAGTGTTATGGATTTGCTATTTGGAAAGCTCCAAGATAATAAGTGGGTCTCTGGGTCAAAATTAAGTGGAGAGGGTCACTTCAATGCCCTATTCTTGGCTCATCCTGAGTCAATATCAATTTTTGAAACATTCCATCATATTGCTTTATTCGATTGTTTTTATAAAAAAAAATATGTACAACATCCTGCTATTGCATGTTGTAGGCATTACTGCCAACAGGAAAACTTTAAGAAATACTTTTCTCATAAAAAAAAGAAATTTTTGAGTTTTACAGTTGGGTGGTGAAGGCACTAAAAAATTTGGTTTATGGTTCATAGAGGCTTCCCAAATTCTTTGTGATGGACTGTGACAAAGTGCTGATTCATGCTATTCAAAATAGTTTACCTGAGTCATCCAGACAACTGTGCTCTTGGCACTTGTCTAAAAATATTCAAGTGAATTCCAAAGTTTGCTTCAGTAATGATGATGAAGGATGGTAAATTTTTATGTCTCTGTGGGCAAAGTATTGGTCCTCTAAAACCAAGTGGGAGAAAGAAGTCAATTATGCAAAACTCAGAGGAGGAAAATTTATTGCTTCTTCTGTTCATATCTGCTTGGATTGCTTATGTTGAAACTTGTATGCAGTGTTTCTTTAAATACTATGAGGATGTGGTTGATTATATGGAAAATAAAATTTTCCCTATCAAAGAGACATTTTTAACTGCATGGGCTTGTGTCAACCTTGACTTTGGAAATGAAACAGCATCTTGGGTAGAAGGGGACCATTCTACTTTCAAAAAGTTACTTTCAAGTTCTTTGGGGAACATTTTGGATGTGTGTGAAAACTTGATTGGAAAAATTGATGGCCAAATAAAATCATTGGATGAATTGCTTAACTCTTAAATAAAGTTAAGAACATTTCTTCCAACAAAACTGTTACCTTTGGGATGCAAATTTTCAATTGAGGAAATTCAACTTGTTGGGTAAAAACTCAAGAAGTTTAAGTGTGATCATGATAGCAAAGTGTGCACCAACTAATATTCTGAGAAAATGGCCTTTCCGTTTTTCCACATATTATTCAAAATATTACAATTGAGAGGATGTGTTGTGCCTGAGGATATTCATCCTCAGTGGAGTTTAATAATTTGTATTTTTGAATTGTTTGAATTGATTTTTAATTTCTGGTTCATATTTGATTGATGATACCTGAATGGAGTTACTAATGATAGATTATCAAAAATTTTAGAAGATTAAGTTCAATTTTTATGGGAAACCCTGAAGAAGTTAAAGAGGATCTTTGTCATGACCATAGTTCTGACACTGCTTCAACTAAACCAATCCAACCTCTTCATCAGCTTCACCCTCATATCAAACCCAACTTCACTTACTCCTGTACCTTCCACTGGATATTATTCCTGCATGCCTTGCATTCTCCATCTTCTTCCACTAAGTTCAGCATTTCCCTGTATAGTATATGCTCTGTGTTCACGTACACCTCACCACTGTTTCATGTGATTAATTTGATATTCCCAGGCTCTCTGTCCCTCTCTCTATGGCTTGGTACATCCTGTATTTCTCCTCAACCCAATTGGTATATGATTTAGTACATATTACACTTAGTATATACATAGTACGTACTCTCCACTGTCTGTTCAGCCCATACCCCCAGGACTCCAGATCAGTACATTTCAAACATTCCTGGACAGGCCCATCACCCAATCAGTCAACTAAAGCCTCCCACCTCAATCATCCAACATGTAATACCATGGAAACATCAACCTGCAACACCATCCACTCATCCATCAAGGCCTCCTTCTCATTTCTCACATATACTGGCCACTCCTTCCATCCTGGACTAATTCCCCCCAGGAATTAGTATACTACTTCTTACTGGTTAGTCCCTCAGCCAGTAGGTTTCATTTCAGCATGAGACATCCTTTACCTCCCTGCTTACCTCATATCACCTTTTCTGTTTCTGGTGTTACTCTTATAGGATTCAAAAAATCCATCTTCAACAACTTCCTCCTGGACTTCCTCATTCCATCCTTCCATATTCTCATTATTTGTACTCCTCCTCCCTTCTTCTTCATTTCAATTCCATAAAGTCATCCTTGAGCTCAATGAGTAGTAGTGCATGTGCCTTCAGCCCCTTGCATTCCAGGGGATGTTGTGACCAGCTTTTAAAGTCCCTGGTCAAGAATGCACCAAATTATTTTGCTAAGGGCTGGAGCCAAAATTCTTACGGTCCAGCTGCTGTGAACCCAAATTTAAAGACACCTGGTGTGAACCTTTAATATTGCAAAATTTTGAAAAATTGTTTTATTTGGAGAAGTGTTCAATTTTATGTTTTCATGAACTGATGATGATATGATATTTATATTCCAAGTCCCCAGGCTCAGAATCTGAATTTCATAGTTTAGAGGAAGAAAGTGAAAGTGAATCAGCCTACCTTCATTTAGAATTGGAATGATTTTCTGAGGAAGAAGACCTGCAGGAGAAGTCAACCAGAAGCTCATCTCTAGTGAATATTGATTTGATTCATGTGATTTTAATTTTGGCTAAGTGAGTTTTTATGGTAGGAACCAGAAGTGAATTACCTCAATCAAATACCTGAGAACTTGCATAATTTTTGGGAAAGCCTTGGGATCCTGTAGGTGATAGTAATTGTGGATTTAGAGTCATTGCTAAATTATTTGGGAATGTTAAAAAAAGAGGGTTCAAATTCCAAAGCAAAAGAATAGAAAAATTGAGGAAACATAAGGCATGCTATGTAAAGATACTTGGTGGTAGCAAAGAGTTTGAAAAGATCAAAAAAAGACTTGATGGTGAAAAAATAAATGAACATATTGCCTCTTTAAAATGGATTTCAATGTTGGATGTGGGTTTGATGATAGCAGATAATTATGCAAGGCAAATTGTTTTCATTTCATTGGAGTAATTTTATACATAATCCTATGAAAATGGTTGTAAAAGAACCATTAGATTCCATCTTCATTTCCTTTTTAAACAATGTACACTGGGTTCATTTATTAATTGAGGGAGACATGATTCCAATATGGCCCATTGTATCCAAACTTTCTTCTTTGAATTCCTGGTTGGGTTGATTGTTTCAAAGATAATTTGGGTTTGAATTCCAACTTATAGAAATCATATCATTTCATCAGTTTCTTTTTAATTTCATCAGTTGGTTTTTCATTTCATCATTTGGGTTTGTTCTAACTTGTACTTCTAATTATTACCTTTTACTTTTATTGATATAAAGGATTATCACATTTTAAACATCATAATTTCAAGTTTTTTGATTTAACATCATTATTTTGAGTGGTTTAAATGGGATTTTACTGTTAATTCAGTTCAACTAGTGTTGGGATGATCCTATCATAAGGAGTATTTTTATTTATTAGGATGGGACCAGCTTAACGCAAGTTGAAATTTTTTTGGGTGTTCTTACTTCTGGCCTAAGACATTGATGTGGACTTGTATCAACTCTACCTGAATGGACTCGCCCTATTTTTTTTCAAGGTTGATTTAGTTTTGTGCTATTCCAATGAAATAATTGCAACTTGTGTTGGGATGATCCCATCATAAGAATTATTTTTATTTCTTGTGATGGGATCAGCTTAACACAATTTGAACTTTTTTTTTTTTGGTGATTTTAATTTAGGCCTTGTCAGCTCTCTGATACCAGGAACCTTGCAGTCCTTTAGCTACAGAGAGTGATAAGAATACTGGAATAATAATAATAATAATAATTCCAAAAATAAACACTTAGAAGCTCAAATAAATGATATAATAAGAGCAGTTTCAAGGTTTAATTGGTTTGGTAGTAAATGGTTTTCAATATAATATAAAAGAGGGGCCACAGTATTATACTACTGGGGATCTTTAAAGACTAGCAACCTCTCTTCAAGAGGCCTCCTTAGGCATTTTAAGAACCTTGGAATGAAGATGGGTGCCTTAGAAAGGACTAACTCCACTAATGGCTGGGAGTAACAGCACAAATGGCCAAGACAGGAAGGGAAATACTCACTCTGAGCACTTTACCACAAGAATCCTGAAATAATGGGAAGGGTTTCAGAGCAAATGGGGTGGATTGCTTGACTAAACTTCAAGGGTTGATTGGTTAATAAGAATAAATAATAAAACTACAGACTAAATCATAAATCAATTGCTTATCTTCATACAAGCACTTGATAAACAATGACACAGTGTCTGATTGATAATAATAATTCCTGGTAAACTGATTGACTGATCCTTCAATAATGGATCCAAAGAGGTCTGTATAAATACCTTTTTGGGGTGATTTTGAGTTTCTCAGGGCGCATAGAGAGGGTTCTTCTGGCAAGCCAGTCAGGGCAAAATTAGCACGTCCACTGGGTGCTGTCAATCAGCTGACCTTAGATCTGCTGGAATTCTGTACTATTTTAGCCACAGGATCTGTTAATCTGTTATTGCGTAAATTTGATCATTCTGTACTCATCCTTCATTTTTTCTATTGGTATTGCTTTAAAGTGGGCAGATGTGGCTGTTTACTAATTTTCCATCATCTGCTGATCATGTAGATAATTTTTCATAATTTTGATGAACACTCCTTGTAGTGTTTTGTGGTCTTCAAAGATCAGGGTCAGTGATTTACGTGGTAATCCTTGATCTTTGATTTATTATTTAAAAAATGTTCTAAACTTAATTTTCATTAATTTTATTTAAGTTTTTATCCTTTTAGATTATTAATAATGCATATGTCAATTTTTTACATATTCTAGGAAACTCTAACTAGGTGTGGCTCTTCTGAGCGGTACCTGGTTGTCAGATTAGTCATGATGGATCCAGATGCAGGGATCACTTAGTGCAGATGTGCGCGGGGTAGGATCCGCTGCGTGCGGGTCTCTAGTACGCAGGAATCTGCTACTACAAGTACGTAGGGATATGTAATGATGCGGGGCTGCGTGCAGGAATTGTGACATAACACATTTCCGCGTGTAACTCCTAAAATATACACAACACCTCAATTCTGAGTAAATTTTAGGTGTAAACCCTATACGTGACAACATGTGTGAAATGTTAGAATGGCCAGAAGGTGCCATACTGGTGTTGTAATTTTTAGTACTTTACTTTTTAATTATTTTAAAAATTTAAGGACTTGGAATTCAAGGGTGGCGTCAGTGAGTGACCCTACCTAATTTTGCCTGAGGAATCCATTTCTCTAATAATATTTATGGATTTCTCACTCCTTCTTTTTTTAATTGAGATATTCTTATTTTTCATAGTTTTGTGTTGCTATTGACAGGTTGCTCTATACATAGTAGCAAGCTGACAGGCCTAGTCCATTGAGGTGGACTTACATTCCTCTTTTTTGGGGGTTTATTCATTTAGTTTATGAAATGATAAAATGGAATGATATAAATTGAATCTATTTTCTTTAATTCAATTTATTTTAATTTAGTTCTGATTCAATTCAATTTCTTTTTTAATACAAAATAAATTTTTTTTATTTTATTGTATTTTATTCAACAATTTTACTGTATTTTATTTTGGGGCTGTGTTGTATGTGTATTGCTCACTTTATTTTTATTGACCCATTTTTATTTTCCCATTTTTTTATTTTGTCATTGGGCACAATTTTTTGATCTTTTTATAATTTTTCATTCTTTATTTTAATTTATCCATGTGGCAATTAATTTGCATTGATTTCCCTGTATTTTTGAAATCATAATTTTTTTTCAATTTTTTTAAATTTGTTTGATTTTTTTTTTGTGTTTTTGTTTTTTTTTACTTTTTTTGATGTTTCTGTTTTTTTTTCTGTTTTATTTTTTTCTGTTTTGTTTAATTTTTTATTTATTTAATTTATTTTAATTTTAATGTTTTGCTCATGACCTTGTATTGTGAAAAGTTTTTTAATGGCTGTTCAAAACTCAAAATGGGTTTTGTGATCCAGCTCACAACCCATCTGAGGTGGGAACAGCTGCTCACAACTTTGATGATTTTTGGAAGCAATACACAAATCAAATTGTTTGTGAACAATGCCAAAAAGCCCATTTTGAGTTTTGTATAGGTTTTTTAGGGTTTTCAATTTATCACAACCCTTCTAATTTTAAAAAAATTCTATGTTTAAAGCCACATATTTGTAATTTTTTTTTATGAAATTATTAGGACTTTCATTTACTCAGAATCCTACACCTTTTTTGGGGGGTCTGATTTTGAACTTTCTATCATTAAAGCATAATCCCCTGCTCACTGGTGACCTTCAACCCCCACCTCAGGATCAACCTCCTCCTCACCAGAATCCACCTCTCTCCACATCACCACATTACCACAACAACTTCATCTTTTGGAAGTCCCACTGCCTCCAATGACTAATCAAATCCTCAAAAAGAAAATTAACTTCCTCATTTTCATTTTATAGGCCTCAAAACTTCCAGATCCCTTGGTGAGTTGTTAATGCCCTCCCTTTACTTCCCCTCTGCTCCTTAGTTTGCTCCAAATTCACCTCTTTTTTTACTTGCACCTTATTTGATCACAATTCAATTCCAAATTGATTGTGAATCAATTCAAAAGAAAAATTTCAAATTATTTGTGACAGCCTCCCCAATATTTCTGCCAGAAAATCAGAAGCTGATGCTCCTTATTTTTTTTAAAAAAATTATTGAAGGTACTTCACATTGGTATTTTTTGATTTTTGTTTGTATCACACTTTTTCTATCAAATTTATTTCCCAGCTGCTGTGTTATTTTTTCTTGGGATAGCATAGGTAAGTCATCTTTTTTGTATATATGTGATCCTTATTTCATCATTTTGAAATGAATGAACCTGTTTTTTTCTCTCTTTAGATTTCTCATGGTTAATCATTTTTTTTCAATTCTCATTTGAATTGCTGCAATTAAGAAAAAAATTTTTACCAATCCAGTATTAATGCAGCAAATAAAAGATTATTGGAGGCTTTTTTAATGATATATTTCAGGCCAATTTTAAATTCATGGCCCTGGGTTTTAAATGGGCTTGAAAGACTGTTTGAAACCCATATGAGTTTTGAACACTTTTCCATGACTCAACAAGTTGAAAGCAAAGTTTTTTAAAACTTGTGCAGCCCATGGGGGTTTCTGATATACTTATTTGAAGCCCAGATGGGTTGCATTTTACCAGTTTTCAACACATTTAGGCTGCAAAAAAGTAGTTTGCAACCCCCTGGTGGGTGCACACGTTGTAAACAGGGTTGCACTTGTCTACCCTGAAACACTTGGCCTGTTTGGGGAAAACTAGCCCAGAATGGGCCATTTTGTGGGTGAATTAGGGGTAACTAGCCACCCTTGGACCACACTTGAGTGCCTTCAACCCAAATTTAGAGATTTGGCATACCTTATGGCACTATTATTGGACCAAATAAAGAACTTGGGATCACATTCTACCTATTGCAAAACAAAATCTTCTCACAAACCATACATTATGGTTGAAAAGGTTGGATTGAAAAATAAATTGGCCTAGGATTATTATTTGCATTCTAGGAAAAGTGGCAAGCACAAGCCCTCATGATTTCTGAAGTATTTATCAACATGAATTTCAAACAATACCAGCAGAACAACTGTGAAGTATGGTTAGAACAGAAGCAAACGTAGAACAGTTGTGGAGAGTTATTACTTGGAGCAACAGATAGGCTAGCTAGGAAACCCTTTAATGAGAAGATGAGAGATTGAAAGGTTGAATGAAACAGCTGAGAAACATGAAAATTTATGGTGAGGAGTGTTAGAATTATGGCCAGCAATTAGCTTAGGCAAATGAGCAGTATTTAAAGCAAAAGAAATGCTGAAAACTGGGTGTCAATATTGGCTAATGGGGCTCTCCCAATGGGGCAATATGTTGGATGAATTTGATTAGAATGATGAATGAATGGATGGAAAACAGCAGGGAGAAGAGCTCCTTAAGTACAGAAGATTGGCCTCTTGTGAGCCCATGATACAACAAGCCAAAAGGCAAATTTTCTGCCCCAAAAGATCTCTACAGACTCTACCGGCCTGGTTACTTGGTTGGGACTACATCAGCCCGCATGGCGTCAGTTCCTGAACCCTTACAACCAGCCTATTCAGGTCCATTCCAGTGTTTCCACCGTTACGGGGCTGAACCACCCCCTTGCTGTTCAATCCCCTTGGCTGGTTGTCTGTTACAACCAGCCATGATGACCTCATTACCTTTTTTACGGGCTGGTTGCCTCATGCAGCCAGCCCCTGGCCCCTCAAATGGGCCAGGTGGGACCCAGGGCACACCTGGGTCCGGTCTCAGACTCACATGGTGGGGTGTGACCAGCGGACATGCTGTCCCCCCCCTCTTTCTCTCAAATCCCTGGTGGGGGCGGTCAAATCCCCTCACCAGGGGCCCTGGGGGTCAATACCCCCAGGGCGTCGTCAAGAAGGTTGACCTGGGAGGGGATCAGGTCCCCCCAGGCCCATCGCTCCTCCCCCTTGGTAAAGGGGGGGGGGAGTGCCCCTTTGCTTGGTCGCTTCACACAATTGATGGTGGAGGGGTGATGAATTCCCCCCCACCTAACGGTTGCTACCCTTGCGGCCGGCACAGCCACCTCCTTGGGCAAGGGGGTGGTCAGGTCCCCCCTGCCCTGACCGACCACACTGTTGTGGCCTGTCGCTGGCTGGTTCAACCCAGCCAGCTTTCCCCCATCCCCCTTGCGACTGCCAGCAAGGGGAGGGGGAGGAGGCTGGGGCGGCAAGCCCCGGCTCCAGACTCCACGGCGCTGGTTGCCAGGCGCAACCAGCCGGGCCTGCGTGGGATCCCTCAACCGCACAACAGCCCCGTGCGGGCCGTCAGGCCCCACGTGGGCCATACCAAGGAAAACAGGCGGCCCCAAGCGGGCTGCAACACGGGCGGTGGCTCCTAGCGGGCCGCAACAGGGGCGGCGGCCCCAATGGGCCGCCCAAAGCCTGAATTGTGAGAATTACATACTTTGGCGGGCCAGCCCGTCTGGCTAATTATGTCCATAATAAAGCTTGGGCCCTTCTATACACAAATAAGCCCATCTGGCTTGGGTGGCCCTTCCACCCTGGCGGGCCCATGAGGTCCCGTGTCCCTAAAGACCATAAAAACGTGTTTTGGCGCCCAAATTCCCAAAACCAATAACACCCACATAGGCCCACGTGGCCCACGTGATGTCCAATGGGCCGTGGAGGCCCATTTTTGCATCCCGTTTGGATTGCACACTCCTATGCACATTACCTGAGTGCATCCGCATTTTAACAAGGAGGACTATGAGAAGGAAAGAGTTCAAATAAAGATAGTTTGAGTGAGGTGATTGATATGGATTTACATTCTCACAGTTAGACAATATGAAAGGATAACTGTTCAAAATGGATAGCAGAGTTGATTGTTTTAGTGCATGTTGGCAAGTTATAAATGAGGTTCAAGAAGAGACAGGGTCAAGGAAAGGTTGAGACTGAGATGGTATTGAGGTGTTAGAAGCAAAGGAAGGGAGGAAATCATTTGAGATTGGAGGAGATGGTGAGCAATAATGGGGGATATGATAGGATTGGATGGAGGATGGAAGAAGGGATGAGTGGAGTGGGAGATATAATCACAAAATGGAATGGAATAGGAGAGTGATAAATGGAGGATTCAGATTTAGAGCAGTTGCACTGGGAGATTTTTACAAGGCCAGAGCTGGAACTGTGAGATCAATTATTATTTCAAAATTTTCAACATGGCTATTTTGAATTACCATTGAAAGTGTTGTTAACAAAGATGTGGCAGAATCAAGGTATTTCAGAAATAAAACCACTCATTTGAAATTGTTCCAAATTTTTCTTATTTTTTGAAATTGAAATGATGGAAAAGCAATCTCTTTGACCCTGTTTGGGGGCCGTTCAACTCTTATAAACCAGGTATTTGCAGAAGGGACAATGGTGGGACCTGCTTGATAACTCTTTCATGGGCCTGGTTTGTTGCAAAAAGGGTTAAAAATAGGGTTTTGAAAGTTATCAACCCTTGCATGACTTTATAAATTGTAAAAGTTGTTGAGGATTCTATTGAGACAAGTATATATGCTCTTATAACAAAAGAAAAATTGAGTTCTATAGTTGGGCCTTGAATGCACTAAAGTATTTGGTTTATGATCCATAGAGGAACCCAAAAGCCTTTGTGATAGACCATGAAAAAGCTCTGATTTGTGCCATCAAACATACTTTCCCTGAGTCATCCAGACAGTTTTGCTCTTGGAACTTGTCTAAAAATACTGAAGCAAATTGCAAAGTTGGCTTCAGTAATGAAAATGAAGGATGGAAAAGTTTTATATCTTTGTGGGGAAAGTATGGGGCCTCTAAAACCAAGGGGGAGGCAGAAGTCAATGACATGGAACTCAGAGTAGCCCAATTTATTGCTTATTCTGTTCATACCTGATGGGATTCCTTATTTTGAAACCTTTAGACAGTGTTTCTTGAAAGACCATGAGGATGTGAAGTATATGGAAAAAAATATTTTCCCTATCAAAGATATATTTCTAATTTTTGGAAATTTTTCAACCCTGACTTTGGAAATAAAAAAAAATCTTGGGTAGAAGGGGCCCATGCAACTTTCAAAAAATTACTTGTGGGATCTTTGGGGAAAATTTTTGATGTGTGAAAACTCCTGGAAGGAACCATTGATAGCCAAATCAAAAAAGTGCATGTATTGCTTAACAACTCTCAAATAAAGTTGAGAACCTTTTTTCAAAAATAAATTTTACCTTTGGGTTACAAGCTGTCAATTGAGGCAATTAAACTCATTGGGGAACAATTTGAGAAGTTTAAGCATGGCCATGATGGCAAGGTGTGCACAAAGTCATATTCCAAGAAAATGGGCTTTTCCTTTTCCCATATATTTTGTGAAATACTAGCATTGAGAGGATTTTTTGGCCCCAGGATTTTTATCCTTGTTACTGGATATTAGACTATAACCCTTCCAGTTCATTAATTTGTATTTTTTTTTTGGATAGTTTGAATTCCTTTGTGATTGATGATTCCTGAATGGTTTTAATAATGAGTAATGGTTTTGCTTTTTAAAGGCTTGACACTGATACAATGCATGAATAATCTCAAATTTTTGACATGCTCAGTTCAATTGTTATGGTATAACCTGAAGTAGTTAAAGTGCAGATTCTAAAGTCCTTGGTCAAGCATGCAACCACTTTGGTTTCTAAGCCACTATTTGGGCCAAATTTTTTATTTTCCAGCTGGGTTCAATCAAAACTGAAGGACACCTCATGTTTAATTTCAATATTAGAGTATGTTTAAACGGAACTTAAGAGGTAAAGATGGGTTAGAAGGGCACCAAAAAGACCAAAAATTGTAAGTCTTTTATTTTCAGAAGTTTTCATTTTGATGTTGAAATGATGTTTATATTACAATTCCTTAGGCTCAGAATCTGAATTTTATATTTCAGAGGACAGACTGGCATTGAATTAGCCTCAATTCATTTAGAATCAGAATCCTCTACTGAGGAAGAAGAAGAATTGGAGAAGTCAACCAGAAGCGCATATTTCTTGAGTATTTATTTCATTAATTTAATTAGAATTTTGGCTAAGTGAGTTTTGATTGTAGGAACCAAATTCAAAATACCTCAATCAAATACCTGGGAACTTACATAAGCTCTTTGATGAGGTTTGGGATCCCTTTTCAATGGGACTTCTGGATTTAGAGTCATTGCTAAATCACTTTGATACAATGAAAATGGATGTTTTAAATTGCAAAGGTAAGGCTTCATGTTGTCCTTATACTCCTATTGAAATGGGTGTAAAAGAATTTTTGGAAGAAAGCTTCATTGCCTTTGTTCACAATGACCAGTGGATTAATCTTTTACTTTAGGGAGATATGATTCAAATCCCACCCATTGTTTCAAAACCATCTTCTTTGAATTCAAAGAAAGCTTCTGTTTGGGTTGATCATCTCAAAGATAAACTGAAGTGATAATAAAATTTATAAACCTAATACAATTTCTTTATTTTTATTTAGTCTAACATGTACTTCTATTAATATAACGGGTTATCCAACTTTGAATGTCATTATATTGAGTGTTTTGAGTTAGCATCATAATTTTGAGTGTTATTAATGAGATTTTAGTGGTAATTCAGTTCAAGTTGTGTTGGGCTGATCCCATCATGAGGAGTATTTTTACTCCTTATGATCAGCTTAACAAAAGTTAAATTTGTTTTTTTTGAAATTTTAATTTAGGGCTAGTCCATTAAGGTGGACTGAAATCTTCCACCTCAATAGAATAGCCCTATTGTTTTGGGGGGTTGATTTATTTTTGAACTATTCCAATGAAATAAGTTCAAATTGTGTTGGGCTGATCCCATCATAAGAAGGGATCAGCTTAAAACAGGTTGAAATTGGTTTTTTAAGATGATTTAAGGCTAGTGAATTGAGTTGAGTTTGTTGTATTTTATTCAAATTTTATATTGCTTCAGGGCTGTATTGTGTTTGCATTGCTCCTTTTAATTTTTATTTATTTTTTGGGCACAATTTTTTTTATTTTTTGAACTTTTCAATTTTTTATTTTTATTTCTTCATAGGGCCATGAATGTGAATTCATGGCCCTGGATCTGTAAAATTTTCACAATCCTTTTTAGTTTTTTTTTTTTAAATTTTGAATTTTTTTTTAATTTTTTAAATGTGTTTTTTCAGTATTTTTGATTTTCTTTTATTTTTTTTTCTTTTTTTCTTTTTGTTTTTTTGTTCAATTTTTGATTTATTTTTATTTATTTCAAGTATTTCAACTATTTTTTTCACACAAAGCTCATGGCTTTAGACTTGTGAGAAAGTCCATTCACAACTCAGATGTGTTGCAAATGGCCATTCACAAGCTGTTTCAAGTTGCAAATGGCTGTTCATGACCCATGTCAAGTTTTAAATGGCTGTTCACCACCTGTATCAAGTTTTGAAAGGCCATTAACAAATCTTCAGGTTGTAAACAGCAGTTAACAGCTTCAATGGGCCATGAACTGTTCCCCACAACCCAAATCTTCTTTCCAATAGTTTTCTCAAGAATATAAGTATTTGAATCCAAAATAAGAGTGTGAGGCACAGATATTAGGTGCAATTTTGGAACAGTTAGCCAGGAGCCCCACTGAGTCCAGTTATTAAACGATGAATGGAAATAAAATCTACTCCTTTTCCTCCTTGTAATTTTTCAATCCAATTAATCATTTTGATTTTTTCAATCATATTAATTTTACTTCAAATGGTTCCTACAATTTTTCCAACATTGAAGGTGGAAATGTTTATTCAAACTTGTTAATCCTCCTGGTTTCAGCAGAAAATTAAAATGCAAATATTATTTAAAACTTAGAAAGATATTATTTTTCTGAATGCAATTTTCTTTTTCCTGACTTTGCAAATTTTGAGGAAAAATTTACTGTCAAAGTTCTTTGGCAGCTCACAAATACAAGAATTTTTATATTACTGCTATTGAGTAAGCCACTCACACAAGGATGATTATTCCAATGCAAATAAATAAAAGGACCAGTAACACCAGAAAATAACTAGCTAGTGGGAAAATCTGCTATAGAAAAAATATACATATATAAATGAATAAAAAATTAATAGCGGAAGTGTTAAAAATCCTATAAAAAGTGATTTTAATGAAATTTTTATTTTTTTGAATTTTTTCAGATATGAAGAAAAATTTATTTGAAAACCAAGTGTTTTTTAAAATGCTTTCCATTTTCCTCACAGGCCCAAAAATTCAAAAAAAAAGCAAAATTTAAGGATACCTTTTTGAATTACTCACACACAAGTTGATCCTTCTCCTTCTGCTATTTTTCAAACTCCAGCACTTTGTCTCAAATTCAACTGAGCATTGTGATTTTTTTTGTTTGTTCCTTTTTTTAAATTTTGAATTTCATTTATTTATCTCCATTTTGAGCCTGCATTTTTTTTTACAAAATGAATTTGTTGATTTAAAACTTCAACCCTATTGCTTTACATATGTCATTCAACTTATTTTAAAGTTATATTTATATATTATTATATATATATTTTTATTTTTGTATCATTTTTTATGTATATTTTTTATGTATATTTTTTTTGTATATTTTTTATGTATATTTTTTATGTATATTTTTTATGTGTATTTTTATGTATGATTATTTTTGTATCATTAATTATGAATGTTCCAATATTTGTTAAAGCATTCAATTTCCCCACCTGCATTTTGCTTCCTCAAAGACCCCAAAGAAAGACTTTTTCCTCTGTCTTTGATGGCCTTTGGGGTTCATTTGGTTTTAATTGGAGACCTTCCTCTTGCTATTTATCAATAACCAATGTAGATTAACATCATATATTGCATTTTATGGTACATTTAGAGACCCCATTTACTTAAACTTTGGGTTTGGTAAAAAAGAGTGTTGCTGTTTTGAAGAAATTGTGATTATTAACTAGAAAAGATGCTTTATCCAAGGGTCTCTTGAAAAATATTTGAGGTTTCTGAATGAATTTTTCTGAATTATCCCCGTTTCTTGGATGAGTAGTAGCTGCCTGTCAGCTTTCTACTATTTACAGAGCAACCTGTTTAAGTATCAACAACAAAGATATAAAAACAATAAAAGCAGAATAATTAATAAACTCAAAGAATTAGTTGAAAATACATAAATGTTATTAGAGTGTTTGATTCCCCACCCAAAATTAAGTAGGTTCACTCACTGACCCTACACTGGAATTACTACTTCCTAATATTTTTAAATGATTTAAATAAAAACTGTGCCAAAAACCACAGCACCAGTACTGCACTTTTTGGCCATTTTAATATTTCACTTATATTTTCACATATATGTTTCACACCTAAAATTCAGTCAGAATTCAGGTATTTTTTATATTTTAGGAGTTACATGCAGATTTGTGTTTTTTCAGAGTTCCTGCAGGCAGCTCTGCATCCCTGCAATACTTCACACTTACTTAGTTGAGGAACCCACAGATACAGCCCCCAACTAAATTCACCCATGTATAGTAGATAATATAACCATACAGCCCCCATTCAACATGCACAACAGTACAAATTCACTGCAGATCCAACTCCTGGGCACAGCTGTCAGATCTGCTTCCCTCATATCCACAAAGCCTCCTTGCGGCAACAAGTTACTGCATGTAACAGCTACACCCTACTTGGATCCACAATGCATATTTAATAGTGTGACATATGCATGGAGGGGGGTATAAAAAACATGAACTTTTAAATAAAAATACATCAATTCCAATTATAAAGCTTGAATTTTCAAGATACAAATAATAAGAATCCCTACAAAATTAACCAATCCAAAATTTCAAAGATCAGAAAAAATAGAAAGAAGTTTGTGTATAAATTATTAAAAATTACCAAAATGATCAAAAGCTGATGTGAAATCAATAAAAAACCACAACTGACCACTTTTATCAAATAATAATAATACAAAATTTAAATCCATGCAGGATCCTCAAAATAATAAATTAACACATTGACAGATCCTGCAGCTAAAATCATGCACAGATCTGACAAATCCCAGGTAGGCTGGCTCAAAGCGCCAAGATGACTTGCCAAACCAGTCTTGACTGGCTTCCAAGCCTTATCCTATAAGTCCTACCCTCTCTACATGCCCTGAGGAAGCTCCTTTTATCCCATAAAGGTATTTACACAGTGCCTTCTTTGGCTTATTCTCCCCAAGTTTCTTGGGAATTTATTTATCATCATCAGAAACCATTTCATTCCTGATAAAGTGCTAATAAATTTATAAGAAATTGATTTATTACCTCAGTCTTAAATATTAGTGTTATTTCCAACAAACCATTATTGCTGTTGGCTTTGACTAAGAATTAATAAAACCCCAACCTTTGATCTAAAAACCCTTCACTGTGAGATTCTGCAGGTACCCTGTGAGTAATTACTCAAAGAAGTAAGTCATTTCCATTCTGCCTTGGCATGTGTCCTTTATTTCCTGCCCATTTTTACCATTTAGTTGGGTAATATTTCCTTCGAGTTAATTCAAAATGTCCCTATCTTCCAGGAAAAAGATTGAAATTAAATCCCCCTGAAGACCGGTTATCATTCCTTCCAGTTTGTATGAGACTTTGGCTCTTCTTTTTTAATATATTGAATGCCTTTTAAGCCTTTTCAACCAAACCAACACAAAACTTGCACTTACTCCAATTATATTTATTTTTTTGGAGTCTCCACTGTGTTTATTCTTGAGAATATTATTATTTGTCCACCAAATCACTTTATGTAGCTAAAGGATTTCAATGTTCCTGGCATTAGGAATCTAAAAACTTGGGGTATTTCCAGGAAATATCCCTAAATTATTATTATTTGATTATTGATTTCTTGTATCAGATATTTAGCTTAAAAATAAGTAAAAATGCTTATAAAAGATTTTTTTTGTCAATTTTTCCAGTGGATCTAAAGAACAATGGGGAATTCATTGAATATTATTTAAACCTTCTTAAACAGAAAAAGGAAGAAAACCAAAAATTTTGTGGCTAATTATTGGGACTTTTTAACCCCTGAAAAAAAGCACAAAAGACTTCTGTATCAAAAAAAAAAAAAATTGAGTTCAAAAGACTTATTAATTTTAAATTTTTAAGGCAACATAAAGCCTAGAAAAAATTTAAAAAACAACACTTTTTCTCAAAAAAGGACAAAAGTGAGTTACATATATTTTATTGAATAAATATTTTTTAAAAAAATTGAAAAATACAAAAAAGGGTTAGAATAAATTCATGGCTAAAATGAGACATGTGGCACAGCTAAACAACTGCATTTGAGCCATGCAGAGCCCCACGCAATTTGAGTGTGGTTGGGATGTACTCCACATGGCACCACACCACCGTGTGGGGGCCACATTGCCAGCCCAACCACATTTAAGCCGTGTGGGGCTCTACACAGCTCAAATGTAGTTTTGTAGCCATGTCACAGGGCTACAATTCTGGTGGGCCAAAAAAAAAACTAAAGGGTCTAAAATAAACTAAAATAAAAAAAAAAATAAAAAAAAAAACAGAAATAAACCAAAAGATCAAAAAAGGTTGATTTTTTGGTGAAAAAAAAATAAAAGAAAAAGAAAAGAAAAAGAAAAGAAAAACAAGCTTAAATAAATAAATAAAAATCAATCAAAACAAAAATCAAAAAAGCTTAAGATAACCAACCAGTTGTCTTCAAATTCAAGTAAAAAATTCAAGTTCAACTTGACAAGCCATAAAGTAAAAGGGCCAAAAAAGCAAGAAGTCTTTTGACCAGCCCTAGAGTAAAAACACCAAAAAACAAGTTCAAATTTTGTTAAGCTGATCCCATCACAATTTTAACTGACTTAACATTAGAATCTCATTCAAAACACTCATCATAATGATGTTAACTCAAATCACTCATCATAATGATGTTAACTCAAAACACTCAACATAATGATGTTTAAAATTTGAGAACCCTTTATATTGATATAATTAAAATATCAGCATGTTAGACCAAACCCAAATGATGAAATTAATCTATAAGTTAGAATACAACTCAAGTTGATCTTTGAGGTTATCAACCCAACAAGCTGCTTTCTTAGAAATCATGGAATGTGGTTTGGAAACTATGGGCAGGATTGGAATCACATCTCCCTTAAGTACAAGCTGGGCCCAATGGTTATTGTTAATAAAGCAAATGAAAATAGGATCTGATTTTTCTTTTACACCCATTTTCATAGGAGTAAAAGTACAACATAAATGTCAGCTTGCTACTATATACAGAGCAAAACTGTCAAATAGTAACACAAAATATGAAAAATAAGAACACCTCAATTAAAAAAGTAAGGAGTGCAAAATCCATAAATATTATTACAGAAATTTATTACCACCCACAATTAGGTAGGGTCACTCACTGACCCCACCCTTGAATTCCAAGTCCTTATATTTTTAAAATAATTAAAAGGAAAAGTACTAAAAATTACGATACCTGTATGGCACTTTCTGGCCATTCTAACATTTCACACGTATTGTCATGTATAGGTTTTACACCTAAAATTCACTCAGAATTGAGGTGTTGTGTATATTTTAGGATTTACACGCGGAAATGTGTTATGTAACAATTCCCGTGCGCAAACCCGCATCATTGCATAACCCTACATACTAGAAGCAGCAGGACCCCCCATACTAGAGACCCGCGCGCAGCTGATTCTGCCACGCATGCAGTGGATCCTACCCCGCGCGCATCTGTACTACTGATCCCCGCGCCTGGATAAGTCGTGACTAATCTGACAACCAGGTCCTGCTCAGAAGAGCTACAACCTAGTTAGGGTTGCCTAGCATATGTAACAGATGGACATATGCATTACTAATGATCTAAAAAAATCAAAACTTAAATAAAATTAATGAAAATTAAGTTTTAAACATTTTTGAATAATAAATCAAAGATCAAAGACTACCATGTAAATCACTGATCTTGATCTTTGAAGACCACAAACACTACAAGAAGTGTTCATAAAAATTATTAAAAACTATCTACATGATCAGCAGATGACAAAAAATTAGTAAAAATCCTCATCTGCACACTTTGAAGCAATATCAATAGTACAAATGAAGGATGAGTACAGAATGATCAAATTTACACCATAACAGATTAACAGATCCTGTGGCTAAAATATTACAGAAATCCAGCAGATCTAAGGACAGCTAATTGACAGCACCAAGCCGACGTGCTAATCCTTCCCTGACTGGCTTGCCAGCCTCAGCCCACGAGCAGAACCCTCTCTATGTGCCCTGAGAAGACCAAAATTACCCCAAAATGTATTTATACAGACCTCTTTTGGATCCAGAAGAAGTTAATCAGTTTTAACAGGAATTTTTTTATTATCAATAAGACACAGTGTCAAATTTAATCACGTGCTTATATGAAGATAAGCAAGTGATTTATGACTTAGTCTGTAGTAGTATTACTTACCCTTATTAAACCAATCAACCATTGAAGTTTAGTCAAGCAATCTACCCCATCTGCTCTGAAACCCATTCCAATTATTCCATCATTTTGGTGGTAAAAGTGCTCAGAGTGAGTGTTATTCTTCCTGTCTAGGCCGTTTGTGCTGTTAAGCCCGGCCACCAGTGGAATAATTCCTTTCTAAGGCACCCATATTTATTCCAAGGTTCTTAAAAACAGCCTAAGGAGGCCCCTTGAAGAGAGGTTGCTAGTCTGTAAAGATCCCCAGTAGTATATTACTGTGGCCCCTCTTTTATATTATATTGAAAAAAATCTACTACCAAACCAATTAAACCTTGCAACTGCTCTTATTTGAGCTTCTAAGCGTTTATTATTGGAATAATAATTATTATTATCATTCCCACATTTTTATCACTCTCTGTAGCTAAAGGACTGCAAGGTTCCTGGTATCAGAGAGCTGACAACTGGGGTTCTGGCCGGGAAATATCCTTAAATAATTAATTTTTAATTATATATTCCTTGGACCAGTCTATTTATTTTTAAAAATAAGTTAACATACTTATAACATATATTTTTGATCATTTGTTTCTCTAGTGGATCTTAAGACCAAGGTGAATTGATCAATTATTATTTGGACCGTCTTAAAAAGAAAAGAGAAGAAAAACTCCATAACTTTGTCCCTGTTATTATAAATCCTGAGCAACAACAGGAGAAATTGCTTTATTATAAGCAGAAGGTTATAAAAGACAAAGAACTTGAGCTTTAAAGAATTATCAATTTCAATTCTTTATTAAGGAAACATAAGGAGTGGAAAATCTATCAAAGGAATCGTTATATTTATAAACTAAATAATCCTGAAGATAAAAAAAAACCCAAAAATAATAAAAGTGATTTTTTTTTCTAAAAATCACCTTATCACGTAAAAATACAAAAATATATTAAACTTATATTTTTTTATCCATCTCAGTGGACTTTTTTTTTGGTGATCTCATTGACCAGGACCTCCTAGAGGACGTCCCAGGCAGTGTACCATTGGATTTACCCTTGGATGTATCCCAGGATCTGATTGGGACTCACTCAGACCCCGGTGGAATACCTTCCAAGGATAGCTGTGATCCCAACCAAGTGTTGGTACCGTTGAATTTAACTCTAAGTAAGTCAAAATATTTATAAAAAAATTCAAAACACACAAAAAATATTATTTTTATAAATTTAAAGTCTTTTTTAAAGTTTTGACAAAAGACTTACATATTTTTTTGGTATTATGTATCAAAATAGGTGCAACACCCGTGCAACTGGTAGAGCCCCTTCCTATGGATCTCTGCCTGAAGGAACCCGTACGCGCAAGGACTCCAGTCGCAAACGCAATGAAGGGACTCAAACCCGTGACCATAGCGTCACACGAGACGACAATGGAGACAACCACGGCCGCCAACTCAACCAACAGACTGTTGGAGAGCCCTGTGTTGCCCACCCGGTTATCCCAGGAGGGTACAGCTCCTCCTACGCCACCCCATCTGGACTCAACTAAGGAGGAAAGGGTCAAAGTGTTAGTGAAAGAGCACGTGAGCTATTGGGAACAATTCAGGTTGGCTCAGACCCAGGAGGATCAACCAGGTATGAGAAAAGCCATTTCTCAGGCAAGGAAATCTCAGATTTCTCTGCAAAGGTTGATACCAAAGAAAGAAGTAGAAGGCTACGTGCAGAACTGGAATCCTTGGGATCAGTTAGCTTCCTTAAAGGGAAAGGACCACAAAAATAGGAGTTCCTCAGCCCATCAGAAGTTAAGGAACCCAAAGGATTGGGAAAACATAATATCCTTAGCCCAGAAGTGGAAAAAGGTGTACTGCAATTAGATGTAGAAGCTCTTAATAGCTTTTCTGTAAGTGTGTCTCACAATTTTACCATTATTAGCCAATGCTTTGACAAAGTTTATAACCAATTGGAAAAATTGAGTTCAAGTATTTTTAGAGTGATTGACACTCAGTCTCAGATTATGAGAATTGATGAGTTGGAAATACAACAAATCAAGGATAGTATAAGAGCTAGTAAGTTTGACCTGATGAAACATATTGATGACAACCAATCAATCCTTCAGGAAGATATTCTTGCAACCATAGATCATCTTAAGGAAGAAGTTAAGAAAACTAGTCCTACTCCTTCAGCTCATCTGACTAACAAAATTGACTTATTAAGCAACAAACTTGATTTAGAGTTAGGTATGATTAAGAATGATCTCAGAGATCTTAAGATCAACTCTACTAACTCTCCGGTCACTGACCTAGAAGAAACTAGAACTGCCAGGTTCACCAGTACTCATAGTGTTCCTCCCAGAACCAGGATAACTAGGAATGAGTCTTTCAGACCCAGTCCTACTCCGGAAATGGAGAAGGCTTTGAAGCTAGTTCCTCCCATCACTGAATGGCGTAAATTCTCCGGAGAAGGAGAATACAACCATGTCAGTTTCATTAAGTTTATTGACTATACTCTTTCTTCCTATGAGCTCCCTGATGCAATAGCTGTGGTAAGATTGCCCAGATTATTTGAAGGAGTAGCTCTTGATTGGTTTATCAATAAAAGAGAAGAAGTTGGATCTTTATCCTGAAATTCTTGGAAAGAATTGATCAAAGTGCAGTTTGGTACCAGGATTTGGAAAAGAAAGATGATGAAAACTTTTTAAAATTCTCAGTTTGATCCGTCCAAGGACAAACCTCATAAGTGGTGCTTAGACCAGAAAAAGAGGTGGGACTGTTTCCATCCTGATGCTGATAAAGAAGAAGTCAATGTAAGACTCCTCAACTTATTTCCCGGAAAAATCAACCACATTGTAAGGTGTAGAATGCCTATGGATTCAGATCTTTCCACCTTAATATGTGTATTGGAAGAGACTATTGATATGAATGGTCTTGAAAAAAGGGTCAATAGACCTCCAAGGGAACAAAATGCTAGGAACAGGGAAGAATATACCTCCAAAACCAAGGAATCCCCTGCTACTAATACATCTACTTTGGAAGTCAAGAAGACTCCAGAATCAAAAGAGAAAGTATGTTGGAACTGTAACCAAACAGGAAACGTAAAACCTGATTGTCCTCTACCTAGGAAAAGGATTAATCTTATTGAAGGAGAAGAGTATGACAATCCTGACCCTCACCTTGATGATACTGATGGATCACTCTCTGATTGTGATCTAATAATCACTAACCCTATCAATGTTATTGAAGGTAGTATTGAGTCTTCTCTGGACATAAATTCCGTCAATGAGGATTCTAACCTACCTCAAAAATGGAATCCCAACATGAAGATACACCACATCTCTGAGGCTAAAGCTTTGACCCTAAAACCTTCTGCTGGTAAAAGTTACACTTCAGGAAAAACATGCTATGCTACTGGTTTAATCCAAGGTTCCCCTTTTAAGTTACTTCTAGACAGTGGAGCCTTCTGCTTGTGTGTTGGTTCAACTTATCTGGAGAAGAAAGACCCAAACTGGAAACTGAACCTACTACCAGTACCTCAGGCTAAGTTCAGCAGTTGTAATTCTGCTCTCAATGCTGTTGGAGTATGGTCTTCTGATATCATACTCCCTCACTCTAAAGGATCACTCAAACTGAACATTGAATTTTTAGTGCTCCAAAAAGGAGTATGTGACCATTTTATCCTTGGGAATTATTCTCTTTGCCTATATGGTATAGATGTATTCCAAAGCAAAGGTAGATACTTCACCATAGGGGGAGACTGGAATAAGAAGTTCCAAATATGTCATGTCAATGCTCAAACTTCTGATTCAACTTATGCAAAACACTTAGAGAAGTTTAATCAGGAATAATTTTCTCAAGCTTCTTTAAATTCCCTTCTCAATGAAGAACAGAAACGGGATATCTTACAAGTATGCTTTGCAAACCAGAATGCTTTCTGTACCAACGATCACCCCATTGGTAACATCAAAGGACATGACATGATCCTAACTCTAACTATTAAGCCTCCTTACCCACCTAACCTCAGGAGACCTGCTTACCCTTTGATTCCAAAATCTAGAGCTGCTCTGGAAACCCATATTCAAGAGTTGGTTGACTTACAAGTCTTAAGGAAAGTAGGCCACAATGAACAAGTGGATATTACTACCCCATTAATTATAGATTGGAACAATGATAAGTCAAGAATGGTTGGAGATTTTAGAATGCTTAACAACTACACCCAAGCTGATTATTATCCAATTCCAAGAATTGACCACGCTCTACATAACCTGTCCAAGGCTAAGTACATAACCACCATGGATATGCTGAAAGGTTTCCACCAAATACCTATCAGCCCTGATAGCCGCAAATTCATGAGAATTATCTGTCATTTGGGAATTTATGAGTATCTTAGGATGCCTTTTGGTATTAAAAATTCTCCTTCTTATTTTCAAAGGATGATGGACACAGTCCTAGGATTATTCATCAGAAAGGGATGGATGATGGTATACATTGATGATTTTATCATTTACTCTGATCATTGGGATACTCACATGGAGAAATTGAGGATATTCCTCAAAACCATCTCTGCTGTAGGATTGAAAGTATCAATGAAAAAGTGTAACTTTGGCTACGGGGAACTCAAAGCCTTAGGAAACATTGTCTCTGGACTGACCTTAGCTGCTGACCAAAACAAGATAGCAGCAGTAATGAATAGGCCTATGCCACAGAATAAAACTCATCTCCTATCCTTCATCAGCTTCTGCAGCTAATATAGGAAGTATTTACCAAAGTTTGCTCTTCTAACCAAATGTTTGTATGAGATCTGCAACAACACCACCGTGTTTGAAATGACTCATGATAGAGTCAAGAATTATGAGGAACTCAAAATGGCAATGACTTCAGCTCCAGTACTGATCCAGCCAGATTACTCTAAACCTTTCAAGCTCTACATAGATGCCAGCATGGAAGGTCTAGGAGCTGCTTTACACCAGGAAGTCATAGAAGATGATAAACCAGTGGAAAAACCTATACTCTTCATATCTAGAAAAATTAAAGATACTGAGAAAAGGTAGGGTGCAAGCCAAATGGAATGCCTGGCCTTAGTATGGGCCCTAGAGAAACTCCATTATTACTTAGAAGGCACCAACTTCACTTTTATTACTGACTGCAACGCTGTCAGAACCTTGATGAACATGAAGACCCCTATTAGGCATATGTTGAGATGGCAGATAGCTATAAAAAAGTACAGAGGACAGATGACCATAGTTCATCAGGCTGGAACTAAACATCAGAATGCTTATAGTTTAAGCAGTAATGCTTACCCAATGACCCAAGTAACCCTGCCTATGATCCAGAGGATAATGACATCTTCCCTATCCTTAATATTAACAGGTTAAACATTGAAGCTCCTATAATGGGTATCCACGTTTGTGAACTAAATGAATCATTGTTCAAATCTATCAAAGAAGCTTACAGCTCTGGCATAAAGACTCTGATAACTATAATGGAAAGTACCTCTCCACCTCCTGAATTGATCAATAGCCTACCTGAACCTATCTTGAAACCATACAAAGCCGGAAGGTTCACCATATGGGATGGTCTAGTATACTATAGGCATCAACATTCAAGTGTCATAGTCTTAACTAAGGATGACCATATCAAACATGTTCTGGCTGAGTGCCATGATAACTTCTCATCTGGTCATTTTTCTACTGATAGAACCTTGCATAAGGTTGAAAAACCTGCTTGGTGGGTTAATTGGAGAGACTCCACTATACAGTACATTACCAGTTATGAAACTTGTCACAATTCCAACAGGACTACTGGGAAACGGTTTGGACTACTGCAAAGGATTTCTGAACCCAAGAAAAGATAGGAAATAATCAATATGGACTTTGTGACTGGACTACCACCAGGAGGAGCCTATTCCTACACCTCAGTGTTAGTCATTGTGGATAGGTTCTCCAAGAAAGCAAAGTTCCTACCTAATAACAAGGAAGACACTGCTATGGAAGTTGCATTATTATTTTGGAACATACTCATTGCTGATGTTGAAGTTCCCAAGATTATTATCAGTGACAGAGATCCTAAATTCACCTCTGAGTTCTGGAGGAATCTACATGATATGCTTGGAACCACCTTAGCTTTCTCTACCGCTTATCACCCTCAAACGGATGGATTAGCTGAGTGGATGATTCAGACCCTGGAAGACATGCTCAGGAGATTCTGTGGCTTTGGACTAGAGTACAAGAATTCTGAAGATTATTGCCACGATTGGGTTAGCCTTTTACCTGCACTGGAGATGGCCTACAACAGTAGCAAACACTCTACCACTAAGGAAGCACCTTACATATTGGAAAGAGGATGGATTCCTAGATTAACCAAGGATAACCTTAATTACCAGCTAACCAACATTCACCCTACATCACTTGATTTCAAGAAGATGATAGATGAAACCAACAAACATGCTGTAAAATGTGTCCAGGATGCTGTGGAGTATAACCAGCAAAGATGGGATAAAACCCATCAGGAACCTGATTTCAAGATTGGTGATCAAGTCTTGATCTCTACCACTAACTTTACCAACTTGGATGGAAACAGGAAGCTTAGACCAGCTTTTGTTGGACCTTTCACCATTAACAAACTTCATGGTAAAAATGCGGTGGAAGTAATCCTGAGTGATGAGCTTTCTAGGAAACATCCAGTCTTCCCAGTAATCCTCATCAAACACTACCACCCAAGAAACAGAGAATTCACTCCTTCACCTGCAATACCTGTTACAGAAGAACCTGAAAAGGACAAAGGTAAAATTAGCAAGATCCTTAAGGATAAGAAAGATAGGATCAATGGAAAAGACGTCAGACTCTACCTGGTTAGATACAAGGGAGAATCAGCTGATAAAGATGAATGGTTGCCTGAACATAATATCCGTGATGGACCTATACACCTGAGGAACTACAGAGCCAGCAGGAGGCATTAACCCAAAATGTTTTTCTGATATAGACATATCTTGAAGTGGGGGAATGTCAGCTTGCTACTATGTACAGAGCAACCTGTCAATAGCAACACAAAACTATGAAAAATAAGAATATCTCAATCAACAAAATAAGGAGTGAGAAATCCATAAATATTATTACAGAAATGGATTCCTCACCCAAAATTAGGTAGGGTCACTCACTGACCCCACCCTTGAATTCCAAGTCCTTATATTTTTAAAATAATTGATAGGAAAAGTACTAAAAATTACAATACCTGTATGGCACTTTCTGGCCATTCTAAAATTTCACACGTATTTTCACGTATAGGGTTTACACCTAAAATTCACTCAGAATTGAGGTGTTGTGTATATTTTAGGAGTTACACGTGGAAATGTGTTATGTAACAATTCCTGCGCGCAGCCCCGCATCATTACATAACCCTACGTACTAGCAGCAGCAGGACCCCGCATACTAGAGACCAGCACGCAGCTGATTCTGCCACGCACGCCGCAGATCCTACCCTGTGCGCATCTGTACTACTTATCCCCGCGCCTAGATCAGTTGTGACTAATCTGAAAACCAGGTACCGCTCAGAAGAGCTACAACCTAGGTAGGGTGGCCTAGCATATGTAACAGACGGACATAAGCATTCCTTATGATCTAAGAAGATCAAAACTTAAATAAAATTAATGAAAATTAAGTTTTAAACATTTTTTAATAATAAATCAAAGATCAAAGACTACCACGTAAATCACTGATCTTGATCTTTGAAGACCACAAAACACTACAAGAAGTGTTCATAAAAATTATTGAAAATTATCTAAATAATCAGCAGATGACGGAAAATTAGTAAAAATCCACATCTGCACGCTTTAAAGCAATATCAATAGTACAAATGAAGGATGAGTACAGAATGATCAAATTTACGCCATAACAGATTGACAGATCCTGTGGCTAAAATAGTACAGAAATCCAGCAGATCTAAGGACAGCTAATTGACAGCATCAAGCGGACGTTCTAATCTTTCCCTGACTGGCTTTCCAGCCTCAGCCCATGAGCAGAACCCTCTCTACTTTCCCTGACAATACCAAAATCACCCCAAAAGGTATTTATACAGACCTCTTTTGGATCCAGAAGAAGTTAATCAGTTTTAACAGGAATTTTTTTAGTATCAATCAGACACGGTGTCATTGTTAATCATGTGCTTATATGAAGATAAGCAAGTGATTTATGACTTAGTCTGTAGTATTATTACTTACCCTTATTAAACCAATCAACCATTGAAGTTTAGTGAAGCAATCTACCCCATCTGCTCTGAAACCCTTCCAATTATTCCAGGATTTTGGTGGTAAAAGTGCTCAGAGTGAGTGTTACCCTTCCTGTCTAGGCTGTTTGTGCTGTTAAGCCCAGCCACCAGTGGAATAATTCCTTTCTAAGGCACCCATATTTATTCCAAGGTTCTTAAAAACAGCCTAAGGAGGCCCCTTGAAGAGAGGTTGCTAGTCTGTTAAGATCCCCAGTAGTATAATACTGTGGCCCTTCTTTTATATTATATTGAAAACCATCTACTACAAAACCAATTAAAACTTGCAACTGCTCTTATTTGAGCTTCTAAGCGTTTATTATTGGAATAATAATTATTATTATCATTCCAGCATTTTTATCACTTTCTGTAGCTAAAGGACTGCAAGGTTCCTGGTATCAGAGAGCTGACAATGAATCCAATGGAATGAAACATATTGTTCTTCCATAAGTATCAGCTATTATTTGACCCATTCCAAGCTTACAAAGCCAATTTGAAGAGGTAAAAATTTCATTGATGTCATCAAAATCAAGTCTTTGTTCTATCTTTTCAACATATTTACTGCCCCCAAGGATCTTAGAATATCACTCCTTGTTTTTCCTTAATATTTCAAGCATTTCTTTCAAAACATTAAACAATTCATCCTCATCATACCCAAGTGATTTAGCCATGACTCTAAAACCCCAATTTCCATCACCAAGTGGAATAAAAAATTAGTCTATTTAAAGGAATAACCACTCACCAAAGATGAGCTTTTGTTTGAATCCTCCGTTGCATGTGCTTCATCCTTCCAAAAGGAATCGGATTCCAACTGCACCAAAACTGATGAACTTTCAGTCTATTCCACTGAGCTATGAAATTCAGATGAAAAGCCTGACTTGGACTATGAATTTTTCTGCATGAATTCATTAAAACCAAAAAAAAACCTTTCACAAAAGAAAACACTTGCAATCATTTGTCTTTTCTTCTTTGGTGCCCTTCTACTTTTCTTTTCCTGCTTATGTTCCTTTTCAAATTCTTCAAATCAAGAAGGATCTTGCCAAATCAAGAAGGATCTTGCAGGGTACCTGTCATTTGTGGATGGCCTCTGCTTGATTGCCAGACTCTAGTTTCAAGTCTTGGCTTTGATCAATAATTGGCTGTCTCCTTCATCAAGTGCTTCAACAGCCCCCAATAATTTTTTACAGCATGATTCAAGATCATTGCATTGAGCTTCTCATGTAACTGAGAATTGTTGAGAAGTTCATCAATATCAAACGTTAAAAATTCAAAAGCATCAATTATTAGTCAAGTCAGAATCATCATTTTAGTCAAGTAGGAATCATCATTCAAAAAGCATTTATCAAAAATAATTGATCAAAAAGTGATTTGAATAATCCAACTTAAACCAACTTACAGAACTAGAAGTACAAGGGTCATAATCCAACCTCCACTGAGGATGAAAATCTTCAGGAACAGCAGAGCCTCTTGAAACTACTAGGTCACCTATTCGGTGGGAACAGGGAAAACCCATAGTCATTGAGTATGAATTGGTGCACTCTTCCCACTCATGGTTCCTGTCAGCTTTCTGATACCAGGAACTTTGCATTCCTTTAGATAAAGCAAATGATATTGGTGTTTGAATATAAATAATTCCAAGAAAACACCTAAAATGCTCAAAATTGTTGGTTAAAAGCAAATGCAAAGTCTGGAGTAGTTGGCTTGGTTAAAATGATTAAAATATATTATTCAAGAGCGGAAAAATTTCATGAAAAACATGGGATCTCTATTGAAACAACCTCCCTTCAAGGGGCTCTTCTGATCCATGTAAAGACCTTGGGACAATGAGGTCCTAGATGATTTACTAAAAAGGGGTTTACTCAAGGGGAATGGGTGGACTGGCTGTCTCAAAGCAATCACACCTGAAAGAAAGTAGGAGATAACTTACTAATTTAAGCAGGCACTCCAAGATTCTTGCAGAAATTCACAGTTGAAAGGGTCTCAGAACAATTATTGGGGATTTTCCTGATATTCTTCAGTGAATTAATTGTGGTTTTAGAATTAACAGTTATAATATCAGACTAGGCCATAAATCACTTTTTTATCTTATATAAACACTTGATTACAGATGGCAAGGGGTCTTGATTGATTACTTGAAAATTACTGGGGTTTAAATCATCCAAAGAGGGCTGTTTATATACCTTTTTGGGGTAATAAGACCTTCTCAGGGCACATAGAGAGGTTTTTGCTTCTGGGCTGAGGCTAGAAAGCTGGCCAAAGTTATTTTGGAACATAGTGTTAGTTCTGTCAACCTGCTAGCCCTGCTTGTGTCATATTTCTATGTGATATAATTTTCAGAAACTGTTTAAATGTTAATTTTTTATTTTCACAGTTCTGGCATATTTATTTATTTTGTATTACTTCCTTTTGAGTTACATGGGAAGTGGTAGTTATTTGTAGATTATACACTATCTTCTGCACATTTTGGTAATTTTAAATAATTTATAGGTGAACTTCCTGGTATGTTTTGTGATTCATAAAGATTTGACAACCTTCATCATTTTTTCCCTTAATTTATTTGCTTTATACTTTGAATTTAAGACTTTTTATTCAATATTCAGAGGTCTCAGGCATCCCTCTATCCTTCAGTCAGGCTTTTACATATTCATAATGTATGCATGCAGGTTGTAGCATGTTCCTGTGGTACCTGGCTGTCAGGATTGGTGCAGTTTTTTTTGACATGCGCAGGCTTGACAGCTGCTAGCAGAAATCCATCAACCGCAGCCAGCAGTCATTTTTCATGCAGGTTTCTTGACAGTTGCCTACATATTGAGTTTCAGGCATGTATAACCTTGCTGTATGGATGCAGGGCTGCGCACAGGAATTGTGATACAACACAAATACACCTGTAGCAACTAAAATATACACAACAACTGAATTCTTAGTGAATTTTAGGTGTGAAACCTATACATGAAATTACATGTGAAATATTAAAATGGCCAAAAAGTGCCATGGTCGTGCTGTGGTCTTTTGGTCATTATCTTTCAAAATTACTTAAAAATATTAGGAGTTTGAATTGAATGGTTGAGTGAACCTACTGGGTGAGGAATCCAAATTTGTAATAATATTTCAGTATTTCTCACCCCTTTTTTTTCTGATTTATTTCTTTTTTTAATCAAATTTGACAAGTTTCTCTGTGCAAGCAGCAAGCTGACAGTTCCGCTTCAAAATCTCTAATTGACCACCAACAAGTTTGATTGCTTGTAAAGACACCTTATATCCCAATGTTAACATTTCAGTAGGACAAAATATTCCAATCTTTATTTGAGATTTGTAAAGGGCAGCCTGAACCAATTTAATTTGATTGGAAACTGTGCCCTCTAGGTTTTGCCAAAAATCCAACATGTTTCCCATAGAGTTTGCAAGGTATTGTTTGAGAATAGCATGGGCCCCTTCAACCCAAGATTTTGTTTTATTTCCAAATTCTGGGTTTTTGCAAGTCCAATCCTTTACAAAGGTCTCTTTGATACAGAAGATATTATGATCCATATACTCAAGTATATCCTCACAGTCTGAAAAAAAAACACTTTATACAAGTCATAATGTACGCAAACCAAAACTAGGACAATTAACAGTAGAGGCAGTGATTTGGAAATTACTCTAATTTCTGCATCATTGACCTCTAAATCCTCCTTGTTTTTTGAGGCCCCATACTTAGCCCACAGAGACATAAAGCTTTTCCACCCTTCAACATCATTATCAAAGCACACTTTACAGTTTTCTTGTATTTTTTTAGAAAAGTGCCATTGTTTCAGCTTGCTACTATGTACATAGGAACCTGTCAAAGTAAAAGAAGAAATATGATAGAAAAAATTAAATAAGAAAAGTAAAATTGACTGAAGAAGGAGTGAGAAATCCATGAATATTTTTTTCAGAAATGCATTCCTCACCCAAAATTAGGTAGGGTCACTCACTGACCCCACCCTGGAAATCCAACTCCTTCTATTTTCAAATAATTAAATAAAAAAGGGACCAAAAGCCACAACACCAATATGGCACTTTCTGGCCATTTCAATGTTTAACATGTATTTTCACGTATAGGTTTTACAACTAAATTTCACTCAGAATTGGAGTGTTGTGTATATTTTAGGAGTTAAACTTGGACATGTGTTATGTCATAATTCCCGCGCGCATCCCTGCATCCTTACACAAACCTACTTACCTGTAGCTACAAATTACCACATACAGAGGTCACATGCCCAGCTAATTTTGCCATGCACGCGGCAGATCCTACACTGCGCGCATCTGAATTGACTGATCCCTGTGCCTGGATGTCAGCTCTCTGATAACAGGAACCTTGCAGTCCTTTAGCTACAGAGAGTGATAAAAGAATTTGGAGCAATAATATTCCAAATAATAAACACTTTACGGCTCCAATAATTGTATGGTAAGAGCAAGTGCAAGGTTTAATTGGTTTGGTTATAAATATTTCAAATATAATATAAAAAGAGGGGCCACAGTAATATACTACTGGGGGTCTTTGCAGACTTGGCAACCTCTCCTCAAGGGGCCTCCTTAGGCAGTTTATAACCTTGGAATGAATATGGGTACCTTCTAAGGCCTTATCCACTAATTTGGGAGGGAAAAACAGCACAAAAACCCAGAGCAGGAAGGGAAAAACTTACTTGGGAAGTAATCCACAGAAATCCTGCAAAGATTCAGGTAAGAAGCTTCAGAACAGATGGGGTTGGTGGCTGGTTCAAACTTCTGGTTGTTGATAGTTATTTAGAAAATAATAATAATAATACTTCAGACTAGATCATAAATCACTTGCTTTCTTCTTGATAAGCACTTGACTAACAATGACACAATGTCTTATTGATAATAATAATATTTCTGATAACTGATGGATGATTGGGAACAGAAGGGCAAAAAGAGCCTGTTTAAATATTCTTTTTTGGGTGCTTGAGGGCCTCTAGAAGGGGTACTAGCCATGGGCTGAGGCTAGGGGGGCAGTCAGGGCAAGATTGGCACGTCCTCAAGGTGCTGTTAGCCTGCTGGCCTTAGATCTGACAAGGAACAGCTCCTTTTTAGCTGCAGGATCTGTTAATCAATAGATTAGTCATTTTGCTGATCCTGCACTGATCCTCAATTTGTACTGTAAGTACTGGTCCAAAGTGAGCAGACGTGGATGTTTATTGATTCTGCATCGTCTGCTGATCCTGTATGTAATTTTTAATAATTTTTACAACCACTCCTTATGTAGTTTTGCGGTCTTTGAAGGTTCTGATCAACTCATGTTGTGGTGAGTCTGGATCTTTATTTAATTAATAAAAAAATACTAAAAATTAGTTAATAACTAATTTTAATTGATTTTTAAGGTTTTTAAACTATAATCTATGCTTGTGTGGTAGCTTTACATATGTAGTGTAGATCCTACTATATTGTAGCTCCTCTGAGCGGTACCTGGCTGTCAGACTGATCACGGCAGGAGGCGCGGGGATCAGTCCATTCAGATGCGCGCGGGGACTGATCTGCTGCTCAGATGCGCGCGGGGGACTGGTCCGCTGCGCGCATGACTAGGTCACGGGATTACCTGCGCAGGAGTTCAGTTGCGCGGGATTCCAGCGCTGTAGGGAAGCGGGGCTGCGTGCGGGAGTTGGCGTACGCGGGAGTCCAGCGCTGTAGGGACGCAGGGCTGCGCGCGGGGGTTTGCGTACGCGGGAGACCAGCGCTGTAGGGACGCGGGGCTGCGTGCGGGAATTGTGACAAAACAAAATTCCCTGTGTAACTCCTAAACTATACACAACACCTGGATTTCAACTGAAATTTAGGTGTGAAACCTATACATGACATATCATGTGAAATATTAAAATGGCCAAAAGGTGCCATACTGGTGCTGTGGTAATTTACCATTTTCTATTAAATTAATCAAAAAATATAAGGAGTAAGAATTCAAGGGTGGGGTCATTGAGTGACCCTACCTTATTTTGGGTGGGGAATCCATTTCTGCAATAATATTTATGGATTGCCTACTCCTTCATTTTATAATAATTTTATTTATTTATTTATTTATGTTCTTTTTATTTTTTTTAATATTATTATTGTTGTTGCTTTGTCAGGTTGCTCTGTGCTAAGTAGCAGGCTGACACTGGATCAGTGGTGACAAATCTGACAACCAGGTACCGCTCAAGATAGCTACAACCTAGTTAGGGCTATCTGGCATATTTAATAGCCTGAAATATGCATTAGTAATAGTCTAAAAACTAAAAAACTTAAATAAAATTAATAAGAAACTAAGTTTAAGTATTTTTTAATAATAAACCAAATTTCAGCTTGCTACTATTGCAGAGCAAGCTGCAAAAGTAACAGATATAACATAAAAATAATAATAAGACAATTGACCTAAGAAGGAGTAGGAAAACCATAAATATTATTACAGAAATAGATTTTCCACCCAAAATTAGGTAGGGTCACTCACTGACCCCACCCTTGAAATCCAACTCCTTATATTTTTAAATAATTAAGGAAAGAAAAACCAAAATACTACAGCTCCATTATTGAGCTTTTTGGCCAATTAAATATTTAACACACATTGTCACATATAGGTTTCACACCTAAAATTCAGTCAGAATTGAGGTGTTGTGTATATTTTAGGAGTTACGGGCAGAAATGTATTTTGTCACAATTGCCGCTGTGGTGTCAATTTATAGACACAGATTGGGAACTGCATCGCGGCTGCGCGCTCAGAATTGGGGGCAAGCGGGCTCAGCATTAGGGTATGCGGAGTGCTCAGCAGCAGCGGCTTTTTGGCTCTGCACCTGGTGGACGGGTTGCGCTAAGCATCAAATGCAACGTGGGCAGCGATCCGCCCCGGAGATCCAATTCAGAAGGTAGTGCGCTTGACTAGGTTTGCGGGCGTGCCGGTTTGGATACGTAGGGGCAGAGCAATCCGCGGGCTATGAAGGAACGGATGAGCCCGTGCGCAAGCGCGCGGATCATGCCGGATATTACCAAAAACCCACAACTGGCGCGGACAAATGGATATGGACAGGCGCGGGGGGCTCCAAGTAGGGCGCGGTGCAAGGACCGCGTCATGAGAAGGACAAACCGGATGGACAGAACGGCGTACGGACGATGGGGGAGTTTGGTACAGAGGAGGTGGGGAGAGTAGGCTAGGGTTTCTGTTTTGAGATTGTTTTCTGTTTTGTTGTCATACTGTTATTTGCGCGTGTACTTAGGTTAGGGTTGAGAGGGAGGACTTATCCTCACTCTCAACTCCGGGTTGGAGGAGGAGGCATCATTGAGAGATGCTGAAGAGGGAAAACACATCATCAGATTGAATCACTCATCTCACCAGGAGATTAAGGGAACTCATACCGGATACACATCCAGGTGGAAAGTTCTTAGGATTGAAGGATTGGCAATTTTTCTCTCTACTTTTCTTTATCTCTTTATCTCTTTATTTCTATTTCTCATTTAAGTGCGACTTTGGACATCCTCATCTCCTTTCAAACACAGGGAACCGTTAACTTCCAAACCTTGGGACAATTATAGGGGGATAACCTTTATTCTTTCCACACCACACGCAGCCGCGGCAGCCGATGCACCCCTGCGTGGCTGAGATAAAGCCTTGTCACTCTTTCAAGGTTTTTTACGCAGCCCCGGGCCTCTGACAAGTATGCCGCTGCGGAACTACGGGTTGAAAGAGTGACAGGCGGCCTGAGAGGCTCATTTACTGCGTAAACAGGCTACAACATACACAGGAACTTTCTACATATGTAATAAATGTTCCCATGCATAGTAGACTGTCTAAAAATACATAATATTTTATAAAAATACATAATATTATATAAAAATACATAAATAATCCTTACACTTATTTTTTATTTAATATAAAGCAAAGTACCAAGAATGTCAAAAATAAGACAATGACAAAATCTAAAAATATATTAAAATACTTTAATATACTTTTATGAGAATTGCTAGAGATCAATATCTTTGTGACATACTAAGAAAAATAATGATGTAAAAATATTACATGAATTCACATGACCTATATTTTTAAGTAATTATCTTAGTAAATCAACTGGAACTTAAAAATAAAGATTAAAATCAATATTATGACTTTTACTCCAGTTATATAATACATAATGAGAACCTACCTGACATCCAGATCTCTGTAGAAATGTCTATAAATATAATTATTAAATTAATGGGAACATTTACTAAGGATAATTAATTAAATAATACATAAATAGGACAGATTAGTGTTATTCACACATCCTAATGTCTATTATAAGGTGGAATAATTCCCATACCCTGAGGAATTAGACGCTCCCCGTGCTATAGCTACAAGGAAACATGACAGAACACATGAAAGGCTACCTCTGGTTACCCTTCTAGCCTTAGTGTCCGTCCCTTTGAGCACCTACAACCCTCAGAAGGACCACATTGGGACTCCAAAAGCTATAAATAAAGAGCTCTTTTGAGGATATTCATGGACAGAGACCCAGTTATATTCATATAAAGATGCCGTGCCAAGGTAATCAAGTACCTATAAGAGATAAGTAAGTGATTTATGGCAATTTTTGATCAGTAGTATCCATCCTCAACCTCTTTTTATCAATTAAAACTGCTGAGCAACCTTATAAACCCCAGTATACAGGTTTAACCCATCAGTACATGTCTCAAACAGATACCCAAAGGATTTAATAATATACAAGTAAGTGTTATTATCCTTTCTCTGTTGTGGTAGCTTGGCTACAAGGCCCTACCACTCCATTGTGTATTTTATATACATATTATCTTTGGGTAAAATATTCTTTAAACTAAAGAGCCCAAAGTAACCAGGACTACGTGTTTTCATACTGAAATCCCTGAAGAGAGGTGTTAAAGATCCCCAATATAATTGTGGCCCCTCTATAAATATTTAATAATCAATTTATTCATATTGATTCAAAACAATAAACAATAACCAAACCACTTAACCTTGCAATAAGCTTAATCCAAATATTCTACGGATTTTTGCTGCATTTATTAAATAATATATTTATTATTTACTCTATCACCTCTGGTAGCTAAAGGATAGCAAGGGTCTTGAAATCCAGGAGGCTGACACCAAAAATTGAGGATTACCATGTAAATCACTTATCCTGATCTTCAAAGACCACAAACCAATACTAGAAGTTGACTCATCATAAGAATTATTAAAAATTACCTGCGTGTTCAGCAGATGATGAAAAATAAGTAAAATTCCACATCTTTCCACTTTAAAACAATATTAATAGTACAAATGAAGGATGAGTGCAGAATTATCACATTTACTCGATAACAGATTAACAGATCCTGTGGCTAAAATAGCACAGAAATCCAGCAGATCTTATGTAAGCTGATTAACAGCACAAAGTGGAAGTGCTAATTTTGCCCTGAATGGCCTGCAAGCCTCAGACCAAGATCAGAACCCTCTCTATGCACCCTGAGAAGCTCATAGTCAACCCAAAAAGGTATTTAAACAGACCCCTTTGGGCCTATTATTCATCATCAGTTTACCAGGAATTATTATTATCAAGCAGAAACCGTTTCATTGTTATTCAAGTGCTTATAAAAGAGATAAGCAAGTTATTTATGAGTTAGTCTGTAGTATTATTATTTGTTTCTTGAGAACCAATCAACCCATTGAAGTTAGTCAAGCAAATCTGCCCCATATGCTCTGAAACACTTCCTATTATTGCAGGACTTTTTTGGTAAAGTGCTCAGAGTGAGTGTTTCCCTTCCTGTCTTGGCCATTGTTCTGTTTTTCCTGGTCATATCAGTTGAATAAGCCCTTTATAAGGCACCCATCTTCATTCCAAGGTTCTTAGACTGCCTAAGGAGGCCCCTTGAAGAGAGGTTGTTTGTCTGTAAAGAACCCCAGTAGTATAATACTGTGGCCCCTCTTTCATAAAAAATTGAAAACCCTTTCAACCAAACCAATTAAACCTTGCACCAGCTCTTAACATATTTATTTTTTGAGCTTTTTACGTGTGTATCATTGGAATACTTTTATTATTATTATTTTAGTATCTTCTATCACTCTCTGTAGCTAAAGGACTGCAAGGTTCCTGGTATCAGAGAGCTGACACATTGACAGCACTCTCTTGTTGACTCAGGGAATATTTGTTCTAGAGAACGCATCAAAGCTTTTTGACAGTCCGTCACAAAGTCTTGGGGAAGTCTGTCATGATCATAAGCCAACTCCTTTAGCGCATTTACAGAACAACTTTAGAACTCAAATGTTTCTCTTGTCATAAAAACAAGAGCTTTTGTGAAAGTTTTATGGTTGGAATTAATTCCTAAAATGTGCAATAGGGGGATTGTGTACTTATTTGTCTTATAAGTGAAATCCATATAGATATGATGAAATTGCTTGCAAAGCTTTAATGACTTGGGGTGAGCCAAGAATAAAGCCTTCAAGTGACCCTCTCCACTGAATTTTTCTCAATGAACCCAACCTAAATTATCATGTTGTTCAAAGAGGACCTCCATAAACATTTTCCCCTTTAGTTCTTCTAGCGCTAACTTATGCTTAGTTTTATAGATTGTTTGGTCATCAACATATTTTCTACCATTGATTTTGCTCAATTTTCTTTTGAGTTGAAGTGTATTGAGAACATCATTCATTCCTTCTTTTATATTTTCTAAGGCCACCCCAGAGATTCTCCTCAGGTGAGGATGCACTGAGGGGTTTGGAGATTTTTCATGATTATGTTGATCATTCTTGTAGGAGATTTGTCACAAGGTCTTGTAGGAGATTTGTCACAAGGGCTCTGCCTCCGTGTGACTAGCATGGATTAAAAACTTGCACCCAACCTTCTGTGTGAGAGTTTTACTTTCCCTTTTGTTGAGAAATTGCCCAGAGTACAAACCATGTCTATCACAGGCTAAATCCACATATTTATCACGCTTTGAGTTGAAAACAGTGAAAGCGCAACCATGCTTCATTTCCCATGTTTGACAATAAACTTGTGCCTCTTCCCTAGAAAAGCTCTCACAGGAGGTGGGGAAAGTGGATCTGTCATAGTTACATAGTCATAGTTACAGTTTCATGGTTTTATTGATTTCATGCACTCCATCAGTTTCAATCAAATGAATCAGCAAAATACCAGAGTAAAATGAAATGTTACTCACCACCAGAGGTAGTGTCCATTTGTGACACATTTTTCTCCTCAATTTTCACCCTTGATGAGGATAAAATTGGGGCTTCAAATGTTTCATTACCTGAATCCTTCTTTTCTGGAGCTTTTTTCATTGCACTAATGTAGTCCTTTAATGTGGTGTGGAAACAAAGAGAGTGAAAGTACCCTTGTTGTCCTCAAGTTTGAGAGTTACTGGTCCAAGCATCTGTAAGGAGGTTGGATGCAATGAGTTAAAGAGAGAGGGAGAGAGAGAGGAAGAACAATAAGATGAGTTCCTTGTTCCTTGTTCCTTCAATCCTTCCCATCCCTGTCATAAGACAATATCCAATGCCGTCCAATCCCAGGTTGAGGGTGCGGATTAAGTAACCTTCCCCTCAACCCTAACCTAGTTACAACCACAAGCAAACAAGAATAATGAAATAGAACCCCTAAGTACAGAACCCTAGCCCAAATCTATCCTTCCAACCCCATCCCATGACCCATATCCCATACCACTTACCTCATATCCATCCGTATTGCCCGCCTGCCATTACGTCCACCTGGTTCTTCCTTCTCATGATGCAGCCCTTGTGCCATGCCAAACTTGGAGCCCCCTGCGTATTTCCGCATCTGCCCAATGCGCCATTCCAGATATCCAGAGTACATCTGTGCATTGCAAGACACCCAATCCCTCCAACCCAGTCTGATCCACCCTGCGTCTCTGGATTCTGAGCCCATCTTGACTGCTGCTGAGCCCGCAGAGCGGCTTTCTGCGGCAAAGCCGCACCCATTTCTGAGCCACCGGCTACTGCTGAGCGGGAAGCACACAGCCAATTCCAACTTGCATCCATGAAAGAACACCACAGCAGCCATTTTAAAAGGAGGGCTTGCCACTGTTCCCATAATGCAAACAAATGCAATGCTACTTCAGTATTCAATCCAACTTTCAATTGAACAACTACCAAGTTTGCTCACTTTAAAGTTGAGAAAGATAAATTTTTTTGGATTTTTTATTTGCAGTTTCCTATAGTGTCACTTTAATTTCACTTGATTTCACTTTAATTTCACTTTATTTCACTATAGTGTCACTTTATGATTGCTAGATGTGGAAAAAAGTCCCACATACTAAGTGTTGATCCCAAATTTGGGTTGATGGAACCCAAATGTGGTCCATGGGGTACCAAAAAGCTTGGCACAACCCCAGGGGGGCTGTGTACAGGGGGTATACGCCCCCTGGGGGTTGTGCCTGTTTTAGACAACCCCTTGAGCATGTTTAGACACATGTTTTTGCCTGCTTGAAAATTTTTGCAACGTTTATGGGCCCCCACCTGTCCATTGAACTGTGTAGGGACCTTCATGACTCCCACACAACTGGGAGTTGTGAATTCAACATCAGCCTACAAAAAAAAAGAAATCACTAATCTTTTTTATATTTTTCAGTGGAATCCACATTTAAATTTGGTGATCTAATTGAGGAGGACCTGCTGCAGGATCTCCCAAACCCTGAATCCTTTGATTGGAGTCAGTATTTAATTGTAACTCACTAAGAACCCCTTGATTTACCCCCTGTCAGCTGGCTACAAAACATTACCAACTGACTGAGCCACAAAAAAATTAAATAAATAATAATAATAATAATACAAAAACAATAGTGTGAATTAAAAATTAGAATAAAATAAAATAAATAAATATAAAATTAAGTAGTCAGGGAATGAGGAATGTTATTTCAGAAATGAATTTGTTGCAATAAATTAGGTAGGGTCACCCACTGGCACCACCACCTACTTCTGACTCCTTCAGGTAGATCAGTGGATCACCCACATACCCCCCTCATCATTTCTGTGGATAATGTTTTTGAACCAAGAATTTGGTCAGAAACCCATAATTATGCATTGTTTGGGATTGATGGAGAAAAAGAATTTTTTTTTCAACAACCCCCCATGCAGCAGGGGCCCTCTGGACCTGCAGAGGGCACCAATAGTCAGCTCACAATGGGGGAGATGAAGCCGCAGTAAAAACTACCTGTGGCCCCGCTGGTACTTGTGCAACCCAATTTCAGCCCCACTGGTAGTTATTCAACCAACTTACTGCACCAACTATAGTTGCACAACCCACTTGTGGCCCCTCCAGTAGTTGTGCAACCCACTTGAATCCCTGCTGATAGTCACGCAACCGGCTAGTGGCACCTCTGGTAGTTTTTCAACTACTAGCAGAGTACCAAGGCAGTCACTACCAAATGCCAGCCCTGCTGGTAGTCAAGCAATTATCTTTGGTAAGCCCAGAAAAACCATTCAGGCCATTGCAGAAGGCAACCCACCAGCCTCCAAGAAAGCCCCAGCCAAAACAGAAACCTGGCTGTAGGGTAAACCATACACACCTTAAAGCCTGGTTTTACATCACATGGTGCCCAAATAGTGCCACCATGTGGTAGGGAACCACATGCAACAAGGCTATAAAAATTAAAATCTGGAAAAAGTGGGCCCTGTACCCTTTTCCAAAGTGTACTAAAGGTTGTCAAAGCCCCTTTAATGGGACCTGTAAGAAGATTCTGGACCCCAAAAAGGATCCTATTAGTTACTCTAACACCCTTGCAGTGTGCACAGAGGATACACAGGTGCCCAGCGTTGTGCAAGCCTACTCTCAAGGCACTAGGAACCCATAAAACACCCCTCCATCCCAGGTAACAAAACTGTATGTAACTAGTCACAACCAGGGGCTGACTGCATGCTTAAGTGACTGTAAATAGTTCAATATGGCCAAACTTGCCTAATACTTATAATATTTCTTTAAAAGAAGGCCTTTATAACATATTTTTAAGCCCTTGGCCTCAGGGTACCATGGCTTATATTTTATATGTTAATTAAAACCCACCCACTTGGCTGATACAATGAGGTCATTAAGGGCATGGAAACATGTATCAAGCCCTAATCATGATGAAATAGGGATTTCCAGACTCCTTTAATGGTCAGAGCAGGTACACACAAACACATCAATGGTTCCTTGGCCTCAGCACTAGCCTGGGTCACCTTCTTTTTTTCTTGTAAAAGACCTGTACCATGAGGAGGCCCAAGCAGTATAAATAAAGGTCCTTCCCCCAGCAATTTTTAGTTCATTCATTCCAGTCATAAATTCATTATAGCAGAAGATACCTATTTCCTCAGAAATAAAACCCTTATTAGAAAATAAGTGTGTGATCTTGGACTACTTTCTGATCATACTTTAGAAAAAAACGTTTGATTCCCCTTTTCTTTGTCAAATTATCAACAAATGCTTTTCAGTTTGCCCCAGTACCAACTTTCAGCACCTTTAAATCTTGAATATTGGCCCATTCCTCAACAATGAGTCATGTACTTGACATAGTAAGTGATCCTGTCAACTTAAACTCTTTTTGCATTTTTTGAATAAACCAATCACCAAGGAAGTTATCCACACCTTTTTTGAAAAGGATCATTATTTTCAGACTTATACAGAGAAACCTTTCAAAAGTAGATAAAACAAAATCAATAACAAAATAATTCATAAACTGCAGAAGGGGTAGGAAAACCAAAAATATTGATTATTTTTATTCCCAACCCAAAATTATTTTCTTTCACTGACTGAACCTTTCAGCTTACGTATTCCCAGAAAATTGTAGTCCTTTAGATACAGGAAGTGATATTGGTGTTGTAATAATAATAGTTCCAAGAAAACATGTAAACTGCTCAAAAATAATGATATGGAAAGAGAAAGTGCAAGGTTTGGAGTTTGTTTGGTTTAAAATGCTTTTGATATATTTTCAAAGAGGGTAGACAGCTCAAATCTGGGTATCTTCAAAAAAAAAAAACCTCTCTTCAAGGGCTAACTTTGTACCGTGTAAAGACCTTGGGACAATGAGGTCCCAATGATGCACAAAAGGGGTTGACTCAAGTGAATGGGGATTACAGGCTGTTTTCAGTACTCAAGCGTTGAGGCAAAGAGGATCCCACTTACTTATTTTAAGTATTGGATCAAGGATCTTCCAGAAATTAACAGTTAAAAGGGTCTCAGGGCAATATTTGGGGTTTTTGCTGATTTTCTTCAATGGAATTAATAATGGGGTCAGAATAAATAATTATACAAACAGCCTGAGGCCATATATCATTTTTTTATATCTTATAAACACTTGAGCACGGATGTAAATGGGTATGGATTGATATTAAAAATTCCTGGTGTTTAAAATATCCAATAAGGGCTGTATTTATACCTTTTGGGGGGTGAGGGAGTCTTCTCACGGCATGTATGGAGGTTTTTTCTTGTGGGATAAGGTTAGAATGCTGGCCAGGGTTATTTTGGAATGCATTATTAGTGCAGGCACTCAGCTGTACTTGCTAGTGTCTTTTTTCATGTGAAATAATTTTCAGAACTTAATCAAATGTTGATTTGTTAATTCTGAAGTTTGGAAATATTTCCTGATTTATACCATATTTATTTAAGTGAGGTATTCAGAGGTAGGCACCATTAGATTCTCTATCAAAGTTTGAGTATTCCAGTGATTTTTATGAATTTTTATGTCCACTCCTTGGGTATTTTTGTGGTCATTGAACATTGATTGATCTCATTTTTTTTTGGTGACTGACATTATCATTATATATGATTTAATGTCTTAGTTTCTGAAATTTAAATGTTTTTATTTCACTTTCAGAGGTTTCTAACTGTCCTCTATTCATCTGTGTGGTTTTTACGTATGCATGTTATATGCATATGTATTGTAGAAGTATCCTGTTGTACCTGGTTGACAGAAGTTGCTAGTGGACCTTGGTGCATGCATCCTTTGACAACTACGGTCAGGAATCTGATTCCTGCAGCCAGATTCCTGTTGAATGCGGTAATTATGGCCTTCATCCTCATTCTGAGTGACATGTGTGTGCATCTTGCATCATATGCATGCAAGGCTGTGCGCAGGAATTTTGACAGAACACAAAACTGGCTGTAACTCCTAAAATACATACAAATTCTCAATTCTGAGTGAGATTTAAGTGCAAAACATATATGTGAAAATAATTGTGAAATATTGAAATGGCCAAAATGTGCCATAGTGATTTTGTGGGCTTTTGGCCATTTTTATTTTCAATTATTTAAAATACCAAGGAGTCACATTTCAAGGCTGAGGTCAGTCAGTGACCCTACCTAATTTTGGGTGAGGAATTCATATCTGTAAAAGTGTATATGTATTTCCTGCTCCTTCTATATTTATAAAATTATTTCTTTATTTTTCTATTTTTTGAAATGTTGCTCTGTAAATAGTAGCAAGCTGATGTTCCAAGATATGTATATATCTAAAAGAAAAAACTTTGGCGCTCACTGGCTTTTATTGTCTCTCAGGTTTATAGATCCATCTGGAATGTTGTTTTCTGGTAGAAATTCATCCTTATCAGCTTACTCACCTTTGTATCTGACTAGGTAAAGTTTGATGTCTTTTCCATTGATCCCTTCTTTCTTATCTTTAATGAACTTGCAGATTTTCCCTTTTCCTTCATCAAGGTTAGCTTCCACAGTTGTCAGCTTGCTACTATGTACAGAGCAACCTGTCATAGCAACACAAAAATATAAAAAATAAGAATATCTAAATTAACAAAAGAAGGAGTGAGAAATCCATAAATATTATTGTAGAAACGGATTCCTTACCCAAAATTAGGTAGGGTTACTCACTGACCCCACCCTTGAAATCCAAGTGTTACATTTTTAAAATAATTCAAAAGAAAAGTACTAAAAATTACAACACCAGTATGGCACCTTTTTTGCCATTTTAACATTTCACACGTTTTGTCACGTATAGGTTTTACACCTAAAATTCACTCAGAATTGAGGTGTTGTGTATATTTTAGGAGTTACACCCGGAAATGTGTTATGTCACAATTCCCGCGCGCAGCCCTGCATCATTACGTACCCCTTTGTACTCATAGTAGCAGTTTTCCGCATACTAGAGACCCCCGCGCAGCTAATTATTCCACGCACATAGCGGATTCCACCACACGCACATCTGAACTGACTGATCCCCGCATCTGGATCCGTTGTGACTAATCTGACAACCAGGTACCGCTCAAAAGAGCTACAACCTAATTAGGGTTCCCTGGCATATGTAACAAGTTGAAATATGCATTAGTAATAATCTAAAAAGATCAAAAGTTAATTAAAATTAATAAAAATGAAGTTTAAAACATTTTTTAATAATACATTAAAGATCAAGGATTACCACGTAAATCATTGATTCTGATCTTTGAAGACCACAAAACACTACAAGGAGTGTTCATAAAAATTATTAAAAATTATCTACGTGATCAGCAGATCATGAAAAATTAGTAAACATCCACATCTGGTCACTTTAAAGCAATACTCATAGTTAAATGAAGGATGAGTGCAGAATGATCAAATTTGTGCCATCATAGATTAACAGATCCTGTGGCTAAAATAGTACAGAAATCCAGAAAATCTAAGGTCAGATGATTAACAAAAACAAGTGGACGTGTTAATCTTGCTCTGAAAGGCCTTCCAGCCTCAGCCCATGAGCAGAAAGCTCTCTACGCGCCCTGAGAAGCTCAAAATCACCCCAAAAAGGTATTTATAAAGACCTCTTTGGATCCATTATTCCAACATCAGTTTACCAGGAATTATTATTATCAATCAGACACTGTGTCATTGTTAGTCAAGTGCTTATGAAGAGTCTAAGAAAGTGATTTATGACCAATTCTGTAGTATTATTATTTATTTCTTAAAACTAATCAACCCTTGAAGTTTAGGCAGGCAATCCGCCCCATCTGCTCTGAAACCCTTCCTATTATTGGAGGATTTTTGTGGTAAAGTTCTCAGATGGATTGTTTCCCTTCCTTTCTAGGCCAGTGTGCTGTTATGCCCGGCCATTAGGGGAATAAGCCCTTTCTAAGGCACCCATCATCATTCCAAGGTTCTTGAACTGCCTAAGGAGGCCGCTTGAAGAGATGTTTCTTTGTCTGTAAAGACCCCCAGTAGTATAATACTGTGGCCCCTCTTTTATAAAAAATTGAAAACACTTTAAAACAAACCAATTAAAACTTGCAACTTCTCTTATTATATTATTTATTTGAGCCTCTAAGCATTGATTTTTGGAATAATTATTATTATTATTATTCCAGTATTTTTATCACTCTCTGTAGCTAAAAGACTGCAAGGTTCCTGGTATCAGAGAGCTGAAAAATGGGGTTCTGGCTGGGAAATATCCTCAGATAATTAATCTTTGATTATTTATTCCTTGGACCAGTCTATTTTTTTAAAAATAAGTTAAAATACTTATAACACATATTTTTGATTATTTGTTTCTCTAGTGGATCTTAAGACCAACGGAGAATTGATCAATTATTATTTGAACCTTCTCAAAAAGAAAAAAGAATAAAAACTCCTTAACTTTGTCCCTGTTATTATAACTTCTGAGCAAAAACAAGAGAAATTGCTTTATTGTAAACCACAGGTTATAAAGGAAAAAGAACTTGAGCTTGAAAGAAATATCAATTTCAATTCTTTATTAAGGCAGCATAAACAGTGGAAAATTTATCAAAGGAAGCTTTATATTTATAAACTAAATAATGCTGAAGATAAAGAAAAATCCAAAATTAATAAAAGTGATTATTTTTCTAAAAATATCATCTTACCATGTAAAAATACAAAAAAATACTAAACTTACATTTTTTGTTTTTATCCATCTCAGTGGATGTTGTTTTTGTTTATCTCATTGACCAGGACCTCCTAGAGGACATCCCAGAAAGTGTAACCTTGGACTTACCCTTGGATTTATCCCAGGATCTGATTGGAACTCACTCAGACCCCATTGGAACACCACCCAAGGACAGTTGTGATCCCAACCAAATGTTGGTACCCTTGAATTTAACTTTAAGTAAGTTAAAATAAATATCAAAAATTATTAAAAATATAAATACTCAAAAAATATTATTTTTTATACTTTTAAGTCTTTTCTCAAAAAGTTTTGACAAAAGAATTACTCATTTTTTTGGTGCTATATACCAAAACAGGCGCAACACCTGTGCAACAGGTAGAGCCCCATTGTATGGATCTCTGCCCGGAGGAACCCATATGCGCAAGGACTCCAGTTGCAAGCGCAACAAGGGGGCTCAAACCCGTAACCATAGGGTCACGCGGGACAACAACAGCAATGACCCTGGCCACCAACTTGACCAATAGACCATTGGAGAAAAACCCTCTTCCAAATGTGTTATCCCAGGAGGATACGGGTCCTCCTATGCCACCCCAGCTGGACTCAACCAAGGAGGAAAGAGTCAAGGTATTAGTGAAAGAACACATGAGCTATTGGGAACAATTCAAACTGGCTCAGACCCAGGAAGATCAGCCAGGTATGAGAAGAGCTATTTTTCTGGCAAAGAAATCTCAGATTTCTCTGCAAAGGTTGATCCCAAAGAAAGAAGTTGAAGGCTATGTGCTGTCACACCACCACCCCACGTACTATAGGGAAATTTTTAGATGATTGTGAGCCCAAAGGAATACCAAGTGCAAGGGCAAGTGCAAATAGCAAGACCCAGTTGCAAAGTGCGAACTTGGTTATGCCACTCAACAAACGGTGAGATGAATGGAAAGTGTTCTGAAGAAGGAAACTCAACCTGAGTCCAATGTGATAACTAGGTTGCAGCCAAATGCGAGAACATATGAAATTAACTAACTGAGGAGACAATCATCAGGCAAGGGGATAGCCCTTATAAGGTAATCCAAAGTGACTAGATACAACCTGGTGATGAGCTAACTACAGGTGAAGCGGTGAGGCAATGAATGACAGGAACGGAATAGGAAATGAAGCAGTGGTATGGATCCGAGGTCTTAGCGTAAGTGTGAGACAATATAATCTGAGCGTACAATTGCATGACGAATTGAGATAAGAGCAAGTGACATTGAAGGTAATGCAAATGAGAGGTAATAGTGTATGCAGGGTAGGGACTAGTCCAATTGCAAACTATACAGTAGTGATGGCTTGGTTAGACGTAGATGCGAACTAACAAAAAATGCATGACCAAAGATGGAAGTCCAAGGCTGTTGATTGGCCAGGGAAGGAGATTGGATCTCATAATGGATAGTTGACCGGTATGGGTTTAACTGCAAAGTTGGAAAGTATATACTGAGTTGGTCGCCAAGATTGGAAGTTCAGCGCAAGCCAGAGGAAATAGCGGATTGCACCATTGATGTTGTGCTTTTATTTTTGTCACGCTTTTAGACTGAGGTAGATAGTACTGAGGAGAGGATATTTCAAAGTGGTGAAGACAATAATCCTTAAGTGCAAAGCGTGACAGTTGCCCGGGTATAGAGACGCAAGCTCCTGCAAGCGTTCAGGTAAATTTTCCCATTGATCTTAAGTTGTTAATTATTACTGTATACCCTTTATACGTTACTTAATTTATTACCCAATAGAAAAATTTTTATAAAAATGTGGTCATCGTCATCCCGCCGTTGCAAAAACTGTATTTGCCGCAACAAGCGTTGTATTCCCAGTACTGCCGTCCGAGGTCTTTGAGGCAAATGCAAGCAATGTTGCCTTTGCAAGGTGGCGTGCAACTTCCCTATAAATGTCAAGTTGACTGTCAAGGGTCCTTTGGAATCATCAAGGGAGATGCAAAGTTGTAGGTCCGCGCCAAGGGTCAATTAAAAAATACCACCATTGCCGGAGATCAAATACTTGGGGATGTGAGTTCCTGGTGAGTACTAATCAGGAATAACTAATGAACTTGAAATAGTAACTAATTATTTGCTTGTTTTCTAGTGTTGCCTTGTTTTCAAAGATATACTAATAACACACCACCACCACCACCACCTTACTGGGGGCCGCCAACAGAAAACCCGGGGACCCAGATGAATGCCATGGTGCAAGGCAAGGTATCCGGTGCAGAACCGGTAGGAGTTATCACCGAGGAAGCAAGGGAGGAAGAAAACACAGCAGAACGAGAAGGGGAAAATGGAGGAAAAGGAAGTGGAGAGAACAAAGAGGAAGCGGGTGAATTGGAACAAGGAAATGAAGGAGATGGAAGGGAGGAATTGACTGGGACTGAAGGAATGGAGGGCAAAGGAGAAGCGGATCCGGTGCAAATCGTTTTGCCGGTCAAAACGGATGCGAGGCGCCTGACAGAGGATATTGGAGAAGGCATGTTGGGTGGCCAAAGGAAGAGAGCCTATGAAGAGCTCTTGGAGGAAGGTGGATGGAATGCTTGGCCAAAGCAAGCTTGGGTTGCGAGATGCAAAGAGATTTTCAAAAGGCACATTGTAACAGAAGTGCTGGTACTTCAAAGAATGTCCGCATTGATCAACCATGAAGACCTTGATACCTTTTGGTCCATGGTTGCAGAATTGACGGCAAATTGGGAGGATGCAGAAAAAGAGATAAAAGAAACTTTGTAATTTTAATGTATATATTTTTTTTTTTATGATAAGTGAAAATGAAGGGAAAAATGAGAAAAGAATAAAACAGTGAGATGGAGGAATTAAATGATGAAATGATGGTGAAATAAGATAAGTTTTAATGAGATGGAATATGGGATGGAATGTGATTAAGTAAGATAAATGTAAAATGGAATGAAATGGGATTGGATGGGATGAAATGTGGAGTGGAATGGAATGGAATTGGATGGGATGGAATGTGGAATGGAATGAATTGGATGGAATGGAATGTGGAATGGAATGTAATGGAATTGGATGGGATTGAATGAGGAAGAATCATGATTGCCAAGGTTTGTGAGGGTAGCTTGCATGGAATTCTTGAATCAGATTGGGTGAATTGCAAAGGTGATGGGCTGGTTCCCACAAGGTGCAATCTTTGTTGGACTGGAAGCCAGACCATTTGACAAGGTATTGAATTTTTCCTTTGTGTAACCTGGAATCCAGAATACGGCTTACTTCCCACTCTTGATGATCAAGGACAGTGACCGGTTCAGGAGGGGGATGAGTCTTGCCTGGGTATAGGACTCGAGCTGGCTCTAGGAGAGACACATGAAAGACTGGGTGGATACCTTGCCATTTTGCAGGTAAAGTAAGTTTAAAGGCGTTAGGGGAGATGACTGATTCTACTTTAAAGGGACCAAGTTTTCTTTTGAAGAGTTTGCGAGTTGGGCAAGTACTGCGAATGTTGCAAGCATCAAGCCATACTTGATCTCCTACTGCAAAGGTTGGAGCCAAAGTGCAAGATTGGTCTGCTTGCTCCTTATAGCACTGGTTTGCTTCTTCAAGGTTGGTTTGAAGTTGCAATTGAAGGGATTGAATTTGTTCAAGGTAATTGGTAGCAGGTTGAGAAGGTGCTACGTGAAGGGAAGAGAAAGTCGGGTTTCTACCATAAAGAGTTTGGAAGGGCAACTGTTTGGTGGAGGAATGAGTGGAATTGTTGTAGGCAAATTTGGCTAGTGGGAGCCATTGCAACCAGTTGTCTTGTTGATAGGCGACATACATTCAAAGATATTGTTTGAGGATCTGATTAACTCCCTTGGTTTGCCCATCCGTTTCCGGGTGGTAAGCCGTTGATAAATTGCAATTGATCTTCAAATGTTGGCATAGCAAGGTCCAGAAGCTTGAGACAAACAGAGATCCACAATCACTAACTATATTATCAGGGAGACCATGTTTCCAAAATACATATTCTATGAACAAGTTAGCCAATTCTTCTGAAGAGGCTGTCAAATTACTGCGTAAAAATAAAGCCATCTTTGAGAAGCAATCTACTATTACCAGAATAGCATCATATCCACTAGAAGAAGGTAATTGAGAGATGAAATCCATAGGCAGCAAGTGCCAAGGACAAGGCGGAATTGGAAGTGGCTGGAGCAGCCCATACTTCCGGTGTTTCAAGGACTTGTTACGATTACAATCATAGCACGCGCTAACATAGTCTTTTACTTCTTTGGTCATACCAGGCCAGTAGAAGTCTCATGCAATAAATTGGTAGGTTTTATCATGCCCATAATGACCAGCAAGCGGAGAATCATGCCGTGACTCGAAGATATCTAACTCAATGCAAGAATTATCTGGTAGTACTATACGATTATCATAAACTAAAAAGTCATTATCATCTATACTGTTAGTACTATCTAATAAATTTGCACTTTTGCAAAGTTTGATGCACTTGGAATTGTTGTGTTGAGCTTGTCAGAGTTTGGAAGCCAAATCTTGTAAGCAAGCGATGATTGAACTGAGTTGGGCAGATTGGGTTGAGAAGAGTGTCCTAACATTTTCAGAGTTGTTTTTGGCAAAGGTGCCCCCCCCCTGGGTAAACGTTGTCCCAACGTGATAAAGCATCAGGAACTACCGCTTGTTTCCCAGGACGTTACGTGATTGCAAAGTGGAACTTGGAGAGGTATTCGGCCCATCACGCCTGTCTACGTGTGAGGACTTTTGAGCTCATGAAATACTTCAAAGAATTATGATTAGTTAAAACCTCAAAGGATTCCCTAAGAATCAAAAGGTATGAACGCCATTTCTTCAAGCATTAAACAATTGCAAGAAGTTCCTTGTCATGTATCTCATAGTTAAGCTCTGCAGCGAGCAACTTGCGAGACTCAAAAGCTACGGGGTGAAAGAGAGAAGTGGAAGGAGAAAACTGCAAGATGACTCCTGCAATTGCATAGTTGCTTGCGTCTGTTTCAACAATAGTGCGAGCTAGCTCGTTGAAGTGAGCGAGTATTGGAGCAGTAGTGAACGCTTTCTTCAGAGCTTCAAACTCTGAAGCAGCTTGTTTGGTAAAAATAAAAGGAGTGTCTTTTTGAAGAAGGTTAGTAAGATTCACGGTTTTTTCAGCGTAACGCGCAATAAACCTTCTATAGAAATTACTGAAACCAAGGAAGAATTGCAGAGATTTAACGGAAAAAGGTGGGGGCCAGTGCAATATGCATTCTCTCTTGGATGGATCCATCAATAGTCCTTGCTGCGAGACTACGACACCTAAAAAATGAAGAGAGGAGGAATGGAACTTGCACTCAGAGGCTTTTGCAAACAGGTCAATCTTGCAAAGTTGCTGCAGCACCACTCGCACATGTGTGATGTGATCTTCAAGGTTTCTTGAGTAGACTAGTATATCATCAAGATATACCACAAGGTATTTACCTACAAGATCAGAAAAAATGTTGTTGACAAAATGTTGAAAAGTGGAAGGAGCATTGCAGAGGCAAAAAGGCATGAAGGTATACTCATAGCTGCCAAACCGGGTTCTCATTGCAGTTAAATACTCATGACCTTCCTTAATGCAAATTAGGTTATAGGCACCTCGAAGGTCTAACTTCAAGAAATGAGTAGCTCCATGGAAGAGGGTAAGAAGATGTGACATAGGCGGTACTGGGTAGGCATTCTTCCGGGTTACCTGGTTCAGTTTCCTGTAGTCAACACAAAGGAAAAGTCCGCCATCCTTTTTTGGTACAAATAGAACAGGGGAACCGGTGTTTGAATTGCTTGGTTGAAGAAATCCTTTTGCTACATTTTCCGCAATGTAGTCTTGAAGCGCAATTGATTATTGCGTCAAGAGAGAGTAAACTGGTCCTGGTGCCAGAGGTGGGCCAGTAAGTTTGATCTTTTGATCATAAGGACGGGATGGAGGCAGTTTATCTGCTTTTGCAGCTGAAAAGAAGTCAGCAAAGTCATGATAAACGGAAGGTAAAGACTCTTGAATGATTTCTAAATCTTCAATCTTGTCATCTTCAAGCACCGGGTTTGAGGTGCTTGCATGGTGCGAGAGGATTAGGGAGCTCAAAATACACCTTTTGGTTGGTGTCTGTTTCTCTTTGAAGGAACAGGAAAGAGGTAAGCTGGATAGGTAAGCAATAACTCCTAAATCTGAAGAGGGAATTTGAGAATGAAGGTCAGGATATTGCAAATCTCCTGGCGGAAAAGTGTCATCCAACTCATTGACAGAGTCAGGTAGGCTTTTTAATTCCTGATTGACGGAAAGGTTAGCGTTCTGGGGGTGCAAGGTTTGAAGTTTAATTACTCCTTCTTGCCAATTCACATCCGGATTCCAGTAAACTAGGAAATCAGGGCCTAGAATGGTATCATCCATTCTGGGTATAGCCAAGACAAATAAATCCCATTTGAAGCTGGGGAAATTGCAAAATGCAAAGGTCCATTTTGCATTTTGGGAAACCCAATAAGACGGTTCAGTCGCACTACTTACTAGATAGATGGGAAATTTATCTATCTTGGAACGCGTTAGATTTTTTGAAGTGGGGAAAGATTCACTGATGAAGGAAACATTAGCGCCAGAATCAAGTAATAGTTGATAAGGAGTGTTGTCGGAATGGAATAGGATAAATCTCAAACTCGGAGCACCTAGTGACTCGCAACTGCAAAGATTTACTCGCGGTGATTAAGATAATTTGTAGTTTTCCTTGCGAGTATCAGAAAAACTACAAGCTATTTTTTTAACTGCTTAGCCGCTTCACGCGCTAACCGCTTTGCACAGCTGTTGACATCATGTTTACCTCCACAATACATACACAGCACGTTCTTTTCCCTTTGCAGTTGTTCCTCACTTTGAAGCATCCGGGTTTCTTTGTCCAAGAACTTTGGAGTTTTGCCAACAGCTTTCTCTTTTGAGTTGGAGTTCAAAGTTGGGGTTGGTTTGGATGGTTTTGGGTTCCTCGTGTTTTGTTTTGAGGAGTCGTCCACCTTTGGAGCCGAGGTAGATGATCCATGGTCATTTTGCCGAGGGCAATTCTTGTCATGATAGCCATTATCAAGCTCAATCACTCAATTGATTAGCTGCTGAAGCAAGGTTGTCTTATGACCTCCAACTGCGAGCTGTTTGATTAAGCGTGCCAGTAAACCCTTTTGGAAATGGAATAAAAGAGCAGCCTTGTTCCACTGGATGCAAGACTGCAAGGTTTGAAAATGAGAAATATAAATGGAAACTCTACTATTCTCCTTCATAACTAGACTATTAAGTTTGTATTCAGCGTTTTGAACTTCATTGGGATCGCCAAACAGGGTGAAAAATTGTTGCTTGAACTTGTCCCAGTTGTTGAGAATACAAGTGGGACTGTCGTTGGATAAAAGTTTGAGGTACGGTTCGAACCACTGCAAGGCTCTACCTCCTAAGAAGGACAAAGCATACATAACTTTATGTCTATCAGAAGGGAAATTGTTGGATTCGTTTGAAAAGATGATTTTACAAGACTGTAGGTAGGATCTAAGCTAATGAGGGTGTTCTCCTGTAAAGTGATCATGTTGTTTCATGCCCGGAGTGCGAAAACTAGAAGTGCTTGGACTAGATCGCTGGGCACCATGAGTGAGGGCCTGGATCAATGTTGAAAGCAGGGTTGGAGCATCCTGCTTGAGAGCAGTAGTGCGAACCCCTGGTCTACCACGAGTCAAGGTTTCATCGGAAGAATGGTCGGAGTCTGCGAATTCCACAAGAGGGTCCGTCGGAGCATCCCGTGGAGGAGCCCAAGGATCATCAAGAGGTTCCACAGATGGTGACTTGGAAGAAGGAACTGGATCTAAGGGTTGTTGGGCCCAAGGAGGGCTGGTTTTCCCTACCCGATGAATCTCATCATTGTAAGGGGTGAGGGAAGCGTTCCCGGTTGAGCGAGTATGTGACATCAAAAAAGAAGAAGTCTACTATAGGTTGGCAGGCTACAATAGATGAGTTGAGTTAGTTAATTTACTGTCACACGAACACCCCAAGTACTATAGGGCAATTCTTAGATGATTTTGAGCGCAAAGGAATACCAAGTGAGAGGGCAAGTGCAAATAGCAAGACCCAGTTTCAAAGTGCGAACTTGGTTATGCCACTCAACAAACGATGAGATGAATGGAAAGTGTTCCAAAGAAGGAAACTCAACCTGAGTCCGATGTGATAACTAGGTTGCAGCAAAATGCAAGAACATATGAAATTAACTAACTGAGGAGACAATCATCAGGCAAGGGGATATCCCTTATAAGGTAATCCAAAGTGACTAGATACAACCTGGTGATGAGCTAACTACAGGTGAAGCGGTGAGGCAATGAATGACAGGAACGGAATAGGAAATGAAGCAGTGGTATGGATCCAAGGTCTTAGCGTACATGCAAGACAATAGAATCTGAGCATACAATTGCATTACAAATTGAGATAAGAGCGAGTGACGTTGAAGGTAATGTGAATGAGAGGTAATAGTGTATGCAGGGTAGGGACTAGTCCAATTGCAAAATATACAGTAGTGATGGCTTGGTTAGACATAGATGCGAACTAACAAACAATGCATGACCAAAGATGGAAGTCCAAGTCTGTTGATTGGCCAGGGAAGGAGATTGGATCTCATAATGGATGGTCAACCGGTATGGGTTTAACTGCAAAGTTTGCAAGTATATACTGAGTTGGTCGCCAAGATTGAAAGGTCAGCGCGAGCCAGAGGAAATAGCGGATTGCACCATTGATGTTGTGCTTTTATTTGTGTCACGCTTTTAGACTGAGGTAGATGGTACTGAGGAGAGGATATGTCAAAGTGGTGAAGACAATAATCCTTAAGTGCAAAGCGTGACATGTGCAAAACTGGAATACTTGGGATCAGTTAGCTTCCTTAAAGGGAAAGGACCCCAAAAAGAAGAGGTCCTCAGCCCATCAGAAGTTAAGGAACCCAAAGGATTGGCACAGCATAATATCCCATGCCCAGAAGTGGGAAAAGGTGTACCACAATTAGATGTAGAAGCTTTCAATAGCTTTTTGGTAAATGTGTCTCACAATTTTACAGTTATCAGCCAATTTTTTGACAAAGTTTATCGACAATTGGACAAATTGAGTCTGATTATTTTCAGAGTGATTGATACCCAGTCTCAGACTATGAGAATTGATGAGTTAGAAATACAAAAAATCAAGGATAGTATTAACTCTAGTAAGTTGGACCTGATGAAACATATTGATTATAACCAATCAATTCTTCAGGAAGATATTCTTGCAACCATAAATCCGCTTAAGGAAGAAGTTAGGAAAACTAGTCCTACTCCTTCAGCTCACCTGATTAACAAAATTGATTTACTAAACAAAAAACTTGATTTGGAGTTAGGTATGATTAACAATGATCTCAGAGATCTTAAAGTCAATTCTACTAACTCCCCAGTCATTGACCTGGAAGAAACTAGACCTGCTAGAATTACCAGTACTCCTAGTGTTCCTGCCAGAACTAGGAAAACTAGGGATGAATTTTTAAGGACCAGTCCTACTCCTGAAATAGAACAGGCTTTGAAGTTACTTCCTCCCATTACTAAATGGCTTAAATTCTCTGGAGAAGGAGAATACAACCATGTCAGTTTCATTAAATTTATTGATTATACCCTTGCTTCTTATGAACTCCCTGATACAATAGTTGTGGTAAGATTACCCAGACTATTCAAAGGAGTGGCTCTTGATTGTTTTATCAATAAAAGGGAAGAAGTTGGATCTTTATCCTGGAGTTCTTGGAAAGAATTGATCAAAGTACAATTTGATACTAGGATTTGGAAAAGAAAGATGATGAAAACTTTTGAAACCTCCCAGTTTGATCCATCCAAGGACAAACCTCATAAGTGGTGCCTTGACCAGAAAATAAGGTTAGACTGTTTTTACCTGAATGCTGATAAAGAAGAAGTCAATGAAAAACTTCTCAAATTATGTCCTGGACAAATCAACCACAGTTTAAGGTGCAGGATTCCTATGAATTCTGATCTTTCTACCTTAATAGGTGTGTTGGAAGAGGCTATTGATATGTATGGTCTAGATAAGAGAGTCAAAAGACTCCCCAGGGAAACTACCATGGACATTCTGAAAGGTTTTCACCAAATACCTATCAGGTTTGATAGCCAGAAATTCATGAGAATGATCTATCATTGGGGAATTTATGAGTATCTAAGGATTCCTTTTGGTATAAAAAATTCTCCTTCTCATTTTCAAAGGATGATGGACACAGTTCTAGGATTTTTCATCAGACAAGGAAGGATGATGGTTTACATTGATGATGTTATCATTTACTCTGATGATTGGGATAACCACTTGGATAAAGTAAGATTAGTCCTCAAAACTATCTCTGCTGTGGGATTAAAAGTATCAATGAAAAAGTGTAACTTTGGTTATGGAGAACTGAAAGCCTTGGGACACATTGTCTCTGGAATAACCTTAGCTTCTGACCAAAACAATAAAGCAGCAGTCATTAATAGGCCAATGCCTCAGAATAAAACTGAACTCCTATCTTTCATTAGCTTCTGAAGCTACTATAGGAAGTACTTACCAAAGTTTTCTCTTCTAACCAAGTGTCTGTATGAAATCTGCAACACCACCACCTTGTTTTAAATGACTCATGAAACAGTTAAGAATTATGAGGAACTCAAGATGGCCATGGCTTCAGCTCCAGTACTGATTCAGCCAGACTATTCTAAACCCTTCAAGCTCTATATAGATGCTAGTATGGACGGTGTTGTAGCTGGATTACATCAGGAAGTCATAGAGGATGACAAACCGGTGGAAAAACCTATACTCTTCATATCCAGACAAGTTAAGGATACTGAAAAAAATTATGGTGCAAGCCAAATGGAATGCCTTGCTTTAGTATGGGCTCTGGAGAAACTTCATTACTACTTGGGAGGCACCAGGTTCACAGTAATTACTGACTGAAATGCTTTCAGGACTTTGATGAACATGAAGACCCCTAGTAGGCATATGTTAAGATGGCGGATAGCCATACAACAGTACAGAGGTCAGATGACCATAGTTCACCAAGCTGGTGCTAAACACCAGAATGCTGATAGTTTGAGCAGGAATGCTTGACCCAATTACCCAAGTAACCCCGCTTATGATCCAGAGGATAATGATATCTTCCCTATCCTTAACATTAACATGTTGAAAGTTGAAGCTCCTATAATGGGAATCCACATTTGTGAATCGGATGAATCCTTGTTCAACTCAATCAAAGAATCTTACAATTCTGGCATGAAAACTCTGATCACCATTATAGAAATTTCTTCCCCACCATCTGGATTGAGCAATAGACTACCTGAACCCCTCTTGAAACCATAAAAAGCCAGAAGATTCACCATATGGGATGGTCTAGCATACTACAGGCATCAACATTCAAGTTTTATAGTCTTAACTAAGGATGACCATATCAAGCACGTCCTGGCTGAATGCCATGATAACTGCTCATCTGGTCATTTATCTGCGGATAGAACCTTAGATAAGGTTAAAAAAACTGCTTGGTGGATCAATTGGAGAGACTCCACTATCCAGTATGTTACTAGTTGTGAAACTTGTCAGAAGTCCAACAGGACCACTGGGAGAAGGTTTGGTCTACTGCAAATGATTGCTGGGGCCAAGAAAAGATGGGAGATCATCAACATGGACTTTTTAACTGGACTACCACCAGGAGGAGCCTATTCCTAAAACTCAGTCCTAGTTATTGTGGATAGGTTCCCCAAGAAAGCAAAGCTTCTACCTAATCACAAGGAAGACACTGCTATGGAAGTTTCCCTAAAAATTTGAAACAGACTCATTTCTGATGTTAGAATTCCCAAGGTCATTATCAGTGACAGAGATCCTAAATTCACCTCTGAATTCTGGAGAAATCTTCATGAAATTCTGAGAACTACCTTAGATTTCTCTACAGCTTATCACCCTCAGACAGATGGCTTAGCTGAAAGAATGATTCAGACCCTGGAAGAAATGCTCAAGAGATTCTGTGGCTTTGGCCTAGAAGACAAGGATTCTGATGGTTATTGCCATGATTGGTTTAGCCCTTTACCTGCACTAGAGATGGCCTACAACAGTATCAAGCACTCTACCACTAAGGAAGAACCCTACATACTGGAAAGAGGATGGATTCCTAAATAACCCAAGGATACCTTAATCACCAGCTAACAAATATTCACCCTACATCACTTGATTTCAAAAAAATGAAAGATGTAGCCAATAACCATGCTGTTAAGTGTTTCCAGGATGCTGTGGATTATAACCAACAGAGGTGGGATAAAACCCATAAGGAGCCTGATTTCAAGATTGGTGACCAAGTCTTGATCTCTACCACCAACTTCACCAACTTAGCTGGAAATAGAAAGCTTAGACCAGCTTTTGTTGGAACTTTCCCCATTAATAACCTTTATGGTAAAAATGCTGTGGAATTAGTCCTTAGTGATGAGCTTTCTAGAAAAAACCCAGTCTTCCCAGTAAGTATCATCAAAAACAACCACCCAAGGAATGGAGAATATACTACTTCACCTGAAATACCTGTTGCAGAAGAACCTGAAAAAGACAGAGGAAAAATTAGCAATATTCTTGAAGATAACAAAGAAAGGATCAATTGAAAAGATGTCAGACTCTACCTAGTTAGATACAAGGTAGAATCAGCTGATAAGGATGAATGGTTACCTGAACATAATATCCGTGATGGACCCATACACCTATGGAACTACAGAGCCAGCAGAAGGCATTGACCCAGATTTTTTTTCAGATATAGACATATCTTGGAGTGGGGGAATGTCAGCTTGCTACTATGTACAGAGCAACCTGTCATAGCAACACAAACTATAAAAAATAAGAAACTCTCAATTAGCAAAAGAAGGAGTGAGTTATCCATGAATATTATTAAGGAAATGGATTCCCCACCCAAAATTAGGTAGGGTCACTCACTGACCCCACCCTTGAAATCCAAGTCCTTACATTTTTTAAATAATTAAAAAGAAAAGTAATAAAAATTACCACACCAGTATGGCACCTTTTTGCCATTTTAATATTTCACACGTGTTGTCACCTATAGGGTTTACACCTAAAATTCACTCATAATTGAGATGTTGTGTATATTTTAGGAATTCAACACAAAAATGTGTTATGTCACAATTCCTGCGCGCAGCCCCGCATCATTACGTACCCCTATGTACTCATAGTAGCATTTTCCCGCATACTAGAGACCTGCGCGCAGTTAATTCTGCCATGCACGCAGCAGATCCCACCCCGCAGGCATTGAAACTGACTGATCCCTGCATCTGGATCTGTTGTGACTAATCTGACAACCAGTTACCTCTCAAAAGAGCTACAACCTAATTAGGGTTGCCTGGCATATGTAACAAGTTGACAAATGCATTAGTAATAATCTAAAAAGATCAAAACTTAATTAAAATCAATAAAAATCAAGTTTAGAACATTTTTTAATAATAAATTGAAGATCAAGGATTACCAAGTAAATCATTGACTCTGATCTTTGAAGACCACAAAACAATAGAAGGAGTGTTCATAAATTATTAAAAATTATCTAACTGATCAGCAGATGATGGAAAATCAGTAAAAAACACATCTGTTCATTTTAAAGAAATACTAATATTACAAATGAAGGATGAGTGCAGAATGATCAAATTTACGCCATCATGGATTAACAAATCCTGTTGCTAAAATAGTACAGAAATCCAGAAGATCTAAGGTCAGCTGATTACCAGCACCAAGTGGACGTGCTAATCTTGCTCTGTCTGGCTTTCCAGCCCCAGCCCATGAGCAGAACTCTCTCTATGCACCCTGAGAAGCTCAAAATCACCTCAAAAAGGTATTTATACAGACCTCTTTGGATCCATTATTCCATCATCAGTTTACCAGGAATTATTATTATCAATCAGAAACCGTGTCATTTTAAGTCAAGTGCTTATGAAGAGTCTAAGCAAGTGATTTATGACCAATTCTGTATTATTATTATTTCTTTCTTAAAACCAATCAACCCTTGAGGTTTTGTAAGGCAATCCACCCCATCTGCTCTGAAATCCTTCCTATTATTGCGGGATTTTTGTGGTAAAGTGCTCAGAGTGAGTTTTTCCTTTCCTGTCTAGGCCAGTGTGCTGTTATGCCTGGCCATTAGTGGAATAAGCCCTTTCTAAGGCACCCATGTTCATTCCAATGTTCTTAAACTGCCTAAGGAGGCCCCTTGAACAGAGGTTTCTTTGTCTATAAAGACCCCCAGTAGTATAATACTGTGGCCCCTCTTTTATATACATATTGAAAACCTTTTATTACCAAACAAATTAAACCTTGCAACTTCTCTTATTATATTATTTATTTGAGCCTCCAAGTGTTTATTTTTGGAATAATTATTATTATTATTATTCCAGTTTTTTTATCAATCTCTGTAGCTAAAGGACTGCAAGGTTCCTGGTATCAGAGAGCTGACAACAGGTATCTCTGGTGAAGGCATTTTCTCTCATTCTCTCTGGTGAAAGTGTTTAATCAGGCTTACTGGGAATACTGGGTATTTTCTCTAAAGTTAATTGCTCAGGATTACTTCTACAGCATTCTTCCCATGAAGCTTTCTAATGGTGAAGGGTCCTAAAAAGGCAGGTCTCAGTTTTCTGTTTCCTGATAATTGTTGAAATTAGTAGTTAATATCAAGACTTGCTCCCCAATCTGGAAATCAGGTTCTTCATGAGTTCTATCCCATCTCTGATGACTGTACTCAACAGCATCTTTAACACACTTAGCAGCATGTTTATTGGCTGTTTCTATTATACTTTTGAAGCCTATTGAAGTAGGATTTATGTTGACCATATTCTGATTAAGGGCATCTTTGGTTAAATTAGGTATCCATCTTCTTTCTAGGACATAACATATTTATTTTTTAGTAGGGTTTTTGCTGCTTTTTTAAGCCATTTCTTGGGCACTTCAGAGGCTGAACCAGTCATGAAAATATCCATCTGTATTTTTTTATGCTAGTCCAAAGCGATAGAATCTCCTGAGGATGTTTTCCAGATTCTGGATCATTCTTTTGGCTAAACCATCAGTTTGAGGATGATAAGCTATGAAGAATGCTTAGGTAGTTCCTAACATATCATGAAGGTTTCTCCAGAATTCAGAAGTGAACTTGGGTTCTCTATCACTTATAATAATCTTTGGGACTCCTAAATCTTCTATGAGCCTCTTCCAGAAGAGCAGAGCTACTTCCAGGGAGTATCTTCCTTGTTGTTGGGCAAGAATTTGGCATTCTTGCTAAACCCAGCCACTGTGACCAGAACTGAGCTGTAAGAGTAAGCTCCTCCTGGAGGTAGTTGTCATGACCACAGTCCTGACACTTCTTCAACTCAAAAAATTTTACCATTCATCCACTTCAATCTCAACTCAAACCCAAAACTACCTACTTCTGTACCTTGCACTGGATAGTACCACTGCATACCCTGGAGTCTCCATCTTCTTCCACTAATTTCAGCATCTCCCTGTATGGTATGTGCTCTATTTCCATGTACACCTCACCTGTGTCATGTGATTCAGTTAATCCTCCCAGGCTCTCTGCCTCTCTCTCTATTACTTGGTAAACCCTGTATCTCTCCTCAACCAAATTGGTATATGAGTTAGTACATATTAAACTTAGTATTTACATAGTACATACTCTCCACTGTCTGTTCAGCCCATACCCCCTGGAATCCAGATCAATACATGTCAAACCTTCCTGGACAGGGCCATCACACTGTTAAAATACAGATACAATCAGGTAATGTGCATATTAGTGTGTCATCCAAATGGGATGCACAATTGGGCCTCCAAGGCCCATTGGACATCACGTGGGCCACGTGGGCCTATGTGGATATTATTTGTTTTGGGCATTTTGGTACCAAAACACGTTTTCCAGGTCTTTTGGGGCATGGGCCCTGATGGGCCTGCCAGGGTGGATTGGCCACCTTAGCCAGACAGGCTTATTTGAGCATAACTGGGCCTAACGTTTTTTTTGGACATACTTGGCCAGACAGGCTGGGGCCCCAAAGTATGTATTTTGCCGCTTTCACGCTGTGGCTGCCCATTGGGGCCACCGCCCATGTTGCCGCCCAATTGAGGCCACTTTTTTCTCACTTGGGACCATTGCAGGGCCCTTTTATGGGGCAGGGGGCTCTGTTTGGAGTCCCCCCACCTGCTTGTGTGCGGGGGCATGGCCCAAGTTGCACTGCTTTTTTGGTTGGGGCCACGGGGGCTGGTGACCCCTGCCTCCCTCCCTCCCCTTTCTTGGTTGCAAAGGGGAGAGGAGGCTGGTTGGTGTTGGACCAACCAGGCTGGTTGAAACAAATCAACCGGCAAGGTGGGGGGGAATTTATCACCCCCCCACCTTGTGAGCAAGATGACCAAGAGCAGGCGGGGTTCTCTCCTCCCCCAATTACCAAGGAGGAGGCTCCACAGGCTGGGGTACCTGATCCCCCTCCAGACCACCATCATTTCCTGTTGGCCTGGGGCAGGCAATGTCCCAGGCAACCAGCGGGGGATTTCATCACCCCTGCTGGTCACCTAGCTGAGAGAGAGGGGGGGCCCATGTCCGCCAATTACACCCCCCCCTCCTGTGGTTTTTGGCAGGAACCAGAGGAATTCTGGGTCCACCCTGGCAATTTTGAGGGCCAGGGGCCTGGTTGCAGGAGGCACCAGGCCTGTGAGTATACAGGAAGGGCCATTATGGTCAAAAGTGAGATGTAACAAGGTGACATAGGCAGGTTGTAATAGACAACCAGCCAGGGTCTGAACAGCAACAAGGGCTGTTTCAGCCCATTAAGGGTGGAAAAACAAAGTTTACCAGTACAGGCTTGTAAAAAGGGTTCAGTGACTAATGCCAAGTGGGCTGATTAAGCCCAAACCAAGTAACAAGGCTTGTAGATCCTGTAGAGCCCATTTGGGGCCAAATTTTTGCCTTTTGCTTTTCCTTACATGAGCTCCCCATGAGAACCATCTTTTTCATTTAAGGAGCTCTTCTCCCTGCTGTTTTCCATCCATTTATTCACCAATTAATTCACATTAACCACTGTGCCATTGCCTCTGCCTCATATTTAGGGTCAATCATAAGAAATTATTGTCTCAGAATTTCTTTTGCTTTAAGTACTGCTCTTTGACTAAGCTTGTGGGCCAATAATTCTCACAAATTATCAGTACCATCATCATCATTACTTCCAAGCAGAATAGACCCTTATACCTTACTCTGGACAAACTCAAAGACCTAAAGTTTTCCAAGAAGATTTCATATATCCCAGAGTCCAGCTCCACCAAGATTGTGTTGAATGTTCAATACTATAGTTCTTGCTCTGTCTTATGGGACAGTGAGTTGGAAAACATTTGTTTTGCGGAGATTATGGATGCAGATGACACTTTGATTAGTTCAGATGGAGAGAATAAGTCTTATCATCTCATTCTTAGGCATTTGGATGAAAGTCATATGGCATGGGTTGATGAGACTTCAAAGGAGGAACAGAAGAGGATGGGTAGCATTTTATGGAAAATGCTCATGGCAAAGTATGCTTGTATTTCTGTCCATCAAAAGGGGATTGCCTTCAATAAGTTGTTCAAGTTGAAATTTTCCAACTTCAAACAATTTGTGTGGGAGGCAAGATCAAGTATTGCTAAGCTCAAGTCATTGGGGCTGAAGATGGATCCTGAGTGTTTTTCACTCTTAATTCTTCAAAAGCTACCAAAAGAATATGAGTCATTGGTTAGGATTATATCTCAATTTGATCCCCTTCCTGGAGAGGAGAATGTGCTTAGAAGGATTGAAAAGGATGATCTTCAATTTAAGATGAAGGAGGGCACAGGAACTGCTCTGGTGGGCAAGAAAGGAAAATCCAGGAAGAAGTCAAAGGCCACAAGGGATATATCAAGGGTCTTGTGTTATAATTGTCAGGAGAAGGGGCACTATGCAAAGGATTTCAAGGAGGTCAAGAAGAGGAAGAAATCTGAGGAAAGTGAAAAGAAAGACAAAGAGGTCAACCTTGCCATAGAAAATGTTGCTATGACGGCATTGGGTGTTTCAATGGAACAAGCTGTTGAGGAAAAAGCCACCAACAAGAAGGCTAAAATCAATGAGGATCAAGAAATAGACTTAATTGATTATGAAGTATCTAATCTTAACCTTGAAAATGAGAAATTATCAGTAGATGATAAATTTTCTTTCCTTACAGGAGAGTTTAAGGAGGATGTTCTTGTTTTGATTGATTCTGGTTGTAAAAACCACATGTTTTTTGAGCAAAATTTGTTTCCAAATATTAGAATTTTGGATGGTTTTGTAAATATTGGCGAAAAAGGAAGAACAATTCAGATTAAAGGAATTGGAAAATTTATCCTTGCAAATCACTTGGGTATCAAAATATATTTTGAGAAAGTGTTCTATGTACAAGATTTGCCCCATAACATTGTGTCTCTTGGAGTTCTCTGTAAAAAGTTTTTCCAGATTTTTTATCTTAAAGGACATAAGTTTGTTATTGATTTTAATTGGAGAACTACCTGAGTGGAAAAGTTAAGAATAATTTTATCTGTGCAAACTTTTTCAAGTTTTCAGCTCTGAGCACTGTTTCTCACAATAGAAGTGGCCATAAGTTAAAGGACAGCAACTGTGAAAGTTGTACTTTAGGGGCCAAGAACAGGAATTTGTTCTCAAAGAGTAGAGATTGCACAGAATTTCCTAGAGAGGAATTTTCCATTTATTTGGCAGGGCCATTTTCACAAGTTTCCCTTGGGGGGCAAACTTAATTCATCAACCTAGTTGATACAGCAACTAATTATGTTAGGGTAAAAACAATAAGATCAAAGGATCAGACCACAGAGGAGGTTTCAGTAATCTTCAAAGTGTGGAAACAAAATGGTTTGATGAGGGAGATCAAGAGGTTTATTACTGATGAAGGGGGGCATTTTGTGAGTAAAGAATTTGAGAAGCTATTGAATGATTATGGTATCACTCATATAGTCACTACTGTTAGTACTCCACAAAACAATGGAATAGTTGGGAGGATGAATAGGACTTTATTAGACAAAGTCAGAACTATTATGGCTCAATCTGGTCTACCAAAGTTTTTATGGGCTGATTTGTTGTGCACAGTGTTTCTGTTGCACAATATTATAAGTTTTAATTGGAAAAGTCAGAATTATCTGTTTTGGAAGTTGTACCCCAAAACATCACACCTCAGAAAAATTGGTTGCTTAGTGTATTATAGTGTCCACCATAATGAAATGGTTGGAAATTTAGATCCTAGAGCCAGCAGAGGGGCACTTGTAGGCTATGATTTAATAAGTAAGTCATTCAGGATTTATTGTCCAGGGACAAGAAAGGTTATCCGTAGTAGGGATGTAAAATTTGAAGAAATTACCTTTCCACTCAAAAGGAGTGAAGATAGTGCTGTTCAGGAATCACAGCAGGAAATAGAATTGGATCCAATTTCACCAGCAGATGCTGTAAAGAATATAATTAGTGATGATTTTGAGATGGCAGACGCGCCACAGAAGGGTTCAGTACCCGCTTCAGGGGAGTCTGTGGAATCAGAACCTGATGAGCCTTCACCTCCAGTTAGAAGGAGTGGAAGGACCAGGATACCTGTTGATAGGTATGGGTAATGGAAGTCCCATTATGCTTCTGCAGAATACAAAGAAGATAAATTTTGGGAACAATGTATGCTTAATGTGATTCAACAGTTAATTTCAGAAATGGGTAATAGGGTTAATCCAAATATCTTTGGCAAAGCAATGAATTCTGATGACAGAGCAAATTGGAAGAGAGCTATTTTTGAGGAATTTGATTCTCTAGAAAATAATAGTGTGTTTGAAGTGGTTAAGCGGGATTTAGTTCCAAAAGTAAAGACCATTGTTGGCCTATATTAGTGTTGAATAAGAATTTTGATACTATTGGAGTTTTGAAGAGGTTCAAGGCAAGATGTGTTGCAAAAGGCTTCAAGCAGAAAGAGGGTATTGATTACCAAGAGACTTTTTTGCCAACTGGAAGGCTGTCCACCTACAAGTACATCATTGCTTTAGCAGTAGAGTTTAATGAAGAAATAAGACAGGCCAATTTTGTGACTGCATACTTGAATGCAAAACTTGGAGAGGAGGAGACTGTTTATATTTCAATTCCTGACAGTTTCAAGGAATTTTTGGTGGAGACCAAGCCAGAAACTATGAATAAAATCTGTGCAAGAAGTTTCCTCTCAGTGGATTAAGGGGAATATTTAATCAAGCTGTGTAGATCTCTGTATGGATTGAAGCAAGAAGCTAGGTCATGGTATAACACCATGAGTAAGAAACTGATAGAGATTGTTTTCACGACAAGTGAGGCCAACCTTAGTCTCTTTGTGAGAAAGGATGCAATTTTGTTTGTATGGGTTGATGAAATGATCATTATTGGGAATGTTAAAGAGAGAGTCCTGGAGGCACTCAATAAGGAGTTTAAGATAAAAGGTCTTGGCCTGGCACAACAGGTGCTGGGAATGAAAGTTAGTAAGGGAAATAATGGGATCAAGTTGGATCAAAACCATTATGTGTTAGCTCTACTTAAGCAGTATGGCTTAGAGGATTCAAAGGAGTTTGGTACTCCAATGCAGTCTAACATTCTGTTAGAAAACTCTAAAGATGAAGAGCATCTGGAGTTTTTCCAATCTGGGAACAATTATAGGTCAGCTATTGGATCACTGAATTTTTTGGGGCAGTGTACAAGGCCAGATATTGATTATGCAATTGGAATCTTGTCACAAAAGTTAGAGGAACCAAGCATGAGGCATTGGTCAGCCTTTAAGAGAGTTATGAGGTATCTTAAAAGAACAAGAAGTCTGGGACTGCAGTTTTCAAAGTCAGCAAACTTTGATTTGGTTGGTTATTCTGATGCAAGTTGGGCAGGTGGTAACACTAGGGAATCAACAATTTGTTTTATATTCTTTTTAGGAAAGAGTCTAGTGTCCTCAATGTCTAAGAAGGTTTCAGAAATAAGTCTTTCATCAACAGAAGCAGAGTACATAGTATACCTGTCAACTTCACAGGAAGCAAAGTGGTTGAGAAAGGTCTTAGAAAATACTCATAAACCACAAGGGTTTGCGTTTTTGTATTCTGATAATCAGATTATCATTGCATTGGAAGAAAACCAAGTGCTCCATTCAAGAACAAAACATATTGATGTTGATTATAACTATATACATAATGGAGTGAACTGCAGAGAGATAGTGTTATGGTACATTCCCACTGGAGCAATGATTACGGATATCTTAACTAAGGTGTTAGATAGAAAAAAACATCAAGTTTTGGTGTGTAGCATGCGTGTCAGCCTACTAGATGCCAAGGATCTCACTCCTTCTAGCTACTAGAGGTGATAGAAAGTTTGGATCAAAAATAAGATATAATGCCAGGTATATGATTTGGCTAAAAGGGTTAAATTTATTTATATATTTATAAAATAAATTTAAATGGAGGGGCCAAGACCTTAATGGGGTTTTTGAGCCCTCCAGAACACAGGTATATGTCTTTTAAGGACAATATAGGAGCAATTGTGGTGCCTGTGGGGTTGACAAGGATTCCTTTCAAGAAGGGTGTGTGTAATTTCCTTGGGGCATAGGTTATGCAAAACCTACAAAAGGGGTATAAGTCAGCAGGATCACTTACTAGGTCTAGATCCGGACTTATTCTTGATGAATGAGCCAATATTCAAGGATTCAGGGTGCTGGAAGTTGGTACTGGGGCAGGTGGAATGGTTGGTTGTTGATTTTGGCCAAAAACAGGGAATCAGGAATTATGGTCTAAGATTTTATCAGAAAGTTGTCCAGGATCACACACTTATTTCTTATAAGGGTTTTATGGCTTGAGGATGAAAATATCTGAAGCAATAATGACTATATAACTGGATGTATCTGTTAGAAATGGCTGGGGGAAGGGCCTCTATTTATATTGTTTGGGTCCCCTCTTGGTACAGTCCTTTTACCAGCCAAAGGAGGGTGACCCAGGCTAGTGCTGAGGCCAGGGAGCAATCATTGTGTTTGTGTGGACCTGCTCTAGTCACTACAGAGGTACAGGAAGCCCTATGTCATTATGTTTTGGGCTTGATACACGTTTCTGTGCCCTTAATGACCTCACTGTATTGACCAAAGAGGTTGTATTCAATTAATATTTATAAATATAAGCCATGGCTTCCTGAGGCCAGGGGCTTGAACACAGGCTATAGGGACCATATGCTGCAAGGACATTTTGAGTCTGAGGCTCTTCTTCTCATATTGGGGTGTCTTACAGTTCCTTAATTGGACAGTAGACCCCTAGTTGTGACTAGTTACTTACATTTTTAATTATAAGGGGTATGGAGAGTGTTGTATGTATTCCTGGTGTCTTGTGATCCATCCAGCACAAAGCTAGGCCCCTGTTTATGCTCAGTACACACTCTCAGGGTGTTAAAGTAACTCACAGATACTTTTTTAGGTGCAAATCTTCCGTACAGGCCCTTTTACAGAGGCCCTGACAACCCTTTTGTATAGTTCCAAAAAGGGTGCAGGGCCCATTTTTCCAGATTTTTGGGTTGTTTATCCCCTTTCATACTATTGCCCACCACATGGTGGCGCTCTCTGGCCCCCATGTGATGTGGAACAGGGCTATGGGGTGTATTGGAGGTACCCCACAGCCCGGTTTCCGTTTTGGGAGAGGGGAGGGCTGGCCATTGAGCCGGCCAGTCACTTTGCGCGGTGGCTTGGTCGGTCAATAGGGGCCCGCGCAGGGTAGTCGGTTGACTACTCGCGGGGCCAGCAATAGGTAGCGGCAGCCGCGCAAGGTGGTTGCTTGACTACCCGCGGGCTGGTGAGCAGCGACTGCCTCGCGTGGTAGTCGCTAAACTACCCACATGGCTGGTTGCTTGACTACCCGCAAGGCTGGTTGGTAGCTGCCGCCTAGAGCCTGTGCAAGGTAGTCGGGCAACTACTCGCGGGGCCATCTTTGGTCCTGCGCAAGGTAGTTGGGCAACTACTCGCAGGGCTATCTTTGGTCCTGTGCAAGGTAGTCGCTTGACTACTCGCGGGGCCGGTTGTGCCGTGGCTCCTAAGAGCTGCGCGCCTGGCTTCTTATGACCCGCGGCTGCGCGCGGGGTTATGGACAAAACCAGTTTTTGTCCATAACTCCTAAACTAAGCACAATTATGGGTTTCTGACCAAATTTTTGGTCAGAAACCTATACCTGCGGATGTGATGGGAGGGTTCACAGGTAAACCATGGTTCTACCTGAAGGAGTGGGATTTTGGGGGTGGTGCCAGTGGGTGACCCTACCTAAATTGGCACTGCAAATCCATTTTTTTAATAATTAAGGGGGAGTGTTAAAATATGGATGCACTCAGGTAATGTGCATATTAGTGTGTAATCCAAATGGGATGCCACAATTGATCCTCTGAGGCCCATTGGAAATCACGTGGGCCATGTGGGCCTATGTGGATTTTATTGGTTTTGGGAATTTGGGTTCCAAAACATGTTTTCCAGGTCTTTTGGGACATGGGCCCCCCAGGGTCAATTGGCCACCTTAGACAGACGGGCTTATTTTGGCATGCCTGGGCTCAGTTTTCATCTTGAACATACTTGGCCAGATGGGCTGGCCCGCAAACGTATTTATTTTAGGGATTTTGGGCAGCAGCGGCCCATGGGGGCCACTGCCTGTGTTGCCGCCTGCTTGAGGCTGCTTGTTTCTCACCTGGGGCCGTTGTGGGGCCTGAAGGCCTGCACAGGGCCTTTTTATGGGGCAGGAGGCTCCATTTGGAGTCCCTCCACCCACTTGTATGCAGGGCTGCCGCCCAGGTCACATTGCTTGGTCCGTCACAGCCGCGGGGGCCAGTGGCCCCTGCCTCCCTCCCTCCCCTTCCTTGGTTGCAAGGGGGAGAGAAGGCTGGTTGGTCCTGAACCAACCAGGCCAGTGAAAACAAAGCATCCGGCAACGTGGGAGGGGAATTGATCACCCCCTCACCTCAAGAGCGGGCAGGGCGCTCTCCTCCCCCGTTACCAAGGAGGAGGGGCCACAGGCTGGGGGGACCTGATGCCCCTCCAGCCCGCCATCATTTCCTGTTGGCCTGGGGCAGGCAATGTCCCAGGAGACCAGCGGGGGATTTCATCACCCCTGCTGGTCACCTAGCTGAGAGAGAGGGGGGCACGCATGTCTGCCTGCTACAACCCCCCTCCTGTGGGTTTTGACTGGACCCAGAGGGATTCTGGGTCCACCCTGGCCATTTTGAGGGCCAGGGGCCTGTTTGCGTGAGGAAACCAGGCCTGTGAGTGTACAGGAAGGGCCATTATGGTCAAAATTGAGATGTAACCAGGTAACGTAAGCAGGTTGTAATAGACAACCAGCCAGGGTCTGAACAGCAACAAGGGCTGGTTCAGCCCAGTAAGGGTGGAAACACCAATTTGACCGGTACAGGCTGGTCAAAAGGGTTCAGGGACTAATTCAAAGTGGGCTGAGTAATCCCAAACCAAGTAACAAGGCTTTTAGAGCCTGTATAGCCCATTTGGGGTGGAATTTTTTCCTTTTGCTTGTCCTTACATGAGCTCCACATGAGCACCATCTTTTGTATTTAAGGAGCTCTTCTCCCTGCTGGTTTCGATCCATTCATTCACCAATTTATTCACCTTAATTCACCACTGTGCCATTGCCTCTGCCTCATATTTAGGATCAATCATAAGACATTATTGTCTCAGAATTTCTTTTTATTTAAGTACTGCTCTTTTACTAAGCTTGTGGGCAAATAATTCTCACACACCCAATAAGTCAACTACAGCCTCCAGCTCAATCAGCCAACATTTAATAACATGGGAACTTTAACCTGCAACACCAGCCACTCATCCCTGAAGGCCTCCTTCTCAGTTCTCACATATTGTCACAAGGCCTGCTGACATGCAAGCAGGGCTTGGCACAGAGGGGTCTCTACCCACAGTAGGCTTGGGGGCAAGGTTACTGAAGGAGGCTACAAGGAGCAGAGGAGGATTGGGTTGAAGGGTGCTGAATGACACTTGCTGGGAAAGATCTCCTAGTAAGAAGTAGTAAACTGATTTCTTGGGGAACATCAGGAAGAGGGAAGAGGAGGCCTGTTAAATAGACAAGAGGTTGGAACTACAACAGAGGTACAAGTGATTGGGGCTCAGACTATACACATGATGTCATGGGAACAGTCTAAGTAACAGAGAGGGCTGATCAGGTATGCTACTACATTAGGTTAGGCTGCTTCTACATTGGGTTAAGGTTCCAGGTCTGAGCTGTCTAAGTTGGGAAAGTACAATTGAAGGATGTACAGTGTACATGGGAGTCATGAAACTATGTACTAAGTAGAGAGAGTATGTAATACAATCTGCAAGAGGATGTAGATAAAGATTCCCAAAGGATAAACCACACAGAGGAGGTATGGGTTAGACAGAGAGATAACCCAAAGAGGTATGGATTAGAAAGAGAGGTAGAGTAGAGCCTGGGAGATTGAGTATGTGCAAGCCTATGGAGTCTATCTTTGTATATTATGAGGTTAGACTATATGTAGGTATGTACTGCATGAAGATCCTGAGGTATATAGTTACTGGAGACATATTGATGTAAGTCTCCTGAGCCCTGAGGTTGAAGTTCCTGAGAAAGTAGATCAGGCCTGAGGGTTAGACTGAGGTTAGACTGAGTTTGGTTTCAGTATGACAGTACCCCCTGGTGAAGAAGAGGGCATCTCCTGATGACCATAAAAGGAGAGGTTGAAGAGGCCATCCAGGTTGTCCTTCAGCCATGTATAACTTGAGTTTTCCTTCCCCTTACCCACAACCATCACCACCATTGACCCCATTACCACCTTTATCTCCTTACACCAGATCACCTACACCAACCTATCCAATGGAGAAGACCAACAATTATTATCCAGTCCAGCAATACTACCCAAGTTGTGATAGGTGTATCAAGCTTGGAAGAATCTGCACCACCAGTATCAAGCACAATTCTGCCAAATGTGAAAGTTGTAGGCATTATGGAAGAATGTGTGATATGGATAAGCAAGGCAGAAAGGCCTTGGGGCCAACCTTGTGGGTCCTGGAGAAGAGTCAACCTTTTGAAGTGAAGGAGGCTCCAGATGATGATGCCATGACCCTGGGGTATTCATCCAGACTCGATGAATCTTCAGGTAAGTGCTTCTGGATTTAGTATTGGAGGTGCTGGAGTGCTGATACAAGTTTGGAATAGTCTTTTTGATGCAGGAGAGGTTGAAGAAGACGCAAGAAAAGAGGGAGGCACCGCGTCAAACTGGCAATTTGGCCATAGATGGTACGTCAAGGCGTCCGCAGGAGGAGTGCGGCAAAGCATTTATACAATGGGGAAGACCTTGCATAGATTCGGACGAGGAGGTGGTCAAGGTCCCTCCAAAAAGGGTAAGAAACAAGGGAATTCTGGAGTACGTCAAACCCATCAAAGGAAATCGTCAAAGTGTTGAAGGGTTTTGTCAAAGCGTCAAAGGGATTTGTCAAAGCATCAAAGGGGTTTTTCAAAACGTCAAAGCAAACCGTTGAAGCGTCAAAGCGTTGAATGTTGAGGCGTTGAAGTAAACCGTCAAAGCATCAAAGCCCACCATTGAAGCGTCAAACGTCAAAGCGTTGAACAAGTTGTCAAAGCTTTGAAGCTGAATGTCAAAGTGGAGACAACGATGAAGACGCCAAAGGGAGTTTGGAGATGGAATTTAGTGAGATGGATGAAGATAGAGAAACCAGTAAAGATACAGGTAAAGGGAAAGCTAGAGAGATCATTGTTAAAGAAGGGGGAAGATCAGATGACTCTTTGGAGTTAGATAATGTAAGAAACAAAATGAAGGATTTGGAGGTGAAGATGAAGGTGGTGGAAGATGATGAGATTTGAATAGAATTTCTTAGAACTAGAACCAGCAGAAGCTTATAGAGACTTATCACTTACAAAGAAGATGAGATGGCACGAGGTGTAGATGTCGAGGAGGTTGGGGAGATTGAGACAACGGAGATGAAAGACAGGGCATAGATAGATGGAAGACAGGCATAGGTTCAAGGGCAGATTGATGAGGCTGACCAGAATAGGAATCTTGAGTTGGTGAGAGACATTGGGCAAGAAGAAATAGATCAGATAAGAAGGGATGGGAGATAGGAGGAGAAGGAAGATTGCAAAAGAGAACCAAGAGATGGAATTGAAGAATTGGTCACTGAGATAGAGGCAGAGACCATGAGATGTTCACCTGGGTCGACTCGCCGAGCAGGAACTCCCGGGTAGTACAGATATGTCACAGGATTTGCCTCATTTCACAGAAGTACTGAGGCGGAGACAGACAGAGTAAGAGGAAGAAACGGAATACTGAAATGAAACATAAGAATAAAACAAAATAGATAAAAATAAATCATGATAATCTCAACACTCCCCGTGACTGGTGAGAGAGTAATCTAGAAGATCACTGATCTTGTGTATTGAAGATGTATTTTTGAAGAAGTTGTAATGAAGCCACTGACAAAGCTTTTGTGAGAGAGTCTGCAATCATGGACGGACTTTCAATCAAACTGAGTGTAAACTCCTTGTTTGAATAATCCTCACGCAGACCCTTGGTTTTGATAGAAGACAGAAGGAATAGAAGGAAAGGAATTGAAAAAAGAGGTGAAACTGAGGTCTGGTTGGAGGAATTGGAAGATGAAAAAGGTTATTGGAGATGATGGAAGGAAGAAGATTCAGAGAGGATTCTGTTTTAAATGAAGATCAAGTTAATCATTCTTTGGAGACTTATAGTAGGAATTCTAGGACTTTATATTAAAATTTTCAGGAAGGTTTAAAGAAGGGTTGGGGTAGTGAGATAAGAAAAGAGAAGTATGGTTTTTTAGATTCTAGAAATAAAAAAGGTTTTAGAGATAAAGAAAAGACTAGCTGATATTTTGGCTTTAGCTGGACATACTTTTGAAGTAGGGACTACTATAAGGGGTCCAAATTCTTATCAAGTTGCCAAGTTAAAATTAGTAAATACTTGGATTTCTAGAGTAAAAGAGTTGGAAGAATTGATGTGTGAAGCTATCTAAAAAGTTGTTTATATGAAATTTTTTTATTTTATTACTTATTAATTTATATTTTCTTTGGAAGGGAGTAATTGATTTTTTTTGCTAAGGTTGAAAAAGGAAAAAGGAGAAAGAATTTTTATTTATTTATTATTATTATTTTTTTATCATGTTATTGATATTAATTATTATTATTATGATTATTTTTTTTTGAAAAGGAGAATATGGTTTATATTGTTTTATTTTAAGGACGACTTTGGTTTTGAGGGGTAGAGTGTATGGAAGTCTTGAAGTAAAGTAGGGCAGTTGGTAAGATTAGAGTGAGGTTCCCAAGTAGTGTGTTCCTTGTCATTCTGGAAGCCTTTCCATTCAACTAAGTAAAATAATTTCCCCCTCTTAAGTTTGGAATCCAATATCTGAGACACTTCCCATTCTTCTTCACCATCAATTTTGACTGACTCAGTTGGTGGTTGGTGCCTAGAGGATAGTGAGTTGTCCTGATATGGCTTGAGTAAGGAGGAGTGGAATACAGGGTGAATGGTGGACCATTGCTGAGGGAGTTGAAGCTTGAATGAACTTTTTCCAATCTGCTCTGTAATAAAAAAGGGACCTAACCATTGCTCTGAGAGCTTATGAGTTGGACAATTAGTTTTGATATTTTTAGAAAAGAGACAAACTTTGTTTCCAACGGCAAATGAGGCAGGAAAGTCACTTCTTTTTAGGTCAGCATATCTTTTTTAGGTTTTTATTGCCTTTTCCAGTTCAATACCCAATAACTTCTGATTCTGGTGAATCTGGGTTATGTATTGGCTGGAAGGTTGATCATCTACTACATGGAGACTGTCAAAGTTGGGGTGTTGTCCATAGATGGTGAAAAAAGGATATTGCTTAGTAGAAGTGTGAGTGGAATTGTTGTAAGCAAATTCAGCAAGCAGGATCCAGGTATCCCAGTCGTCTTGGTGATAACTGACATACATCCTAAGAAATTTTTTGAGGATCTGATTTACTCTGTCTGTCTGTCCATCTGTTTCAGGGTGATAAGCTGTGGAAAGATTTCTTTTTATCTGTAATTTTTCACATAAAAGTTTCCAAAAGGAAGAAACAAATAACGATCCTCTGTCACTGAAAATGTTGGTTGGGAGGCCATGTTTAGTAAAAACATGAGAAATTAGTAGGTTAGCTAACTCCACAGAGGAGATATCAGTTCTTTTTTTAATAAAGAGTGACATTTTTGAAAAACAATCAACTACCACAAGGATTGAGTCAAACCCATTGGATAGTGGCAGTTGTGAGATGAAGTCCATAGAGAGTGAAGTCCAGGGAGAATCTGGAATTGGTAAGGGTTGGAGGAGTCCAAACTTTTTGTGGTGACTGGCTTTGTTTCTGCTGCAAAGGTAACAAGAAGAAACATAATCTTTGATAAAGGAAGTCATATTTTCCCAATGGAAATCTCTTTTGACTAGATCAGCTGTTTTGTCTTGTCCAGGGTGGCCAGAGAGGGGAGAGTCATGTCTTTTTCAAAGTATTTCAAGTTGGAGTTGTTCATCCTCCTTGGGGATTGCTATTCTATTTTGGAAAATAAGGAGTCCAGTGTCTGGGTCTATAAGATAACTCTTTACTTGTTCCTTTTTATGTAGCTTCTGAATAATCTTCTGGGTTGATTTGTTGGAGATCTGGGACTGAATTAAGGTTTCCAATTGTTTGTCAACCTGTTTTGCAGAGATAAAGAAAATTCTAGAAGGTTCAAAGTCAGTCTGTTTCAAGAGTTGCTTGATATTTGCTGGATTCTTTTCTGCAAAGGGCATCCCCCCCTTTGGATAAATGTTGTCTCGACGTGACAAGAAATCAGGCACTATTGATTGCCTTCCAGGTCTATAAACTATAGTGAAGTCAAATTCAGACAGAAACTCAGCCCAACGGGCTTGGAAACGAGTCAAGACTTTGGAGTTCATGAAATATTTAAGAGATAATTGATCAGTGAGAACTTCAAAGGGAGAAGAAAGACTGAGGAGGTAAGCTCTCCAGATCTTGATGGCCCATACAATGGCCAGGAGTTACTTATCGTGGATTTCATAGTTCAGTTAAGCACTACCCAATTTCCTGCTGTCAAAAGAAATTGGGTGTTTGGATCCATCAAGGGAGACTTGGGTGAGGACATCCCCTAGGGCATAGTCACTGGCATCAGTCTCCAAAAAGGTTTGTAAGGAAAAATCAAAATGTCTGAGTACAGGAGCTTTAGTAAAGGCTACCTTGAGGTCCTCAAACTGCTGCAAAGCCCCTGGGGATAAAGGAAAAATGGGATCTGCTCCAGTTAGAGCAGTGAGGAGGTGCACCTTCCTGGAATAGTTAATGATAAACCTGCAACAAAAATTAGAAAAACCCAAAAACTGCTGCAAGGCCTTTTTGTTTGTTGGTGGTGGCCAGTCCAAGATCTTCTGGACCTTGGAGTTGTCCATTTCAATGCCACTTCTGGAAATGACATATCCTAGATAGTCCACTGAGGAGGCATGAAATTCACACTTAGAAGCTTTTGCATATAAGTTGTTCTTCCAAAGTCTGTTCAAGACTTCACACACATAAGCTGTATGTTCTGTTAAGGTTTTGGAAAAAATAAGAATGTCATTGAGGTATACCACCACACAGATGGTCAGAAGGTCTGCAAAAATGTCATTAACAAGACATTGAAAAGAGGCAGGAGCATTGGTGAGTCCAAAAGGCATTATCAAATATTCAAAACTCCCAAACTGAGTTCTGAATGCTGTAAGATGTTCATCCCCTTCCTTAATTCAAAGGAGATTATAAGCACCCCTGAGGTCAATTTTGGAAAAAATGATAGAACCAGAAAAGACTGTTAATAAGTGAGTCATGGGAGGAATGGGATACCGGTTCTTTTGAGTCACAGCGTTGAGGTTGTGATAGTCAACACACAATTGCAAACCACCATCCTTCTTTCTGACAAAGAGGACAGGTGCTCCAGTGCTGGAAGTGCTAGGGCAAATGAAACCTTTCTCTATATTTTCCGCTATATAGGCTTGTAGGGCCTCCTTCTCATGGTGACTAAGGGAGTAGATAGGCCCAACTGGAGGCATAGGGCCTTCCAGTTTGATATGATGGTCGTAAGCGCGATGAGGAGGGAGTTTATCAGCTTTTACCTTGGAAAAAACATCTAAAAAGGCATGATAAGCATCAGGAACTCTCTCCATCACAGTTTCAATTTCATCAGTTTCCTCATCTTCATCCAAACCTTCTGCAGTAGCCTGCTTTGGGTCAGAGTCAGAAGTGGAAATAATCATACGCAAAAATTGAATGGATAGATCATCCTCCATATCCTCCAAGAATTTCAGAGAATGTCCAAAGAATATCCTGTTCACAGAAGTAGTTTTTGAACTCAAAGGAAAGTGTTGTGAGTGCATAGATTTTGAAAAGGGGACAGGAGCAGTGACCTGCAGGTTCACTGGCGGAGAGGAAGTAGTGGCCAAGGAGAGTTCAACGGAAGAGGAATGATCCAAAGTTGGTTGGTGTCTTGGGGTGATCAATCCCAGTTTCCAATTTACCTCTGGGTTCCAGAAATGGAGAGGGTCAATACCTAGAATAATTTCTTCTTTGGGGGGAGTATCAACAACCAAGAAATCCCATTCTAAGTTGGGAAAAGAGGGCAAAGAGAACTTGAAGGAAACCTTATGGGTGATTTCCTGGGATGTTGAGTCAGAAGGACTGAAGGTAAATAAGAAGATAGGAGTGGTCAGAGGTTTGAGTGGCAGAGAAAACTTTAAGGACTGAAGGTAAATAAGAAGATAGGAGTGGTCAGAGGTTTGAGTGGCAGAGAAAACTTTGAAACCATAGATTTTGAAATAACAGATTGAGTTGCTCCAGAGTCAACAAGTACACTTTAAGCCTGGTTATTGGACAAGAAAACAAAATGTAATTCTTTAGAAGGAGGGTTAGAGTCTTTTCTTTCCAAAGTTTGTACTAAAATATTGGGAGGGTGATGGTCAAGGAGTACCACATTCCCATCACCTAGTATTTTCCCTGTTTGTGTTTCATAGGATTGAGATTCTGGCCAGGCTTAAAATCTGGAAGTTTCCTGCAGAGACTAATTTGGTGAGTTCCTCCACAGTAGTTACACAAACCCTCTCTTTCTCTCCTAGCTTTTTCTTCAGCCTTGAGGTGTCCATCCTCTGCCACATTGGGATTGGGGACAAAGGTTGGAGTAGAATTAGTAGGGGTTGTCTTAGCCTTCCCCTTAAACCTACCTGGTTGGCTGGTCTATTGAGATTTCTGAGGATTTGGAAGACTGGGTCCAGGTCTTGAGGTCTGAGGGAGAGTGAAAGACTTCTCCCGGATCCTTTCATGGTAACAAGTGTTATACTTAAGAACAATATCCATTAGGTCTTGCAAGGTTTCTTGAGGTCCATCATAACCAGCTAGTTGGTCCAGCAATCTGGCTGGGAGACCCTGTCTAAAATGAAAGAAAAAGGCTTTATCACCCCACCCAGAGACCTTGGTCATAAGTGTCCTGAATACAGTGATATAGTTAGTAGCGTAACCATTTTTTTTCATCTTAAGAAGGGTTAACTCCTTCTCAGCACTCTGGATTTCCAGACAATCCCCAAAAAGGGTATGAAGCTGTTGAGTGAATAGAAGCCAGGAGTTAAGTATGAAGTCTGGCTCATGATTACCAATGTGAGCAAGATAGGGTTGGATCCATTGACTGGCATTTCCTGAAAGGTAAGAGACTGTAAAAAATACTTTCTTTCTGTCATTAGAAAAAACTCTCTCATCATTTGCAAAAATGAGTTCACAAGCTTGAAGGAAGGGTCTAAGCTTGGTTGGGTTAGTTCCATCAAATTTATCTGGGGCATTGATAGATGGAGATTTAAAGTTAGCAGAGGGTCCTTGGTCAGCAGGTTTAGAAAGATGAGTCATTGCAGTGGTCATTTGCTGAAGAATGGCCAGAAGGGCAGGTTCAGTTGAAGGAACCTGAGTGGTGGAAGGAATTTTGGTGTGTGGGGAAGGTGAAGGAACTGCTGTTGCATTAGAAGTTTGACTAGGATTACCCTCTGGGGATGGTGAACCCAGGCCACTCAAGATTCTAGAATCAAATCCTGAGTCCTCATCCTCTTTATCTTCCTCACCTTCTCCTGGGATTGGGACCATGCTTGCATCATAGGCAGGAGAGTCCAAACCATGGTAAACTGGGCTTGGAAACTGACCTGTGACTCTTTGGAGGCTAGCATTGTCAGAAGAAGGAATAGTAGAAAGGGATACTTGGGAAATAGGTTCCAATAAACCTGTATCCATAGGAGTGGAAGTTGTAACCACTGGTGCAGCCAAGTTAGAAAAAGTCCTAACTGTTCCACGAGATCTAGGGGTAGAATGGTCAGTAGGTTCAGTGGCAATTCTCACCCTGGAGCTACGGGTGACTGCTGGGCTAGAAATTTGAGAAAAGAGCACATTGTGGGGGCATTCTTACTTCTAAGAATGATTAGTTACCCAAAAGTTGTTCTTCACCTCGGAGCAAGAATAAAATGATTAAAAGGAATTTTTCTTCCTCTGATTACCTTTATGGGACAGTCAAATACTGGTTACTATACCTTGTCTAAGTTTCAAAGCATCAAAGCATCAAAGTGTCAAAGTGTTGAAGTGTTGAAGTGTCAAAGTGTCAAAGTGTCAAAGTGTCAAAGTTTCAAAGTGTCAAAGCATCCAAGCGTCAAAGTGATACTTAGAGGATGGAGAGCTGGATCCTTTGAGTAGGTTTGACAGTAAGGTAAGGGAAGCAATGAAAATGGCCACAAATCAAATAGCCAAGTTCAAGGTTGGGACAGAAATAAAGCAAACAAAAATTGCCACAACTCAATAGCAAGATTTGATGCTGTCTAAAAGGGCTAGGGAGCCTGGTGGGTGAAGAAGGGGTTATTGGGGAAGAAATCAGTTTAATGTCCCAAGGGCTGCTGACATGCAAGCAGGGCTTGGCACAGAGGGGTCTCTACCCACAGAAGGCTTGGGGGCAAGGTTACTGAAGGAGGCTACAAGGAGCAGAGGAGGATTGGGTTGAAGGGTGCTGAATGACACTTGCTGGGAAAGATCTCCTAGTAAGAAGTAGTAAACTGATTTCTTGGGGAACATCAGGAAGAGGGAAGAGGAGGCCTGTTAAATAGACAAAAGGTTGGAACTACAACAGAGGTACAAGTGATTGGGGCTCAGACTATACACATGATGTCATGGGAACAGTCTAAGTAACAGAGAGGGCTGATCAGGTATGCTACTACATTAGGTTAGGCTGCTTCTACATTGGGTTAAGGTTCCAGGTCTGAGCTGTCTATGTTGGGAAAGTACAATTGAAGGATGTACAGTGTACATGGGAGTCATGAAACTATGTACTGAGTAGAGAGAGTATGTAATACAATCTGCAAGAGGATGTACATAAAGATTCCCAAAGGATAAACCACACAGAGGAGGTATGGGTTAGACAGAGAGATAACCCAAAGAGGTATGGGTTAGACAGAGAGGTAGAGTAGAGCCTGGGAGATTGAGTATGTGCAAGCCTATGGATTCTACCTGTGTATAGTATGAGGATAGACTATATGTAGGTATGTACTGTATGAAGATCCTGAGGTATATAGTTACTGGAGACATATTGATGTAAGTCTCCTGAGCCCTGAGGTTGAAGTTCCTGAGAAAGTAGATCAGGCCTGAGGATTGGACTGAGGTTAGACTGAGTTTGGTGTCAGTATGAAACATATACTGGCCACTCCTTCCATCCTGGACTAATTCCTCTCAAGGAATTAGTATACTAATTCTTACTGGTTAGTCCCTCATCCAGTAGGTGTCATCCCAGCACAAGACATCCTTCACCTGCCTACTTAAATCATATCACCTAGTCCCTTCCAGGTGTTACTCTTATAGGATTCAACAACCCCCTCTTCAAAACCCATTCTCCTGGACTGCTCCTCCCATTTCCTTACTTCTTCATCACTTGTACTCCTCCATTCATTTTCTTCATTGCAATCCCATTCCATAATCCTTGAGTTCTATGAGTATTAGTGCCTGTGCCTTCAGAAACTTGCACCCCAGGGGCAATTGTGACAGTAGTCCAGTCACAAAGTCCATATTGATGGCTTCCCATCTATTCTTAGGCTCAGAAAGCTTCTGTAGTAGGCAAAACCTTTTTCCAGTGGTCCTGCTAGACCTTTGGCAAGTTTCACAACTGGAAACATACTTGATATTAGAATCTCTCCAGTCAATCTACCTGGCTGTTTTCTGAACCTTTTCCATAGTCCTGCAGCAGATAAGTAACCTGAGGAACAGGTATCATGGCATTCAGCTAGGATATGTTTGATATTATCTTCATTATTCAAGACCAGCACACTGTAATGTTGATTTTTGTAGTATAATAAGCCATCCCATAGGGTGAATCTTCCAGCTTTGTAAGCTTTGAGAAAGGTTTCAGGTAAAGTGTTGGTTAGTCCACCAGAAGGATTAGTATTTTCCACAACAGAGATTAGGGTTCTCATATCAGGTTTGTAAGTTTCCCTGATGGAATTCAACAAGGATTCATCCAATTCACAGATATGTATTACTATAATTGGAGCTTCAAAATCAAGCATACTGATTTTTATCATAAGGAAAATATCATGATATTCTGGGTCTTGAGCAGGTTTTCTTGGTTCATTGGGTAAAGCATTCCTACTCAGGCTTTCAGCATTCTGGTGTTTGCTTCCAGCTTGATGGACTATTGTCATCTGACCTCTATATTGTTGGATAGCTATTTGCCACCTCAAAATGTGTCTTCTGAGAGTCTTCATGTTCATTAGAGTCCTAACAGCATTGCAGTCAGTTATCACTACAAAGGTAGTGCCTTCAAGGTAGTAATGGAGCATTTCCAAAGCCCACACTAGAGCAAGACATTCCATTTGGCTGGCTCCATATATTTTCTCTGTATCCTTAACTTGTCTGGAGATAAAGAGTGTTGGGTTTTCTACTGTTTTGTCATCTTCTATAATTTCCTGGTGCAGGGAAGCTCCTAGTCCTTCCATAATAGCATCTATGTATGGCTTGAAAGGTTTTCTGTAATCAGGTTGGGCTAGCATTGGGGCTGTGGTCATAGCTACTTTGAGTTATTTTTAATTCTTTACTCTTTCATGAGTCATCTCAAATAGAATATTATTGTTTCAAATCTCATACAAACACTTGGTTAGCAGTGCAAACTTGGGAAAGTACTTCCTGTAGTAACTGGAAAAGCTGATGAAACAAAAGATTTCAGTCTTGTTCTTGGGCATTGGTCTATTCATAATAGAAGCTATCTTGCTTTGGTCAGCTTTAAGGGTTATACAAGATACTATGTTTCCTAGAGCTTTGAGTTCTCCATATCCAAAGTTACACTTTTTCATCAATACTTTCAAGCCTATAGTAGAGATGGTTTTCAGTGCTATTCTTACCTTTTCCAAGTGAGTGGTACAGTCATCAGTATAAATGATAACATCATCAATTGAAACCATCATTCACCCTTGTCTGATGAACTTGTCTAATACTGTGTCCATCATTCTTTGGAATTGGGAAGAAGAATTTTTGATACCAAAGGGCATCCTTAGATTCTCATATATACCTTGGTGGCATATAATCCTCATGAACTTTCTGCTATCAGGGCTGATTGGGATTTGGTGGAATTCTTTCAGCATGTCCACAATAGAGATGAACTTAGCTTTGAAGAGGTTATGGACAGCATGGTCAATTCTAGGGATAGGATAGTAGTCAGCTTGAGTGTAATTATTTCAAATCCTAAAGTCTCCAAAAATTCTTGACTTTTCATTGTGGCAAGCTATGATTTCTGGTGTGGTGACATCTCCTTGTCCATTTTGTCCTACTTTCCTCAAAACTTGTAGTTCAATTAATTCTTCAATGTGAGTTTCAAGGGCAGTTCTAGGTTTTCACAAGAGGGGTCAGAAGGCCTCCTAAGGTTGGGGGGTAAGGAGGTTTAATAGTCAGGTTTAGAATCATATCACGTCCTTTTATGTTGTCAGCTCCCTGATACCAGGAAGCTTGATAGTGGTGTTGGAATATTTATCATAATAATAATTCCAAGAATAAACCTGTAAAATGCTCTAGACTAGATATTTTATGAGCAAGTGCAAGTTTTATAATGGTTTGGTTGAAGAATTTTCAATATTTTATAAACCAAGGACCACAGTATTATACTACTGGGGATCTTTACTGAAAAACAACCTCTCTTCAAGGGGTCACTTTGGAAAGTATGAAAACTTGGAAATAATGGTTGCCTCCCTAGAGGGCCTATCCAGGTAGACTGCCAGGGAAATGAAGGCACAACAAGCAAGATAAAAATAGAAAAACTACTTACTTTTGATCAATAAATTATTCTGGTTCAGTTGAAGGGTTTCAGATAAAGAATTCACAGGTTTTTCTGACTAAACTCCAATTGAAAAGGTAAAGGGTTATAGAATCATTCAATAAAAAATCATACTAGGGTCATATATCATGTGCTTAAATTGTTTAAGCACTTATTCACAAATGGCAAGAAATCTGGTTAATAACTGGTAAATTATGGGTAACTGGCGGAAAATAAGCCAAAAGAAGGTCTGTATGAATACCATTTTTTGGGTAGAATTGAGCTTCTCAGCACACATAGAGAGGTTTCAGCTCATGGGCTGAGGCTAGTAAATCAGCCTGGGCAATTTTTACACATCCATTTGGTGCTTTCAATCAGCTGATCACAGATCTGCTGGATTCCAGCACTATTTTAGCTACAGGATCTTTTAATACGTTAATCTTTCATTTTGATTCTTCTGCAAATATCATTTGATTTTACTATTATTATTGGAATAATGTGATAAAAAGGGTTTTTTTATTGATGTTCCATCACCTGCTGATCACAACTGCAATTTTTAATTTTTTATATGACCACTCCTTGGTATGTTTTTTGGTCATCAAAGATCTGGATCATTCTGAGTTGTGGTGATCCTTATTTCTTTGTCTTTTGAATAAAGATAAGTTGTTCATTGTTTTTCCGTGATTTTTGTTTTTGGACTATCTAATATTCATATGTTACATTACTACATATGAAAGGATGATCCATGTATGTTTTAGCTATTATAAGCTGTACCTTCCATAATTTGGATTTTCGAGTAGTCCTGGAACGCAGGAGTTGATGATCAGCTTTGTGCAGCTGCTTGGAATTGCTTTGCAAAGGGGAATCATGACAGATCTATCAGATGCATGCATGTTTGGAAACCTTATATATGCAAGTGTAGCATGCTTAGAGGTGTGTGGGAATTGTAAAAAAATACTGTGTAACTCCTAAAATATACACAACACCTCAATTCTGACTGAATTTTAGGTGTGAAAACCTTCTGTGACAATACACTTGAAATATTAAAATGGCCAAAAGGTGCCATAGTGTATTGTGGTATTTTGGTCATTTTCTTATTTAATTATTTAAAATATGAAGGATTAATATTTTAAGGGTGAAAGAATTGAGATGGCTAAACACCAGAACCACTTATATTTCAAATAAGAAAAGATAAGAAATTTTAAGCTCAAAGAACAACAGGTTGAATAAGTATGAGAATCTTAACCAACAGGAATGAGAATTGATATCTATGAAATCTCCGCACAACATTGGATCCAGCATCTTAAAGTAGACACGCCTGGAAGGAGTAATAGGTGAACAATGAGCTTAGTTTAGGTTTCTTCTGATACAGTAGTATGGACAAGATCATACTTGATGACATTGATCTTCTAGACTGTAGCAAAGTGACCTTGACACCATTGGTTGTCTCAAATGGGGTGATCTGTCAATTCTGAGTGTCAGCTATGGTCTCAACCATTAAGCGCCTTGAATCACAATTACCAGATAGTAGTTCTTCCCAGTTGTTGTTGATGAGTCGTTGGTGGATATTGGGATTGAAGTTGGTGATGGATTGAGTGATTGAATGATGAGAAGCTGGTGAGAGAAGAGTGGTACAAGGATTAACTGATGAGTCAACTTGAGTGTCCTCAACTTGCCTATTATCACCAGCAAGAGTGTTGGAGCGCGTGCTGTTGGAGCGCGTGTGCTCAGATTCTGACCCATGCAGTGTTGGAGTGTTCCACCGCTTTCGTAATGTTGAGGACTTCAATCTGGTGTAACACAATATTCTCAACACCCCTCCTTGATTCAATGCGCAGTGAATTCAGGTACTAACATGGTGGACCAGTCTGAGTAATGAAGACTTGTTGGAGGCTTTGGTAAGACTATCTGCAACCATTTGATTGGACCTGATTATTTGGATTCTGATTGAGTCATTTGAAACATCTTCCCTAAGTCCCTTTGTCTTCAGGTCTATGAATTTGGTTTTTGAGTTACTTCCAAAATTTTTGATTTTGTTGTCTAGGCCTTTATTATTGATTAAGTGGAGACTGGGTAGGATTGGTGTTCTCCACAGTTCATGGATGAGATGATTTATCCATCTGCATTCTAGTTGACCATTGCTGAGTGCATTGCATTCTGCTTCTGTGGAGGATTATGTAATGTTTCTTTGCCATTGACTGGTCCAAAACAGTAGAGAGCCTTCAAAGAAGCAAATGAACCCAGTTTGAGAGGTTTGAGTGATGGGATCATCAGCCCATGTTGAGTTGCTTTAACACACTATATTATTAGAGTTGTTTCTTTGTGAGATTAGCAAGCATTGGTCTTTGGTGTTGGCTAGTTACTTCCAGACTTTGAGAAGTTCTTTCCAGTGGGAGATACTGGGTTTTTCAGAGAATTGGGCCAGAGAGTATACTGCAAAACTTATATCTGGTTGGGAAAGCCCGGCAATGAAGTTGAGTCTTCCTATTGGTGACCAATAGCTAACTCCCGGTTGGTTGGATTGTTCAACTTCTTCATTGGTTGCAGGAATGAGGTGAATTCCAGGTGTGCAGGGAGTGTTTGTTGGTTTGCAGTCCACCATGTTCAACTCAGCTAGTCCTTTGCCTATATGAAGAGGCAAAGAAATTTTAATACCTTCCTTGGACCTTTCCACCTTCATCCCCAATAGAGTTTTTTGTGGGTGTGTGGTGTAAGACTCCAAACGGTGCTAGGCCGTGGCAGTTCTGTGGAGGGGAAAGGTGCTATTTAGGCTGCCCTCCTGAGTGTTACAAAAATATTTAGACGTAACCAAGATCAAGGTCCAGAACCTTATAAATGAGGAATCAAGGAGTAGAGGATAAAGATGATAATAGTTTGCTAGCAATCAAACAGCACTATCTGAGACAAGATTATTCAGGGAAAAACTTGAACAAAAGAAGTTAAAGTCTGCTTAGAGTTCAAGGAACAAAAGCTTTTGTATGTAAACAACGCCCACAAGCTAATAACTCTGGTCGTCAGAAGAAGATTGGGGATGATCAACTCAAACCCAACCAACCTCCAGGTTTTCAATAAACCTGCCCAACTCTCTGCAATCAAGGGCTTGAAGGGTACCAGATAACTGAGGGTGGCTGTACAAGACAAAGCACAATTTTTAAGAAGCTCTAAAAGCACAGTAACTGATTTGAAGCAAAAATAACCTCAACACTTCTCAAGGGACTCAAGAGTAGGCTGGCAGGATACAACTCCAAAGAAAATAAAGGGAGGTATAACACTCCAGGTCTTAAGATTAATAAGACCTCTTCAATCAATTGTGATTGGCTCCAGAAAGATGATCAGGGATCAGGACCAGTATGGTCAGAGAAAAGGGATCAAGGAGTGGTATAACACACTCACAAATTCCAACAGACAGAATTTTCTTCAACCAGCAAGGCTATTGGTTGGTGATAAGGATCATGCCACAGAGGGGCAAAGACTCAGGGTCAAAAATGGATCAGGGGGCAATCAGAGATATACTCAGGAAAAGGATCAGGATTCAATTTCACAATAATGGGGGGACATAGGCACACACTCCCATGGACGATTCTATTATGATGCAGAAAAAGCAGGGGAGAGCCCCTCCTTTTATAGACCAGAGGCCTGTAGACTATTTACAAGAGAGATTTACAAATAGAGCAGAATTTTTTTTTTCTTAACAGGATGGGCATGGGCAGGAGAGTAGCAAGTGAGAGGCCCGCAGAAATACTGACGGGCCCGGGCAACCTTTGAGACCCGCGCGGGCAACAGAAAAGCCGCGCAGGAGAGCGGTGAGCTGGAGGTGGAGGAAGATGAATGCTACTTTGGGTAGAGGAAAGGGACAGGCTGTCTGAACTTGAGCAAGGTGTCAACAAGGGCAACAGGTGGGAGCAACTGGTAGAATAAACTGAGTGGGCCTGGTTGAACTTTGACCAATCAACATCTCCGACATGGGGGATTGAGTTCAAGCCGGATTCAATACCAAGCAAATTACAATTGATACTAGAAGGACTGCACAAGGGGGTGATGGGTGAAGCAGGGGTAGAAAACTTGACAAAAACAGGACTGGATGATTTTTGAAATTTTGGCGCGGTAACATCTCTCAAATGTTGGTCACAACCTCCCTCGAAAGGATCATTGGGAGGCATTTCTTTCAAACCAGCGTCAGGGCCACCATCTGAATTGCCTGTCCAACGTAGTAGAAGACTCAGTCTTTTTGAAGATTCCTGCGGTAGTTGAGGTGGCAGGAGTGGAGGGCAAACCCAGAGTAGGAATCCAGCAATGATACCAAGGACAGTGAGAAGTATGATGATAGATGTGCAGCCACAACAACAACCGCAGGATCTTGATTTTCCACCTTGAGTGAACGCACCACTGTGTTTGTTGGATCTCCACATCCTCAGTCCGGCTTTTTTGGGAATGACACCTTTGGCTGCCATCTGTGCAGCAACGCTTCCTCTTGTTGGGCTGGAGGGTAAGGTGGAGGTGGTTGAGTTGAAATGACTGATTCCAAAGGGAGGTTCATGGAGAGGACAACTGGCAGGAGGGAGTTAAAGGTCACCAGGAGGGTATTTTTCATCTAGAACATAGCCTGGATTGTAGTCTGGATGTTAGTTTTCTTGGGGATGATAGTACTGATTGGGAGGATAGGTAAAATGCTGAAGATGAGGCTCATTGACTGGGTAAGGATGGTGAAGTGGTGGTGATTGAGAACAATGATAGGCCAAGGATGAAGTAGTTTGATTTAGATCAGGAGGGATCAGGAGATGGTTAGAATACGGTTGAGGGGGGAGCCAAGTTTGGAGGATGATGGGACAGGGTTTAAGGCCTTGTTAGGATCATGCTTGTAGATTGGACCACAATGGAGTGCAAATTGGGTGACAAGACAACAGACGTGGAAGGTGGGCACGGCAACAAGAGCATAGTTGAGATGGATGAAGTCCTGAATGGGTAGGAATAACTTTTGAGATTGGGTGGAGATGGCAATGAGGATGATGATCTCTAGACTAGAGATGAGCTTGAACCCAGTTGAGTTTCATCTTCCTCTATTCTTGAACAAGATTCTGCTTCTCCTCGATCCTAGCCTTGTCTTCCACCATTGTTGATGGATAACAAAACTTTCAATTAATTAAATAACTACTCAGTTGTACCACAACCTTCATAAACCCAAGCCCTCAAGGACACTCTAACACAACTCTTGATCCACTCTCACTGAGTCAGACCAAACTTCCTGCTACTCTTGATGACTTGGGAGCTCTGGATGGATGGATGGATGGATGAATCTTGTAAACTCAAGACTGAGCTTGGTGGGGATGAGTGAGTGAGACCAAGATGTATCTCTTGGTTCTTGAGTAGTGAATGCAGGCAGGGAGAGGGAAGAGGGAAGAGGGAAGCTGGGAACCAAATGGAAGCCTATTCCAGATCAAAGATTTTTTTTTGATAATGATACCTATGAATGATGATAAGGAAAAATCATAAAAAAATTAAAATCTCTGCACTGGCCAGGGTGTCCAGGATGGGGCACCACAGCGGAGGAGTTTATGAATTTACCCAGAAATGTGTCCTTGAACTTCTTTACATTCCCCACAACTAGTAGGTTGTCAACATGGATGAATACAGCTGAGATCCGATCTGTTCCTATGTATAGGCAGGGATTGGCTTTGGATGGATAGAATCCTTGTTCCTGGATCCATTTGCTGAGCATCTTGTACCAGTTTTTTGGGGCTTGCTTGAGTCCATACAAGGATTTTCAAAGTTTGAGAATGGGAGATCTTCTGGAGGATCCAGTTGGGAGTTGGATAAAGACTTCCTCATCAAGAGGAGTGTGCAGGAACGCCCCCTTGACCTTGAACTGGAGCATATCAAGATTCCAATCCACTGAAAGTAGCAGAACTGCCCTGAGGGACGCAACTTTGCCAGTTTGAGCGTAAGTTTCTAGATAATTGATTCCATACCTTTGTTTGAAACCTTGTACACAAACCCTAGATTTGTATATTGGAGCCTCACCGTGCATTTTTTCTTTCACTCTGAATGCATAGGTTACGTTGAGCAGGTTTTTAGGCTCTGGACCTTCATAATCTTCCCATGCCTTGAACTCTTCACATGTGTTGAGCTCTTTGTGTAGTGATTTGGACCATACGGGTGATTTAAGCACCTCTTCAGCTGTTTTGGGAGTCTCAACTGTGTAATAGCCATAGCGCTTGGGAGGCTTCTGTTCTGATTGATTCCTGATTTGTTGAGCCTTGGGAATGAGATCTTCTGCTATGACACTTTCCTCTTCCTCATCATCTTCTTTGGATTCAGACGAGTCGTTGGACTCTGATTTGATAGAGTGTTCAATTGCCTTATTGAGATCCACTGGTGTTGTTTCATCCGCCAGTTGGGTGATGACAATGGGAGTTGAGTTTTCTTGGATTTCCTCTTGGGTTGGAGGAAAACCTTCAGAGGCCTGAAGTTTAGACTTGCTAAATCTGAAGTTCTTGGTTTCAATGATGCTACCAGAGGTTGTAAGGATACAGTAGGACAGCATTTTAGGCGCATAGCCTATCAGTTGTCCTGGTAGTCCTTTTTCATCGAATTTCTTGAGATGATGGTCTGAGAGGTTGAGAAAAGTTGCTTTGCTCCCTATGGGTTTCAGATAATCTGCAGGCAGCTGGGTTCCGTGCATGAGCTCCCATGGAGTTATCCTGTCAGAGTTGGGAATTTTATTTAAGGCCAAGGAGCAGCTTCTGATGACCTTGTGCCAGTAGTTTTTTGGTAGATTGGAGGAAGAGAAAGTTTCCCGTACAGATTTGGCAACTGTTCTGTTTGCTCTTTCAGCTCATCTGTTGTGCTGGGGATGGTAATTTTTGGATACTATCCATTTTATTCCTTTGTCTTTGAAGAAGCTGGTTAAGTTGGCATTGATAAATTTGCCACCTCCATTGCAGCAGAATTCCGAAGGATAATGCCCACGCTTGTTGTACTTGTTTAGGATTACAAACTTGATAATGTCTCCGGAATCATTCTTCTGCTTCAGTGGGAAGGAGCTAATGTATCCGCTGAAGTTGTTGACTAAGGTAAGGGAGTAGCCTTAGACACCTTTGGACAATGGGTTAATTGGATCAATCAGGTCAACATGAATTCTTTCAAACACTTTTTCAGCCCTGTTTGACAGGTCCTTGAAGCTGGCGGGGGTTCTTTTACTTTTTTTTGCAGCTGTCGCACGGGAAAGCGGCTTTGATGTTCTGGGGAATTGAGGATTTGAGTTATTTCTCAATTCTTGAAATTCCAGCATGGCTGAGTTTCATGTGCATTTCATTGATTTATTCAAGATGAGGATCTTTTGAGGCAAAATAACTTTGCTTACACTCCATGTCAAGATACAGCAGATTTTTTATGCTTCTTCCTTGAAGCACAGTCGTTTGGTTTGTGGTGAGTTTGACAGGGGGTGGACTGACTCGGTCATTGACTATTAGATTGGCGCCCTTAGCTAGGAATACTCCCATGGAGAGTAGGTTTACACTAGCGTCAGGCCTCCACGCTGCATCTTTAAGCTCAAGAGTGCCTGAAATTGACTTGAGTATTGCCTTCCCTCTGCCCATGATTGCCAACAAACCTCCTGGTTTGCCTGTTTTTATGAAGTTTGATCCATCTTCTGATTTCAACGTCTTGAACCAGCTCTTGTTGGTTAGCATGTGAATGGAGCAACTGGAATCCAGAATTAAAATGGCCTCATTCAAGGGAAGAGTATGTGCAAAGCAGTGATAGAAGGAAAAGAAATTGGATACCTCCTCCTTTTTCTTCTTCTTTGGTTTTTGGGATTTAAATCCCTTAGGCTTGAGCTCGGTATGTTCAACCCAACACTTCTCTTGCGGATGGTTCTGTACCTCAGGATTGTAGATTCTGTTTTCACACCTGGGGTAGTTAGAGTAGAGGCTGAGGTCCACTTTAGATGATGTTGCTCCTTCCTTGACTTTGGCGTTAATTTAATTTTTAGGTTGAACCAAGTGGTCAAGCACTCGTTTGGCGGTGATTTCTTTGTTGCCGTGCATGATTTGGGAGGCCATGTTCTTCAGATTTGGAGGAAAATTGAATAGGATTATAGAAGCAAGGATGTCGGACGGCAATTCAATCCCAACCTTGGAGATTTTGTTGAGGTGGAATCGTACATTTTTTACAAACCTATCAATGTTGTCTTTGCTGAAGGGAAGATATAGGAATTAATTGAAGACCCTTGCTCAATTTGCTGATTGGGAGGAGGTGAAGTAATTTTTTGTTGTGATCCAAATCTCCTTGGCATTTCTGACGTTGCCAGGCTTGATGATGTTTGTATGTGTTGCTGTTTCTAACTTTGCAAGCAGAAAAGGAGCCATGTCTTTGTTGATTTTGGGATCCAGCTGGACATTGTCTCTGTCATTCTCCATGATGTAGAGAATCCCTCGTAGGTCAAATGAGCTTTCCATCTTGACTTTCCAGATGGATTAGTTGTCTTTGTTCAAGAGGGGAGTTGACTCTACAAGGGTTTTGAGCGTTATTGTCCTCATCGTGCTGTCTCCCCCTGGTCCTGGTGATGATTGATAATTGGTCATCTTGAGAGAGTTGTTTTGACTTTTAACCATGAAAGAATTTAAAAGGCTAAACACCAGAACCGCTTATATTTCAAATAAGAAAAGATAAGAAATGTTTAGCTTGAAGAACACCAGGTTGAAAAAGTATGAGAATCTTAACCAACAGGAATGAGAATTGATATCTATGAAATCTCAGCACAACATTGGACCCAGCATCTTAAAGTAGACACACCTGGAAGGAGTAATAGGTGAACAATGAGCATAGTTTAGGTTTCTTCTGATACAGTAGTATGGAAGAGATCATACTTTATGACATTGATCTTCTAGACTGTAGCAAAGTGACCTTGACACCTTTGGTTGTCTTGAATGGGGTGATCTGTTGATTCTGAGTGTCAGCTACAGTCTCAACCATTAAGCGCCTTGAATCACAATTACCAGATAGCAGTTCTTTGCAGTTGTTGTCAATGAGTTGTTGGTGGAGATTTGGATTGAAGTTGATGATGGATTGAGTGAGTGAATGATGAGAAGCTGGTGATAGAAGAGTGGTACAAGGATTAACTGATGAGTTGACTTGAGTGTCCTCAACTTGCCTATTATCACCAGCAAGAGTGTTGGAGGGTGTGCGCTCAGATTCTGATCCATGCAGTGTTGGAGTGTCTCCACCGCTGTTGTGATGTTGCAGACTTCAATCTGGTGTAAAACAATTTTCTCAAAAAAGGGTGGGGTCAGTGAGTGACCCTACCTAATTTTGGGTGGGGAATCTATTTCTTAATTAATTTCATTGGATTTTCCACCCCTTCTGGGGAAATCAATTTATTTTTCATTTTTGTTTATTTTTTCTACTTTGAAAAGTTGCTCTGTGCTTAAGTAACAAGCTGACATTTCCCTAGGCCAAGATATGTCTATATCTGAAAAAAAAGTTTTGGCTCAGTGTCTCTTGCTGGCTCTGTAATTTTTCAGGTGTATAGGTCCATCTTGAATGTTGTTTTCAGGTAATCATTCATCTTTATCAGCTGATTCACCTTTGTATGTGACTAAATACAATCTGACATCTTTTCCTTGGATTCTTTCTTTCTTTTCTTTAAGGATTTGACTCATTTTCCTTTTTGCATTGTCAGAAATATTTTCAATGGGTATCTCTGCTGTGGGAATTGTTTCTCCTTCCCCGGGGTGGTGGTGTTTGATCAGACTTACTGGGAAGACAGGGTATTTCCTGGATAACTCATTACTCAGGATGTCAGCCTGCTACTTAGCACAGAGCAACCTGAAAAAGCAACAAAAATAATAATATTAACAAAATTAAAAGGAACAAAGATAAATGAATAAATAAAATTATTATAAAATGAAGGAGTGGGAAATCCAAAAATATTATTGCAGAAATGGATTCCTCACCCAAAATAAGGTAGGGTCACTCACTGACCCCACCCTTGAAGTCTTACTCCTTATATTTTTTAATTAATTTAATAGAAAATGGTAAATGACCACGGCACCAGTATGGCACCTTTTAGCCATTTTAATATTTCATATGATATGTCATGTATAGGTTTCACACCTAAATTTCAGTCAAAATCCAGGTGTTGTGTGTAGTTTAGGAGTTACACGGGAAATTGTGTCTTGTCACAATTCCCACACGCAGCCCTGCATCCCTACAGCGCTGGTCTCCTGCGTACGCAAACTCCCGCACGCAGCCCCGCGTCCCTACAGCGTTGGACTCCCGCGTACGCCAACTCCCGCATGCAGCCCCGCATCCCTACAGCGCTGTTCACCCGCGTACGCAAAATCCCTCACGCAGCCCCGCGTCCCTACAGCATTGGACTCCCGCGTATGCCAACTCCCGCACGCAGCCCCACGTCCCTACAGCGCTGGACTCCTGCGCAACAAAATTCCCGCGCAGGTAATCCCGTGACCTAGTCACGCGCGCAGGGGTACAGTCCCCCGCGCGCATCTGAGCAGCGGATCAGTCCCCGCGCGCATTTGAATGGACTGATCCCCGCGCCTCCTGCCGTGATCAGTTTGACATCCAGGTACCGCTCAGAGGAGCTACAATATAGTAGGATCTACACTACATATGTAAAGCTACCACACAAGCATGGATTGTAGTTCAAAAACCTTAAAAATCAATTAAAATTAGTTATTAACCAATTTTTAGTATTTTTTATTACTTAAATAAAGATCCAGACTTACCACAAAATAAGTTGATCAGAACCTTCAAAGACCACAAAACTACATAAGGAGTGGTTGTAAAAATTATTCAAAATTACATACAGGATCAGCAGAGGATGGAGAATCAATAAACATCCACGTCTGCTCACTTTGGACCAGTACTTACTGTACAAATTGAGGATCAGTGCAGGATCAGCAAAATGACTAATCTATTGATTAACAGATCCTGCAGCTAAAAAGGAGCTGTTCCTTGACAGATCTAAGGCCAGCAGGCTAACAGCACCTTGAGGACGTGCCAATCTTGCCCTGATTTCCCCCCTAGCCTCAGCCCATGGCTAGCACCCCTTCTAGAGGCCCTCAAGCACCCAAACAAGAATATTTAAACAGGCTCTTTTTGCCCTTCTGTTTCCAATAAGTTATCAGTTATCAGGAATTATTTATTATCAATCAGACACAGTGTCATTGTTAATCAAGTGCTTATATGAAGATAAGCAAGTGATTTATGACTTAGTCTGTAATAGTACTATTTACCTTTATTAACCAATCAACCATTGAAGTTTAGTCAAGCAATCTACCCCATCTGCTCTGAAATCCTTCCAATTATTCCAGGATTTTCGTGGTCAAGTGGTCAGAGTGAGTGTTTCCCTTCCTTTCTAGGCCACTTGTGCTGTTAAGCCCGGCAATTAGTGGAATAAGTCCTTTCTAAGGCACCCATATTTATTCCAAGGTTCTTAAACTGCCTAAGGAGGCCCCTTGAAGAGAGGTTGCTAGTCTTTAAAGATCCCCAGTAGTATAATACTGTGGCCCCTCTTTTTATATTATATTTAAATATTTATAATCAAACCAAATAAACCTTGAACTTGCTCTTACCATACCATTATTGGAGCTTTAAAGTGTTTATTCTTTGGAATATTATTGCTCCAAGTTCTTTTATCACTCTCTGTAGCTAAAGGACTGCAAGGTTCCTGGTATCAGAGAGCTGACACAGGATAACTTCTACAGCATTCTTCCCATGAATTTTCTTGATAGTAGAGGATCCAAAAAATGCTGTTCTTATTTTCCTGTTTCCTGCTAAGTTTTTGAAGTTGGTAGTGGAAACTAGCACTTGATCACAAATCTTGAAATCAGGTTCTTTTTGAGTCTTATCCCACCCCTGTTGGTTTTATTCAACATCTTGTTGAACACATTTTGCAGCATGCTTGTTTTCCATATCTATTGTGTCAGCTCTCTGATACCAGGAACCTTGCAGTCCTTTAGCTACAGAGAGTGATAAAAATACTGGAATAATAATAATAATTATTATTTCAAAAATAAAGCTTAGAGGCTCAAATAAACAATATAATAAGAGAAGTTTCAAGGTTTGATTGGTTTGGTAATAAAATTTATTCAATGTATATATAAAAGAGGGGCCACAGTATTATACTACTGGGGGTCTTTACAGACAAGGCAATCTGTCTTCAAGGGGCCTCCTTAGGCAGTTTAAGAACCTTGGAATTAAGATGGGTGCCTTAGAAAGGGCTTATTCCACTGATTGCTGGTCATAAAAGCACACTGGTCTAGAAAGGAAGCAAAACACTCACTCTGAACACTTTACCACAAAAATCCTGCAATAATAGGAAGGGTTTCAGAGCAGATGGGGTGGATTGCCTGACTAAACTTCAAGGGTTGATTGGTTTTAAGAAATAAATAGTAATACTACAGACTTGGTCATAAATCACTTGCTTAGATTCTTCATAAGCACTTTACTAACAATGAAAAGGTGTCTGATTTATAATAATAATTCCTGGTAAACTAATGATGGAATAATGGATCCAAAGAGGTCTGTATAAATACCTTTTTTGGGTGATTTTGAGCTATCCAGGGCGTGTAGAGAGGGTTCTGCACATGGGCTGAGGCTGGCAAGCCAGAAAGAGCAAGATTAGCATGTCCACTTGGTGCTGTTAATCAGCTGACCTTAGGTCTGCTGGATTTCTGTACTATTTTAGCCACTGGATTTGTTGATCTATGATGGCCTAAATTTGATCATTCTGCACTCATCCTTCATTTTTACTATTAGTATTGCTTGAAATTGAATTGATGGGGACTTTTACTGATTTTCCATCATCTGCTGATTACTTAGATAATTTTCAATAATTTTTATGAACACTCCTTGTAGTGTTTTGTGGTCTTCAAAGATCAGTCAATGATTTACGTGGTAATCCTTGATCTTTCATTTATTATTAAAAAATGTTCTAAACTTATTTTTTTTTAATTTTAATTAAGTGTTGATCTTTTTAGATTATTACTAATGCATTTTCCAACTTTTTACATATGCCAGGCGACCCTAATTAGGTTGGAGCTCTTTTGAGCGTTACCTGGTTGTCACATTAGTCACAATGGATCCAGAGACAGGGATCAGTCAGTTCCGATGGGCGCAGGGTGGGATCTGCTGCGTGCCTGGCAGAATTAGCTGCACGTGGGTCTCTAGTATGCCGGAAACTGCTACTATGAGTACATAGGGGTATGTAATGATGCAGGGCTGGGTGCAGGAATTGTGAAATAACACATTTTTGTGTATAACTCCTAAAATATACACAACACCTCAATTCTGAGTAAATTTTAGGTGCAAACCCTATACGTGACAACACATGTGAAATGTTAAAATGGCACAAAGGTGCCATACTGGTGTTGTAATTTTTATTACTTTTCTTTTTAATTATTTTAAAAATGTAAGGACTTGGATTTCAAGGGTGGGGTAACTGAGTGACTCTACTTACTTTTGGGTGAGGAATCCATTTCTTTAATAATATTTTTTGGATTTATCACTCCTTATTTTGTTAATTTAGAGGTTCTTATTTTTTATAGTTTGTGTTGCTATGACAGGTTGCTCTGTAAATAGTAGCAAGCTGACATTCCCCCACTCCAAGATATGTCTATATCTGAAAAAAATCTGGGTCAATGCCTTCTGCTGGCTCTGCAGTTCCTTAGGTGTATGGGTCCATCAGGGATATTGTGTTCAGGTAACCATTCATCCTTATCAGCTGATTCTCCCTTGTATCTAAGTAGGTAGAGTCTGAAATCTTTTCCATTGATCCTTTCTTTTTTATCTTTAAGGATCTTGCTAATTTTTCCTCTGTCTTTTTCAGGTTCTTCTTCAACAGGTATTTCAGGTGAAGGAGTAAATTCTCCATTCCTTTGGTGGTAGTGTTTGATGAGACTTACTGGGAAGACTGGGTGTTTTCTAGAAAGCTCATAATTAAGGACTACTTCCACATAATTTTTACCATGAAGTTTATTAATGGTCAAAGGTCCAACATAAGCTGGTCTAAGCTTTCTATTTCCAGCTAAGTTGGTGAAGTTGGTGGTAGAGATCAAGACTTGATCACCAATCTTGAAATCAGGCTCCTTATGGATTTTATCCCACCTCTGTTGGTTATACTCCACAACATCCTGGACACACGCAACAGCATGTTTATTGGCTACATCTATCATTTTTTTGAAATCAAGTGATGTAGGATGAATATTTGTTAGCTGGTGATCAAGGTTATCCTTGGTTAATTTAGGAATCCATCCTCTTTCCAGTATGTAGGGTGCTTCCTTAGTGGTAGAGTGCTTGCTACTGTTGTAAACCATCTCTAGTGCAGGTTAAAGGCTAACCCAATCATGGCAATAACCATCAGAATTCTTGTTTTCTAGACCAAAGCCACAGAGTCTCCTGAGCATTTCTTCCAGGGTCTGAATCATTCTTTCAGCTAAGCCATCTGTCTGAGGGTGATAAGCTGTAGAGAAACCTAAGGTGGTTCCCAGCATGTCATGAAGATTTCTCCAGAATTCAGAGGTGAATTTAGGATCTCTGTCACTTATAATGATCTTGGGAACTCCAAAATGAGCACTGAGTCTGTTCCAAAATAATAGGGCAACTTCCATAGCAGTGTCTTCCTTGTGATTAGGTAGAAGCTTTGCTTTCTTGGGGAACCTATCCACAATGACTAGGGCTGAGTTGTAAAAATAGGCTCCTCCTGGTGGTAGTCCAGTTAAAAATTCCATGTTGATGATCTCCCATCTTTTCTTGGGTTCAGCAATCTTTTTCAGTAGACCAAACTTTTTCCCAGTGGTCCTGTTGGACTTCTGACAAGTTTCACAACTAGTAACATACTGGATAGTGGAGTCTCTCCAATTGATCCACCAAGAAGTTTTTTTAACCTTATCTACAGTTCTATCAGCAGATAAATGACCAGATGAGCAGTTATCATGGCATTCAGCCAGGAGGTGTTTGATATGGTCATCCTTAGTTAAGACTATAACACTTGAATATTGATGCCTGTAGTATAATAGACCATCCCATATGGTGAACCTTCCAGCTTTGTATGGTTTCAAGAGGGGTTCAGGTAGGCTGTTGATCAATTCAGATGGTGAAGAAGTACTTTCCATAATGGTGATCAGAGTTTTCATGCCAGAATTGTAAGATTCTTTGATTGAGTTGAACAAGGATTCATCCAATTCACAAATGTGGATTTCCATCATAGGAGCTTCAACGTTCAACATGTTAATTTTAAGGATAGGGAAGATATCATTATTGTCTGGATCATAAGCAGGGTTACTTTTGTCATTGGGTAAAGCATTCCTGCTCAAACTATCAGCATTCTGGTGTTTAGCACCAGCTTGGTGAACTATGGTCATCTGACCTCTGTACTGTTGTATGGCTATCTGCCATCCTAACATGTGCCTACTAGGGGTCTTCATGTTCATCAAAGTACTGGAAGCATTGCAGTCAGTAATTACTGTGAACTTGGTGCCTTCCAAGTAGTAATGAAGTTTTTCCAGAGCCCATACTAAAGCAAGGCATTCTATTTGGCTTGCACCATACCTTTTTTCAGTATCCTTAACTTGTCTGGATATGAAGAGTAGAGGTTTTTCCACCGGTTTGTCATCCTCTATGACTTCCTGATGTAATGCAGCTACTAGACCATCCATACTAGCATCCATATAGAGCTTGAAGGGTTTAGAATAGTCTGGCTGAACCAGTACTGGAGCTGAAGCCATGGCCATCTTGAGTTCCTCATAATTCTTAACTCTTTCATGAGTCATTTCAAACAAGGTGGTGTTGTTGCAAATTTCATACAGACACTTGGTTAGAAGAGCAAACTTTGGTATGTACTTCCTATAGTAGCTGCAGAAGCTAATGAAAGATAGGAGTTCAGTTTTATTCTGAGGCATTGGCCTATTCATTACTGCTGCTATTTTGCTTTGGTCAGCAGCTAAGGTTAGTCCAGAGACAATGTTTCCTAAGGCTTTCAGTTCTCCATAACCAAAGTTAAACTTTTTCATTGATAATTTTAATCCCACAGAAGAGATAGTTTTGAGGACTAATCTTACTTTATCAAGGTGGGTATCCCAATCATCAGAGTATATGATAACATCATCAATGTAAACCATCATCCATCCTTGTCTGATGAACAATCCTAGAACTGTGTCCATCATCCTTTGAAAATGAGAAGGAGCATTTTTTATACCAAAAGGCATCCTTAGATACTCATCAATTTGCAAATTACAGATAATCCTCATGAATTTCTGGCTATCAGGGCTGATAGTTATTTGGTGAAAACCTTTCAGCATGTCCATGGTATTGATGTACTTAGCTTTTGATAGGTTATGCAAAGCATGGTCAATCCTTGGAATTGGATAATAATCAGCTTGGGTGTAGTTGTTCAGCATTCTGAGATCTCCAAACATCCTTGACTTATCATTATGCCAAGCTATAATTACTGGAGTAGTAAGATCTACTTTCTCATTGTGTCCTACTTTCCTTAAGACTTGTAGGTCAACCAACTCTTGAATATGAGTTTCCAGAGCAGCTCTGGATTTTGGACTAGAAGGGTAAGCAGGTCTCCTGAGGTTAAGTGGGTAAGGAGGTTGTAGGATGTCCCGTCTTTGTTCTTCATTGAGCAGGGGATTCAAAGCTGCTTGGGAGAAGTATTCATGATTGAAACTCTCTAAGTGTTTTTCATAAGTTGAATCAGAAGTTTGAGCATTGACATGGCATATTTGAAACTTCTTGTTCCAGTCTCTCCCTATGGTGAAGTATCTACCCTTGCTTTGGAATACATCTATACCATACAAGCAAAGAGAATCATTACCAAGGATAAAGTAATCACATACTCCATTTTGGAGCACTACAAATTCAATTTTCAGTTTGAATGATCCTTTAGAGTGAGGGAGTATGATATCAGAGGACCATAATCCAACAGCATTAAGAGAAGAATTAAAACTGCTGAACTTAGCCTGAGGTACTGGTAATAAGTTCAGTTTCCAGTTTTGGTCTTGTTTCTTCAAACAATTTGAACCAACACAAGAGCAAAAGGCTCCACTGTCTAGAAGTAACTTAACAGGGGAACCTCGAATTAAACCAGTAGCATAGAATTTTTTGCCTGAAGTGCAATGTTTACCGGCAGAAGGTTTTGGAGTCAAGGACTTACCCTCAGAGATGTGGTAAATCTTCATGTTGGGATTCCATTTTTGAGGTAATTTAGAATCCTCATTAACAGAATTTATGTCTAGAGAAGACTCAATACTTCCTTCAATGACATTGATGGGGTTAGTGATCATCAAATCACACTCAGAAAGTGATCCATCAGTATCATCTAGGTGAGGGTCAGGATTATCATATCCTTCTCCTTCAATAAGATTAATCCTTTTCCTAGGTAGAGGACAATCAGGTTTTACATGTCCTGTTTGTTTAAAGTTCCAACATACCTTTTCCTTTAACTCTGGAGTCTTTTTGATTTCCAAGGTAGTTGGATTAGCAGGGGATTCCTTAGTTTTGGAAGTTTACTCTTCCCTGTTCTTAATATTTTGTTCTCTAAAGAGTCTTTTGAATCTCTTATCTAGACCATTCATATCAATAGTCTTCAAACACACCTATCAAGGAAGAAAGATCAGAATCCATAGGAATCCTGCACCTTACACTGTGGTTGATTTGTCCGGGACATAAGTTGATCAGTCTTTCATTGACTTCTTCTTTATCAGCATCCGGGTAAAAACAGTCTAACCTCTTTTTCTGTTATAAGCACCACTTATGAGGTTTGTCCTTGGATGGATCAAACTGGGAGGTTTCAAAATTTTTCATCATCTTTCTTTTCCAAATCCTAGTACCAAATTGTACTTTGATCAATTCTTTCCAAGAACTCCAGGATAAAGATACAACTTCTTCCATTTTATTGATAAACCAATTAAGAGCCACTCCTTTGAATAGTCTGGGTAATCTTACCACAACTATTGTATCAGGGAGTTCATAAGAAGCAAGGGTATAATCAAAAAATTTAATGAAACTGACATGGTTTTATTCTCCTTCTCCAGAGAATTTAGGCCATTCAGTAATGGGAGGAAGTAACTTCAAAGCCTCTATTTCAAGAGTAGGACTGGGCCTAAAAGATTCATCCCTAGTTGTCCTAGTTCTGGCAGGAACACTACAAGTACTGGTGATTCTAGCAGGTCTAGTTTCTTCCAGGTCAATGACTGAGGAGTTAGTAGAATTGACTTTAATATCTCTGAGATCATTCTTAATCATACCTAACTCCAAATCAAGTTTGTTTGTTAGTAAATCAATTTTGTTAATCAGGTGAGCTGAACAAGTAGGACTAATTTTCATAACTTCTTCCTAAGCTGATTCATGGTTTCAAGAATATCTTCCTGAAGAATTGATTGGTTATCATCAATATGTTTCATCAGGTCCAATTTACTAGATTTTTTACTATCCTTGATTTGTTGTATTTTTAACTCATCAATTCTCATAGTCTGAGACTGGGTATCAATCACTCTAAAAATACTCAGACTCAATCTGTCCAATTGTTTATAAACTTTGTCAAAACATTGGCTGATAACATTAAAATTGTGAGACACATTTACAGAAAAGCTATTAAGAGCTTCTACATCTAATTGTGGTACACCTTTTTCCACTTCTGGGCTAGAGATATTATGCTGCCCAATCCTTTGGGTTCCTTAACTTCTGATGGGCTGAGGACCTCTTCTTTTTGGGGTCCTTTCCCTTTAAGGAAGCTAACTGATCCCAAGGATTCCAGTTCTGCATGTAGCCTTCTACCTCTTTCTTTGGGATCAACTTTTGCAGAGAAATCTGATATTTCTTTGGCAGAGAAATAGCTCTTCTCATACCTGGCTGATTCTCCTGGGTCTGAGCCTGTTTGAATTGTTCCCAATAGCTCATGTGCTCTTTCACTAATACCTTGACTCTTTCCTCCTTGGTTGAGTCCAGCTGGGGTGGCATAGGAGGACCCATATCCTCCTGGGATAACACATTTGGCAGCAAGTTCTTCTCCAATTGTCTGTTGGTCAAGTTGGCAGCAGCAGTTGTTGCCATCATTGTCCTGTGTGATGCTATGGTCACGGGTTTTAGCCCCCTCATTGCGCTTGCGACTGGAGTCCTTGTGCGTACAGGTTCCTCCAGGCAGAGATCCATACAATGGGGCTCTACCTGTTGCATGGGTGTTGCGCCTGTTTTGGTACATAGCACCAAAAAATGAGTAAGTCTTTTGTCAAAACTTTTGAAAAAAGACATAAAAACATAAAAAATATTATTTTTAATAATTTTTTTATATATATTTTAACTCACTTAAAGTTAAATTCAAGGGTACCAACATTTGGTTGGGATCACAACTGTCCTTGGGGGGTATTCCAACGGGGTCTGAGTGAGTTCCAATCAGATCCAGGGATAAATCCAAGGGCAAGTCCAAGCATACACTGTCTGGGACGTCCTCTAGGAGGTCCTGGTCAATGAGATCACCAAAAACAAAATCTACTGAGATTGATAAAATCAAAAAATGTAAGTTTAATATTTTTTTGTATTTTTACGTGGTAAGATGATATTTTTAGAAAGATAATCACTTTTATTAATTTTGGATTTTTCTTTATCTTCAGGATTATTTAGTTTATAAATATAAAGCTTCCTTTGATAAATTTTCCACTCTTTATGTTGCCTTAATAAGGAATTGAAATTAATAATTCTTTCAAGCTGAAGTTCTTTGTCCTTTATAACCTGCTGTTTATAATAAAGCAATTTCTCTTGTTGTTGCTCAGGAGTTTTAATAACAGGGAAAAAGTTACAGATTTTTTCTTTTTTTTTATTTTTAAGAAGGTTCAAATAATAATTGATTAATTCTCTGTTGGTCTTAAGATCCACTAGAGAAACAAAGGATCAAAAATATATGTTATAAGTATTTTAACTTATTTTTTTTTTAAAAAAAAAAATAGACTGGTCCAAGGAATAAACAATCAAAGATTAATTATTTAAGGATATTTCCTGGCCAGACCCCCAGTAGTCAGCTCTCTGATACCAGGAACCTTGCAGTCCTTTGGCTACAGAGAGTAATAAAAATACTGGAATAATAATTATTATTATTATTCCAAAAATAAACGCTTAAAGGCTCAAATAAATAATATAATAAGAGCAGTTGCAAGGTCTAATTTTTTTTTAATAAAAGGTTTTCAATATTTATATAAAAGAGGGGCCACAGTATTATACTACTGGGGGTCTTTACAGACAAGGCAAATCTCTCTTCAAGGGGCCTCCTTAGGCAGTTTAAGAACCTTGGAATGAAGATGGGTGCCCTAGAAAGGGCTTATTCCACCAATTTTGGGGCATAACAGCACACTGTTCTAAACAGAAAGGGAACCACTCACTCAGAGAACTTTACCACAAAAATCCTGCAATAATAGGAAGGATTTCAGAGAAGATGGGGTGGATTGCCTGACTAAACTTCAAGGGTTGATTAGTTTTAAAAAATAAATAATAACACTACAGACTTGGTCATAAATCACTTGCTCAAATTCTTCATAAGCACTTGACTAACAATGAAACGGTTTCTGATTGATAATAGCAATTCCTGGTAAACTGATGATGGAATAATGGATCCAAAGAGGTCTCTATAAATACCTCTTTGGGGTGATTTTGAGCTTCTCAGGGCGCGTAGAGGGAGTTCTGCTCATGGGCTGAGGCTGGAACGCCAGTCAGAGCAAGATTAGCATGTTCACTTGGTGCTGCTAATCAGCTGACCTTAGATCTGCTGGATTTCTGTACTATTTTAGCCACAGGATCTGTTAATCTATTTTGGCGTAAATTTGATCATTCTGAACTCATCCTTCATATGTACTATTAGTATTGCTTTGAAGTGTACAGATGTGAATGTTTACTGATTTTCCATAATCTTTTGATCACCTAGATAATTTTCGATCATTTTTATGAACACTCCTTGTAGTTTTTTGTGGTCTTCAAAGATCAGAATCAATGATTTACATGGTAATACTTGATCTTTAATTTATTATTAAAAAATGTTCTAAACTTTATTTTTATTAATTTTAATTAAGTTTTGCTCTTTTTAGATTATTACTAATGCATATGTCAACTGGTTAAATATGCCAGGCAACCATAATTAGGTTGGAGCTCTTTTGAGCGGTACCTGGTTGTCAGATTAGTCACAACGGATCCAGACTCAGGGATCAGTCAGTTCAGATGTGCGCGGGGTGGCACCCGCTGCATTTGTGGCAGAATGAGCTGCGCGTGGGTCTCTAGTAGGCGGGAAACTGCTACTATGAGTACATAGGGGTATCTAATGATGCGGGGATGTGCGCAGGAATTGTGACATAACACATTTCCGTGTGTAACTCCTAAAATATACACAACACCTCAATTCTGAGTGAATTTTAGGTTTAAACCCTATACGTGAAAACACATGTGAAATGTTAAAATTGCAAAAAGGTGCCATACTGGTGTTGTAATTTTTAGTATTCTTCTTTTAATTATTTTAAAAATGTAAGGACTTGGATTTCAAGGGTGGGGTCAGGGAGTGACCCTACCTAATTTTGGGTGAGGAATCCATTTCTCTGATAATATTCATGGATTTCCCACTCCTTCTTTTGTTAATTTAGATATTTTTATTTTTTATAGTTTTGTGTTGCTATGACAGGTTGCTCTGTACATAGTAGCAAGCTGACATAAGCTGTGGAAAATTCTAAAGTATTACCTAGAATTTCATGGAGGTTTCTCTAGAATTCAGAAGTAAATTTGGGGTCTCTATCACTTATAATGATGATCTTGGGGACTCCCACATCTGCAATAATTCTATTCCAGAAAAGCAGTACTCCTTTGATAGTTGTATCTTCTTTATAACTGGGAAAGAACTTGGCTTTCTTAGAGAATCTATCTACTATGACTAGGACTGAGTTATAGGAATATGCTTCTCCATGAGGCAGTGCAGTGACAAAGTCCATGTTGATTAATTCCCATCTCTTCTTGGGTTCAGAGATTTTCTGGAGGAGGCCAGCTCTTTTCCCAGTGGTCCATTTTGAGTTCTGATATGTTCCACAGCTAGAGACATACTTGATTTTGGATTCTCTCAAATAAATCCACCAAGCTTTCACCATTTGTAAATTCCTATCAGTGGATACATGGCCATATGAGCGGTTGTTGTGGCATTCAGCCATTATATGCTTAATATTTTCTTCATTGCTAAGGACTATAATACTAGAATTTTGGCCCCTATAGTATATTAATCTATCCCAGATTGAGAATCCCCAGCTTTATAGGGCTTCTGTGAAGTTTCCAGTAAACTATTAAGCAGTTCAGCTGTAATTGGATCACTTTCCATGATAGAGATCATATTTTTTAAGTCAAGGCTATAAGCTCCTTTTTTAGCTTCAAACAGGGACTGGTCCAGTTCACAGATGTGTATCCCTACAATAGGAGCTTCTGGGTCCATTACATTAATATTCAGTATGGTGAATATATCATGATATTCTGGTTCATGAGCAGGTTATCTAGATTCATTGGTTAGAGCATTCCTGCTAAGACTGTCAGCATTCTGGTTTTTGGCTCCAGCTTTATGGACTATGTTCATCTGTGCTCTATATTTTTGTATGGCTATTTGCCATCTCAGCTTTGGAGTGTTCATGTTTGTGAGGTTTCTTACAGAATTGCAGTAAGTAATTACCACAAAGTTGGTTCCCTCTAGGTAATCATGAAGTTTTTCTAATGCCCATAGGATAGAAAAACGTTCCATTTGGCTAGCTCCATACCTTTTCTCAGTATCTTTTACCTGTCTGGGTATGAAGAGTATGGGTCATTCTGTTGGTTTTTAATTTTACAGGATTTCTTTATGAAGAGAAGCTCCTAGTCTGTCCCTGCTAGAATCTATATATAGCTTGAATGGTTTGGAATAGTCTGGTTTAATCAACAGAGGAGAAGTAGTAATGGCAATCTTGAGGTCCTGGTAGTTCTTGAGCATTTCATGGGTAATTTCAAAAAGAGTATCTTTTTTACGCATCTCATATAAATTGCAAGCCAAAATTGGGGATATACTTTCTTTAGTAGCTGAAAAAGCTGAAAAAAGACATTAGTTCAGTTTTTCTCTGGGGCATGGGTCTGTTCATGACAGCAGCTATTTTAATTTGGTCAGCTGTCAAAGTTAATCCAGATACAACATTTCCTAGAGCCTTGAGTTCTCCATATCCAAAGTTGCACTTTTTTGTGGATACTTTCAGTCCTACAGCAGAGATAGTTTTCAAAACCAATCTTACTTTCTCCATGTGGGTAGACCAGTCATCAGAATAAATGATAACATCATGAATGGGTATAATCATTCAGCCTTTTCTGATGAATTGTCATAGGACAGTATCCTTCATTCTTTGGAATTTAGAAGGAGCATTCTTGGTTCAAAAAGGCATTCTCAAATACTCATATATACCTAAGGGGCAAATAATTCTCATAAATTTCCTTCTTTCAGGTCTGATAGGGATTTTGTGAAAACCTTTCAACATTTCCATAGTGGTAATGCACTGAGATTTGGACAAATTGTGAAGGGCATGATCAATTATTGGTATGGATAGTAGTCAGCTTGTCTATAATTGTTGAGCATCCTGAATTCTCCAACCATTCTTGATTTTTTGTTACGCCAGGCTATGATCACAGTTTTGGTTGCATCCACTTGTTCATTGTGCCCCAATTTTCTCAAAACTTGGAAATCTATGAGTTCTTTTATATGGGTTTCAAGAGAAATTCTAGACTTAGGACTGGATGGGTAAGCTGGTCTCCAAGGTTGAGGGGAGAGGAGGTTTAATTGTCAAGTTTAGAATCATATAATGTCATTTGATATTACCAATAGGGTGGTCCTTAGTGCATAAAGCATCCTGTTTTTCAAAGCAAACATGTAGAATATTGCTTTTTTGGTATTCACTGAGCTGGGAATTCAAAGCTGCTTGATAAAAGGATTCTTTTTTAAATGTCTCCAATTTTTTATCATAGGTCGAATCAGGAGTTTCAGCATTGAAATGACATATTTAGAACTTCTTGTTACAATGTCCTCCTAAATTAAAGTATCTACCCTTAATTTGGAATAAATCTATTCCATACAAGCATAGAGAATCATTTCCTAAGATAAATTAGTCACATGATCCATTTTGTAGTACTAAAAATTCAATTTTCAGTTTGACTGATCCTTTGAAATCCATTGTCCATACTCCAATGGCAGTCAAAGATGAAATAAAACTGCTGAACTTAGCTTGTGGTACTGGTAGCAAGTTCATGTTACAATTTGGATCCTGTTTCTCTAAATATTATGATTCAACTCAAGAGCAAAAAGCTCCACTATCCAGATGTAATTTAACTGGGGAACCTTTGATTAGGCCAGTAGCATAGCAATTTTTACCAGAAGTTTAACTTTTACCAGCAAAGGGTTTAAGAGTCAAAGTTCCATCCTCAGAGACATGTTGAATCTTTATGTTAGGATTCCATTGTTTTTGTAAGCTAGAATCTTTATTGACAGAGTTTATTTCCAGGGAATATTCTATTCTATACTTCCTTCAATAAAATTGATGGGTTTAGTGATCATTAGTTCACACTCAGAAATTGATCCATCAGTTTCATAAAGTCAAGGGTCAAGGTTATTGTCATACTCTTCTCCTTCAATAGGATTAATCTTTCTCCTGGTTTGAGGGAAATCAGGTCTAACATCTCATGTCTGGTTGAAATCCCAGAATACCTTTTCTTTTGTTTCTAAAGTCTTTTTGAATTCCAAGTTGGTGGGATTGGGGGTAGAAGAATCCTTATTTTTAATATTATAATCTTCTCTGTTCCTAATATTCTGTTCCCTAGGTTTATTAATTTTCTTGTCAAGACCATTCATATCAATGGTTTCTTCTAGTACTCCATTAAGGGCGTAAATTTCAGAGTTCATGGGCACCCTGGATCTTACACTATGGTTATGTTTTCCTGGACATAAGTGGAGAAGTCTTTCATTGAATTCTTCCTTATTCGAATTGGGGTAGAAGCAATCTAACCTTTTCTTCTGATCAAGACACTGCTTGTGAAGTTTATCCTTGGGTTGATCAAACTGGGAATTTTTTGAAAGTTTTCATCACCTTTCTTTTCCAGATCCTGGTACCAAATTTCTCTTTAATAAGATTTTTCCATGAGTTCCAGGAGAATCCCTTTTATTAATAAACCAATCAAGGGCTACTCCTTCAAATAACCTGGTTAGTCTTACCACAGCAATTTTATCAGGGATTTCATAACAGGCAAGGGTATATTCAATAAATTTAATATAACTGACATGGTTTTACTCTCCTTCTCCTGAATACTTACAGCATTCAATGATGGGACAAAGCAATTTTTAAGATTCTTCTACTTCAGGTGTAGGGCTGGGCCTAAAACATTCATTCCCAACTGTTGATAATGATCTAGGAGGAACATTGGGGGTAATACTTGTTCTAACAGGTTCTCATTGTTCTAATTTCACCATAGAGGGGTCTTTTGAGTTGACTCTGAGGTCTCCAAGGTCATTCTTAATCATACCTAAGTCTAACTCAATCTTGCTGCTTAAAAGTTCTATTTTATTTACAAGATTGGTAGAAGGATTATTAGTTTTTTTCTTAATTTCTCCTTTGATTTTTTCAATGGAAATGAGAATTTCTTCTTGGACTGAAGAATAAGTACTGCTTATATGCTTAATCATACATACTTTATTCATATTTATAGCATCTTTTAGTTGTTTGATTTCTAACTTACTGTTATTAATATGGGAAGCCTGGTTTTAAATTACTTTATTCAAGTTTTGGGTTATCTAATCCATTTGGTTATGGATGTTATCCAAATTTCTGCTTCAAATTTTAAATTGGTAGAAAACATTTTCAGAGAAAGTAGTAAAAATAGGTACATCATCTAGATTTAGTTGTGACAAAATTTCTTCCACTTCTGAGATAAGGATATTATGTTGTCCCAATCTCTGGGATTTCTCATTCTTTGTTGATTGGATTATCTCATCTTTTTTGTGTCTTTTCCTTTTAACATTTCCAACTGATCCAAAGGCTTCCAATTTTCTATTTATTTTTCCACTTCCTTCTTGGGGATGAATTTCTGAAGGGCTATCTGTGAAGATTTGGCCTGTGGTATTGCCTTTCTCATGAATACAATATCATCCTGTGCTTGGGCTAGCTTGTAAGCTTCCCAGTAATGTACATGTTCCTTCAAAAAAAATTTTATCTTGGCCTCTTTGGCTAAGTCCTTCTGGGGTGGCTTGGTCTGAGATGTGGCCGCCCAGGATGATTTGTTGCATGAGGTAGACATCTCCAACAGTTGGCTGTTCAAGTTGGGAGCTGCCGTTGCTATTGGGTCTTGCAGTACTAGTGTCATGGGTTTGATCCCCCTCATTGTGCTTGCTATGGGTGCTCTTACAAATGCACATTACTCTGGGAAGAGATCCATAGGAGGGGCTCTGCCAGTTTTGTGGGTGTTGTGCCTGTTTTGGGACATAATGCAAGCGTGTAAGTTCTTTGTCAAAATTTTTGAAGAAACTTAGAAAAATTATAATAATAATATTTTTTGAGTATTTTTAATTTTTAATAATTTTTATATGGTTTATAACTTACTAAGGTGTAAATTCAAAGGTACCAAAAATTGGTTGGGGTATACTCCCTCCTTAGGGTGTATTCCAAGAAGATCAGAGTGAGAACAAATCAGATCTTGGCCCAAATCCAAGGGTTCACATTCTGGGAAGTCCTCAAGTAAGTCTTGTTCAATGATATCACCAAAGACAAAATTGACTAAAATAAATAAGACAATAAAAATATCAGTTTGTATATCTTTTTTATTTTTATGTAGTTTTATAAGAATTTAAAAGAAGAAAAATTTTAATACTCAGTATTGTGGTTTTTCTTTTTATTTTTCTTGTTTCTTCTTTTTAAGATACCAAGTTATTTTTTATAGGTTTTCCACTCCTTTTTCTGTGTTAATAAAGAGTTAAAATCAATGACTCTTTAAAGTTCAATTTTTCTGTCTTTCATAGCTTGTTGCTCTTGATAAAGCAATCTTTCCTTTTGTTTCTAAGCAGTTATAATAACAGGCACAAAATTACAGATTTTTTCTTCTTTTTTCTGTTTAGGAAGGTTCAAATCATAATTAATTAATTCTCTGTTGGTCTTCAGATCCACTGGAAATAATAATAATAAAAATATATATAATAAGTATTTTTTCCTTATTTTTCTATAAAAATGAACTGGTCCAAGGAATAAAGGATTAAAAATGATTATTTAAGAATATTTCCTAGCCAGGCACCCAATTTTCAGCTTTCTGATACCAGGAACTTTGGAGTTGTTTAGCTACAGAAATTTATAGTGGAGTTGGAATATTTATAATAATAATTCCAAGAAAAAACATGTAAAACGCTCTAGAATGGATATTTTACAAGAAAGTGCAAGGTTTATAATGGTTTGGTGGAATAATTTTTGATATGTTATAAAAGAGGGGCCACAGTATGCTACTACTGGGTATCTTTACAGACAAACAACCTCTCTTCAAGGGGTCACTTTGGACAGAATAAAACGTTGGCAATGATGGTGGCTTCTCTAGAGGAATTATCCAGATAAAATGGCAGGGAAATCATGGCACAAAAAGCCAGATAAAAATAGAAAAACTACTTAATTCTAAGCAATAAATCATGCTGGCTCAGTTGAAGGGTTTCAGATCATGACTTAAGGGGTTTTTCTGAATAAACTTTGATTTGAAAGCTAAAGTGTTATAGAATCATTAAATAAAAAAATCAGACTAGGGCCATATATCACTTGCTTAAGTTGTGTAAGCAAATGATCATAGATGGCAAGAATTCTGGATAATAATTGGTACATTCTGGGTAACTGGGGACAATAAGCCAAAGGAAGGTCTGTATAAATAAATTTTTTGGGGTAAAGTTGAGCTTCTCAGGGCACATAGAGAGGGTTCAGCTCATGGGATGATGCTAAAAAGCCAGCCTGGGAGTTTTTTTCATGTCCACTTGGTTCTGTCAATCAGCTGATCACAGATCTGCTGGATTCCTACACTTTTTAGCTGCAGGATCTTTTCATGTGGTAATCTTTCATTTTGATGATTCTGAACTTATCCTTTGATTGTAATATTATTTTTGGACTAATTTGATGAAAAAGTGGTTTTTATTGATTTCCCATCACCCGCTGATCACAACTGTAATTTTAAAAATTTTTATGACTACTCCTTGGCATGTTTTGTGGTCATCAAAGATCTGGATTGGTCTCAGCAGTGGTGATCCTTATTTATTTTTATTTTGAATAAATATATGTTTTTCATTGTTTTTCTGTTATTTGTGTTTTTAGACTATCTAATATGCATATGGCACATTACTACATATGCAAGGATGATCCATGTATGTTGTAGCTATTACAAGCTGTACCTTCTGTCATTTTAATTACCTGGTAGTCCTGGCAGGTGGGTGTTGATGATCAGCTGCATGGAAGTGCTTTTCACGCAGGAATCTTGAAAGATCTGTCAGATGCAGGCGCATTTGGAAACCTTACACAAGTGTAGCATGCTTAGAGGCTTGGGGGAATTGTGATAAAACATAATTCTGTGTGTAACTCCTAAAATATACACAACACCTCAATTCTGAATGAATTTTAGGCATGAAACCCTTCAGGTTGTGACAATACATGTGAAATATAAAAATGGCCAAAAGGTGCCATAGTGTTATTGTGGTTTTTTTCATTTTCTCATTTAATTATTTAAAATATAAAGGAGTAATACTTCAAAGGTGGGGTCAGTGAGTGAACCTACCAATTTTTGGGTGGGAAATTCATTTCTGAGATAACATTTATGGATTTTCAACTCCTTCTGGTTTTATTAAATGATTTTGTTATTTTCATTTATTTTGTCTATTTTGAAAGTTTGCTCTGTGTTTAAGTAGCAAGCTTAAATATTTTACCAATTGGGTGGTCCTTAGTCCCAAAAGCATTTTGATTTTCAAAGAAAACTTGGAGGATGTCCCTTTTTTGGTCTTTACTAAGCTTTGAATTCAATGCTGCTTGAGAGAATTATCCTTGGTTAAATATCTCCAAATGTTTCTCATAAGTGGAATCAGAAGTTTGAGCATTAAAATGGAATATTTGGAACTTCTTGTTCCAATCTCCTCCTACAGTAAAATATCTACCCTTACTCTAGAACACCTCTATCCCATAAAGGCAAATAGAATCATGACCTAAAATGAAGTAATCACATACTCCATTTTGAAGTACTAAAAATTCAATTTTCAGTTTGAAGGATCCTTTAGAATGGGGAAGTATTTTTTCTGAATACCACACTCCAATTGCATCAAGGGAAGAGTTAAAACTGCTAATATTAGCTTGATGTACTGGTAATCAGTTCACCTTCTGATTTGGATCTTGTTTTTCTAAATAAAATTATTCAACACAAGAGAAGAAAGCTCCGCTATCCAGGATTAACTTAACTGGGGAACCTTGGATCAGTCCAGTAGCATAGCAAGTTTTACCAGAAGTGTAACTTTTACAAGCTGAGGGTTTAATAATCTTGCTTTTATCTTCAGAAAAATGTTTAATCTTCATGTTAGGATTCCATTGTTGTGGTAATCTAGAATATTGGTTTGCAGGTTTTATTTACAGGAAGAATTCTATACTTCCTTCAATAAAATTGATTGGGTTAGTGATCATGAGTTCACACTCAGAAATTGATCCATCAGTGTCATAAAGTAGGGGATCAGGTTTATTGTCATATTCTTCTCCTTCAATAGGATTAATCCTTCTCCTGGGTTGTGGATAATCAGTTCTTAAATGCCCTGTCTGGTTACAATTCCAGAATACCCTTTCTTTAATTTCTGTAGTCTTTCTGACTTCAGAGCTAGGGGGGTTAGGATTAGAATAATCTTTACTTTTCATATTTCATTATTCTTTTTTCCTGATATTCTGCTCCCTAGGCTTGTTAACCTTTCTTTCAAGTGAATTCATGTCAATAGTCTCTTCCAGGATACCAATTAGAGTGGAAAAGTCTGAGTTCATGGGCATTCTGCATCTTAAACTATGTTTAAGATATCCAGTACATTGGGTAAGGAGTCAATCATAAAATTCTTCCTTATCAGAATCCGGGCAGAAGCAGTTCTACCTGAGGGGTTGCGCTGGGTCTGTAAGATTCATTTCTTAATTTTCCAAACCAAGGGGAAACTTAAGGGTTAATATTCATTTTAATAGTTTTTAATTCTTCTAATTTGACCAGAGAGGGAGAATTTTAGTTGACTTTGATGTCTCTAAGCTCATTTTTAATCATACCTAGTTCTAAATCAATCTTAATACTCAGCAAGTTCATTTTATTTAATAGATGGGCAGAAGGAGTTTTAGTGGTTTTCTTAATTTCTCCTTTAATTTGTTCAATGGAAATGAGAATTGCATTTCTGCTTGGACTGAAGAATAATGACTGTTTATGTGCTTAATCACAGATACTTTATTCATATTGATAGTATCTTTTAGTTGTTTGATTTATAACTCACTTTTCTTAAGATGGGAAGCCTGGTTTTGGATTACTTTGTTCATGTTTTGAATTTTCTTATCCATTTTGTTATGGATTTCATCCAAATTTCTGCTTAAAATTCTGAATTAGAAACCATTCTCAGAAAAAGTTGTAAAAATAGGTACATCATCTAGATTTAGTTGTGATAAACTTTCTTCCACTTCTGAGCTTAAGATATTATTTTGTCTCAATATCTGGGATTCCTCATTCTTTGGTGATTGAATGATGTCATCTTTTTGGGGTCCTTTCCCTTTAAATTGCTAACTGATCCCAAGAATTCCAATTTTCTATTTATTTTCCCACTTCTTTCCTGAGGATCAATTTCTGAAGGGCTATCTGTCAGGACTTTGCCTGTGATATAGCATTTCTCATGGCTACCATTTCCTCCTGTGCTAAGGCCATATTTTAAGCCTCCCAATAACACACGTTTCCCTTTACCAAGGTTTTTATCTTGGCTTCTTTGGCAGAGTCTGGCTGGGGTGGCATGGGCTGATACATAGCCGCCAGCAATAACCCTTTGTGTGAGGGAGAAATCTCCAAAATTTGATTGGTCAAGTTAGTTACTGCAGTGGCTATTGGGTCTTGTAGTGCTGGTTTTTCAGGTTTGAGTCCCCTTTTTGTGCTTGCTACAGGTGCCCTAATGGGCACGCATTTCTCCAGGAATGGGCTCTTCTGGTTGACAATAATATTGTAAGTTTTTTATTTATATTATTTTTAATATATATATATTAATTTTTTTGTTTTTGAAAGTTTTCAAAACTATTATAAATAAATATTTATGAATTAATTTTTTTTTTATTAAATAAACAAAGTTGTCTTCGGCACTTCTTCCAGGCCTTGTGTTGCCTAAGTGAAGGATTGAAGTTTATATGTCTTTCAAGGTCAGATTCTTCTTCTTTTGTCCTCTCTTGTTGGTGAAAGAGAAGTTTTTTGTGCTGTGGTTCAGGGGTCAAAGAATACCAATAATTCATCACAGATTTACTTGTTATTTCCTCTTTTTTTTTGTTTCAGAAGATTTAAATAATGATTAATTAATTCCTAATTGTTTGTTAGATCAAATGGAATAAAAAATAAAAAAATGATCATAATAAGTATTTCTGCTTATTTTAAATAGTAAATCTGGTCCAAAAGAATTAAAGAATTAAACATTATCCAGGAAAATTGCAGTCCTTTAGCTACAGCAAATGATATTGGTGTTGGAATAATAATAATTCAAAGAAAACATGTAAAATTCTCAAAAATAATGATATGGAAAAAGCAAGTGCAAGTTTTGGAGTTGGTTTGGTTTTAAATTCTTTTAATATACTTTTAAAAAGGGGCCACAGCTCAAAGCTGGGTATATTCAAATAAAACAACCTCTCTTCAAGGTTTAACTTTGTAACATGTAAAGACCTTGTGACAATGAGGTGGGCATGTGGATGACAGGCTGTTTACAGCACTTAAGTCTTGAGGAAAGGGGGAGAAAACTTACTTTTGATAAGTATTGGCTCAAGAATCTTGCAGAAATTCATGGTTGAAATGGTCTCAGGGCAATATTTGGGGTTTTTGCTGATTTTCTTCAATGGAATTATTAATTATACTAACAGAAAGAGGCCATATATCATTTCTTTATCTCTTATGAACACTTGATCAAGGATCAAAATGGGTATGGATTGATACTAAAAATTACTGGTGTTTAAAATATTCAATAAGGGCTTTATTTATACCTTTTAGGGGGTGAGGGTGCCTTCTCATCTCATGTATAGAGGGTGGTGCTCCTGGGCTAAGGCTAGCTGGCTGGCCAGTTCTATTTTGAAATGCATTTTTAGTGCTTTCACTTAGCTTTACTTTCTATTTTCTTGTTTTCATGTAAAGGAATTGTCAGAACTTAATTAAATGTTAATTTGTTAATTCTGCAGCTCTGACATATTTCCTGATTTTATACCATATTTATTTGAGTGAGGTGTTCAGAGGCAGACACTATTAGATGCTCTGTCAACTTTTGATTATCCTGGTGACTTTTGTTAATTTCTGTTATGTCCACTACTTGGGTATTATTGTGGTCATTGAACGTTGATTAATGTCATTTTTTTGGTGACTGAAATTAATATTATATTTGATTTAATGTCTTAGTTTTTGAAATTTGCATGTTTTTATTCACTTTCATAGGTTTCTAACTTTCCTATATCCATCTTTGTTTGTTACATATGCATGACATATGCATATGTATTGTAGGAGTATCCTGAAGTACCTGATCACTAGAAGTTGCTAGTGAACTTTGATGCATGCATATTTTGACAACTGCAGTTGGTATCTGATTCCTGTGGCTAGATGTATGTTGAATGTGGTAATTATGGCCAGTGTCCTCATTCCTAGTGACAAATATGCACTTCTTTCATCATATGGATGCAGGGCTGCGCGGTGGAATTTTGACAGAACACAAAACTGGCTGTAAATCCTAAACTACACACAACATCTCAATTCTGAGTAAAATTTAAGTGTGAAACCTCTATGTGACAATACGTGTGAAATATTAAAATGGCCAAAAAGTTCTATAGTGATTCTGTGGCCTTTTTGGAATTTTTCTTTTTAATCATTTAAAATATCAAGGAGTCAGATTTCAAGGGTGGGGTCAGTGAGTCATCCTACCTAATTCTAGGTGAGGAATCAAGATCTGTGCTAATATATATATGAATTTTCTGCTCCTTTTTTATTTATAAAATAATTCATTTATTTTTCTACTTTTTGACAGGTTTTTCTGTAAATGGTAGCAAGGTGACAGACCCCACTTTTGAATTCTTACTCCTTATGTTTTAAATAAATTCAAAATATTTCCCAAAAATCACAAAACCACTACAGTGAATTTTTGGTTATTCAAATATTTCATCTTTATTGTTCCTTACGAGTTTCACAACTAAAATTCAGTCATAATTGAAGTGTTGTGTATATTTTAGGAGTTACAGGCAGATTTGTGTTTTGTCAGATTTCCCGCATGCAGCTCCACATCCACACAATGCAAGCTGCACGTGTCAAATCCTCAATACTGCAAAAACCTTCCAGGAATCTGGAATTCAATATTCAAATTTCTGCTGTCTTCAAACAATCTCAAATTCCCACCTGCAGCTGTCAAACCTGTGCATGTCAAGTCACCAATAACAAATTCCTGAAGACAAGGTATGTTTCACAACTACTACAACCAATATGCAAGCACAATGCATATTTAATAACATTACTGACTGACAGAAGACAGTTTTAAACCTATGAAATTCAAATAAAAATGAATAAAATCAAAATATAAAGTAGGCAACTTAAATTAAACAATGATAAAAGTTGTCACAAGATCAACCTTACTAAATTTTTAAGGACCATTAAACTGACCAAGGAGTCCCAATAAAATTATTAAAAATTATCAGAATCATCAACAGAAAACAGGAAATCTACCAATACCCGCCTCTGACAATCTTAATCAAATAACTACAATACAAAATTAATAAATAAGTCAAAACTGTAGAATGACAAATTAATACAAAGACAGGTTTTGACATAAAAATCATGCAAAAATAATTCAGAGACAGGTAGAGCTGAGTGAAAGCACTAGGAGTGTGTGCTGAACCAGCTCTTACCAGCTTGCTAGCGTTAGCCTATGAGACTCTCTCTATGTGCCCTGAGGAGGCTCCCTTCATCCCAAAAGGAATATATACAGTGCTCTTTGTGTTAAGTTTACCCCATTTAATTCATTAGTTATCACTCCAGACCCTCTGCAATCCTTGATCAAGTGCTAATAATAGATAAGCAAGTGATATATGGCCTCATTCTGATATTATTATTATAAATTCAAAAACCCCTACAATTCCCTTTAAAGAATGATCATCAAGCACCCCACCTCTGATATGAGACCAGTTAACCATGAATTAATGCAGAAATATTTTGATTAAATACTTAAAAATAAGTTATTCCCTCCTTTCCTAGGCTTTTCCCTGTTAAATCCAGACATACCAACCATTCATTTTTGTGTGAACTCTTTTTGAGCCCATTTTCCCAGGATACAGATTCAAATTTAATCCCCTTGAATAGAGGTTGCTATAAAGATTCCCAGCTCTTTATAGACTGTGAACCCTCTTATTACATATTGAAAACCATTTAACGAAAGAATTAAAAACCTTTCACCATCTCCTTTCACATTTATTATTTTGAGCTTTCACTTTGTTCATTTTTGGGAATATTATTATCCCACCACAGGCGCATCACTTTCTGTGGCTAAAGGAATGCAGGTTTTGTGGCATCAGGAAGCTGGCACTTGTAATCAGCACAGGCACAAAAATTGCTTGTATATTTTCCTAAACAGAAATATACCTGTTTTCCAGAGGGCTCAACAACCCCAATAAGCTCTTTGCCATTCTATTTAAATTTATTCTTATAAATATATAAATAAATTTGCCTCTTTTAGCCAAATAATTTATCTGTCATTTCTCCCTATTTTTACTCCAATCTTTTTATCACCACTAGTAGCTAGAAGGAGTTATGTTCTTGGTATCTAGTAGGCTGACAGTGAAATTCTGTATTTTTCTATCTCCAAAATATTAATCACAGATCTTCCTAGGTGATTTTTACTTATTATATTCTCCCACAGCTTTTCTGGTTTTCTTTGGGTCCTTGGCTTTCCCAAACTTGTTGTCCCAGAAAGAATCTTCCTAAACCAGTGACACAGTTTTCCTATTTCTTTTTTTTTGTTTTTGTCTTCCTACTTTGTTTATATCCCACTCCTTTTGTCAGCTTGCTACTATGTACAGAGCAACCTGTCAATAGCAACACAAAACTATGAGAAAATAAGAATATCTCAATTAAAAAAATAAGGAGTGAGAAATTCAAATATATTTTTGAAGAAATGGATTCCTCACCCAACATTAGGTAGGGTCACTCACTGACCTCACCCTTGAATTCCAAGTCCTTACATTTTTAAAATAATTAAAAAGAAAAGTACTCAAAATTACAACACCAGTATGGCACTTTTTGGCCATTCTAATATTTCACACGTGTTGTCATGTACAGGGTTTACACCTAAAATTCACTCAGAATTGATGTGTTGTGTATATTTTAGGAGTTACACGCGGAAATGTGTTATGTCACAATTCCCGCGCGCAGCCCCGCATCATTACATATCCCTATGTACTTGTAGTAGCAGATTTGCGCGTACTAGAGACCCGCGCTCAGCTAATTCTTCCACGCATGCAGCGGATCCTACCCCACGCGCATCTGTACTAACTGATCCCCTCGTCTAGATCCATTGTCAGCTCTTGGATACAAAACTTACATTTCACTTTTTGTGGGAATTTTTTTTTACCTTTGAGGGGTTTGAAACTATGTATTTGTTTCCCTAAAACAAGTACAGGGTCATTCTGTGGCATGTCCTGGTTTCATGGTAGCCATAAAAAAAACTACATACCAGAAAATTCTCAAAAAGTTCTTGAGAATTCTGAAGATTTTCATTCTGTAGAATTAATTATATAAAAACAAGAAATATCAGAAAATCAAAAAATGATTTTTATCTAAATTTCTCCTCAGTATCCCCAACAACATCTATTAACAAATCTTGGTGCACACCCCCCAGAAGGTGTGTCCCTTTTTTTTCATAGTGAATGGTCTTTTGTTCTCTTAATTGAAGAATAATAAGCTTCATCCTTCATTTTGAATTGAAACAATTGGCAGGCTTCTCCTTTGCACATAAATATTTTCATCAGATATTCCTATTGCAGAATACACAGCACTGCTTTTTTGGTAAAGTATATCAATTTTCAATTCTGGAGACTTTTACTACTACACTTTGGGTGGCCTGGTGAAATTGTGTATTTCATTTATAAATAACCACCACAAACCTCTAGCCATTCATCATTTATCTCACCACTTTTGAATTTCTGGTTCCCTGAAATCCCTTTATAATAACTTAGAAATTCTCAATAGGAGGAAATTTCACATCATAATATTGTTTTCATCAAAAATACTCATAAATATTGATTTTCCCATAAATTTATTGAATACTAACAGGAATCACTTACACCATGCTCTGGGAAACATGGATGAGCTTCAAAGGTGGGGGGCAGTAGAATTAATTTAGGGCAATGTTAAATTTTCCACCCCCTGCAACCCGTTCACACCCCAAAATCAGTTCTGTGACACAGTTTGGTGACAATTTTAGTTGCAAATGGCCTTTTGCAACTCATGTTGGTTGTGAATGGCATTTTCTAAACCACCCCACGCAACCCTGTTCGGGTTGCAAACAGCAACAACATAAAATAACAATTTATATATATATTTTTATGTCATTTTATTTAATCATATTTTTATTTTTAATTGAATCAATTAATTTATTTATTCATTTATCTATTTTTTTATTAAGGTGTATCAGAGTTAAGCAAACCCACCATTTTTTAATGGCGGGTTTCAAACCAAATCCGCCATTTCAAACCCGCCATTAAAAATCAAAAAAACCCACTTATTTCACATCAGATGTGTCAGAGTTACCTGGAAATAAGTGGATTTTTTAAAATAAAGTATTTAAAGGCTTCCACCACCTGTCCACGTCATCCACCCCTGGCTTCCCACCTCCTTCTAACTTGGACCTCATTGGAAAAAAATTTGATTCATTGCTCTTCATCTCTTCATCACTATCCTCATCACTTCATCACTCTCATCACTTTATTGCTTTCATCAAATCCAGATAACTCTCATTGGATCACTTTCCTTATCACTTCATTGCTCTCATCCGTTTATTGCTTTCATCACATCCAGCTAACTCTCATTGGATCACTATCCATATCACTTCATCACTCTCATCACTTTATTGCTTTTGTCACATCCTAACTCTCATTGCTTTATCCCTCTTGTCACTCTGTCACTCTCATCTCTTCTTATTCTCTTTGCTTCATCACTCTCATCCTCTCATCACATCATCACTCTCACCACTTTAGCCCTTCATCCCTTCATCCCTTCATCCCTCCTACTATTTTTAAATGGCCCCTCAGCAATCCTCCCCCTGCAAGTCCACTAAACAATCTAATGGACCAAAGCAAACATCCCCCAGGAACTGAACATCCAACAATCCTCCCCCATAAGATTCCAAAGGCTCAAGTCAGCTCAAGAGAGCTGATCACATCATCTTGGTAAACTGGCTCAAAATTCCATCCAACTACAATGCTTGCTTTGGATCCAACAATAAAACACGCATTGGCCAACCTCCATCCTCTAAGGTCAATGGTTATCTCCTGATGGCTAATGAACTCAAGAATAAAACAAAAGGTAGGCTGGATCTGTCAACCAAACAGATGAGGGAGCAATTCAAGAATTATCTGAAAATGTGACAGGCTAAAAGAACCAAAAGAGAGCTTGAGCTAGACTCTGGTAGGCAGTTAGAAACACAAGAGAGTCATGTAGGTCTTGAAGAGCATAAGGCAGACAGGAAAGATGGAATCAACTGAGAGGACCTGAGAGCCCTAAGGGAAAACACAGGTTCTCAGTCAAGCATTACAAATAGGAATTCATGATCCAATTATGGAGTATGCGCACTGAGCAGATGATGAGTGAGAAGCGCGCGGGCCCAGAATCCAGACTAAAAGGCAGGAAATAAAAGAAAAGGAATAAAACCACAATGAAAGGAAAATGCTAAGTTTCTGACACTCTGCCTCGATTTTCCTTTCATTAAACATGAATAAATTCAAGGCAGTTCATCAGGCAAATGTGTGAAAGATCTTTGGTAAGGAAGTAAGCCATACTTCATGCATTAAGGAATTGCGCCAGGTAGTTGGCTGAGAAAGTAATATCAGGTCTAGTGTTGACACTTATGTAGTTGAGCTTGCCAATAATTTTTTGGTAATTGATACCAGAGGCAATGAATTCAGCTTTTTCTTTTTCTGTGGATGGAAAAAGCTTGCCGTAAGGGGCAAAAGGAACTGAGTGTTCTTTGAACTTTGGTAGCGGATACTTGGTTGCAATGGATTTGATTTATGACTCTTGAGAGAGCTTGATTGAACCTGGAGCCTGCAGAACATTGATTCCCAGGAGAAGTTTCAATTCTTGAAGGTATTTCACCTTGAACCTGCTTCCAATGAGAGTGGCAAATTTTTTGGTATGCTTGCTGAAAATGGCAATGTCATCTACATGTATATACAGCCAGGTATCTTTGGAGAAGAATACACATTGATTTCTACTACTTCTTTTGAACCCTGAATCCAGCAACCAGGTACTGAGAGTAATTTACCAGGCTTGAGGAGCTTGTTTAAGACTGTATAACACCTTCTTCAGTTGCAGAGTTTTCCCCTGTGGGACCTTCACATTAGGCCAAACGTCAATATGGATCCGTTCAGCTAGAGGAGCATTCAAGAAAGCGGCCTTGACATCTAGTTGGTGAAATTTTAGATTGTTTCACAGAGCAAAAGAGATCAGAAGCCAAAGAGAGCTTTTGTTTCCAGTTGGTGCAAATGTGTTGAAAAAGTCAACCCCTTTGATCTGATTAAATCCCTGCGCACACAGTCAAGCTTTGAATTCCACAATCTCATTCCTAGCATTTCTTTTTGTTCTAAATACCCATATACACTTTATTTTTGAAATGTTTTCAACATTCTCCACCTCCTCCCATACGTCATAACCATCAATATTGCCCACCTCTTTTTCCATTGCGTTAATCCATTTAAGTTTGAAATTGCTGTCCAGAGCTTGTTTAAGGGTCTTTGGATCTTCATAGTCAGTGTTGACTAAGTAGATTTGCAAATTGAGTCTTCTTGGATGATCAATGATATTGTTGGTCAAAATTTCAAACACAGGATTTGCCGGATTAATTTCCAAGGCAAGTTCAGGAGAACCTGGTTGGCTGCCTTCAGGGTTGCCGGGATTGATGATTTGGGGAAGTGAAAAATTGTTGTCAAGATTGGTAACGTTAGGAACAGAGGAGTAAACCAAGACAGAGGGTTCAATTTCAGGAAGAGGGTTGTCAGAGTCTGAGTTAGAAGGTACACCAGAGCCTGAGAAGTTGTTTTCTAAGAATTGAATGTTTTTAGTGATTACAACCTTGTTATTTGCAGGATTATAAACCTGGTAATTGGCAAAGTCATTGGAAAATCTGAAAAGAATTCCCTTGAAGCCAGATTGGGTGAGCTTGGATTGTCTAAGATGTTTAGGAATGAGAACAATAGAGGTGCATCCAAAAGGTTTCAGAAAGTGGTAATTGACTTTTCTTTTGTACCAGAGTCTGTAAGGAATGAGGTTGTTGTTTGAGGAAACAGGAAGTAAATTGAGAAGATTGGTTGATGTGTTGACTGCTTCACCCCACAGTATACTTGTCAGCTTTGCTTGCAACATAAGGCATTGGGCCTTTTCAAGTATTAATCTGTTGGCTTCTTTGGCAAGGCATTTTTTTTGTGGGGTATAAGGTGGTGAGAGGAGGTGATTAATACCTGCATCCTGGCAGAACGACTTGAATTCTTGACCAATAAACTCACCTCCATTGTTGGTCAAGATGTTGACAATTTTGGAATTATGGAGTTGTTCTACTTTCTTCACATATTTCTTGAATGCATTAAGAGTTTTGTCTTTCAAACAAAGCAGAGCAACAGACTTGAATCTGGAGAACTGATCCACAATTGTAAGGAAATAGCAGCTTCCACCAAAGGTGGGAGTTGTGAAGGGACCAACTAGATCCATATGAAGTGTTTCAAGCATTTGGGTGACAGGTTTGAAGTGGCTATTGAAAGGAGTGGAGATCATCTTCCCTAATTGGCAGGTTTTACAGTTTTTCAAGTTAGTGATGTTTGCATCAGGAAAGAGAAACTTCAACTTGGCATTGCTGGCATGACCAAGTTTGGAGTGGAGATTGGAGGGAATGGAAGTCTTGAGGAGTACTTCAGCCTTCTTCTGCTCAAATCTGATTCCGCACAGTTCTAGTAAGCTGTTGGAAGTAGACCCAATAAGCTCAAAGTTATCCAAGGTGATGGAAGACCCAGAAAATCCAACTTTTTTGATTGTAACCTCCTTGGACCTAAATTGAGATAAGGAAATCAGGCATTGATTGATTTTGGGTACAAGCAGCACATCTTTCAATTTGATCCAAACTCATTTTTGATTGAGAAGGATGGCATCACCTATGGCAACTGCGTCAAGGGTGTTGTTATCATTACCTGTTCGAATTTTGATCAAGGTTTCTATGGGGTTGAGTATCCACCAAGGATTGCTGACTATATGATGCAACGCCCCGGAATCAAGCACGGGAAGTGAGGAATTGGAGAGTAAAGAATTGTTTTTCAGGTATATCTGCGCACTGAAGTACGCAGAGTGTTCCTGAGAAGATTCTTCTGGATTTGGAGAGGAAGCTGTATTTGTAAGGTGAGCTTTTCCTTGAGGATTTTTGGAGGGTCTGAGATGAGGATGCAAGAGCCAGAAACAGCTTTTGGGGTGATCTGCAAGGGGATTGTGTTTGTTCTTAGCACACGGATGTTTGGGCTGCCTTCTTTTTGATTTGTCTTCCAACAATTTATACAGTGCCACCAATGTCTTGTCAGTTGAGGGACTTTTGGAAGTCCAAGTAGATTCAAGGTAGGTGACTTCTCAGAGCTTATTCAAGACTTTGGTGGGAAGTTTTAGAATTTTTTCATTTAGGAGGATGGAGTCAACTACATGGTAGTATTGAGAAGGCAGTTTGGCCAGAATTTTTTAACTGAGGATGTCTGCAGGTACTTCAAGGCTGACCGTGGCCATTTTGTTCATGAGCTTGCAACATTCTTGGATTTAAGCAGAGAGATCCCCGGTGAATTGGTAACGTATGAAGTAGAGCCATATTCTTCCTTGGTCAGGAGTAGAAAGAGAAGTGTATTGTTACAAGATGGCTTGCCAGATGGCTAGAGGATCAGATTGATTAGTGGGATTGATGATAGCATCAAATGCAGTGTCCCCAAGATGTTAAATTAGAATATCAGCAGCTTTGTAACACTTCTTTTTCTGAGGAACAGTGGTTGGTACAACAGGTTCCTTGTCATCTTTGCCTTCAATATATTTGAGGAGACCTTTTTGAAAAAGATAGCTTCAAATACCTAGGGCCCAAGAAGAATAATTTGACTTGTTAAGGGTGGGTAGGTTGCTGCGTTTGGAGGTTTCTTTGCTGTCTGAAATTGTATCAATCTTTTGGTTCTTTTAATTTTAGGCCAAGAGTGAGCAATCCTGGGACTGTAAATCTGAAAATGTTACAGGCTAAAAGAACCAAAAGAGAGGTTAAGCTAGACTCTGGTAGGAAGTTAGAAACACAAGAGAGTCATGTAGGTCTTGAAGAGAACAAGGCGGACAGGAAAGATGGAATCAACTGAGAGGACCTGAGAGCATTAAGGGCAAACACAGGTTTTCAGTCAAGCATTACAAATAGGAATTCATGAGCCAGATATGGAGTACGCGCACTGAGCAGATGATGACTGAGAAGCATGTGGGCCTGGACTCCAGACTAAAAAGCAGGAAATAAAAGAAAAGGAATGAAACCACAATGAAAGGAAAAGGCTAAGATTCTGACATTATCAAGCCAAGTACAAAAAGGCCCACTCCATGTCAATCTCCAACCGCTTTGGTATCACTGACTCTGACAAAGCCAAGTGAATCAACTTGGTGGTTGATAATTTGGACTCCATTTGTCCTTTTTATATTCAAATGGATGAAATCTTTGGAAAGAAGGCCAACATCACCCCCCTAGCTGCTTTTGATGGAAAACAATCCAATTCAGTTGACTCTGAGGACTTGGCTGGGGATGCTCAACCTAGCAATGGTGATCCCAAAGGAACCTATGAGTGGACCCCATCCAATGGCAAGGAGGATATTCAAACGCAATCAGCTCCAATCATGTCTACTTCTGCGTTGATTGAGGAGTCAAACCCAACCTTGGACACCTCCCCTCCTTCTTTGAATTTCTCTCTTCCTGGGGTGGAAAAACTGGAGAACTTGGCCAATGAGGAGGATGTAATTCCCATATCACCATTGCCATCAACATCTGCTGAAGTAAGGAATCAAGTTCTTTTATCTTCTTTCCAGTTAATCCTGACCAATTTTGATTTGAAAAAAACAGGCTCATCCATTCCTGAATTGCCAAAACATCAAGCCAATGGGGCTCCCAACATCCCCTTCAAATTAGAGCAATGATGTTCCCACACAAACCTCCTCTGCAAAGGGAAAGCAAAAGTCCTCCAATTCCATCAACATTGATGCCAATAGCATTCAAAAGAGGAGAAACACTTCCAATTTCTTGGGCTTTGAGGAGATCATGGAGAAGCAAGACTCAAGTAAGCCCATTGGATTCTCCTTGCTTTCAAAATCAAGCTCATTGCTATTGCCCTCTCAAAAACAGTGAAATTGAAAATTGAATCTGAAAAACTTCAGTTTGAAAAGGAGAAGTGGGATTTTCAACTGGCTAGTGATTTGAAAAAGCAGAAAGCCAAGAGTTTGGCTCATCAGAAAAAATGTGATGCTGGGTGGAGGTTGAAACAGGCTGAGCTAGAATTTCAAAAAGAGGAAAAGGAGATGGATTGACAGCAAGCGCAACTTCAAATGGCAAGGGAACAACTGGCAACAGAAAAAAAGGATAAGTGATCAATGGCTGCAGCATACATTGGTAGCAGCAGAACAGTAGATGAATTAAAGCAGATTACTCAAATTCTGGGCTTGTAAATATATTTTCTTTGATGAAAAACTTGAAAAGAAAAAAAAAATTGATTACAACAATGCTTAAGACTATTTTCAACCCCACCAATAAAAAAATATTTTTTCTTTCTATTTATATTTTTTTTCCTGGAGTATATTTTCCCACTTCTCAAGCCCCAAAAATTTTTCTAGTTTTTTTGTTGATTTTAATTGAAATTGCCATTCTTGTATGAGTGGCAGTCTCCACAGCATGAAAAGTACAGTGCTTGTACTTATTGGCTTCCCAAACCATTTTGACCACACCTTTTTGCTTGAATTCAATTCCAAGGCCCAGGTCAGGAAAAACAAATTGGCCATCAGATGCTTGATATTCATGCGTGTTTTCAATAAGTTTTCCATTTGATTTCCTGTTTGGAACTGCAAGTAAAAACAAATACTCAGAGATCCTCTTTTGGCAAGCAGCCCTACTCTTCCCACCTCTCTTTGTGTTTTTCAAGCCATCTCCTTCCATCTTGTTCCCTCCCAATCCTTTACTTAGATGGGTGTGAGGAACAGGATTGGATTCAATTGTTTGTGTAACATTTTGAGGCGGATTGAAGCCTCTTTTTGCAAGCAGCCCTAATCTTCCCACCTCTCTGTGTGTTTTTCAAGCCATCTCCTTCCACCTTGTTCCCTCCCAATCCTATACTTAGATCAGGGTGAGGAACAAGACGGGATTTGATTTTTTGTGTAACATTTGGAGGGTGGTGGGAGAAGAATTGGAAATTTACCAATAGTGGTTGAGCAATTTAAAAAAAACAGTCAGTCAAATGGACATTATCTTGATCCCAAGTTCACCAGAAATGTGATCACCAAAAAAAAAAAAAAAAAAAAAAAAAAAAAAAATACCGGGGTGTGAGGGAATTGGGCCTTGCCTTTGGGTTGGTTTCTGGGTGGGTTGGGCCTGGGGCCAGGTAGGCAGGGCCTGGGAACCAGGGAGGGGGGGAGGTTGGTTGGCCGGGCAGGCAGGCATTGGGGGGTGGTCATCAACAAGGGGGGCAGGGCCGACGCAAGGGGGAGGGGGGTGGTATAAGACTCCAAATGGTGCTAAGCTGCAGGCAGTTCTCTGGGGGGGAAAGGTGCTTTTTAGGCTGCCCTCCTAAGAGTTAAAATAATATTTAAATGTAACCCAAATCAAGATCCAGGAACTTGTAAATAAGGAATCAATGTAAGGGATGAGTTTGAGAATAGTTGGTAGCAATGGAAACAACACTATCCAAGGCAAGATGGTGCGTGAAAATACTTCAAAAAAATAAATCAAATTTTTTTCAGAGTTCAATGGAACAAGGAAGTTGTAAGTAACAACACCCACAAGCTAATAAATCTGGTTGTTGGAAGAAGATTAGGAAAGATCAACTCCATCCCAACCAACCTACAGGTTCTCAATGAAACTGCCCAAATATCCGCAATCAAGTTCTTGAAGGGTACCAGATAACTGTGGGTGGCTGAACAAAAAAAAAAGCAATTTGTTTTTTTTGAAGCTCTAGAAGCAAAGAAATAACAGATTTGAACAAGAATAACCCAAACACTTCTCAAGGAACTCACGGGTAGTGTGGCAGAATTCAACTTGAAAGAATAAAGGGAGGCTTAACACTCCAGGTTTCAAGCTTAAAGAAACCTCTCAGCCAAATGTGACTGGATCTGTAAAGATTATCAGGGGAGGATCAGACCAGTATGGTCAGGAAAAGGGAACAAGAGTGGTATAACACACTCAAGAATTCCAGCAGACATAATTCTCTTCAACCAGCAAGGCTATGGTTGGTGATAAGGATCAAGGTCACAGATGGAGGGATCAAAGATTTGAGTATGGAGTCTCAAAGAATCAAGGGCAATCAAAAGATATACCAAGCACAGAAGTTCTAGATGAAGGGAAAGGAGCCCTCCAGAATGATCAGATTTCTTATTTTTCTTCCAAGATAGGATGATTATCAAAAAGGAAGGGGAGAGCCCTCTTTTTATAGAGAAGAGGCCTGTAGACTATTTACAAGAGATAATTAAAAATGAGTGCGGAAAAAAAATTTTGGTTGATGAAGATTGGCAACAGGAACCGCCTGAAATGGGAAAAAAGAAACAAAAAAAGTGATGAGGAAGATAGAAAACTGCCTGTGATTGGATAACCAATGAGGAGAGGGATGTGGGATAGCAAGAATTTTCATTTACATTGGATGATTGATGATCAATAATCAGAATTGGCACTCCAGATGGTCAATGCAAATGCCGGCAAGGGTTGAGCCAAGCCCAGCTGGTCTTTCCCGCACGTTTGGCAAAAAAGGAACCAGAGGATGAGGAGTGGAGCAAGAGGGACTTGAACACCAGGTACAGGAGTCTAGACACCTGAAAGATCCTCCTAGACAACTAGGAGAAGGGAAGGATGTCAGCTCTCTGATACCAGGAACCTTGCAGTACTTTAGCTACAGAGAGTGATAAAAATACTGGAATAATAATAATAATAATAATCCCAAAGATAAACGCTTAGAGTCTCAAATAAATAATATAATAAGAGCAGTTGCAAGGTTTAATTGGTTTTGTAATAAAAGGTTGTCAATATGTATATAAAAGAGGGGCCACAGTATTATACTACTAGGGGTCTTTACAGACAAAGCAACCTCTCTTCAAGGGGCCTCCTTAGGCAGTTTAAGAACCTTGGAAAGAAGATGGGTGCCTTAGAAAGGGCTTATTCCACTAATGGCCGGGAATAAAAGCACGCTGGCCTAGACAGGAATGGAAACACTCACTCTGAGCACTTTATCACAAAAATCCTGCAATAATAGAAAGGGTTTCAGAGCAGATGGGGTGGATTGCCTGACTAAACTTCAAGGGTTCATTGGTTTGAAGAAATGAATAATAATACTACAGACTTGGTCATAAATCACTTTCTTAGACTCTTAATAAGCACTTTACTAACAATGACACGGTTTCTGATTGATAATAAAAATTCCTGGTAAACTGATGATGGAATAATGGATCCAAAGAGGTCTGTATAAATACCTTTTTGGGGCAATTTTGAGCTTCTCAGGGCACATAGAGAGGGTTCTGCTCATGGGCTGAGGCTGGCAAGCCAGTCAGAGCAAGATTGGCAAGTCCACTTGGTGCTGTCAATCAGCTGAGCTTAGATCTCCTGGATTTCTGTACTATTTTAGCCACAGGATCTGTTAATCTGTTGTGGTGTAAATTTGATCATTCTGTACTCATCCTTCATTTGTACTATTGGTATTGCTTTAAAGTGTACAGATGTGGACGTTTACTGATTTTCCATTATCTTTTGATAACTTAGATAATTTTCAATAATTTTTATGAACACTCCTTGTAGTGTTTAGTGGTCTTCAAAGATCAGAGTCAATTATTTACGTGGTAATCCTTGATCTTTAATTTATTATTAAAAATGTTCTAAACTTAATTTTTATTAATTTTATTTAAGTTTTGATCTTTTTAGATAATTAGTAATGCACATGTCAACTTTTTACATATGCCAGGCAACCCTAATTAGGTTGTAGCTCTTCTGAGTGGTACCTGGTTGTCAGATTAGTCACAACAGATCCAGACGCGGGGATCAGTCAGTAAAGATGCGCCGTGGTGCCCCATCCTGGACACCCTGGCCATACCACCAGGTCCTACAAAGATCATCATCATCAACCTACTCCAACTACCATGACCATCACTACCATCACCAGGATAACCCAAGATCAAACTCATCCCCATCTGCCTCCATCAATCATCCCTCCTCGGATCATCATTGATTCCACCATCACTCATCCCTCACCAATTGGAGCCATTGTACCCAACAACAGATCAACTCATCCAACCACCACCATCCTCGTCAGATTGATCAAATGTCCAATTATCCACCCTCCAATAAAAAACATTGTCTTGCCAACCACATCAACATCAACATCAGCAACAATATCATCCACCACCTAGAAGGCAGCAGCAGCAACAACTGACGATATCAATCATCAGCAGGTCAATCATCATCACCCCTCATCCAATCCGTGCTCTCATTGCCCACCGGTTTCCTGCGTGAGTCTTCTGTTGCCTGTGCGGGTTGGTGATGTGTCCCACACCCCTCAAGGATTCTGACCGCGCAGTCATCCGCGGGCCAGCGGTTGCCAAGGGGCTCAGCCTTTCTGCGCGGCCCGTCACCTCACCCTCACCTGCTTGTCCCCGCCGTTGGCACAGGCTGGTGTTTGTTTTCATCCCCGCTCATTCATTTCCTTTTATTATTTCATTCATCCTCAAAAAAAAAAAAAAAAATCTGCTCTATTTGTAGTATCTCTTGTAAATAGTTTACAGGGACCCATGGCCCATAAAAGGAGGGGCTCTCCCCAGCCTTTTGTTCATCATCCATGGGAATGTGTGCTTATGTCCCCCCCATTATCGTGAAATTAGATCCTGATCTTTATCCTGGGTATATCTCTGATTGCCCCCTGATTAATTTTTGACCCTTAGTCTTTGCCCCTCTGTGGCCTGATCCTTATCACCAACCAATAGCCTTGCTGGTTGAAGAAAATTCTGTCTGTTGGATGTGTTATACCACTCCTTGATCCCTTTCTCTGAACATACTGGTCCTGATCCCTGATCATCTTTCTGGAGCCAATCACAATTGATTGAAGAGGTCTTATTAAGCTTAAGACCTGGAGTGTTATACCTCCCTTTATTTTCTTTGGAGTTGCATTCTTCCAGCCTACTCTTGAGTCCCTTGAGGAGTTTTGAGGTTATCCTTGCTTCAAATCAGTGACTGTTTGCTTTTAGAGCTTCTTAAAAATTGTGCTTTGTCTTGTACAGCCACCCTCAGTTATCTGGTACCTGTCAGCATGCTACTATATACAGAGCAAAACTGTCAAATAGTAACACAAAATAAGAATACCTCAATTAACAAAGCAAGGAGTCAGAAATCCATATATATTGTTGCAGGAATGGATTCCTCACCCAAAATTAGGTATGGTCACTCACTGACCCCACCCTTGAATTCCAAGTCCTTATATTTTTAAAATAATTAAAAGGAAAAGTACTAAAAATTACGACACCTGTATGGCACTTTTTGGCCATTCTAACATTTCACACGTATTGTCACGTATAGGGTTTACGCCTAAAATTCACTCAGAATTGAGGTGTTGTGTATATTTTAGGATTTACACGCAGAAATGTGTTATGTCACCGTTCCCGTGCGCAGCCCTGCATCATTACATAACCCTACGTACTAGCAGCAGCAGGATCCCCCGTACTAGAGACCCGCGCACAGCTGATTCTGCCACGCATGCAGCAGATCCTACCCTGCGCGCATCTGTACTACTGATCCCCGCGCCTGGATCAGTTGTGACTAATCTGACAACCAGGTACCGCTCAGAAGAGCTACAACCTAGTTAGGGTTGCCTAGTATATGTAACAAAAAGACATATGCATTACTAATCATCTAAAAAGATCAAAACTTAAATAAAATTAATGAAAATCAAGTTTTAAACATTTTTTAATAATAAATCAAAGATCAAGGACCAACACAAAAACCACTGATCTTGATCTTTGAAGACCACAAAACACTACAAGAAGTGTTCATGAAAATTATTGAAAATTATCTAAATGATCAGAAGATACTGAAAAATCAGTAAACATCCACATCTGCACGCTTTAAAGCAATATCAATAGTAAAAATGATGGATGAGTACAGAATGATCAAATTTAGGCCATAACAGATTAACAGATCCTGTGGCTAAAATAGTAAAGAAATCTAGCAGATCTAAGGACATCTGGATGACAGCACCAAGTAGATGTGCTAATCTTGCCCTGACTGGCTTGCCAGCCTCAACGCACGAGTAGAACCCTCTCTACGTGCCCTGAGAAGACCAAAATCACCCCAAAAAGGTATTTATACAGACCTCTTTGGATCCAATCAGTTAATCAGTTTTGCCAGGAATTATTTATTATCAATCAGAAACCATGTCATTGTTAATTAAGTGCTTATATGAAGATAAGCAAGTGATTTATGACTTATTCTGCAGTAGTATTATTTTACCTTTATAACCAATCAACCATTGAATTTTAGCCAAGCAATCTACCCCATCTTCTCTGAAACCCTTCCAAATATTCCAGGATTTTCGTGGTAAGAGTGCTCAGAGTGAGTGTTACCTCTCCTGTTTAGGCCGCTTGTGCTTTTAATTCCGGCCACCAGTGGAATAATTCCTTTCTGAGGCACCCATATTTATTCCAAGGTTCTTAAAAAATTCCTAAGGAGGCCCCTTGAAGAGAGGTTGCTAGTCTGTAAAGATCCCCAGTAGTATTATACTGTGGCCCCTCTTTTATATTATAATGAAAATCATTTACTACCAAACCAATTAAACCTTGCAACTGCTCTTATTTGAGCTTCTAAGCGTTTATTATTGGAATAATAATTATTATTATCATTCCAGCATTTTTATCACTCTCTTTAGCTAAAGGACTGCAAGGTTCCTGGTATCAGAGAGCTGACAGTACCCTTCAAGCGCTTGATTGCGGAGAGTTGGGCAGGTTCATTGAGAACCTGGAGGTTGGTTGGGTTTGAGTTGATTGTCCCCAATCTTCTGCTGATGGCCAGAGTTATTAGCTTGTGGGAGTTGTTTACATACAACAGCTTTTGATCTTTGAACTCTAAGCAGACTTTAACTTCTTTTGTTCAAGTTTTTCCCTGCATAATCTTGTCTCAGATTGTGCTGTTCCATTGCTACCAAACTATTATCATCTTTATCCTCTACTCCTTGATTCCTCATTTACCAGGTTCTGGACCTTGATCTTGGTTACATCTAAATATTTTTGTAACACTCAGGAGGGCAGCCTAAACAGCACCTTTCCCCTCCACAGAGCTGCCACGGCCTAGCACCTTTTGGAGTCTTACAGCGCGCAGGGTGGGATCTGCTGCGTGCATGGCAAAATTTTCTGCGTGCGGGTCTCTAGTACGCAGGAATCTGCTACTACAAGTACATAGGGATATGTAATGATGCGGGCTGCGCACAGGAATTGTGAAATGACACATTTCCGCGTGTAACTCCTAAAATATACACAACACCTCAATTCTGAGTGATTTTTAGGTGTAAACCCTATACTTGAAAACACATGTGAAATTTTAGAATGGCCAAAAGGTGCCATACTGGTGTTGTAATTTTTAGTACTTTTCTTTTTAATTATTTTAAAAATATGGGGACTTGGATTTCAAGGGTGGGGTCATTGAGTGACCCTAACTACTTTTGGGTGAGGAATCCATTTCTTTAATAATATTTATAGATTTCTCACTCCTTCTTTTGTTAATTTAGATATTCTTATTTTTATAGTTTTGTGTTGCTCTGACAGGTTGCTCTGTACATAGTAGCAAGCTTACATTCCCCCACTCCAAGATATGTCTATATCTGAAAAAAAAAATTTGGGTCAATGCCTCCTGGTGGCTCTTTAGCTCCTTAGGTGTATGGGTCTGTTGTAAGACTCCAAACGGTGCTAGGCCGTGGCAGTTCTGTGGAGGGGAAAGGTGCTGTTTAGGCTGCCCTCCTGAGTGTTAAAAAAATATTTAAATGTAACCAAGATCAAAGTCCAGAACCTGGGAAACGGGGGACCAAATGTAAGAGGATAAAGATTATAGTTGTCAGTAGCTGGGAAACAACACTATCTGAGGCAAGATGGTGCCGGGGAAAACTTGAATAGAAGAAGTCAAGGTTTGTTCAGAGTTCAACAAGACAAGGCAATTGTAAGTAACAACGCCCACAAGCTAATAGCTCTGGTTTTCAGCAGAAGCTTAGGAAAGATCAACTCAATCCCAAACAACCTCCAGGTTCTCAATGAACCTGCCCAACTCTCCGCAATCAAGCGCTTGAAGGGTACCAGATAACTGTGGGTGGCTGCACAAGACAAAGCTAATTGTTTGAAGAAGCTCTAGGAGCAAAACAATAACAGATTCAAACAAGAATAACCCAACACTTCCCAAGGGACTCAAGAGTAGCATGGCGGAATTCAACTTCAAAAGTGATGAAGGGAGGTTTAACACTCCAGGTTTTAAGCTTAATAAAACCTCTTCAGTCAAATGTGACTGGTTCCAGAAAGATAATCAAAGAATGATCAGGACCAGTATGGTTGGATAAAGGGATCAGGAGTGGTGTAACACACTCAAGAATTCAATTAGTCAAATTCTTCTTCAACCAGAAAAGCTATTGGTTGGTGATAAGGATCAAGGATCAAGGGTTTGAGTATGGAGGCTCAAAGATCAAGGGGCAATCATAGATATACCCAAATTTTTGTCTCAGATAAAGGGGAATGAAGACCCCACGGATGATGTATTTCAAGGCAAAAACAATGATGATACTATGGTGCTTGTGGGTTTCAGGATGCTCCTTCCTGGTGGGATGTGGTCCCCTCCAAAAGGCAGGGGAGAGCCCCTCCTTATATGGGCAGGAGGCCCTGTTAGACTATGTACAAGGGATACTACAAATGGAGCGGAAAAAGAATTTTTTTTTTTGATTTTCAGATTTTAGGTGATCAGAAGAATTTGATCACGCAGGCCAGTGGAAATTGGCCTGCCTGACTGGGTTGGGATCTATTTCATCCCTTCACCTATCCTGCGTCCTTCCGTGGACTGATGTGCGCGACAATACCAGAATCACATCCACCCCTTGGCCAAAGGCGGAAGGGGTGGGAAAGGAAAAATGGATCAGGCTGCCTGCGGGTGTTTGCGGGCGGTAGACAACATTTCCCCACCCTCACTCAAAGATGGAGGGGGGAGTGGGAATTATTGATGGATTAGTGGCTGAGCAATTGGAGTTGCTTTGTGCAGTTGGCGGAGGGGGGAGGAGTGAGTGAGTTTGGTCTCAAGGTGAATGATTGGATGACGCTTGACCAATCAATGACAATTGACGGATTAATGATGGTGGGAGGATAGGGTTTCTGATTGTAGCCAGGTTTGTTGATGGGATTCCTTTGAAAATGATTCTTCTTTTCATCCGGGGGGGGGAAATAGATGAGTCAGGGTATCAATATGACGTTGAAACAAGCCTATTGTGAGAAGACTTGATTGATGCCGAGTAAGGATTTGGTACATCAACCAAGGGACAAGTATTTACAACAATGGATGACACCCCATTGGAGGGTGAGAACGTTGATGAGACTGCTGGTGGAGCTGGTTGAACCTAGGAGTAAGACCCGGGGGCTGATACCTTGATGAGGATTTTGAGGAGATCATCTGGTTATTTTGAGGAAGGTAAGAGATCAATAGAGCAATCATGGTGATGAGGGAGGGGGAACAATGGATAGAATGGGATGTCTTGGGCCAAGCGGGTCTAGGCCCGCGCGTTTGGCCAAAAGGAAGGGGGAGAGAACAACAAGAGAAGGAATCAAAAGCTGTGTCTAGATGGTGAGATTGTGAAAGGCCTGTCCTAGACAAATGGGACAAAGGGATGTTTGACAGGATAAGGAAATTGGAGAGGTGATACTGAAAAAGGAAACTCTTTTTTTTTAAAAAAATAAACCTAAATAAAAGAACCATAAAAAATTTTGAATTTTTCCGCATCTGGTCCAGGTTGTCCAGATTTGGTCACCACAATGTCAGGGATATTATGTTCAGGCAACCATTGATCTTTGTCAGCTGATTCTCCCTTGTATCTAACTAGTTATAGTCTGACATCTTTTCCATTGATCCTGTCTTTTTTATCTTTAAGGATATTGCTAATTTTTCCTTTTTCTATTTCAGGCTCTTCTCCAACAGGTATTTCAAGTGAAGGAGTATGTTCTCCATTCCTTGGGTGGTAGTGTTTGATGAGACTTGCTGGGAAGACTGGATGTTTTCTAGAAAGCTCATCACTAAGGATTACTTCCACAGAATTTTTACCATAAAGTTTATTAATGGTTAAAGGTCCAACAAAAGCTGTTCTAAGCTTTTTATTTCTGGCTATGTTGGTGAAGTTGGTGGTAGAGATCAAGACTTGGTCACCAATCTTGAAATTAGGCTCCTTATGGGTTTTATCCCACCTTTGTTGGTTCTACTCCAAAGCATCTTGGACACACTTAACAGCATGTTTATTGGCTACATCTATCATGTTTTTGAAATCAACTGATGTAGGGTGAATATTTGTTAACTGGTGATTAAGGTTATCCTTGGGTAATTTAGGAATCCATCCTCTTTCCAGTATTTAGGGTGCTTCCTTAGTGGTAGAGTGCTTGCTACTGTTGTAGGCCATCTCTAGTGCAGGTAAAAGGCTAACCCAATCATGGCAATAACCATCAGAATTCTTGTTTTCTAGACCAAAGCCACAGAATCTCCTAAGCATGTCTTCCAGGGTCTGAATCATTCTTTCAGCTAAGCCATCTGTCTGAGGGTGATAAGCTGTAGAGAAACCTAAGGTGGTTCCCAGCATGTCATGAAGATTTCTCCAGAATTCAGAGGTGAATTTAGGATCTCTTTCACTGATAATGATCTTGGGAACTCCTACATCAGCACTGAGTCTTTTCCAAAATAATAGGGAAACTTCCATAGCATTGTCTTCCTTGTGATTAGGCAGAAACTTTGCTTTCTTGGAGAACCTATCCACAATGACAAGGACTGAGTTGTATGAATAGGCTCCTCCTGGTGGTAGTCTAGTTACAAAGTCCATGTTGATGATCTCCAATCTCTTCTTGGGTTCAGCAATCCTTTGCAGTAGACCAAAGCTTTTCCCAGTGGTCCTGTTGGACTTCTGAAAAGTTTCACATCTAGTAACATACTGGATAGTGGAGTTTCTCCAATTGATCCACCAAGAAGTTTGTTTAACCTTATCTAAGGTTCTATCAGCAGATAAATGACCAGATGAACAGTTATCATGGCATTCAGCCAGGACATTTTTGATATGGTCATCCTTAGTTAAGACTATAACACTTGAATGCTGATGCCTATAGTATACTAGACCATCCCATATGGTGAAACCTCTGGCTTTGTATGGTTTCAAGAGAGGTTCAGGTAGGCTATTGATCAATTCAGATGGTGGAGAAGTACTTTCCATAATGGTAATCAGAGTTTTTATGCCAGAATTGTAAGATTCTTTGATTGAGTTGAACAAGGATTCATTCAATTCACTAATGTGGATTCCCATTATAGGAGATTCATTGTTCAACATGTTAATGTTAAGGATAGAGAAGACATCATTATCCTCTGGATAATAAGCAGGGTTACTTGGGTCATTGGGTAAAGCATTCCTGCTCAAACTATCAGCATTCTGGTTTTTAGTCCCAGCTTGATGAACTATGGTCATCTGACCTCTGTACTGTTGTATGGCTATCTGCCACCTTAACATGTGCCTAATAGGGGTCTTCATGTTAAATAATGTCCTGACAGAATTTCAGTCAGTAATCACAGTGAAATTTGTGCCTTCCAAGTAATAATGGAGTTTCTCTAGAGCCCATACTAAGGCAAGACATTCCATTTGACTTGCACCATACCTTTTCTCAGTGTCTTTAATTTGTCTGGATATGAAGAGTATAGGTTTTTCCACTGGTTTTTCATCCTCTATGACTTCTTGGTGTAAAGCAGCTCCTAGCGCATACATGCTTGCATCTATGTAGAGCTTGAAAGATTTAGAATAATCTGGCTGAATCAGTACTGGAGCTGAGGTCATTGCCATCTTGAGTTCCTCATAGTTCTTGATTCTTTCATGAGTCATTTCAAACACAGTGGTGTTGTTGCAGATCTCATACAGACACTTGGTTAGAAGAGCAAAATTTGGTAAGTACTTCCTATAGTAGCTGCAGAAGCTAGTAAAAGATAGGAGTTCAGTTTTATTCTGAGGCATAGGCCTATTCATTACTGCTGCTATCTTGTTTTGGTCAGCAGCTAAGGTTAGTCCAGAGACAATGTGTCCTAAGGCCTTGAGTTCTCTGTAGCCAAAGTTGCACTTTTTCATTGATACTTTTAATCCCATGGCAGAGATGTTTTTGAGGAGTAGCCTTAATTTCTCCATGTGAGTATCCCAATGATCAGAGTAAATGGTAACATCATCAATGTATACCATCATCCATCCTTGTCTGATGAATAATCCTCGGGCAATGTCCATCATCCTTTGAAAATGAGAAGGAGCATTTTTTATACCAAAAGGCATCCTAAGATACTCATAAATTCCCAAATGACAGATAATTCTCATGAATTTCCGGCTATCAGGGCTGATAGGTATTTGGTGAAAACCTTTCAGCATGTCCATGGTAGTGATGTACTCAGCTTTTGACAGGTTATGCAGAGCATGGTCAATCCTTGGAATTGGATAATAATCATCTTGGGTGTAGTTGTTCAGCATTCTGGAATCTCCAACCATCCTTGACTTATCATTATTCCAAGCTAAAAGAGAATAATTTCCAAGGATAAAGTAATCACGTACTCCGTTTTGGAGCACTAAAAATTCAATTTTCAGCTTGAGTGATCCTTTAGAGTGAGGGAGTATGGTATCAGAAGACCATACTCCAAAAGCATTGAGAGAAGAATTACAACTGCTGAATTTAGCCTGAGGTACTGGTAGTAAGTTCAGTTTGGGTCTTGTTTCTCCAAATAAGTTGAACCAAAACAAGAGCAAAAGGCTCCACTATCTAGAAGTAACTTAACAGGGGAACCTTGGATTAAACAAGTAGCATAGCATGTTTTGCCTGAAGTGTAACTTTGACTGGCAGAAGGTTTTAGAGTCAAGTCCTTAGCCTCAGAGATGTGTTGAATCTTCATGTTGGGATTCCATTTTTGAGGTAAGTTAGAATCCTCATTAACAGAATTTAGGTCCAGAGAAGACTCAATACTTCCTTCAATAACATTGATGGGGTTAGTGATCATTAAATCACACTCAGAAACTAATCCATCAGGATCATTAAGGTGAGGGTCAGGATTATCATACTCTTCTCCTTCAATAAGATTAATCCTTTGCCTAGGTAGAGGACAATCAGGTTTTACGTGTCCTGTCTGGTTACAGTTCCAAAATACTTTTTTCTTTGAATCTGGAGTCTTCCTGACTTCCAAGGTAGTTGGATTAGTGGCAGGGGATTCCTTATTTTTGGCAGTATACTCTTCCCTGTTCCAAGCATTTGGATCCCTGGGATGTTGACTCTTTTATCAATACCATTCATATCAATAGTCTCCTCCAACACACCTTTCAAGGTATAAAGATCAGAATCCATAGGCATCCTGCACCTTACACTGTGATTGATTTGTCTGGGACATAAGTTGAGAAGTCTTTCATTGACTTCTTCTATATCAGCATCCAGGTAAAAACAGCCTAACCTCTTTTTCTGGTCTAAGCACCACTTATGAGGTTTGTCCTTGGATGGATCAAACTGGGAGGTTTCAAAATTTTTCATCATTGTTCTTTTCCAAATCCTAGTACCAAATTGTACTTTGATCAATTCCTTCCAAAAACTCCAGGATAAAGATCCAACTTCTTCTCTTTTATTGATAAACCAATCAAGAGCTACTCCTTCAAATAGTCTGGGCAATCTTACCACAGCTATTGCATCAGGGAGTTCATAAGAAGCAAGGGTATAATCAATGAATTTAATGAAACTGAAATGGTTGTATTCTCCTTCTCCAGAGAATTTAGTCCATTCAGTAATGGGAGGAAGTAACTTCAAAGCCTGTTCCACTTCAGGAGTAGGACTGGGCCTAAAAGATTCATTCCTAGTTGTCCTGGTTCTGGGAGGAACACTAGGAGTACTGGTGAACCTAGCAGGTCTAGTTTCTTCCAAGTCAATGACTGGGGAGTTAGTAGAATTGACATTAAGATCTCTGAGATCATTCTTAATCATACCTAACTCCAAATCAAGTTTGTTGTTTAGTAAATCAATTTTTTTAATCAGATGAGCTGAAGGAGAAGGACTAGTTTTCTTAACTTCTTCCTTAAGCTGGTTCATGGTTGCAAGAATATCTTCCTGAAGAATTGATTGGTTATTATCAATATTTTTCATCAGGTCCAATTTACTAGATTTTATACTATCCTTGATTTATTGTATTTCTAACTCATCAATTCTCATAGTCTGAGACTGGTTATCAATCACTCTGAAAACACTCAGACTCAATTTGTCCAATTGTTGATAAATTTTGTCAAAACATTGGCTTATAACCGTAAAATTGTGAGACACATTTACAGAAAAGCTATTAAGAGCTTCTAAATCTAATTGTGGTACACCTTTTTCCACTTCTGGGCTAGGGATATTATACTGTACCAATCCTGTGGGTTCCTTAACTTCTGATGGGCTGAGGACCTCTTCTTTTTGGGGTCCTTTCCCTTTAAGGGAGCTAACTGATCCCAAGGATTCCAGTTCTGCACGTAGCCTTCTACTTATTTCTTTGGGATCAACCTTTGCAGAGAAGTCTGAGATTTCTTTGCCAGAGAAATAGCTTTTCTCATACCTGGTTGATCCTCCTGGGTCTGACCCAGTTTGAATTGTTCCCAATAGCTCATGTGTTCTTTCACTAATACCTTGACTCTTTCCTCCTTGTTTGAGTCCAGCTGGGGTGGCATAGGAGGACCGGTATCCTCCTGGGATAAATTGTTGGGGAATGGGTGGTTCTCCAATGCTCTGTTGGTTGATTTGGTGGCCGTGGTCATTGCCATTGTTTTCCGGCCTGACGCTATGGTCACGGGTTTGAGCCCCCTCTTTGCGCTTGCAACTGGAGTCCTTGCGCATATGGGTTCCTCCGGGCAGAGATCCATACAATGGGGATCTACCTGTTGCACGGGTGTTGCACCTGTTTTGGTACATAGCACCAAAATAAATGAGTAAGTGTTTTGTTGAAACTTTTGAGAAAAGACTTAAAAATATAAAAGAATAATATTTTTTGTGTATTTATATTTTTATTAATTTTTTTATATATATTTTAACTCACTTATAGTTAAATTCAAGGGTACCAACACTTGGTTGGGATCAAAACTGTCCTTGGGGGGTATTCCAACAGGGTCTGAGTGAGTTCCAATCAGATCCTGGGATAAATACAAGGGTAAGTCCAAGGGTACACTGTCTGGGAAGTCTTCTAGGAGGTCCTGGTCAATGAGATCACAAAAAACCAAATCCACTGAGATGGATAAAGACAAAAAAATATAAGTTTAATATTTTTTTGTGTTTCTACGTGGCAAGATGATGTTTTTAGAAAAATAATCACTTTTATTAGTTTTGGATTTTTCTTTATCTTCAGGATTATTCATTTTATAAATATAAAGGTTCCTTTGATAAATTTTCCACTCCTTATGTTGCCTTAATGAAGAATTAAAATTGATAATTCTTTCAAGCTCAAGTTCCTCGTCTTTTATAACTTGCTGTTTATAATAAAGCGATTTCTCCTGTTGTTGTTCAGGAGTTATAATAACAGGGACAAAATTATGGAGTTTTTCTTTTTTTTGTGTTTTTAAGAAGGTTCAAATAATAATTGATCAATTCTCCATTGGTCTTAATATCCACTAGAGAAACAAATGATCAAAAATATATGTTATAAGTATGTTAACTTATTTAAAAAAAATAAATAGACTGATCCAAGGAATAAATAATCAAAAATTAATTTTTTAAGGATATTTCTCAGACAAACCCCCAGTTGTCAGCTCTCTGATACCAGGAACCTGGCAGTCCTTTAGCTACAGAGAGTGATAAAAATACTGGAATAATAATAATTATTATTATCCCAAAAATAAACGCTTAGAGGCTCAAATAAATAATATAATAAGAGCAGTTGCAAGTTTTGATTGGTTTAATAATAAAAGGTTTTCAATATTTATATAAAAGAGGGGCCACAGTATTATACTACTGGGGGTCTTTACAGAAAAAGCAACCTCTCTTCCAGGGGCCTCCTTAGGCAGTTTAAGAACCTTGGAATGAAGATGGGTGCCTTAGAAAGGGCTTATTCCACTAATGGCCGGGAATAACAACATACTGGCCTGGACAGGAAGGGAAACACTCACTCTGAGCACTTTATCACAAAAATCCTGCAATAATAGGAAGGGTTTCAGAGAAGATGGGGTGGATTGCCTGACTAAACTTCAATGGTTGATTGGTTTTAAGAAATGAATAATAATACTACAGACTTGGTCATAAATCACTTGCTTACACTCTTCACAAGCAGTTGACTAACAGTGACACGGTGTCTGATTGATAATAATAATTCCTGGTAAACTGATGATGGAATAATGGATCCAAAGAGGTCAGTATAAATACCTTTTTGGGGTGATTTTGAGCTTCTCAGGGCATGTAGAGAGGTTTCTGGTTGTGGGCTGAGGCTGGAAAGCCAGTCAGAGAAAAATTGGCACTTCCACTTGGTGCTTTCAATCCTCTCACCTTAGATCTTCTTGATTTTTGTACTATTTTAGCCACAGGATCTGTTAATCTGTTATGGCCTAAATTTGATCATTCTGTACTCATCCTTCATTTGTACTATTGTTATTGCTTTAAAGCCGGAAGATGTGAATTTTTACTAATTTTCTATCATTTTCTGATCACATAGATAATTTTCAATAATTTTTAAGAACACTCCTTGTAGTGTTTTGTGGTCTTCAAAGATCAGAGTCAGTGATTTACACGGTAATCCTTGATGTTTGATTTATTGTTAAAAATGTTCTAAACTGAATTTTTATTAATTTTATTTAATTTTTGATCTTTTTAGACTATTAATAATTCATATGTCAACTTGTTACATATGCTAGGCAACTCTAACTAGGTTGTAGCTCTTCTGAGAGGTACCTGGTTGTCAGATTAGTCAAGACAGATCAAGATGCGGGGATCAGTCAGTACAGATGCACGCAGGGTAGGATCCGCTGCGTGTAAGGCAGAATTAGCTGCGCACGGGTCTCTAGTACACAGGAATCTGCTACTAAAAGCATGTAGGGATATGTAATGATGCGGGGCTGCGCGCGGGAATTGTGACATGACACATTTCCGCGTGTAAATCCTAAAATATACACAACACCTCAATTCTGAGTTATTTTTAGGTGTAAAACCTATACGTGACAACACGTGTGAAATGTTAGAATTGAAAAAAGGTGCCATACTGGTGTTGTAATTTTTAGTACTTTTCTTTTTAATTATTTTGAAAATATAGGGACTTGGATTTCAAGGGTGGGGTCAGTGAGTGACCCTACCTAATTTTGGGTGAGGAATCCATTTTTTTAATAATATTTATAGATGTATCACTCCTTCTTTTGTTAATTGAGATATTCTTATTTTTTATAGTTTTGTGTTGCTCTGACAGGTTGCTCTGTACATAGTAGCAACCTGACAAAGGCTGGTACCTGTAAACTGAAATAGGGTATCATTCAGGAAAAGATTTTTTTTCTTTTTGAAAATGTATTGATGGATAAGGGAATGTAAAAAAAAATCAATAATTTCCATTTTCCATGAGGTTTCCTGGATTAGTCACCACAGCGGGCCGCGGCAATCAAGAGGGGGGGCCAAGGTGGTGCCAGCCGGCAAGCAAGGAGGGGGCGCCAAGGTGGGGCCGGCGGGAAAGCAAGGAGGCAGGGGCAGAGGTGGGGCCAGCGGGCAAGCAAGGAGGCAGGGGCAGAGGTGGGGCCTGTGGGCAAGCAAGGAGGGAGGGGCAGAGGTGGGGCCTGCGGGAGTTTTGGAGCCCTTGAGGAAGGAGGGGGGGCAGTGGTGGGCCCAGAAAGCAAATTGGGGGGCTGGCGGGGGTGGTGGGCCTGGCAAGCAAGGTGGTGGGGCCAGCAGGGGTGGTGGGCCTGGAAAGCAAGGTGGGGGGGTGGTGGTGGGCCTGGCAAGCAAGGTGGTGGGCAAGATGGTGGGGGGAGGTGGTGGGGCTGGCAAGCAAGCAAGGAGGGGGGATGACAGAGCAAGCAAGCAAGGAGGGGGGGCTGTGGTGGGCCCGGAAAGCAAGGAGGGGGTGGGTGGTGGTGGGCCCGGCAAGCAAGCAAGGAGGGGGGGTGGTGAAGGAGCAAGCAAGAGGGAGGAGTCAGCTAGGATGGAGGGAAGAGGAGGGGGGAGCTTACCTGAGGGCCTGAAGGTGCCTGGAGGGGGAAGGAACAATTTGTTAGCTTCTGATGATGGGGAGGATGAGGAGGAGGATGAGTAGAGCTTACCAGGGGTGCCAAAGGTGGTGGGTGAGGTGGAGGTGGTGGGTGAGGAGGTGGTGGTGGTTGAGGAGGAGAGTGGATGGGTGGTTTGGTTGGGTGAGTTGGGTAGGGTGGTGGGGTGAGGTGTTGGATCAGTTTTTTCTAAGAAAAAAAAAAGGGTGATGTTGAATTCACAGCTCCAGTAAAATGGGAGCTTTGTACATGGCTCCAGTTGTGTGGGAGCCTTGTAGGGCCCCACACAACCTGTGGGAGTTGTGCAGGGCCCATACACTACTTCATATCATTTATAATTTATTGTTTATTGTTTATTTTTTATGATTTATGATTTATTATTTATTATATATAATTTTTTGTTATTTATTATTATTTATTATTTATTATATATAATTTATTATTATTTATTATTTATTATTTATTATTTATTATATATAATTTATTATTTATTATTTATAATTTATTATTCATTGTTTATTATTTAGTGGAGGCTACACAACTTGATTTTAGTTGTTTAGCATGCCGTACAACTCAAATTAGACGTGTAGCATGCCACACAGCCCATTTGATTTGTGTAGCATGCCACACGGCCCATTTGAGCCGTGTTGCATGCCACACGGCTCATTTGAGTTGTTTAGAGTGCCACACTGCCCATTGAGCCGTGTACCGAGTTGTTTACACGGCTCAATGAGCCGTGAATCCAAAATTACCCAAAAAAAAAACTCCACCATGTAGGGGGACATCTCAAGCCTCTCAAATAAATTTTGGAGATTTTTTGGTGAATTTAAAGGCCTTCAAAGTTAGGTTGAAAAATTTCAAAAAAGAAATTACATCCAAATCTTTTCAATTCTTTTAATAACTGTTATAAAATTATTTTGAAACGTATGAAGTGACAGAAAGTTTCCAAATATAAAAGGAAATTAAATTATGATTTTTTCAGATTTTTAGTACTTCATTTTCCTGCAAAAACATGCTATTCACATAAAAACAAGATTCTTTTCAACTTTTTAATTCCTGATCTTCCTGAAGCATTTCACAATCTTTGAGATGGCAGTATTTTAGGGGGGATTTAAAAGGAATTCAAAACCATTTGAGAATTTCCAAGATCAATTTTTTACCTCCAAATAGTTGATGTATCTACAAAAATAGCAGAAACCATCTGTTTTGGGGTGTGTTCAAATATATTATATTCCCCCAGACAGCCATACCACAAATTTCACATTTTCAAGATGTGATTGGTAATGGGAACTGTGTTTTTCAATCAGTTGAATTGAATTTGGGCTTTAAATCTGAAGATTTGATTTCAATATGTCAGGAAGCAATCAAGGAAATGGAATCAAACTTTTTCTTCAAGTATGTAAATTTCATGCAACAATTCTGGGATGAATATTTTGACAAAGCAAAAAAAATCTCAACCAACCTTCTGGAACTCCCCCTCAAAGCTAATTGATGGAATCCCCTTTTCATGGTTTCCTGATGGCAAATACGTACAAATGGCAAGTGTTAATTTTATCAAAGTTGATGCCATCAAATTATTTTCCCCTCAATCCCCCCCCCAACTTCCAATTCTAAAAATTATACCATATTTTCAATTATCTTTGAATGTTTTAAGCACATTTTTTTTTCCACCATAATTCTGAGATGTGGTCAGCTCCCCAATTAGATCATCTTTGGAAGTCTTTGGCTAGCAAGGAATCACATAAATGGTAGAATTTTATTCATAATAACATAGAACTTGGTTTCAAAATTTTGTTTCCTCCAACAAATTCTGCACATCCACAAAGTAAAGCAATAGAAATTCATAATTCTTGAATGATTTTCTTTTTTTTTCTCTTGATTTTTCATAATTTCTTTTTCTATTGATTATTCACTTAAAAATTTAGAGCAAAAAAATTCCAATTTTGTGTTTTTAATTACAAATTTTTTGGGGGGAAAAAAACCCAAAAAAAATCCTCATATAATTCAATTGTTCCCTTTTCAAATCCTACTAGAAGAATGCAAACTCAAAAATTGAAGAATGCTTCAGGAAGATAAGGGGGAAAAAAATTGAAAAGAACCTCTTTTTATTTTTATTTTAATCCCATTTTTTTGGCAGGAAAGTGACGTACTGAAAATCTCCAAAAAATAATTTTTGAATTGCCTTATATATTTGAAAGATTTATTTCTCTTCATATTTTCCAAAATAATTAAAAAAATATTAAAACAAGTGAAAAAAATTTTGACATGTTTTTTTTCAATTCTTTGAACCTGATTTTGAAGGCTTTAAATCAGCCAAAAACTCTTAAAAAATCATTAATTCAGAAGTTTTAGATGTCTCTCTAAATGGTGGTTTTTTTTTGCAACCTTGCAAAACTGTGCAAATTGGAGGAAGACTGTGTGGATGAGGGGAGTATTGGGAATTTCAAGACCATGCAAAAAGAAGGATTGGGGGTGTGAAGAAATAAATCGCTAAGTAATTTTTTCCTCATGAAATACTTAAGTGAAAGACCTCAAATTTTTCCCTGAGACTTAGAAGTTATGAATTCCATTTCAAGCAGTGGATAATTTCCAGAAGCTATCACAAACCGTTTAAGTAATTTTGTAATTTTGAAAATTCCTCAATTTAAAAGCTTCAGGGTTTGAATTATTCAAATAAATTTGAAATTGGGAAGGGATACCCATAATAGTGTAGTTGCTTTTGTCTTTTTTGAAGATAGGGCAAGCTAGCTTGTTAAAATGGGAATGGATAGTTGCACCATGTTCAAGGCTTTTTTTCCAAGATTTGAACTCTGAAGCAGGCTTCTTGGTAAAAATGAACAGGATAAATTTTTGAATTGAATTATTTGAATAAACAATAGTTTTGGAATAGTTGTGGATGAACTTCCAATGAAAATCACTAAAAGGGAGGAAAATTTTTAAAGTGTGTGCAAATGATTGTGTGGTAAATTTAAGACTTGGTTGGGATTTGGCTGGATGAATTGAAATACCTTCTTTTGAAATTACTACACCAAGTAAATGGAGAGTGCTTGTATGAAAATTTCACTTAGAAAGTTTATGAAAGAGATTGTTTTCCCAAACTCATTCCAATCATTTGCAAATGCATTAAATGTGATCTTCAATTTTATTTTGATTACAAAATTATATCATCCAGATAAACTAACATTGTACTCATAGCTACCAAACCTGGTTTGCATAGTAGTCAAAAACTCATGAACTTTGGTTAATCAAATCAAAACATAATTTCCTCAAAGGTCTAAATTTGAAAAGTGACTAGCTCCATGGAAGAGGGTGAAGAGATGCAACATAGTTAGTAATTCTTAGCTATTCTTCTGGGTTCCCTTATTCAGTTTCCTATAATAAAAACAGAGACAAAGGCTAAAATCTTTCTTTTTAAAAACAAATTGATGGCAAGCTGGTTTTTGACTTGCATGGTTGAGCTTTAATACATTTTCTGAAATGTGTTCTTGAAGCAAGGTTTATTCTGGATTTGCAAGAGAGCAAATTGGGCCTGGATCCAGATTTGGAAAGGATGGAATAATTTTATTGTCTTTAACAGCTGAGAAGGCATTGGAATATTTATGATAAATTAAAATTAGTAAAGACTCTCAAATGATTTAAAAATTTTCAATCTTGTAATCATCATTGAGCACTAGTTCTGAGGTACTGAGCAAGAGGATCAACAATCTCAAAATTAACCTTTTCATAGGCTCCTGCTTCTCCTTGATCAAGCAAAAACAAAGTAAGTTAGGAAGTTAAGCTATTAATTCAAGATCTGAAGAAGATATTTGCCACTAAAATTCAGGATATTGATACTCTCTTGGTATAAAATTGTCATCCAAATCAATGAAAGTGTCAGGGAGGCTGTTTAATTCCTGGTTGAAAGAATAAAGAGCATTTTTGGCATACAAAGTTCAAATTTTGAATTACTTCTTCTTGCCAAATCACACCATAGTTCCAATGCACCAGGAAGTTGTGAACTCCAGAAAAAATAAATCCCATTCAAAGCTGGCAAGATCAGAAAGTGCTAAATTTCATTTTTAATTATGAGTTACCCAATTACACAGATCAGATTCACTACTTAATAAATAGATTGTAAACTTTTCTATCTTTAAATTTGTAAGATTTTGGAAAGAAAAAAATTCAGGCTTACTAAAGAGACATTAGCACCCAATTCAAGGAGTATGCTGTAAGTTGTATCTTAAGGATGGAAAAGGAAAAATCTGAAACTAGGCTTATGGATGGTCTTGAAGTTTTTGAGATTGAATTGTGGATATTTAGATAATTTGTAGCTCTATTTGAAATTATCAAGGGAACCACAGACTATTTATTTGACATTGTATTCACTTTGTGCACTAACCTCTTGGTAAAACTGTTCACATCATTTTTTCCTCTGTAATAAATACACAACCCTTCTTTATCCCCCCTTGATTTTTGCTCATTCTAAAGGAAAATGTTTTCTTTGCTGAGGAAGCTTGGAATTTTTGGGACTTTTCCCTTGTTGGAGATGTATTTAAAGGTTGAAGTTTTCTTTGAGTGCTTTGGATTCTTTCAATTTATCTTTGAAGATTTTTTGATTTTAAATTTGAAACCAATGCCCAATTTTTGTTCCTTTCCAAATGGTTCTTTTTTTGAGAGCCATTATCAAGCTCAATCAACTGTTAAATTAGCTGAAATGTTTGAAATATTGTGTCAAATAATAGCAAGCTGTTTAGCCATGAGACCTGGAAAATGTTTTCAAAAATGAAATATTGATGTAGCCTTGTTCCATTGAACCATGAAAAAACAATGATCACTTGATTACAAGTGACATACCTCAGGACAAAGGGGTCCTTTGTTCCCTGTCATTTCACTCTTAATCAGGTTATCTTTTTTTTCATTGTTTTGGGTTCAAGACTTCAAAGATCTCAAGTTTGAAATATAATCAGAAGCCCTACTGATATCCTTCATCACCAGATTATTGAAGTTGTAATCCACATTTTCCACTTTGTTGGGAATTCCAAAGAGAGTGAACATTTTCTACTTTTAGTTTTCCCAATTTTTGAGAATGAAGATCAGTATTTGATTTTTGAGTAACTCAAGGTATTTTTTGAACCATTTTAACACCCAGCCTCCCAAGAAGGGAAAGACCATACATGAATTTTATATGGTTTTTTTGGATCTATTTGGGTTGTTGGAGAAGAAAATTTTACAAGATTTAAAGTAAGATATATTTTTATTGGGATGCTCCCCCATGAAGCTATCTGTCTGCTTCATGCCTGGAGTTCAAAAAATTGAGTCTATACTTCTCAACCTCAAATGGTCATGATTGAAAGCATTGATTAAGCTTTTCAGGAGTTTTTGGGCTTTGGTCTTGGTATTAGCATTCCTGAAAGCCATAGATACAAGCAAAGGGGTTTTTGAGGGGTCCCAACCACCAGATTAAGAGCAAAAAACAATGAACTGTGTCTAAATTTTGTTGAGCTTGAGAGCCACTTGGTCTATCTATTTGATTAATATCATTATTGAAAGGGATGAGGTAAGCATTCCCACTCAAGGGAGTATGTAAGATTGATAAAGAAAAATATCTAGGAGGATTTGGAAAAACTCTTTAGAATAGTAGGTTGAGTCAATTAATTTACTGTTACAGGCTCACCCCACATACTAAGAAGAAGCAAGTATTGAGTGGATGTGGTCAAAATGAAAAAGATCAATACTATAATAAATCCCAAATTAATAAATTCTATCCTTCAAAATTCAAACTAAGGCTTGAATTCAAGTGCAAGGTGCAAGGGAAGAAGTTTTGATAAGGAAACCAAGGCAAACATTTATTTAAAGACTCACAATGAGCAAGATGCAAGAATGTATGAATTAATTTGAAGTTCATCTAAATTTCATTTCAGATGAATAGATAGATCCTGATTATATAATTTCCAGTTAGGAAAAGCAAGTATGCAGAAAATGTACAGAAATTCAAGGCTAAAGAAATGGTGATATTGAGGTGCAAGCCAATGATGGAAACATTTGAATGCAAGTAAAATGAAATGCAAGAGATTGAATTAAAAATTTAATGAAGTTAACAAAGAATACTGAGTCCTGGGGATGAGAAGAGGTGTGATTAATTCCAACAAGTAGTTGAAAATTTGGCTATTAAACGTCCAAAATATTGTTTGAAAGTGACCAGAAAAGGATTGAAGTGGTAGTTAGGGTTGTGCAAGATCCTTAGCTAGATGGAGATGGAATTTCAAGGGTGTGATTTCAATTGCAAGATTAAGCATAAATAGTCATGGATGGTACTTCAAAGTGCAAGAGAAATTGCAAGTGCTGACTGAGTAACCAGATATAGAAGTTATGTTGAAATTCAAGAGCAGAACCAGATTGCATATGGTTGTAGCATTCTTTTAGTTTCATGCTGATGGACTGAGTTAGGATTTAATAAGGAGAGGGTATATTTTGATTTGAAGGCCAACTGTAAACCAAGAAATTGAAGTGTGACACAAACCCTACATGGAAAATTCAACTCCAACTGTCTAGCTCCCACATTCAAGATTTGGAGATCCTGAATGATGATCTTGGTTTATTTCATCACTGAAATAACCTTTCACCATTTTGTGCCTATTCCTCCAAAAAAAAAAACAAACAGCCAACAGTTTCATTGAAATATTTTACAAAGGCCCTCTCTGCCCCTGGATCTCCAGTTTTGATCAATCCAAAATTGTTTTGATGGATGAGAGGGCCCCACCCGTCAAAAATTTCAAGGTAAGAAAAGACTGGAAATGCACCCATGATATCAAAAAACATATCTTGCCAGCTCAGTTCCTAGGACCTCAATCCAATTGAGAATTTATGGAAAAATCTTTTTTTAAAAAATTATCCAGCAGCTCTACAAAAAAAAATCAATACCTGAGATTGAAAGGATCATCCAAAGTTCCTGGGACAAATTTCAAAATCAAATTATCAAGAATCTCATCACCTCAATTCATAATTGCATGCAAGCTGTCATAAAGGCTGCTGGTGGTTCTACCCAATGGTAGAATCAATCATTTTTGGTTTTTTATTCTTTTTCTCTTATTCCTTGTGATCTTAAATCTATTTCATCTAGCTCCTATCAATTCTCAATTGCACATTATTCTTCAATACTTTTCCATATCTGTCATCCATCAAATTTTCAAAAACATGCTGTATTTTTATCTCTGAATTTGATGTGATTTTCACTTTTTTGATTTTTTTAATTTAGTTTTTTTGGAAAAAAAAGAAAGAAATTAAACTAATTTTAAATTGAAATTGAGAGGCCCAGCTATTTAAAATCAATAATTTTTTTAAAAATAATCTTCCTTTTATTTTTTCAGAAAATCAATCAAAAAACAAAGAAAGAAAGAAAGAAAAAACTATGAAAAAAAAAGTGGGCAAAAATTGGGGGGTCAGTCCCACACCTTTTTTTTCACCCACTGTACGTACGTACAGGTGATCCAGTAGTATCAAATTTAGTCCCCCAAGCTCAGTCAGATCACCTTGGTTGCTTCACTCTCTAAAACATGATAAATCTACTATAAACTGCTCAACATTAGTGATGGAACATCCAACAAGGTGGGGATGAAAGTGACCTCTGATAGATGAATGTTTTTTGATCAGATTAAAAAAAAACACGCTAAACTTTTTAAAAAAAACTTAAAATATATATAATCCTTTTAATCCTTGATAATCCACAAAGAAATATCAGGAGAGTTTGAAAATCTTGAGCTTGAATTCCTTCCACCTTGATGACCCACTTCAAATCCCATCAAGCTCAGATTTTGAAACTTTTAAATAATTTTATCATCAAATGGAGGCCCCTACCTTCAATTTTTCCAACTGGTTGGTCTTGTTAAACATGCTATTGATGAACTCATTACTGAAGAAATCACTTCCAAAATGGTTTCATTATTGTCAAAATTTCTACAGAATTCATTCAGAGAAACATCCAATCACAGGTCCAATCTTAAAGCATACTTAACCATCCATCTGGATTTCTGGGCTTACCAGTTTTTTTTTTTTTTTTTTTTACTGGTCCTCAGTTTTTTGTTTTTTTTTTACCAGAAAATTTCCTCTTTATTTTTTTTTTTTGTTCTTGCTGTAATGAATCCATATTTATGTACCCTGCTACAAACATTTACATCCAGAAATGATTAAATCGTGGGTTTCTTGAGGGAGTCAAAAACCACAGAGGCCACTTTACTTGTCCCACAGACTTATTACACTTGTTTGGTGGACTTGGGCACTTGTCAAGAGGCCTTCAATCCCTTGTTTAAAGCAAGGCCTTATCCTGTAGATGGCTGGCATTGATTTATTCAAAATGGGATTTTGGTTGGTTGTTATGGGTCCTCCTTCACTTAACAACTGGACATGGTTTACTCCACTGGACCTGTTGACTGGGCATAATAGCACATCAGATGTAATATCTTGCAAGCCATTGCTGCCATTATTAGGTTCAATACTTTTGTTATGAGCTATTGCTATCTTGTTATCAAGCTATGGCTCTTGCTTGAGGCAGTTGCCATCCCTATTCTATATGCTTCATAAGCTGTTGCCATTAACTCGTCGAGCTTCCGCTCATTCAACTCATCCTCCCATCGATCGGGCCTTCGACCATCTTAAATTGTAACAGAGTAAACATGTTGCCGTCGCAGTTTTGATACCCGAACATTTTTTAATGGTGTATTGAAAAACAACCTGCATGAAAAATCATCGCTTCGCTTCATCCTCAACCCAAGAGGTTCGGTTAGAAGTAGTACTCGGCTAATCTGCGCCGTGGAATCGAGATTCATGTAACTGGTGACTTCCACCTTCGAGCAACATGTTGGTGTCAGGTATCAACACTTGCAAGAAGACGCGAGGTGGCTATCTGGCGGGTCATTGATTTTTTTTTTTTTGACAGATCCGAATGCTCATTACCCTATCGCCAATTAAACCTCCGGCGGACTAAATTCACTGCTTTTGACGCCCTTCCACTGAAATGTGATGGGACCTTGGCAAAAAAAAAAAAACTAGTGGCAATCATCTGAGAGAACCAGCATGTTCGCAACCTGAGGGCCACCAGATCCAATGATCAACTTGAACGATCGACCAACCCCTCAAATGTTTGACTGAGATCGTAGAAAAGTCGTTGTGAAAAAGTTAACTGTTCTGAGAGTAGTACAAGTCGTGCCAGGGGAGGATGTTATTACAGTAAGAAGGCTCCAAGTCAAGTTGGTTAATTAGTTTCCAAGGTGGCCTTTATGAGGGGAGGTTGGCAGAATGACAGCAGGATCCTAGGGTCGCTCCGCTCGCCTCTCGTAAGCTAAGCCAACGATAGATAGTGAGGGTAGTTAGTACAACATTCCGAGAAAACAAGTCATCGCAGGCGCACACAGAAGCGATCGACGTACGGTTATACTGAAGTAACTTTTCGATCAGATCGACATGCGTCAAAACCATTCTTCGGCAACAATATCTCTTAAGTCCCAGTGCGTCCATCGCCTCTCTAATGAGGTAAACGCGTGAGCTTAGAATCAAGGGCTCGGGTAATAAACGGGTGGTCGATTTCTTTAAGAATGGGTAAAATACCTACCCTTCGCTAATCCCGCTCTGTAGAATGAGTAGATACAGTTCCCAGACGTGCCCAACGACCTTGCCACACGAGAAACATCGGATTGGGATGATCTAAATTCGGAGAGAAACCCATTGAAGTCAGGATCGAAAGGAGTGATTTTTGATCAGGACCATGGGAGTCTAAACGTGAATGGATGAGATGAGGGACTTAGTCACCATGTCTGATGCTCAAATACTCAACACGAGGAGGAACCAAGTCGACCGTTTTGCCAATAAGCAACGTTACCGTGGGTGGGTGAAGATTCAGGTATACAAATCAGTCGAGCGGGTCGAAGGCTCTGAGAGGGGCCAAGCTGGGTGGGTGGTCGTTGACGGCTTGGACGGACGTCTTGGAAGCAGTATGGTCGGGGTCGGTTCTAGAGATGTCGTTATTACATGCATATATGCAAGACACTCACATATGTGAAGCCAAGACCCACGTGGCCGGTCACAGAGAGGGGAACCTGAGCCCGATCGCAAGGTAGCGGTGGGACTACAACTTGAAACCGATTGGAAGCCTGATAGCAGTCAAAGGAGACGAGAAACTGCCCAAGATCACCAAAGAAAGTAAGCTGTATATCACCACTTCGGGTGCAACACTCGCTCAAGCCATACGAAAATTCAAGATGATCAGCAAATCTATCGTTTCACTCTCTCGACAAGTCGTCCGCACTCACTTACCGCTTTCAGCCTCTTGGGCTCCTAGCCGCGCGACATCCTCTACCTCATTCCGATCAAGCCTTTCTCAACCTCTCTCGCTCCAAACACTTGCTGCTCGTCGAAATTTTTCGGCGGGAGCCGTCAGTCGTTCGGCGGGCGAGAGTAGGTGCCCATATTGACTGGTTTATCTCGATGACGTCATTCATCCAGACTAACTCTTTTCGTGTGCCCCCCCCCATTCGAAATCAAAATTCAGCCGACGCCCAACTAGTCAACAAACTCGATGCAGAAATCAGCTACGAGAAGGAAGCAGGTTCCACGGATGAGCCTCAATGGCTGACAGCATTCAAAGCTGATGGTACGTTCAAGGTAAGAATACTGATCGTATCTCTTGACTTCACTAGACCTCATCGGCCCAGCGCTTATCGGGGGGGGGGGGGGGGGTTTCTTCCCGGGATCTTCATCTTTAGATCGTTGATAAGACGGGATCCGACGAAGTCATTCTCAACCGGACCTTCGGAAACGAAAAGTATGTCGAACGAGAATCCAGCCGATATTCGGTGTGATCTGATTTTCTATACTACCCCTCTTTTTTTCGAAAGCATTCGAATCGCTTTCTCCTGTTCAGATTCCGAAACCGATGATCTGGGTGATGAACTCGACGTCGAGCCAGAGGATGGTGACAAGGAGCCGCTCAGCAATTGCAGGATCCGGACTGCCATCAGCATCATGAAGCCTGGTAAGGGTGGATTAGTGATTGATTCGACTACCGATGGTGAGTGGATGCATACCTCCGATACCCAGGCGGTGACTTTCTTCGTCCTTCGCTTACTGATGGCATTCCGTTCGACCCTTCATCATCAGGTACCTCGTTCGATATCGATAACGTCTCGTTTTACGATGACGAAAAGTTGGCCCTAGACGAATCCTCCGAGAACGACTGGAAGCGTCGGGGTCTATACTTTGGCCCGACGTTCGTTGACCTCGATGAAGAGCTACAGCAATCGTTTAATGACTTCTTGAACGAGCGGGCTATCGGTAGTGAACTCGCCGCGATGTCAGTCTCTTTCTCCCTCTTTTCGCCTCGAAGCAAGTCAACTGACATGATCCGATCCTCTACCCTCCATCCCATATATCTCAACGTCTTTCGCACCCTTGTCTGCCTTTGTGTCGCGCCTGTAGCGTGCTCGACCTAGCTGAGCACAAGGAACAAAAAGAATACGTCAATTGGCTCAACAAGATGAGCAAGTTTATCAAAGCATGACTTACTTGATGCACATCATCAGATACCATCTGTTTCATTTATTTTCCCCAACCACATTTATATCTCCCCCGCCTTTTGTTTTTTTTTTTTTTTTTGCTACCCAAAATCCTATGTTGTAAGGAAGATGACCGATTTTCTATATATACCTCTTTGTCTAATGGTTTACCTCTTCGGTACGCTTGTCGTGAAATTCGCTTTAAGACGACCATCCTTTCCCAAAGCAGTCTGGATTTTAAGCCAATGATTCCTTAGGCTTTTGCTATGAGGGAGGGCACCACTTTCCGCAAATCATATTGTGCCTCGCCTAGTGGGGTACTAGGACTCAAACTTGAGGATTCATTACATCCTTTGGCTGGATGGGCCGGTTCACCCAATCTGCTGATCCTCTTTTTTATTCAGTCGCCGTTGAGTGAAAAGAGAACAGCGTGCTGGCCGCTCGGCCATCAACTCGGCACTTTCACGTGCCAAGGTTCTCCGCATCGACTAACCATCAGGTTTGCCTCGCAAGCAAGAGCATCTCCCATCGTCGGAGAGCTCGGCTCGTTAGGTAGCGACTCGCTAGCTAGGAAAGGGAAAAATAGCTAGCGAGCCATTTATGGCGCGCGTTTGGCAATCGTGCGATCGATCAGGCCGCGGCAGCTAGCTAGCGACGCAAAACACACCATCGTGTGACACGTAGCGGGCCGCTAGCTAGGACCACTTTGCCATATCTCTTTTTTTATATTTTTCTTCAATCTCCATACACGAAGCTGGGGCTGGGGCTGGGGTCAGGGGAGGAGGGGATGGTGGAGCGGCGATGATGGTGTAAGGTGGTATCGAAAGGACATCGAGAGGAAGTATGGTGGGTCGACGGGGTCGTGGATGGAGAGGAGGTAACTCAAGGACGGAGCTAGCGAGCTCACTCAATTCCCATAACTTGACGCAAGTTTGGCCCGACTTATGGAGCTCGCTTGCTAGCGAGCCCTTATTTTTGCACGATTGTGAAAATGGCTTGGAAAAACCATAGCTAACGAGCGGGTTTACCGAAACGATTGGAGGTGACATTGAGGGCCGGGCTGCGCGGGGGGTCGTGATCAGGTGTCCTCGTCACTCGAGAGGCTGAGCGAGAAAAAGTATCTCTCCGTCCGGGAATTGAACCCGGGTCACCCGCGTGACAAGCGGGTATACTGACCTCTATACTAACGAAGACGATGAACCGAGCCCCCTTTTCAAAAATAGAACTAGATCCGGTAAACAAGTCCACATGGATTGAGTCCGGCGGACTTGTTTACTGGGTCATGTGGCCTTGCTTGCTTGATGATGGGTCTTGCTCAGGTGAAACATGACATCATGATTTCAAGCAAATCATGCCTGTTGACCAGGGTGCAAAGGCTGGTGGTCAACAGGATTATGAGGTGTGCCACCATCCTTAGCAATATTACTCATCAATACATACCAAACAATGTCTCATCCCGACCCCATCTCTTGCCTTGAATTGGTTGTAACAATGGAAACCCAGCAGTTGGATTCAATAAACGCAGTTCAAGAGGAAATAAATAATCTTGCTTCCAAGCTCAAGAAGAAAAATGAAGAGCTCCAATCACATACGTTAATTCAAAGCCAATTGGAGAGGCTTCAAGACCATTGCTTCAAGCCACCTGACCCTATGCCCAAGCCACGGTTGAAACGCCAGCCCGTTACCAAAAAAGTGAAACATCTCATCCAGGAGAATGTTCTACAGAAGGGAGCAACTTACAAGCAAGTTGCTCAAACCTTTGATGTTTCTGAATGCACTGTACAACACATCATCAATAATGAAAATCAAAGAAATCCAGATAGTCAACATTCACAAGGGGCCCCGACCAAAATGACAGTGGATGTTCTCTGTGACTTACTCTTACACATTGAACAACAATCAGCAATCACTTTGAAGGAAATGGCTGCCTACCTTGAAACTGAACATGGAATATTTTGCTCACCTCAAGCTATCCAAAGAGTTCTCAAAGATGTTAATGTAACTTGGAAGATTTCCCATCCAATTCCCAAAAAATGAAATGAACTTTAAACCTTACAAAGAAGACATGATTATATCCTCCATCATGCAACTGATGTGAACAGACAAGTGGTTTTTATTGATGAAACTGGGTTTGATCTTCATACCCAATGGTCTCATGTATATTCATCTGCTGGTATGCCTTTTTTAAATCACTAGTCAATTTATTTTAAAACATTTTTAAATTTGTGTACTGACTTTTGATTGGATTCTTTTTTGTGTACATACAGGTGAACCAGCAGTATTAAGTCTAGTCCCCAGGCTCAGTCAGATCACCTTGGTTGCTGCACTTTCCAAAACAGGATACATCTACTATGAACTCTTCAACAGTGATGGAAAACTGCAATGAGGTGTGAATGCAAATGAATTCTCTGGATTCCTGGTCAGATTACAACTCAAATTCCAAAAATCAGCTCTTTTAATCCTTGATAATGCACCAATTCACAAAGGAGAAGAGGTTAAAAATGTTGAAAATATGTTGAAAGCCACAAATGATATTGATTTTGAATTTCTTCCACCCTATTCACCATTTCTAAAATTGAGCTCAGTTTTAACACTCTTAAAGCATTTGTCAAAGGAAAACCCTTGCTTCAACATTCTCAACTAGTTGATCTCATCAAACATGCTATTGATGAAACAATTACTGAAGAACATAGCTTAAAATGGTTTCATCATTGTCAAAAGTTTTACAGAGTTTGTTCAGAGATGCAACCAATTACTGGTCCAATATTAAAACATCCTGAATGATTTTTTTGAATTTCTGGGCTTCCTGTTGTTTTTTTTACTGGTTCTCAGTTTTTTTTACCAGGTTTTCCAAGAAATTCACATATTTTTTTTTTGATGTTTTATTGAATCCAAGTTTTTTTAACCTACTACAAAAAGTTACACCCACAAACTTGTTTTTTTTTTCTTGGGGGGGAGGGGGTCAAAAGACCCAGTGGCCACTTGACTTGTCCTGTGGACTTCCTACCCTTGTTGGGTGGACTTGAGCAATTGTCAAGGGGCCTTCAATCCCTTGTTGAGAGGCCTTATTTTGTTGATGAGTGGCCTTGAATTACTTGAAGAGGGGTCTTGATTGCTTGTTATGTGTCCTTCCTCACTTGACAACTGAACATGGTTTACTGGTCCACTGGACTTGTTTACCGGGAACAGTTGTATATACACTGGTCACAAGGCAAATCACAAAGTGTCCATTTATTGTTTTAGTTCTTGGCAGTTTGGTTCGAATTTATCTTTCACAGGACTTTTAAAATAAAATAATTTTTGTTGTTGACATAACGCGAGTGGGGTAAAGCTAGTCAGCGAAAAAAATACAGATTGAGTTTACTTTAGCCCATTGGGCGGGGAAAGCCTGGAGACCAGCAAAACCGCCCATTTGGACAGAAAAAAACCGGTTTGTCTCTGGGCTGACTTGAACTGTCAGCCTACTAGATGCCAAGGACCTCACTCCTTCTAGCTACTAGAGGTGATAGAAAGTTTGGATCAAAAATAAGATAAAATGCCAGGTATATGATTTGGCTAAAAGGGTTAAATTTATTTATATATTTATAAAATAAATTTAAATGGAGGGGCCAAGACCTTAATGGGGTTGTTGAGCCCTCCGGAACACAGGTATATGTCTTTTAAGGACAATATAGGAGCAATTGTGGTGCCTGTGGGGTTGACAAGGATTCCTTTCAAGAAGGGTGTGTGTAATTTCCTTGGGGCATAGGTTATGCAAAACCTACAAAAGGGGTATAAGTCAGCAGGATCAATTACTAGGTCTAGATCCGGACTTATTCTTGATGAATGGGCCAATATTCAAGGATTCAGGGTGCTGGAAGTTGGTACTGGGGCAGGTTGAATGGTTGGTTGTTGATTTTGGCCAAAAACAGGGATTCAGGAATTATGGTCTAAGATTTTATCAGAAAGTTGTCCAGGATCACACACTTATTTCTTATAAGGGTTTGATGGCTTGAGGACAAAAATATCTGAAGCAATAATGACTATATAACTGGATGAATGTGGTAGAAATAGCTGGGGGAAGGTCCTTTATTTATATTGTTTGGGTCCCCTCATGGTACAGTCCTTTTGCCAGCCACAGGAGGGTGACCCAGGCTAGTGCTGAGGCCAAGGAGCCATCAGTGTGTTTTTGTGGACCTGCTCTAGTTACTACAGAGGTACAGGAAGCCCTATGTCATCATCCTTGGGGCTTGATACATGTTTCCAAGCCTCAAGTGATATCATTGTACCAGCCATGTATCCTGATTTGAGGCTAATAATTTAAGTACAGGCCCTTGTTTACTGAGGCTAGGGACTTGGAAGTATGTCCTAGACCTCTGAAACCTGTTCGCAACTTTGATTTTGAGGCCTTATTGGTCATTATTGGTTGTGTATGGGCTAATTTGTACTGTAACAGCCACAAATACATACTGGGGCCTTTCTTCCTTAATTGGGTCATACAGGGTGTATCTGAGGTTTGGGGACCTTTTGGAGTGTTCTGGCCCGAAGCAGGGAATCTACTGTAGCTATTGTGACTGTCTTGGGGTGCTACAGTATCTTCTTAGTACTGCAATAGGGCTGTAACATTCCTTTTTGGGAAAATTACAGGAGCCCTGTATCTTCTAATTTGCACATATTACATTTAGGGTGATACAGGGTTTATCTAAGGTTTGGGGGCTTTGGGAGTGTTCTAGCCCGAAGCAGGTTATCTTCTGTAGCTATAGTGGTTGTCCTGGGGTGCTACAGTATCCTCTTAGTACTGTAATAGGGCTGTAACATCCCTTTTTGGGAAAATTACAGGAGCCCTGTATCTGCTAATGGGTACATATCACAATGGGTAAATATTACATTAGGGTGCAGGGCCCTAAATTCCGAATTTGTGGGGGGTAAGCTTACATAATTATGGGTTTCTGACCAAACTTTTGGTCAGAAACCAGTACTTGCGGATGTTACAAGCAAGGGTACATGAGTGAGCATAGTTCTACCTGAAGGAGTCAGAAATGGGTGGTGGTGCCAGTGGATGACCCTACCTAAATTGGCGCCACAAATCCATTTTTTTAATAATATTTTTTGATTTCTTACAAATTAAGGCTTTATTCCTTATTTTTATTTTATTTTATTATTTCTGTATTTATTTATTAATTCATTTATATTTTATTTGTTTTAGGCTTTAGTCAGTTGGCTCTGAATAGTAGCCAGCTGAAATTCCCCACTTCCAAGATTGGTGTACCCAAAAAAAAGGTTTTTGGGGTGGAGAATTTTAGTCTTTCCTCTTTGCAGCTCTGAAATTCCTCAGAAGGATGGGGCCATCTGGTATGTTATTTTCTGGTAGCCACTCATCTTTGTCTGCTGATTCTCCTCTGTATCTGACAAGGTACAACCTGACATCCTTTCCATTCACTCTTTCCTTCTTTTCTTTGAGGATTTTGCTTACCTTGTTCTTGCTCCCTTCTTGGGGGATTTCTAAGGGAATATTCTGGGCAGGTGGGTCTTCAGATTCCCTAGGGCTATAGTGCTTAATCAGACTAACCGGAAAGACTGGGTGTTTCTTGGACAATTCCTTGCTGAGGATAAATTCAACTGCATTCTTTCCATGGAGCATTTTAATGCAGAAAGGGCCTATGAAGGCTGGTTTCAGTTTCTTATTTCCCCCTAGGTTGTTGAAGTTCACCGTGGACAGTAAGACCTTGTCCCCTACTTTAAATTCAGGTTCCTTGTGGCTTTTGTCCCATCTAATTTTATTATACTCAACAGCTTGCTGTACACATTCTTGGGCATGATGATTAGCTTTGTACAACATTTTCTTGAAGTCCAGGGCTGTTGGGTGGACATTGACAAGGTTTTGGTTAACACTCTCTTTGGGCATCCTAGGTATCCATCCCCTCTCTAGAATATAAGGAACTTCTTGAGTAGTAGAGTGCATACTGCTGTTGTACGCTATTTCTAGGGCTGGAAGCAGGCTTACCCAATTGTGAGTGTACCCATCATGGTTTTTAAACTCTAAACCAAAAGAGCAAAACCTTCTTAGCATGTCTTCCAAAGTTTGGATCATGCGCTCAGCTAGACCATCAGTTTGGAGATGATAAGCTGTGGAGAAAGCCAATTTTGTTCCTAGCATATCATGGAGGTTCCTCCAGAATTCAGAAGTAAAATTTGGGTCTCTGTTGCTGATTATTATTTTGGGGATACCAACGTCAGCCATGACTCTGTTCCAGAACAACAGAGCTACTTCCATAGCTGTGTCGTCTTTGTGATTAGGTATAAATTTTGCTCTCTTGGAGAATCTGTCTACAATCACTACCACAGATTTATAAGAGTATGGTCCCCCTGGCGGTAGACCAGTGACAAAGTCCATGTTTATTATCTCCCATCTATTGGTGGGTTCTGATATCTTTTGGAGAAGACCAAATCTCTTTCCTGTTTGTTTGTTAGCTCTCTGACAGTTGTCACAGGACTTGACATAGTCAGTGGTTTGCTCTCTCCATTCAATCCACCAAGCTGTCTGCTTGACCTTTTCAATAGTCCTTTCTAATGAGAAGTGCCCTGAAGTGCAGTTTTCATGGCACTCGTGAAGTATAGTTTTAATGTGGGGTTCTGAGTTGAGGACTATCACACTAGAGTGTTTATGAAGGTGTGGTGACCAATACGGGACACCACAGAAAAAAAAAAGAAAAAAAAAAAAATTTTTTTTGGTTGTACCCCTATGGGTACCTTCATTTCCCCCCATCTCTCAACTTCTCCCTGTCCTAGCGGTCTAGGACAGGCCTCTTGCCTGTCTCTCCACTTCAATCCCCCCCCTCCTATGTTCAACTCCTACTTGTTGCGCTTGCGGCCCTGACTTTTGGCAACGCGAGCAATTGTCAAACCACCTTTGACGATCCCTTTGATCCTTCCCAATCCTCTCATCCAACCAACGCCGTCGCTTGTTGCGACGGTCGTCAACTATCAAACGACCTCAAACCCAACTCACTCACGCCCTCCTCGCCCATCATCTGATCCGACCGACGACCGCGAGCGACCGCTCGCGGCCGTCGGAACCTTCACCCCGCTGTCGCCGCCAATCGGGCAACGACAGCCGTTGTCAACACCCGCGACCGCTGTTGCGGGTGTCCATCTGGTTGCCCGTGGTCATTCTTGACGCGGGCGACATTTCTTTTTTTTTTCCTCTCATGTCATCTTTTTTTATGTTTTCATTTTCCCGCACCCATTTGTAGTATCTCTTGTACATAGTATACAGGGCCTCATGTCTATAAAAGGAGGGGCTCTCCCCTGCCTTTTGGCCCAGCATCCCAGGAGACCATCATCATCTCATCTCATCTGTTTCCCCCATCATCATAATCAACTTATCCGTGGGCATCCTTCCCCACTTATCTGAGCAACTTATCCGGGTATATCCATGATTTCCCCTTGATCCTTTGAGCCTCCGTACTCAAACTCTGTCCCTTGTGACCTTGATCCTTATCACCAACCAATAGCCTTGCTGGTTGAAGAAGAATTCCTGTCTGTCTGAATTCTTGGGTGTGTTATACCACTCTGATCCCTTTTTCCGACCATACTGGTCTTGATCTCTCCTTGATCATCTTTCTGGAGCCAATCACGTTTGATTGAAGAGGTTTTATTAAGCTTAAAACCTGGAGTGTTATACCTCCCTTCTTCTTTAAGGTTGAATTTTGCCACGCTATTCTTGAGTCCCTTGAGAAGTGTTGGGATATTCTTGCTCAAATTTGTTATTGATTTGCTTCTAGAGCTTCATAAACAAATTGCTTTTGTTTTGTTCAGCCTCCCACAGTTATCTGGTACCCTTCAAGCGCTTGATTGCGGAGAGTTGGGCAGGTTCATTGAGAACCTGGAGGTTGGTTGGGATTGAGTTGATCTTTCCTAATCAGCTGCTGACAACCAGAGTTATTAGCTTGTGGGCCTTGTTACTTACAACTGCCTTGTTCTATTGAACTCTTGAACAAACCTTGACTTATTTGTTCAAGTCTTTACCTGCACCATCTTGCCTCAGATAGTGTTGTTTCCATTGCTACCAACAACTCTTATCCTCTTCCCTTACTTTGATCTCTCATCCATAAGGTTCTGGACCTTGATTCCGGTTACATTTAAATATTATTGTAACTCCTAGGAGGGCAGCCTAAACAGCACCTTTCCCCTCCACAGAACTGCCACGGCTTAGCACCGTTTGAAGTCTTACAACGGAAGTATAACAGACCATCTAAGCTTGTAAAACTTCCTTCTTTATAGGGAATAGAGATTTCCTGGTCTAAACTTTGTATTAACTCATTAGAAGGGTTTTTGCTTTTCATAATCTCTAGCAACTTAAGATTCTCCGGGTCATAACTCTCTCGGACAGAATCAAAGAACGCCAAATCTAGATCACAAACATGGATGCCCAATATTGGGAAGATGTCATTCTCATCTGGATCATATGCCGGGTTACTAGGGTCATTAGGGAGAGCCCATCTACTGAGTCCATCTGGATTCTGATGTTTGGTTCCAGGTTTGTGCATGATTTTCATCTGTCCTCTATACTGCTGGATGGATATTTGCCATCTAAGCATGTGGCGGTTAGGGGTTTTCATGTTCATGAGTGTCCTTACCGCTGTGCAGTCTGTTATTACCTCCAAGGTACTTCCTTCCAGGTAATAGTGAAGTTTCTCTTAAGACCAGACCAACGCTAGGCATTCCATTTGGCTTGCTCCATACCTTTTCTACGTATCTTTAATCTGTCTAGATATGAATAGTATAGGTTTTTCCACAGGTACATCATTCTCTACTTTGGATTGGTGAAGAGCAGCTCCAAGTCCATCAAGACAGGCATCAATATATAAGCGGAAAGGTTTAGAGTAGTCAGGTTGAGTTAGGACGGGGGCGGTGGTCATGGCTTTCTTCAAGGTTTCATAGCTCTGTACTCTTTCATGAGTCATTTTGAATATAGAAGTCTTGTTACATATCTCATACAAGTTTTTGGCTATGGTAGCAAAGTTGGGTATGAACTGCCAATAATAACTACAGAAACAGACAAATGAGAGTAACTCAGTCTTATTTTGAGGCATTGGCCTATTGATTACGGCAGCAACTTTTTTCTGGTCTACTGCTAGGGACAATCCTGAGACTACATGTCCTAAGGCTTTTAGTTCAGCATAACCAAAGTTGCGTTTCTTTAAAGATATCTTTGGTCCAACATCTGATACGGTTTTCAGAACCAGGCCTATCTTCTCTAAGTGAGTTTCCCAATCATCAGAGTAGATGATAATATCATCAATGTACACCATCATCCACCCTTGCCAGATAAAAGTTCCAAAGACTGTGTCCATCATTCTTTGAAAATGGGAAGGGGCATTCTTTATCCCAAAAGGCATCCTCAGGTACTCATAGATGCCTAAGTGGCAGATAATCCTCATATACTTTTGGCTTTTAGCTTCAATGGGTATCTGGTGGAATCCTTTCAGCATATCCATTGTAGTAATGTACTTGGCTTTGGAAAGATTATGGAGGGAATGATCTATCCTAGGGATAGGGTAGTAATCTGCTTTAGTGTAGTTGTTAAACATTTGGAAATCTCCAACCATCCTGGACTTGTTGTTATGCCAGGCTATGATGACAGGAGTGGTGACTTCCACTTGCTCATTATGCCCTACTTTCCTGAGGACTCCTAAATCCATGAGCTCAGTTATGTGTTCTTCCAATGCTGCTCAGGACTTAGGGCTTGCTGGGTAAGCAGGTCTCCTCAAGATTGGGGGAAAAGGAGGTTCTATGGTCAGGGTTAGTACCAAGTCATGTCCCTTGATATTACCTATGGGGTGATCTTTGGTGCAAAAGGCACCCATATTTTCAAAACATAAGTTGACTAGGTTGTCTTGCTGATCAGAGGTAAGTTGATCATTAAGAGAGGCTTGAGAAAAATATTCACTTTTAAACAACTCTAGAGGTTTGTTTTCTATGGAGGTTGATATGTGACAGATCTGGAATTTCTTTTTCCATTCTCCTCCAATGGTGAAGTATTGGTCCTTGCTCTGGATCACATCAATCCCATACAAGCAGAAAGCGTCATTTCCTAGTATTAACTAATTACATAAGCTATTTTCCAAGACTACAAATTCAAGTTGAAGTCTTATAGATCCTTTACTGTGTGGGAAAATAATGGGCATGGTTACAACTCCTAAGGTGTCCATAGCTGAATTGCAACTACTGAACCTGGCCTTGGGCACAGGGAGTAAGTTTTCTTTCCACTTGGGGTAGCAACAATTTAAGAAATCAGTGCTGGTGCATGAGCAGAAGGCTCCACTATCAAGCAAAATTCTGACCGGTTTCTTTTCAAAAAAACCAGTGGCAAAGCAGTTTTTACCCAGAGTGTAGCTCCTTCCAGTAACTGGCTTCACCGTCAAGGTTTTGGCATCAGAGATGTGGTCTAAGTTCATGGAGCCATCCCAATTCTGAGGTAGATGGGACTCTCCTTTGATGTGATTAATTTCCATGCTAGAACCTATATCTCCTGAAATGACATTGACAGGGCACAAATCTGGTTCTTCATTGTGTTGTTGGATGACTAGGTTCAATTCGTCACCTTCTTCCTCAATATCAGAGTTTCTATTGATATTATTTATCCTTTTCCTAGGATGAGGACAGTCAGGTTGTCTATGCCCCTTCTCTCCACAGTTCCAGCATTCAAGAGAGGAGTTGGCTTTAACAGCAGCATTCCCTTGGGGGGCAGCTAGCATCAGTTCCTTACCAACCTCTTTTGTCTCTCTGGGTTGGGTTTGAAGCTCTCTGGGCCTGTCTCTGGGCTTTTTATTAAGTTCCATCATGTCAATTGTTTCTTCCATGACTCCTATAAGAGTGGGAAGATCAGCATCAATTGATATCCTACACCGGACATTATGTTCTAGGTGTCCTTTGAATTGTCCTAGTAGCTGCTCATTGATCTCTTCTACGGAAGCTTGAGGATAGACACAGTCAATTCTCTTTTTCTGAGTCAAACACCATTGGTGAGGTTGATCTCTAACCGGATCAAAGAAATCCTGCTCAAAAGCTTTGAGCATTTTCTTTTTCCAAACTCGGGTACCAAACTGTTCTTTGATCAGTTCTTTCCAATCCTCCCAAGGAGCATCTCCTACCAGTTCTCTTTTGGAGATAAACCAATCTAAAGCTACCCCTTCAAAAAGTCTGGGCAACCTTACTAGGGCTATTGTTTCTGGTAAACCAGAAGAAATGATATGGTGATCAATATATTTCATAAAACTTATATGATCATATTCTCCTTCTCCAGAGAACTTAGGCCAATCTGTGATAGGGGGCAACAATTTGATAGCTTGCTCCATGTCAGGGGAATAATTTTGGTGAGGAGGAGCAAGATTAAACCTAGGGTTTGGGAATCTAGGCGGAATAGGGCGCTCAGAATGGTTATTAGCTTCAGATTGCGAAATCTGAGATAATTTCACATCCCTGATATCATTCTTGATCATATTGAGCTGCATATACATTCGAGTTTTGAGCTCATTGATGGAATTATCCAACTGGTTTTTGTGTTCTCTCAAAATGTTTTCAAAGGAAACATTATTTGCAGAAGATTGGTGTCAAATTACATCTTCTCTTAAGGTGGAAAATGATTTCTCATAGTTGATCCTGTTCTTAGTTCTATCCTCTAAGATCAGGGTCTTAATTTCTTCTAGATCAGAAGAAACTCCATTTTTGATAAGGGCAGTGGTTACTACCATGTTCAACTCAAGGAGATACTCAGGACTGCTCAATTTCTCTTCCAATTGGTGGATCTTTTGGAGGCACAAACAAATGTTATTGTCTAAAGCACTAAAGTTATTCCTCAGACCATTTGCAAAAGAACTATCTACAACTAGCTCTTGTAGGCCCCCTTTAAAGCTTGAGCTAGAGCTTTCACTTCTGCCCAAATTTTTGGATTGTTGAAATCCTCCTTTGGTTTCCTGTGATTGGAGGACCTTTGCTTTCCCTTTTTGTTGGGAGGAGGTTGGATCTTCTTGAGGTGATCCCATGGATTCCACCCCTTCACATACTCCTCTAGCTCTTGCTTGGTTATAAAATTTTGCAGAGCCTTTTTAGAGATCTGGGCCTGCCTGCAATAGAAGACCTGGATCTTCACGTTGGCCTCTTTCTCCGCTTGTACTACCTTTTGCCACAAGGACATGTGTTCCTTGATCAGCATTTTCCAGGACTCCTCTTGCAGTCCTTGAGAAGGAGCTCGGGAGGAGGAGCTGGGAAGAGGAGCTGGGGATGGGATCCTCTGGATTGGCTGGATACCCAAGTCTTTCATTCTTTGTAGAGTCAATGGATGGATTATTCCGCTTGGCTCTGGAGTGGGTGAGAGAGGTGAAGCGTCCATCTGGTCCTCTGAGTCTAGACATGTTTTATTAAAAGCAACCAGTAAATTATATAGATGCTTAAAAAAAGTGAGATAATGTGGCTTACCCTCTGAGTTGGGAGTGGCCACAGATTCCTCTCTAGTTGGTGACCTAGGTTGGATGGGAGCTTCTACAACAGGGTAGTTGGGAACTATTACTGGAGTGGTGACTGGTGGAGCTGCTACCTCTGTAGTGGCAGCAGTTGGAGTTGATGGGGCAGTGGGCGGTCCAGGCACTAGAAAGTACCAGATATAAGATTTATAAGTTAGTTTGTGATTAAAAATTTTAAAGAAATTTTTGGAAAAAATCTCACTTTTTAATAACTTGAATCTGATATGAGCAGGAGGTTGAGTCTTAGCCCAATCTCTGTGATACTTCAAGATGAGTTTGAAACAAAACCTTTCTTCAAATTCTTGTTCCTCTCTTAGTTTTGAGTGGAGAGCAATCAATTTCTTCTGTTCTAAAGGAGATAGAAGTTCCCAATCAGTTGGTTTGTAATTTTTGATATACTCTTCTTTTCGGAGTTTTAGGAGTTTAAGATAGTATTTAATAAGTTCTGCGTTGGTGTTTAAGTCCACTGCAGAGTAAGGAGTTGGGAAAAATATCAGAAAAATAATTTTTCAGATTTTTTTGTATTTTTCAAGTATTTTTGAAGTTTGGTAATTTATAATGATTTTTTCGGAATTTTTGGTTAATTTTTGAAAAATTATTAAAAATTTTTTCAAAATGGCACAGGATCAATAATTATATCAATTATTTCCTGGCCAGACCCCCAATTGTCAGCCTACTAGATGCCAAGGACCTCACTCCTTCTAGCTACTAGAGGTGATAGAAAGTTTGGATCAAAAATAAGATAAAATGCCAGGTATATGATTTGGCTAAAAGGGTTAAATTTATTTATATATTTATAAAATAAATTTAAATGGAGGGGCCAAGACCTTAATGGGGTTGTTGAGCCCTCCGGAACACAGGTATATGTCTTTTAAGGACAATATAGGAGCAATTGTGGTGCCTGTGGGGTTGACAAGGATTCCTTTCAAGAAGGGTGTGTGTAATTTCCTTGGGGCATAGGTTATGCAAAACCTACAAAAGGGGTATAAGTCAGCAGGATCACTTACTAGGTCTAGATCCGGACTTATTCTTGATAAATGGGCCAATATTCAACCATTCAACCTGCCCCAGTACCAACTTCCAGCACCCTGAATCCTTGAATATTGGCCCATTCATCAAGAATAAGTCCGGATCTAGACCTAGTAAGTGATCCTGCTGACTTATACCCCTTTTGTAGGTTTTGCATAACCTATGCCCCAAGGAAATTACACACACCCTTCTTGAAAGGAATCCTTGTCAACCCCACAGGCACCACAATTGCTCTTATATTGTCCTTAAAAGACATATACCTGTGTTCTGGAGGGCTCAACAACCCCATTAAGGTCTTGGCCCCTCCATTTAAATTTATTTTATAAATATATAAATAAATTTAACCCTTTTAGCCAAATCATATACCTGGCATTTTATCTTATTTTTGATCCAAACTTTCTATCACCTCTAGTAGCTAGAAGGAGTGAGGTCCTTGGCATCTAGTAGGCTGACATGAACTGCCACTCTATTACAGTCTGTGTGATTGCTGGGCTAACTATATTTCAGCATACTAAAAAACAATTGCAGCAAACCAGCGATGAGTTACAATGTGGATGTAAGCACATAAAAGGCGTGTGTAGAAACAAGCCGATTTTTACCTCTCTTTCACATTTAGATAACAGAAGTCGATAAGAAATCAACACAGAGCTTGGAAGAAGTCTTTGGGATACAAGTTTTCAGAGGACAGTGGATAAGCATCAAAAAACAGCGGCGCCCTAAGTGTCATGGAAATCCACATCGAGTTTTTTGAAGGTTTTTGCCGATCGGCAGAAAAAAAAGCTTTCACGTTTCCTCTTGGTTTTCAGGCATAAGTGAGAATATTGAACTCTTGAGAAGTTTTTTCTTTGCCTACGCCAACCAAAAGAAAAATTGGAGGGTGAGCAATTAAGACAAGGGGTGAAATCGAGCCATGATTCTGGCCAAAGTTCGTTCGCTTTTGCGTCAGAAAACTCACCACCGTATGAAAAGATGGCAAAATCGGTACCATCTTGCGCTTTGCAGGGATGAACTCCCCCTTCGTGTTGGACTTGGCAAACAAACAAGAACCTGCATGGTTGTGTGGCAGTGCGGGGCGGTTTTAGATTGAACCGAGCTGAGGAAATCCAAAAAGAATTTACGTCGCTGTCGGCAAAAAGTTCTTACCTTCCATCCTCTTCTCGACCGCCCTCAACAGGTTGCCAGCCTTGGGATTGGATGACACCATGGCTTGGAGAATGGTTTACCCATCTCACTGCGTTTTTGTCTCCACATAAGATCTATAACGTGAATAATGAAAGGGATCCAAAGTCGCATCTCAGTCATTCTGAGTCAGAAAACTTCGAGCGATGAGAAGTCACATCAGGGCGCCAAAATCTGTTGTCTCACTTCGTACTTGTCAAATTCGTTGTGCTCCTTGCCGCCCCAACCGATGACACACCCGCCTAAGTGATTGGAGACTTTGCCAACGTGCAAGCCGCCCTTGTAATAAGTCCTACCGATATACAACGAGTGACCTCCCTCCCGACCACCTTCGATCGCATGGTTAGGAATCGGGTCGTTTCGGTTGACGAGTACCCAGTATACAGGCGGACTTTGGCCGCCAGAATGGCTGGGAAGACAACCGAAGGGAAGTCAATGACACAAGCGAAAGTCTCCAGGTTTGATGACTAAAGTACTTACTAGTGTTGGGTGTGAGCATTGGCGCCTTGGAGCCATTTTTCACGACTGGATTCATTCAGCCAGGCCTGCTTCTTAGCCTCTTCTTGAGCCTTGTTCTTGTGCTTACTGTAAGCAAAGATCCCGCCACCGAGAGCTGCGAAAGAGAAGATGAAGTTAGAGCAAGTCGTTTACTAGATACAATCTGATTTTAGCCAGGGAGTGTTAGACCTACCTAGCGCACCCAGAATCCCACCTCCGATCTCCAACTCATGCTTTCTCTTCTCATCTAGCCAACCATCTTGCTTATTATCTTGGTTATCGTATCGACTGTCCTTGTGCTCGTCGTGACCCCATCCACCTAGGTAGAGAAGGTTAAGACCACTAAGAATCTCACCCAGGAAGGCACCGTAGCAGGTAATCCGACAAGATCTTGAGTGTAAAGCTTACCGGGTTGAGGTCTAGCCTCATAACCACCACCGGAGGATTGATCGACAAATCCTTGGTTTTGATGATGGTGCTCCTCGACGCAATGGTGCGTCTCACCAGATCTGTACTGGTGCTGGGCTTCCTCAGGTACTCTTGACCAAAGTGCAGGAGTATTGGGTGGTTGCCAGTTGGGCTCTGATTGATGGGGCTGAATGATCTTGTAGAGATGACCCTCGTACTCGACAACGGCATCGGGGCCATATTGAGTCCAAGCCGCCCTTCGGCATGCCAAGTCAATAAATCAGGGAACGCCAGAGCTACGCTGCCCGAGCTTTTGAACGGGAGCAATGAAGCAGCCTGTATGAGCAGGAGCAGATCAACTCACCATTGATACACCATTCTGTTTTTAATTTTGTTCTGTTAGATAATGGTAAGAGTATTACTACTCTCGGTAATATTGGAAGTCGGGATTCAAAACAATCTCTGATGGGGTTGACTGTATGTTAGTAAGTATGATCAGTCTGGAGGCTTGAAGCGATAAGCAGATTCGAAGGAGGTCTCGAGTTGGACAGATCAATCGAGCGGTGTGAAGCCACGCAGATGGGGTTTGGCTGCTTCAGAGCTGAAGACAGCTTAATTAGAAGGGGTGCAGCGGCGCTTGATTGGCCGGCCAGAAGTGTGAGCAGCGCACTGAACTCTAAACTCCGATCGCAGTACCGAACTTGAACTCTGATGTCAGAATTACTGGTGACATCCTCCCTGTCTTCTCTTCGAGAGCGGCACGATGGCATTCATCAACACCGCCGATTCGACCTGGAGAGTGTCAAGACTCGGTCTCGAATCTCGCATCCGTTAACCGCTCAACTTCTCAAGTCTGACGTCATCCCCCCGCTGGCCCATCGACTCTCTAATGATGACATAGATACATACTGCATGTATGGAAATATGCATGTATGTACATAAATACATATGTTTACTGTAGGAGTACGGGGTCAAATCGCATCGCCCACAAGCATGATACATACAGTGATCGGCTGGATATGCGGAGTGGTTGACCGATCAGAATGATAGACTGTGCGTCCTTGTGTCAAACACAGGCTTCCGGTCTTTGTAATGACGGGGAAAAGGTAACGCAGTCAGTGGGAGTCGAACCCACATCTGCCCATTGCATGCGGGATGCTCTAACCATTGACACCACATGCAAAGTGGTGACAATTTTGAATAATCATCACCCGCACAATCCACTTGTTGCCACCCAAAATGACTTGCGACAACCGTGCGACACCTTGCGCGTCAAACACTGCTTAGGTTCCCAGCTGAACCGTCAGCTTACCTGACGATTCACCCCCGCAGCGGACCATTTGCTTGCCCTTTGTCCTGTGCATCCACTGCAAATCAAAGTCCTTTGCATCCATCATCCAACCATGGACCTTTTACATCCACTGTTTCCTTATCGCCTCTGTCAACCACTCCCCCACAAATTTTTTCCAACAAACTCTTTTTTTGCTCTTTGAAACTTTGCCAGAAGCTCTCTAAGCACCATGAATCCAGAAAACGCCACTAGCCAACCAGCCAAGCAACCTATGTTCACCCCTAGTCAAGTAAAAGAAATGATTGAGTCTGCTGTCTCCCAGCAAGTTGATCAATTTCAAGAAACCTTTCAAGCCCTCAAGGAAAAAATCAATGATCTCATGATTTGTGAAAGTCAGCCAGCTTCCCCTTTGAATACCTCCACCACAACCAGTAGCTTACATATGAAATCAAGCCACAAAGAGACAAAGAAGCTCAAGACTGTCCAAACAAAGTCTTCAAAATCAAGCAACACCAATCCAAAAAAGTACTAATACTCCTAAGCCTCCAGTCAACAAGCGTGCCAAAGTAGTCATTCAAAGCACCAAAAAGAAACCTTTCCGTCGTGCACAATCTGAGCCTGCACTGGGACTTTCAACCAAGTCTACCTCAACTCCCATTAAAAAAAAGGTTGAAATCAAGTCAACTCCCCCTAGTATCAAGAAGAGACCAAATCAAATGATCACTGAGGATTTCCCGCCGGACTTCAAGTCAAAGGTAAAATCTGCCTCTACATTATGGATTCATCATACTGACATCAGCATTTCATTTTAGGAATGCTTGTATGCCCACATTTGATTGCTCTGGGGATTACTTGAAACTACTTCTGTTCCACCTGCCGCCAACCCCGAGTACATCCAAGCATTTTCTTCTAATTTCTCTAGTATCACCAAATTTGAGAGGTTTTCCAAAGACTCCAATGCTGCCCAACTTATTGCAGAGAACAATGTTCTTACTTTGAAGGGTGCCCGTGCTGGAAAGATCAAGGTAGGAAGAAACCTCATCCACATTGAGGAAGGCTATATAGCATATATTCATGGCTACCTTGCAAAAGTTGGCATGTGATGCTGGGGGCCCAATCTTGAAGAAAATGTCAAGAGCTTATTCAATGCAGCCTGTCGCATTGCTGCCGTCAACCTCTTCCAACAAATTGGGGCTTTGGGAGGCTATGACTTCATGAGCTTTAACCACAAGTACCAGAACAACTCAACTCTGATCATGCAGGCTTACAATCATTACGTGCATCATGTACTTGCTCAGAAGTTTGCCTCTGAGAACAAAGTGGCTGGCAAGTACCAAGAACAAACAGAAACTAAGAATGCTTCCAAGAATCACAGTTGTGTGAGTAACTTCTATTTTGATTGTTGATTTATTGTTCTAACTTTTTAAAAATTTGATCCAGTTGCGAAATGCTTGACTCCAGTTTGCTTCTGACAATTGTTATCCAGAACAATATTGGATGATTCTTGCCAATGCCGCTGCTCACAGCGATGACAAGTGGGACACTGAACACAATTGTTTTGCAATCAAAACAATAACCTATTGATCCAATACTGCCAACATCTTTTTTTGTAGATTGGATGAAGAGATGAAGAAAGTGGCCAAAGTTATTGGGAAGCCCTCAAAGATGCAAGTTAGGAACATCCCAAGAGTTCCGGTTCCTTCAAAGTTCACCAAAATGCCCAAGGGATTGCCCCTTGATTTCTATAACGGCAAGTGGATGAAACAGTTGCCAATAAACCAACAACGTAACATTCCAAATGTGGGCCAAGTTGCATTCCTGAAAGATCCAAGTAGGTCCCTCTTACCCCAAAACCATCCTCACTTTGATAAAGAGGAGAAACTCTCCAACCAACAGTTCAACAAAATCCACTTGGAAGCAATGCTTGATACCTATGGTTTAAACAAAATAATTGAAGAGGAAGATGAGGACAAGGACAAGGATGAAGATGAAGACCATGACAATGTTGAAGGTGGAGTCATTGATTTAGAAGGTGACAGCCCCGTGGACTCTGAAACCAATCTCTCCAATGCTGATTGGGGAAACATTTATAAAGATGAGGATGACTCCAATTATGAAGAGGAGGAGGATGAGGAGGATGAGAATGAGGACAAGGATGAACAGGATGGCCAGGATGATGAAGAGTATGATGAGGAAGATGATGAAGATGGCAACGGGTCTGTTGCTGATATGGTTGAGTGAGATGCAGCTTGTACCATCCAGGCAAGAGCCGGTAGATGATTCCAAGGATGATACCTTTGCATTCTTGAAAGATTTGTTTCCCCTTTATGCTAGGCCCAATATTGGATTAGCCTGTTTCCCCTGATTTTCAATGAAATACAGTAGTTTGTGTGAACTCGCTCATTTTAAGTAAGCTTGTTAATCAAGAATATCAATTGAAAGTGCAAAAATCAATCTTGATTGCATGGTTCACCACTTGCCATCTAGACTTGGGATTTTTTTACTTGCAGAAGTGAATCTTGAGGTAAAGTGGCACAATGGAGATATTGGTCTTTGAGAAGCACCATGTTGCTTGGGGCTGAATGTTTCAAAAGGGCCATGACTCAGTTTTTTCTTTCTCAAACGTGGGGTGTCCAAATGAATGGAATGAGAGGCTCAAAATAAACAATTGCCTTAGATTTGTAAGGGAACAAGGATAGCTGGGAAATGCAATAGGTAACAAGAAGGGATGGAATTCAGGGTTTGTGGTTGATAGATAGAAACAGGTGACAAGATTGGTTGCAATTACATAGCTCAGAAATCCAAGAAAGGCAGTCAAGTGTTTCAGTTTGGCAGAAGCGGAGGGGGGGCGGATAAGAGGGAAGGCGGTGAGGGCATACAGAAATCAAGAGATTGGAGCCGTTCATGGAGGTAGGTTAATAGGAAAAATGCTCAGATGGTTAATTGGGGTGAGAATAATACCACCAGAGCTAAGTTCATAGGTTCCAGTGGGCAGGTAGCGGTATGCAGCCAGATCATTGACACAATTGGGTGGTATCAATTGCATTTGACCCAATTGCACACTACCCACCACCGTTTTCATTTTCCAAAGCCATAATTGAAATCTTTCACATCCCCTTTTGGAATCTTTACAGAACTTGTTTGTAACCTCTTGAACATTGAGTACCACCCGGCACCCATCCAATGGGTGCTCATATTCAATAATGTCCTTGACCAGCCCATAACCAAATTTGCCATTCACTTCAAACCGGATGCAGTTGTTTGGCTCCAGTACCAAGACTTTGAGTTTTCCCAAGCAACTGTAAGTCTGAAGTATTTTTACTTTAACGCGCAATATTGCAGAACCAGGAGGGTGGGGCAGATCACAATTGCTTCGGATAGTTGTATTCTCTTCTTGTATGTTCTCCAATAACCTAGAGTACAGATTATCATCAAGTAATATTGTGCGACCCTGCCTTTTGCAACTGTTATCTGGTCCTGTCAGAAATTTTTCTGCCTCTGGATCTGCTTCCAATTTTTGTATCATGCAAATTTGTTTTAGCATTGTGCCTTTGATTTCTCCTGAATTTTTCAACAACCAGGAATTAGTTTCCGGAATGACAAACCAAGATGCAAGGTACTCACCAAGGAAATTGTTTGTGCTCAAGTTTTGAAACTTTCCAATGAGCCTTTTGCCCGCAAATTCAGCCACCCCAATTAATGGCCCCCATTTTTTGAGCATCTCTGGGACATGCAGTGCATAGTGATGATTTGGATTCACGACTAAGTTTTCAATTTTTTTTTGACGTATCACTGTATAGACTGTAGTTGGTAGTGAATCAAACAATGTGTGGAGATCTTATTTGCCTTGAAGCCACTATGTGAGTACACTGGATTAGGCTAGAGATTTTTTCCATGACAAGCGCTTGGTTTGTTTTCACATGGGTGATGTTGTCAATAAACAATTCTCCTGCAACCAGGGGAATGATATAGACAAAAAGGGCATACCACTGGGAAGCCTTTAGCTTCCCACATTTTGCTTGACCCAACTCGCTTGGCATACAGCCAATAATTGATGGAATTTTGATATCTTGCAATGCCATTCTAAAAAAATCCATTTCCTTGTTGGTCATCAGCCCGCCTTGGGTCCCCTGGTTAAGTTCAAAATCACTAGTTTCCTCATCCTCATTGCTTTCTGAATGATTCTTGTCTTCATCAAATTCTAGTTGCATCCGTTTTCTTGGAGTATTACTTTGATAACCTTGGCGCCAATTCTCCTTGAAAGAAAGAGACTGGAATCCCCAGCGTTCCCTGAAATGATGGGCTAAAACCCCCTCCAACCAGTTATGCATGAAACCTAAGGTCAAATGAGCAACAGGGTCACAATAAGGAAGTTGATTCAGTTCAGAGTAGCAAACACCAGCTTTTCCAAGTAGGTCATCTTGTCCTTTGATTGTTTTTGTTTGTTTCCATTTCTCTGATATTTGCAAAACCTTGGCGGCGTTTCTTGGGGGTCCTAGACAAAGTTCTTCTTTTGTGTCTTTAGTTGCATGGCACCAGCAACAAAATTAATTGGCCAAATGCAAAGCAAAACTGGCAACTTTATGAGTAGCACCTGTATCCCCAATAAGAGGTAGTAGTCAAACTTGCACTTTTTGTCCAAGGGGGTTTTGGCTAGTTTGGAAAGTAGTTGGTTGTAAGAGATCCAGAAGTTGATTGAACAAGGGTTGAAGGAGGTGACTAATGGTTGTCATACTAGGTGCTTGCGGTCCTGGTGTCAAACCTGAAATGAACATGTATTGCACCTGATTTCTGAGATGCAGCGGCAGATTCATACATGACATTGCAATGATCCCAACGGATTGTTGTTTACCCACTAGTTTGTTGGTGCGTGGGTTAAACCAATCAACAAAGAGAAAAAACACAAGGTTGAGGGATGGTAAATTTTTGGGACATTCACACCAGGCTAGACTTTTCCAAGCTTCTCCTTGCTGTATATCAATCATTAATTCGGGATCATGTTGTTGTAAGTGAGTTTTCCAAGCTTCAATGTCCCTTTCAATTGTAGGAATGGAGAGAAACCATTTGATCCACAAATGAAAGGATTGGATAATGAAAAGTGAAGTAGGAATGCGGATGATGGGAAATTGAGTAGGTTTTGAATGACTTCTTTGAGTTTGAAATTTTCCTTGATGTGCGCTTCCAACAAACATTTTTTTCTTTAAATAATTCAGTGCTGCAAGGAAGTGCCCTGGGAGTTTCTTGAAATTTGCAGTGATTGGTTAAATTGGGAGGGCAGTAGAGTGAAAAGCAAGTGGGGCAACAGACAATCTTCTCAAGTTTCACATTCAATTTGGATTTGAGGATTGTCCAAATGTCAACTGGCACCAAATTATCCAAGGTAGGACTATCTTGGACCCCATTCAGAAGGCGCAGTAATAATGATTGTGCTGTATTACATTGCTGCATACTGAGATTCCCATAGAGATGTAGCCATGATAGAAACAAAGAAGCCATTTCTAGAAAGTGACACAATTTTTAGAACATATCTTCCAAAAGAGACTTCAAGTAAGAATAACTTACGTGAGGGTGAGGGCATTTGCTCCTCCAAGTCATCTTCTTGGTCAAATAGGGAAGACTCTGTGCTGTGATTGGATTTGGTTTTGGAGTTTAATTCCTTGGGATCAGTACTTGCAGTGTTGAGAGTGAAAACATGTGAGGGATTTGACTTCAAATCATTTTTCCAATGCTTCCATTCATTACGCGTGGAGATAAAACTTCCTTGGTGCCGGTTACCATTGCAATCAATGTGGACAGAGTGGGAGCAGTCGGAGCATCAACACAAGGTATGTTTTGGATTGGAAGATGGGCAAGACATGAAAGATACTGGATGGAAGACAGGATGATCAAGTGGGGGAATGGAATCAAGAGTGTTGAGGATGGGAGAAGCTTTGGTATAGGGGGTGATCTTGCTTGCGGGCAAAGGAGTCAACAAATGTTGTTGTCGATGGAACTGACAAAAGGAAAACGGGCTGACGTGGGAGGTGTTGCACGGTTGTTGCAAGTCATTTTGGGTGGCAACAAGTGGATTGCGCGGGTGACAATTATTCAAAATTGTCACCACTTTGCATGTGGTGTGAGCTATAACCGCTTGGTGCAAGGTGTACATCACAACAGTCTTGATTTCAACCTGAGACAGAGGCAAAAGGTGAGAGATCCGGTTACAAACAACAAGATCAAAATGTGGCAAGGAACCCCAATCACCATTGGTTGTTAGGGGTTCCAATGTAAACCACGTCTTCTAGGGAATTTTCAAGTTTATGGATATGGATGCACATACAGTGGGCGGACACAAATCATGGGACCAACCCCACAATTTTGGCCCACCTTTTTTTTTTCTTAAAGGTTTTCTTGATTTTTGTTTTCTGAAAACATAAAAGGAGAATTTTGTTGAAAAAATTATTTATTTTACTAGCTGATCATCTTGAATTTAATTTACAATGAGTTTTATTTTTTTTAGAAGAAAAAAAGGAAGAAAAAAAAAATCAAACTGAGGAATAAAAATAAAGCATAATTTTTCTTTTAATGGAGCATGATTTTAAAAGAATGTTGAAAAATGATGTGCCATCACAAAATTGATGGGACTTGGTAGAGATAGAGATGAGATGATGAGAATTCAGAAAAAAAAAGAAAAGAAATCAAAATGATTGATTCTACCATTGGGTAGAACCTCCATTGGCCTTGATGACAGCTTGCATATGATTAGGCATTGAGGTGATCAGATTCTTGAGGAATTGCCATCAAAAGTGGCCCCAGGAACCTTTCCATCTAAGGGATCAATCTGGGTTGGTAGAGCTTCTGAAAATTTTTTTTAAAAACAACCCATAAACTCTCAATCAGATTGAGGTCTGGGAATTGGGCTGGCCTGATGAGTTTTTTTATATGATGGGGTGCATTGCCAGTCCTTGCTGTAAAGTTTGTATCCTGACCATCCAACAAATCAGCCAACGGCCTCAAGGTTGGCCTAGGCCTATCCCAGGATCCAAATATTGGTTATATTTAAATCAAAGTTTCACTCACCTGACCATCAAACACGTCACCTGGTGGCCTCAAGGGTAGGCCTATTCCAGGATTCATATCTTGGTGAGGAGAGGGAAGGATTCCCAGGGTGGGTGGATGATTTCTTATTTAACTATCTACAAGTACATGGCATATGAGAAATATGCAAAATATATTGGGTTAGGCTTGGTGACATAATTGTGTCTTACCATGTCACTTAACATCCCCTCCCACAATTATGTCCCTGTCCCACTCCAATACCTATGGCACCAGTGGCATGCCTGTTTGGTCCCAGAGCTTTTTTCATGATATCTGCAAGTTGAGTTGCCAAGCTGGTCCATTCAATCACTATGTTCTCCCATTGGAAAAATTCATTAACAAAGTAGAAAGCCCTTCTGAGGTAACATGTTTACTTATGCAAAAAAGTGTTGGCGGCAACTAAAATTACTGCCTCATTGTTGCAGTAAATTATCAATGGGAGGCTGAAGTTTATGTTGGCTAAGGTCAGCCAGAGATGCACAAGGACCTGTGATGACTCTGAAAACCCTACATATTCAGCAGAGCAGGTGGATAGTGCCACCACAGTCTGCCTCTTGGCCCACCAGGCAATGGTATTCCCTTCATGTTGGACCACTTATCCACTGGTAGACCATTTGTGTTTGCCCCCAAAGTTTGCCTCCACCCACATGGTTAATTTGCTGGATCCGCCACATAGATATCTGAGGCATTGTTTGGATGAGCCTTGGAGATAGCCAACCAAATGATCAAGCTCCCCCCAGTGTGCTGATGAGGGACAGGGGTTGAACCTAGCAAGTAGGCTCACTGCATATGTGATGTCCAGTCTGGTCCCGCAGGATAGGTACATCACCATACCCAGGATTGATTGGTAGTCTGTTTTTTCCACTGCCTCTCTGGGGTCAATCTCCCTTACATTCCTGGTCATTGGAAATTGCTTCCAGAGAGTTAGTCTGGGGTAGTCCTCCACAATTTCCTTAGCAAGCAATTCCTGATCCAGCATCATCTCCCCCTCCATCTGCTTCGCTCTGATACCAATAGTCTTGTCTATGCCTGACTTCCATTTCACCTTTAGCTTGCTCTCCACCCCAGTACTGAGGCGCTTCATAATCCCCTCCAACAATGCCAGTACCACTCTGTTGTCAACATGGAGCCAAGAAATCACAAATTCATTCCATCTTGACATAGGTACAGAGATTCTTCCAGCTTTCTAGCAACCAAATCAACCCACCCAACCATTGCTTTGAAATGTTTCCACCAAAACTTTCAGCTCTCTGATACCAGGAACCTTGCAGTCCTTTAGATACAGAGAGTGATGCAAAATACTGGAATAATAATAATAATAATAATAATTACAAAAATAAATGCTTAGAGGCTCAAATAAATAATATAATAAGAGCATTTGCAAGGTTTTATTGGTTTGTTAATAAAATTTTTTCAATATGTATATAAAAGAGGGGCCACAGTATTATACTACTGGGGGTCTTTACAGACAAAGAAACCTCTCTTCAAGAGGCCTCCTTAGGCAGTTTAAGAACCTTGGAATGAAGATGGGTGCCTTAGAAAGGGCTTATTCCACTAATGGCTGGGCATAACAGCACACTGTCCCAGGCAGGAAGGGAAAAACTCACTCTGAGCACTTTATCATGAAAATCCTGCAATAATAGGAAGGGTTTGAGAGCAGATGGGGTGGATTGGCTGACTATACTTCAAGGGTTGATTGGGTTTAAGAAATAAATAATAATACTACACACTTGGTCATAAATAACTTGCTTAGATTCTTCATAGGCACTTGAATAACAATGAAATGGTGTCTGATTGATAATAATAATTCCTGGTAAACTGATAATGGAATAATAAATCCAAAGGGGTCTGTATAAATACATTTTTGGGGTGATTTTGAGCTTCTCAGGGCGCGTAGAGAGAGTTCTGCTGATGGGATGAGGCTGGCAAGCCAGTCAGGGCAAGATTAGCACGTCCAATTTGTGCTATTAATCAGGTGACCTTACATCTGCTGGATTTCTATACTATTTTAGCCACAGGATCTGTTAATCTATTATGGCGTAAATTTGATCATTCTGCAATCATCCCCCATTTGTACTATGAGTATTTCTTTAAAGTGAACAGATGTGTACGCCTACTGATTTTCCATCATCTGCTGATCACGTAGATAATTTTCAATAATTTTTATGAAAACTCCTTGTAGTGTTTTGTGGTCTTTAAAGATCAGAGTCAATGATTTACGTGGTAATTCTTGATCTTTAATTTATTATTAAAAAATGTTCTAAACTTAATTTTTATTAATTTTAATTAACTTATGATCTTTTTAGATTATTACTAATGCATATGTAAACTTGTTACATATGCCAGGCAACCCTAATTAGGTTTTAGCTCTTTTGAGAGGTACCTGGTTGTCAGATTAGTCACAACGGATCCAGACGCGGGGATCAGTCAGTTCAGATGTGCGCAGGGTAGGATCTGCCGTGTGCGTTGCAGAATTGGCTGCGCGGGGGTCTCTAGCATGTGGGAAACTGCTACTATGAGTACGTAGGGGTATGTAATGATGCGGGGCTGCACGCGGGAATTGTGACATAACACATTTCCGCGTGTAACTCCTAAAATATACACAACACCTCAATTCTGAGTGAATTTTAGGTGTAAACCCTATAGATGACAACACGTGTGAAATGTTAGAATGGCCAAAAGGTGCCATACAGGTGTTGTAATTTTTAGTACTTTTCTTTTTAATTATTTTAAAAATGTAAGGACTTGGATTTCAAGGGTGGGGTCAGTGAGTGACCCTACCTGATTTTGGGTGAGGAATCCATTTCTTTGATAATATTTATGGAGTTCTCACTCCTTCTTTTGTTAATTGAGATATTCTTATTTTATAGTTTTGTGTTGCTATGACAGGTTGCTCTGTACATAGTAGCAAGCTGAAATTCCCCCACTCCAAGATATGTCTATATCTGAAAAAAAGAAAATTCTGGGTCAATGCCTTCTGCTGGCTCTGTATTTCCTTAAGTATATGGGTCCATCAGGGATATTGTTTTCAGGTAAACATTCATCCTTATCAGCTGATTCTCCCTTGTATCTAACTAGGTAGAGTCTGATATCTTTTCCATTGATCCTTTCTTTTTTATCTTTAAGGATCTTGCTAACTTTTCCTCTTTATTTTCCAGGTTCTCCTTCAACAGGTATTTCAGGTGAAGGAGTATATTCTCCATTCCTTGGGTGGTAGTGTTTGATGAGACTTACTGGGAAGACTGGGTGTTTCCTAGAAAGCTCATCACTAAGGATTACTTCCACAGAATTCTTACCATGAAGTTCATTAATGGTGAAAGGTCCAACAAAAGCTGGTCTAAGCTTTCTATTTCCAGCTAAGTTGGTGAAGTTGGTGGCAGAGATCAAGAATTGATCACCAATCTTGAAATCAGGCTCCTTATGGGTTTTATCCCACCTCTGTTGGTTATATTACACATCATCCTGGACACACTTAACAGCATGTTTATGGGCTACATCTATCATTTTTTTGAAATCAAGTGATTTAGGGTGAACATTTGTTAGCTGGTGACTAAGGTTATCCTTGGGTAATTTAGGAATCCATCCTCTTTCCAGTATGTAGGGTGCTTCCTTAGTTGTAGAGTGCTTTCTACTGTTGTAGGCCATCTCTAGTGCAGGTAAAAGGCTAACCCAATCATGGCAATAACCATCAGAATTCTTGTATTCTAGACCAAAGCCACAGAATCTACTGAGCATTTCCTGCAGGGTCTGAATCATTATTTCAGCTAAGCCATCCGTCTGAGGTTGATAAGCTGTAGAGAAAGCTAACGTGGTCCCCAGCATATCATGAAGATTTCTCCAGAACTCAGAGGTGAATTTAGGATCTCTGTCACTGATAATGATCTTGGGAACTCCAACAACAGCAATGAGTCTGTTCCAAAATAATAGGAAAACTTCCATAGCAATGTCTTCCTTGTTATTAGGTAGAAACTTTGCTTTCTTGGAGAACCTATCTACAATGACTAGGAATGAGTTGTAGGAATAGGCTCCTCCTGGTGGTAGTCCAGTTACAAAGTCCATGTTGATGATCTCCCATCTTTTCTTGGGTTCAGCAATCTTTTGCAGTAGACCAAACCTTTTCCCAGTGGTCCTGTTGGACTTCTGATAAGTTTCAAAACTAGTAACATACTGGATAGTGGAGTCTCTCCAATTGATCCACCAAGCAGTTTGTTTAACCTTATCTAAGGTTTCATCAGCAAATAAATGACCAGATGAGCAGTTATCATGGCATTCAGCCAGGAAGTGTTGGATATGGTCATCCTTAGCTAAGACTATAATACTTGAATGTTGATGCCTGTAGTATAATAGACCGTACCATATGGTGAACCTTCCGGCTTTTTATGGTTTCAAGAGGGGTTCAGGTAGGCTATTGATCTGTTCAGATGGTGGAGAAGTACTTTCCATAATGGTGATCAGAGTTTTCATGCCAGAATTGTAAGATTCTTTGATTGAGTTGAATAAGGATTCATCCAATTCACAAATGTGGATTCCCATTATAGGAGCTTCAACGTTCAACATGTTAATGTTAAGGATAGGGAAGATATCATTATCCTCTGGGTCATAAGCAGGGTTACTTGGGTCATTGGTTAAAGCATTCCTACTCAAACTATCAGCATTCTTGTGTTTAGCACCAGCTTGGTGAACTATGGTCATCTGACCTCTGTACTGTTGTATGGCTATCTGCCATCTTAACATGTGCCTACTAGGGGTTTTCATGTTCATCAAAGTCCTGACGGCTGCTTTCAGTAATCACTGTGAACTTGGTGCCTTCCAAGTAGTAATGAAGTTTTTCCAGAGCCCATACTAAAGCAAGGCATTCCATTTGGCTTGCACCATACCTTTTCTCAGTATCCTTAACTTTTCTGGATATGAAGAGTATAGGTTTTTCCACTGGTTTGTCATCCTCTATGACTTCCTGGTGTAATGCAGCTCCTAGCCCGTCCATACTAGAATCTATATAGAGCTTGAATGGTTTAGTATAGTCTGGCTGAATCAGTACTGGAGCTGAAGCCATGGCCATCTTGAGTTCCTTGTAATTCTTAACTCTTTCATGAGTCATTTCAAACAAGGTGGTTTTGTTGCAGATTTCATACAAACACTTTTTTAGAAGAGCAAAATTTGGTAAGTACTTCCTATAGAAGCTGCAGAAGCTAATAAAAGATAGGAGTTCAGTTTTATTCTGAGGCATTGGCCTATTCATTACTTCTGCTATCTTGTTTTAGTCAGCACCTAAGGTTAGTCCAGAGAAAATGTGTCCTAAGGCCTTGAGTTCTCCATAGCCAAAGTTGAAATTTTTCATTGATACTTTTAATCCCACGGCAGAGATGGTTTTGAGGAGTTGTCAGCTCTCTGATACCAGGAACCTTGCAGTCCTTTAGCTAAAAAGAGTGATAAAAGAATTTGGAGCAATAATATTCCAAAGAATAAACACTTTACAGCTCCAATAATAATATGTTAAGAGCAAGTGCAAGGTTTAATTGGTTTGGTTATAAATATTTAAAATATAAAAAGAGGGGCCACAGTAATATACTACTGGGGGTCTTTACAGACTTGGCAACCTCTCCTCAAGGGGCCTCCTTAGGCAGTTTATAACCTTGGAATGAAGATGGATGCCTTCTAAGGCCTTATCCACTAATTTGGGCGGGCAAAACAGCACACAAACCCAGAGCAGGAAGGGAACAACTTACTTGGGAAGTAATCCACAGAAATAATGCAAACATTCAGGTAAGAAGCTTCAGAACAGATGGGGTTGGTGGCTGGTTCAAACTTCTGGTTGTTGATAGTTGTTTAGAAAATAATAATAATAATACTTCAGACTAAATCATAAATCACTTTCTTTTCTTCTTGATAAGCACTTGACTAACAATGACATAATGTCTGATTGATAATAATAATATTTCTGATAACTGATGGATGATTAACTGATTAACTGATCTGGAACAAGAGGGCAAAAAGAGCCTGTTTAAATATTCTTTTTTGGGTGCTTGAGGGCCTCTAGAAGGGGTATTAGCCATGGGCTGAGGCTAGAGGGGCAGTCAGGGCAAGATTGGCACGTCCTCAAGGTCCTGTTAGCCTGCTGGCCTTAGATCTGCCAAGGAACAGCTCCTTTTTAGCTGCAGTATCTGTTAATCAACAGATTAGTCATTTTGCTGATCCTGCACTGATCCTCAATTTGTACTGTAAGTACTGGTTCAAAGTGAGCAGACATGGATGTTTATTGATTCTCCATCCTCTGCTGATCCTGTATGTAATTTTTAATAATTTTTACAACCACTCCTTGTGTAGTTTTGTGGTCTTTGAAGGTTCTGATCAGCTCATGACGTAGTGAGTCTGGATCTTTATTTAATTAATAAAAAATACTAAAAATTAGTTAATAACTAATTTTAATTGACTTTTAAGGTTTTTAAACTGTGATCTACGCTTGTGTGGTAGCTTTAAATATGTAGAGTAGATCCTACTGTGTTGTAGCTCCTCTGAGCGGTACCTGGCTGTCAGACTGATCACGGCAGGCTAGGCGCGGGGATTAGTCCATTCAGATGCGCGTGGGGACTGATCCGCTGCGCGCGTGATCAAGGCAGGTTAGGCGCAGGGATCAGTCCATTCAGATGCGCGCGGGGACTGATCCGCTGCGCGCGTGACTAGGTCACAAGATTACCTGCACGCGGGAGGGATAAACTGCGCGCGGGAGTTTGGGTGTGCAGGAGTCCAGCGCTGTAGGAACGCGGGGCTGCATGCGGGAATTGTGACAAAACACAATTCCCTGTGTAACTCCTAAACTACACACAACACCTGGATTTTGAATGAAATTTAGGTGTGAAGCCTATACATGACATATCATGTGAAATATTAAAATGGCCAAGAGGTGCCATATTGGTGCCGTGGTCATTTACCATTTTCTTTTAAATTAATTAAAAAATATAAGGAGTAAGAATTCAAGGGTGGGGTCAGTAAGTGACCCTACCTTATTTTGGGTGGGGAATCCATTTCTGCAATAATATATATGGATTTCCTACTCCTTCATTTTATAATAATTTTATTTATTTATTTATTTTTGTTCTTTTTATTTTTGTTAATATTATTATTGTTGTTGCTTTGTCAGGTTGCTCTGTGCTAAGTAGCAGGCTGACAGCAGTAGCCTTAATTTCTCCATGTGAGTATCCCAATGATCAGAGTAAATGATAACATCATCAATCTATACCATCATCCATCCTTTTCTGATGAATAATCCTAGGACAATGTCTATCATCCTTTGAAAATGAGTTGGAGCATTTTTTATACCAAAAGGCATCCTAAGATACTCATAAATTCCCAAATGAAAGATAATTCTCATGAATTTCCAGCTATCAGGGCTGATAGGTATTTGGTGAAAACCTTTCAGCATGTCCATGGTAGTGATCTACTTAGCTTTTGACAGGTTATGCAGAGCATGGTCAATCCTTGGAATTGGATAATAATCAGCTTGGGTGTAGTTTTTCAGCATTCTGAAATCTCCAACCATCCTTGACTTGTCATTATGCCAAGCTATAATTACTGGAGTAGTGATATCTACTTGTTCATTGTGTCCTACTTTCCTTAATACTTGTAGGTCAACCAACTCTTGGATGTGAGTTTCCAGAGAAGCTCTAGATTTTGGACTAGAAGGGTAAGCAGGTCTCCTGAGGTTAAGTGGGTAAGGAGGCTTAATTGTTAGAGTCAGGATCATATCATGTCCTTTGATTTTACCAATGGGGTGATCCTTGGTACAGAAAGCATTCTGATTTTCAAAGCATACTTGTATGATTTCCTGTCTTTGTTCTTCATTGAGTAGGGGATTCAAAGCAGCTTGAGAGAAGTATTCCTGATTGAAAATCACTAAGTGTTTTTCATAAGTTGAATCAGAAGTTTGAGAATTGACATGGCATATTTGAAACTCCTTGTTCCAGTCTCCTCCTATGGTGAAGTATCTACCCTTGCTTTGGAATATATCTATACCATACAAGCAAAGAGAATCATTACCAAGGACAAAGTAATCACATACTCCGTTTTGGAGCACTAAAAATTCAATGTTCAGTTTGATTGATCCTTTAGAGTGAGGGAGTATGATATCAGAGGACCATGCTCCAACAGCATTGAGAGAAGCATTACAACTGCTGAACTTAGCCTGAGGTACTGTTAATAAGTTCAGTTCCCAGTTTGGGTCTTGTTTCTCCAAATGAGTTGAACCAACACAAGAGCAAAAGGCTCCACTGTCTAGAAGTAACTTAACAGGGGAACCTTGAATTAAACCAGTAGCATAGCATGTTTTTCCTGAAGTGTAACTTTTACCGGCAGAAGGTTTTAGATTCAAGGCCTTAGCCTCAGAGATGTGGTAAATCTTCATGTTGGGATTCCATTTTTGAGGTATGTTAGAATCCTTATTAACAGAATTTATATCTAGAAAAGACTCAATACTTCCTTTAATGACATTGATGGGGTTAGTGATCATCAAATCACACTCAGAAAGTGATCCATCAGTATCATCTAGGTGAGGGTCAGGATTATCATACCCTTCTCCTTCAATAGGATTAATCCTTTTCCTAGGTAGAGGACAATCAGGTTTTACATGTCCTGTTTGGTTACAGTTCCAGAATACTTTTTCCTTTGACTCTGGAGTCTTCTTGACCTGCAAGGTAGTTGGATTAGTGGAAGGGGATTCCTTAGTTTTGGAAGTATAATCTTCCCTGTTCCTAGTATTTTGTTCCTTGGGGAGTCTGTTGACTCTCTTATCTAGACCATTCATATCAATAGTCTCTTCCAACACACCTATGAGGGTAGAAAGATCAGAGTCCATAGGCATCCTGCCCCTTACGCTGGTTGATTTGTCCAGGACATAAGTTGAGAAGTCTTTCATTGACTTCTTCTTTATCAGCATCTGGGTAGAAACAGTCTAACCTCCTTTTCTGGTCTAAGAACCACTTATGAGGTTTGTCCTTGGATGGATCAAACTGGGAGGTTTCAAAAGTTCTGATCATCTTTCTTTTCCAAATCCTAATACTGAATTGTACTTTGATAAATTATTTCCAAGAACTCCAGGATAGAGATCCAACTTCTTCCCTTTTATTGATAAACCAATCAAGGGCCACTCCTTCAAATAGTCTGGGAAATCTTACCACAACTATTGTATCAGGGAGTTCATCAGAAGCAAGGGTATAATCAATAAATTTAATGAAACTGACATGGTTGTATTCTCCTTCTCCGGAGAATTGAGGCCATTCAGTAATGGGAGGGAGTAACTTCAAAGCCTGTTCTATTTCAGGAGTAGGACTGGGCCTAAAAGATTCATCCCTAGTTGTCCTAGTTCTGGCAGGAACACTAGGAGTACTGGTGAACTTAGCAGGTCTAGTTTCTTCCAGGTCAATGACTGGGGAGTTAGTAGAATTGACTTTAAGATCTCTAAGATCATTCTTAATCATAACTAACTCCAAACCAAGTTTGTTATTTAGTAAATCAATTCTGTTAATCAGGTGAGCTGAAGGAGTAGGACTAGTTTTCTTAACTTCTTCCTTAAGCTGGTTCATGGTTGCAATAATATCTTCCTGAAGAATTGATTGGTTATCATCAATATGTTTCATCAGGTCCAACTTACTAGATTCTATACTATCCTTGATTTGTTGTATTTCTAACTCATCAATTCTCATAGTCTGACACTGTGTATCAATCACTCTGAAAATACTCAGACTCAATCTGTCCAATTGTTGATAAACTTTGTCAAAACATTGGCTGATAACCGTAAAATTGTGAGACACATTTACAGAAAAGCTATCAAGAGCTTCTACATCTAATTGTGGTACTCCTTTTTCCACTTCTGGGCTAGGGATATTATGCTGTCCCAATCCTTTGGGTTCCTTATCTTCTGATGGACTGAGGACCTCTTCTTTTTGGGATCCTTTCCCTTTAAGGAAGCTGACTGATCCCAAGGATTCCAGTTCTGCACGTAGCCTTCTACTTCTTTCTTTGGGATCAACCTTTGCAGAGAAATAGATTTTCTCATACCTGGCCAATCCTCCTGGGTCTGAGCCAGTTTGAATTGTTCCCAATAGCTCACGTGCTCTTTCACTAATACCTTGACTCTTTCCTCCTGGGTTGAGTCCAGCTGGAGTGGAATAGGAGGACCGGTATCCTCCTGGGATAACTTGCTGGGAAATGGATGGTTCTCCAACGCTCTGTTGGTCCAGTTGGTGGCCGCTGTTGTTGCCGTTGTCATCCTGCATGATGCTATGGTCACTGGTTCAAGCCCTGTCATTTTGCTCGCAACTGGAGTCCTTGCACATATGGGTTCCTCTGGGCAGAGATCCATACAATGGGGCTCTACCTGTTGCACGGGTTTTGCGCCTGTTTTGGTACATAGCACCAAAAAAATGAGCAAGTCTTTTGTTGAAACTGTTGAGAAAAGACTCAAAAATATAAAAAATAATTTTTTTTTGTGTATTTTAAATTTTTAATAATTTTTTTTATACATTTTAACTCACTTAAAGTTAATTCAAGGGTACCAACACTTGGCTGGGATCAAAACTGTCCTTGGGGGGTATTCCAACGGGGTCTCAGTGAGTTCCAATCAGATCCTGGGATAAATCCAAGGGTAAGTCCAAGGATACACTGTCTGGGACATCCTCTAGGAGGTCCTGCTCAATGAGATCACCAAAACCCAAATCCACTGAGATGGATAAAAACAAAAAATATAAGTTTAATATTTTTTTGTATTTTTACGTGGCAAGATGATATTTTTAGAAAAATAATCACTTTTATTAGTTTTGGATTTTTCTTTATCTTCAGGATTATTTAGTTTATAAATATAAGGCTTCCTTTGATAAATTTTCTACTCCTTATGTTGCCTTAATAAAGAATTGCAATTGATAATTCTTTCAAGCTCAAGTTCTTTGTCCTTTATAAACTGCTGTTTAAAATAAAGCAATTTCTCTTGTTGTTGCTCAGGAGTTATAATAATGGGGACAAAGTTATGGAATTTTTCTTCTTTTTTCTTTCTAAGAAGGTTCAAATAATAATTGATCAATTATCCGTTGGTCTGAATATTCACTAGAGAAACAAAGGATCAAAAATATATGTTATAACTATTTTAACTTATTTTTTTAAAAAAAAAAGAATGGTCAAAGGAATAAATAATCAAAGATTAATTATTTATGGATATTTCCCGGCCAGAACCCCAGTTTTCAGCTCTCTGATACCAGGAACCTTGCAGTCCTTTAGCTACAGAGAGTGATAAAAATACTGGAATAATAATAATTATTATTCCAAAAATAAACGCTTAGAGGCTCAAATATAATAAGAGCAGTTGCAAGGTTTAATTGGTTTGGTAATAAAAGGTTTTCAATATGTATATAAAAGAGGGGCCACAGTATTATACTACTGGGGGTCTTTACAGACAAAGAAACCTCTCTTCAAGGGGCCTCCTTAGGCAGTTTAAGAACCTTGGAATGAAGATGGGTGCCTTAGAAAGGGCTTATTCCACTAATGGCCAGGCATAAAAGCACAGTGACCTAGACAGGAAGGGAAACACTCACTCTGAGCACTTTATCACAAAAATCCTGCAAACATGGGAAGGGTTTCAGAGAAGATGGGGTGGATTGCCTGACTATACTTCAAGGGTTGATTGGTTTTAAGAAATAAATAATGATACTACACAATTGGTCATAAATAAATTGCTTAGATTCTTCATAAGCACTTGACTAACAATTACACGGTGTCTGATTGATAATAATAATTCCTGGTAAACTGATAATGGAATAATGGATCCAAAGAGGTCTGTATAAATACCTTTTAGGGGTGATTTTGAGCTTCTCAGGGCGCTTAGAGAGAGTTCTGCCCATGGGCTGAGGCTGGAAAGCCAGTCAGGGCAAAATTAGCACGTCCAATTGGTTCTGGTAATCAGGTGACCTTAGATCTTCTGGATTTCTATACCATTTTAGCCACAGGATCTGTTAATCTATTATGGCGTAAATTTGATCATTCTGAACTCATCCTGCATTTGATCTTTTAGTATTGTTTTAAATTGAACAGATGTGGACTTTTCATAATTTTGCATCATCTTCTGATCACGTAGATAATTTTCAATAATTTACATGAACACTCCTTGTAGTGTTTTGTGGTCTTCAAAGCTCAAAGTCAATGATCACATGGTAATCCTTGATCTTTAATTTATTATTAAAAAATGTTCTAAACTTAATTTTTATTAATTTTAATTAAGTTTTGATCTTTTTAGATTATTAATAATGCATATGTCAACTTGTTACATATGCCAGGCAACCCTAATTAGGTTGTAGCTCTTTTGAGCGGTACCTGGTTGTCAGATTAGTCACGACGGATCCAGACGCGGGGATCAGTCAGTTCAGATGCGCGCAGGGTAGGATCCGCTGCGTGCATGGAAGAATTGGCTGCGTGCAGGTCTCTAGTACGCAGGAAAATGCTACTATGAGTACGTAGGGGTATGTAATGATGTGGGGCTGCGGGCGGGAATTGTGACATAACAAATTTCCGTGTGTAACTCCTAAAATATACACAACACCTCAATTCTGAGTGAATTTTAGGTGTAAACTCTATACATGACAACACATGTGAAATGTTAGACTGGCCAAAAGGTGCCATACTGGTGTTGTAATTTTTAGTACTTTTCTTTTTAATTATTTTAAAAATGTAAGGACTTGGATTTCAAGGGTGGGGTCAGTGAGTGACCCTACCTAATTTTGGGTGAGGAATCCATTTCTTTAATAATATTTATGGATTTATCATTCCTTCTTGTATTAATTTAGATATTCTTATTTTTTATAGTTTTGTGTTGCTATGACAGGTTGCTCTGTACATAGTAGCAAGCTGACAAAAACCTTGCTGCTTTCTGGGTTCCATACATTGACTTCTTGAGTCTCATAACAAAAACCTTCCATTGCCAAAAAAGTAAAATTGGTGGCTGGACATAAACTTTTTCTTTGATTGGTCTGTATAGGTAGGCTGTGCAGACGTCAAAAATAGCCAAAGGGAAAGATATATTTTTGCACAATTGCAAGCAGGAGCCTTAGCGTATTCAAGGAGGCAGTTGGTGTGTAGGTTTTTTATAAATTGAATCCCATCCTCTGGCTGCAAACGTTGGCAAAATACTGGGAATTTGGCTGAGTTAAGTTCCCTTCCATGTCCCTTTTATGTGCCAGCACAAATTTTGCCCCCAGGACCTTCATTCATTTATGCGGTTGGAAGAGCTCCCATAAATCCATTTCATCAAACTGCTGAATTTCTACCTCACCCAACTCCCACCATTCTTCTGCACATTCACACTTCAGAGCCTCTGGCATTGATCTTGGCACTTCCTTCTTGATGGTTCTTGGGAGGGCATCAATGGCAGCCTTCTCCTCTGCTGCAATGTTGTTGGTGTCCTCCTCCCCTAGCCGGAGATGAATGATGATATTGACAGCTTTTTCTGCCAATTCCTGAACTGTTAGGGTTTGAAATAAAGGAAAGAAACATGGCCAATGTCAAATTGATCACACAGTGCTCCTTCTCCAAACAAAAAAGCCATCCTGTAGCCACAGGGGGAAAACAAAGGAGCTTGTATTGCTTACCCTGCTCCTCCAATTTTCATCTATTCTCTGCTGGAAAGGGCAGAATGGTGCCTTCCTCAAAGGGGTATAATATGGCTGGGTTGGAAGCCATACAAGACAGAAGCTCAAGTGTTGATTTGCTTCCCATCCTGAATTTTGGCAGCCAGTTGATGATGTAGGCGGCCAATTGGTACAAGAATGACCAGACTTTTGGATCCATTCCACTATTGTTGAGCATGGTCCATACCAGGTGGCCCAGAGTTTGGTTGAACATCTACGCTTTGCCATTCTGCTTGGGGTGGTAGGGTGGGATAGGGGCCATTTTGAATCCTAGGGGATCTGGCTTAAGCTTGAGGGGCCCAGTAAACTCCATGGTGTTAATGCTCTGGATGAATTTTGGGCATCTCCCCTGGGTCACTTTCAGGTTTTCCAACCATCCTAAAATTTTGCTAGGCACTTCCAATCAAGATTTCAGGATGGCAATGATTGTGTAGGTGGGTCTGTGATTGCAAAATGTCAGAAGCAGCCGGGCTCCAATGAGGTCTTCCTCAATGGGTCCAGCCACATTGGTGACAAATAGATCCATAGGTTCATCCCTTGCTATCCCTGATTCTGCGCCAGGGGTCTTCCTATCTAGAATTTTGGAGATAGCACATCACTTGCAGAAAAAAGATTGCCACGGGCAACATATTTCTTCTTCTTAGTGCCTATTTAAGGAGGCTCTCACTACTGCCTCAGAAGCTTTCCCAAGGCAGACATGCCATGTATATGGGTCAAAAGATGCTTTAGACATAAGCTTCATTGCAACTTTAATAAATGCAGGAATTACCCAACAAAAGGTTTTGAAAGACTTCTTGTAATTATTTCCCATTGGGTCCACCAGAGTAGCCTCCTGTCACAAGGGCTTCTGACATGCAATCAGGGCTTGGCACAAAGGGGACTCTAATCTCAGTAGGCTTGGGGGAAAGGATACTGGAAGATGCTACAAGGAGCAGAGTAGGACTGAATTGAAGATAAGGTGCTGATGACACTTTCTGGGATGAATTATTAGTAAGAAGTAGTAAACTTATTTCTTGGGGAACAATCAGGAAGTAGAAATAGGAGGAAAGCTTAAATAGACAAGGCCTGGAGCTACAACGGAGGTACAGTTGGTTGGGGCTCAGACTACATATGAAATGACAAGGGATTAGTCTAGGTAACATAGAGGGCTGGCCAGGTATGCTACTACATTAGGTTGGGCTGCTTCCACATTGGGAAAAGGTTATAGGTCTGGGCTGTCTAAGTTGGGAGAGTAAAGTTGAAGGATGTACAGTGAGTAGACAAAAATTATGGGACTGATGCCCTTATTTTTGCTTGACCCATTTTTTTCATATTATTTTTTCTTGCATATATATACAGGAAAAAAGGTTAATTTTTTTGTATTTCAGTAATTGAGAATTCTAATTCTATTATAGAATGAGTTTTTGAATTTAAATAAAATAAAAAATAAACCAAAAATTTAAAATGAGAAAAGAGTTACCAATTGACTTAAAATTGATGATGGATTAAAAAAAATATCAAAAAATAGTGTAACATTGAAAAATGATGGGAGTTTCAGAAAACAGTAATAAGATGATAAGGAATTAGAAAAAAGGAAAAAAAACATAAAATTGATTCTACCATTGGGTAAAACCACCATAAGCCTTGATGACAGCCTCTATGTAATCAGGCATGGAGTTGAAAAGGTTGTTGAGTTTTTTATGCAGAAAGTCATCCAAGAAGCTTTGGAGAGCTCTTTCCATCTCAAGGGAGGTCTTTGGTTGGTAAAGTTGTTGGATCTTGCATTTTAAAATTTTCCATAAGTTCTTGATTGGATTTAGTTTTGGTGATTGAGCTGGTCAAACAATTTTTTTGATGAATTTGGAGCATTTCCAGTTTTTGCTTATTTTGGCCTTATGGACTGGGGCCCTGTCTTCCATTAAAAAAAAATTTGAGTAATTGAAATTCTTGATCCATCGGCCAAGACCCCCTTCATAAACAATTTTGATGAAATCCTTTTCTGTTTGTTGCTTGGGCGGCATGATGAAAAGTGGGAGGTGCTTTCACCAATGGAAGCACCCCAGACCATAACAAAAGACCTCCCACTCTTGAATGTGAGGGCTAAGCATTCCAGTTTGAATTTTTCTTGAGGGTTTCTCCAGACCATGACAGGCTGCAAGTCCTTTCCAACTTAAAAGCTTGATTGGTCAGTCCAAATCACCTTAAAACAATCTTCTAAAATCCAATTGATGTGCTTTCAAGCAAAGGTGGGTCATCTATTCTTTTTTTCATTGGTCAAATTTGGCTTCTTGGCAGCCACTCTTGAAAATAAACTCAATTCATGGGCTCTTTGTTGAATTTTCCAAGTTGATACGTCTTGCAAAATCAAATTGTGGATCTTGGGTGCCTTCAACTTCCGGTGCATCTTGATTATTTGGCACAGATCACAAATATCTCTTTCTGTTAGTTTTTGAGGTCATCCTGATTGTTTTGAAGATTTGATGGTCCCTTGATTGCCAAAGTGTTTTAGGATATTATAAATTGTTTTCCTTGTAATTGCCAATTTTGACACAATTTTTTTTGCCAAAGAGCTGACATCATAAATACCAACAATACTGGCCTTGAGATAGTCTGGTAAGTGGTTTTTGGTTTTGAGTTTTTAACTACAAGTAAAAAATTAACAAAAAAAAAAGAAAGAATTAGTAAAAATTTAAGAAAAAAAAGACACAATGAGAAAAAAACTGACTAAATTCATCTGTCAAGGTGATTGGAAGAAGTAATGGTTGAGGATGGAGTGGTGATGGAGGGGAAGCAACCAATGAGGTCAAGAAGAAGAGGTTGAGCCTGGTTGTCAAATGGAGTTGTGCAAGGAGATTGGGTTGGTTTGGAGTGGATGGGTGTGGGCACTTTAAAAATCAGTCCCAAAATATTTTTCCATCCTTTTAAAGTGTGCATGGAGGTCATGACACTAAGTAATAGGTAGAGATAGTATGGAACACAATCTGCAAGAGGATGTACATAAGGATTCCTAAAGGATAAACCATGACAGAGTATGGGTTAGACAGAGTTAATAAGGTTAGAGTATGTGCAGACCTGGGAGATTAAGTATGTGCAAGCCTATGGAGTCTATATGCATAGTTTATGAGGTTAGAATAATGTAGACATGTACTGCATGAAGATCCTGAGGTGTGTAGTTTCTGGAGTTATACTGATATAAGTCTACTGAGCCCTGAGGTTGAAGTTCCTTGGAAAGTAGATTAGGCCTGAGGATTATACTGGGTTTTCTGAGCTTAGACTGAGTTAGGTGTCAGTATGACACCTCCAAACCCTCATAAGCTAACATCCCACCCTTGGCCAGGAGCCCCCCCTAGGTAGAATGATCCCTTTGACTTCTGGGCATAGAAAAACCCCATCAATTGTCATCCTGCTGGCCCTGGTTGCAATTTTGAGTCTGCAAACAGTGGAGGCATCCAAATGGTGTTTGTTAGCTGCCAGAAAGAAGAGTTTTGGGTTGGTAAGACATGAAGTAGGGCAAATATATTGCAAGGGGCCACTCACATGCACGCTGGCCCCGGAGTCCAGCAGGATTTCTCCACTGTCAACATTAGGCATGTCAATGACTCTGATTTGGTCTTCCTGGCTGTTTTTTTGAGTTGGGAGCAGCAGAGATAAGTATTGCAAGTGCTTTTTGGAATGGTTTTCAGGAGGGGTAGGAATCTTGCCCAGCTGTACGTCTGTCAAAAAAACCCGCAATCAACATACCAGTGGACCTCCTCCCAGCAGCACCAACACTTGCAGCCATAGGTGTTGACTAGGTTCTCCAACTTACTCCTGCCCACATAGTAGGCCGCACAATCAATGACCAGATGGGGCTTTCCAAATGGCTTGTTGGGTAAGTCCCCTTGGGTCTTTTTTCTCTGTTGCAGTAGTACGTATTGTTTCCTGACTGCATTGATCCAATCCAGCTCCATGAGGTCCAAGCCAGCCATGACTTTGGGTCACAGTTTTCCAATGGCTCCCTGCAGTATGTTTTAAAAATCAAGAAACTTCCCCAGATCCTTGGTATTTTTCAGCCACTGAGACACAGAGTATTTGTAGGTTTTTCAATCAATCCCCAGCAGCACCACAGCAACGGATTGAACCAGTAGACCCATTAGTTCATTACGCAAGATCTCCAGTTTGTTCAGGTCCCCCATGATTGTGTGGAACCCAGTGATCCAAGCAATTTGGGCCTTGGGGGAAAAAAGAAGCACCATCATCCTCTCTGCCACTGCTAATTTATGTTTTCAACTGGATTTCTTGCACATATCAACCAGGGTTTTATATTTTGCCTTTGCCAGCTAGACACTGGAGCCATCAATTATCAAGTATAGTTTTTTGTTGACTGAAATGCACAGGAGGTTGACAATGGCTCTGTTGTTGGTGCTAGTAAGAATTTCAAATTTAGAAGGTTTGTTAAGAAAGCTGGTGTCAAAATTGAATGCCTGTCTTAGGGTAAAATCAACCACGCTCTCCCATATAATGAAATTAGAGCCATCAAAGACTAGAAAAGGTTTCTTGGTGTTGATTTTCCAGTGGAAAAACATGGGATCCTTGAAAAATTTGAGGGCCAGGGGGTTCTTAGTCCAGTGGGTAGGCAGGCTCATGTGCAGTGGGATGGCAGGGCCAGGAGGCTCCCATTTTGTTGCCATTTGGTCCATTGCCGACTCCATTTTTTGGAACTGCTGGGTGAGTGTAGCCTGTAGAGTCTCAAACCACAACTCAAACTTGCCCTTGGATACAAACACTCCTGATTTAGAATTTTGGTCCCCCATAGCAATTTCCACCAACTCCAAGTCTTGTGTGTCCTTTGTGGTGATGGTCTCCTTTTGTTTTGGGCTTGAATTTTAATTGAATCTTCTTTCCATTTATGATACCTATTTTCCATGAGTAGTCCAATCAGTTGGCTCACTGGCTTTTAACCTGTAAAGTTTGTATCTTGAACATTCACAATGTCAGCCAACGGTGTAAGACTCCAAACGGTGCTAGGCCATGGCAGTTCTGTGGAGGGGAAAGGTGCTGTTTAGGCTGCCCTCCTGAGTGTTACAGAAATATTTAAATGTAACCAAGATCAAAGTACAGAACCTGGTAAATGGGAGTCCAAAGAGTCAAGGATAAAGATGATAGTAGTCAGTAGCTGGGAAGCAACACTATCTGAGGCAAGATGATGCCGGGGAAAAATTGAATACAAGAAGTCAAGGGTTGTTCAGAGTTCAACAGGACAAGGCAATTGTAAGTAACAACGCCCACAAGCTAATAGCTCTGGTTTTCAGCAGAAGCTTAGGAAAGATTAACTCAATCCCAAACAACCTCCAGGTTCTCAATGAACCTGCACAACTCTCCGCAATAAAGCGCTTGAAGGGTACCAGATAACTGTGGGTGGCTTGACAAGAAAAAGCTAATTGTTTGATGAACCTCTAGAAGAAAAACAATAACTGATTCAAACAAGAATAACCCAAGAATTCTCAAGGGACTCAAGAGTAGCGTGGCGGAATTCAACTTCAAAAGAAATAAAGAGAGGTTTAACACTCCAGTTTTTAAGCTTAATAAAACCTCTTCAGTCAAACGTGACTGGTTCTGGAAAGATAATCAAAGGATGATCAGGACCAGTATGGTTGGATAAAGGGATCAGGAGTGGTGCAACACACTCAAGAATTCAATTGGTCAAATTCTTTTTCAACCAGAAAGGCTATTGGTTGGTGATAAGGATCAAGGATCAGGATTTGAGTATGGAGGCTCAAAGATCAAGGGGAAATCATGGATATACCCAGAATTTGGCCTCAGATAAAGGGGAATGGGACCCCACAGATGACTTATTTCAAGATGATAATGATGATAATTCCCTGATAAGATGCCATAAGATACCCCCCCCATGCCAAAAGGCAGGGTAGAGCCCCTCCTTATATGGGCAGGAGGCCCTGTTAGACTATGTACAAGTGATACTACAGATAGAGCGGGAATTTTTTTTTTTTTTTTTTTTTGGACACTAGATGATCAGAAAAATAGATCATGCGGGCCAGTGGAAATCCAGCCTCCCTGACTGGGGTGGGATCTATTTTTCATCCCTTCACCTTTCTTGCGTCCGTATGCTGACGGGCGCGCACAAAAACACAAAGATCACCCACCCCTCACCCAAAGGCAGAAAGGGTGGGGAAAAATTGAACCAGACCGCCTGCAGATGTTTGCAGGCGGTAGACAACGCTTTTCCACCCCCACCCAAAGGTGAAAGGGGGGTGCAAGTGATTCATGGATTGGTGGAGTTGGTTGAGCAATCGGTCAATGTTGGCCTATTTGCGGACCAAGGGTGATTGAGTGGAAGTTGATAGGCGTCAGGGATGTGGTGGTGGTCATCATGGTTGTGACAGGAGAGGTTGCGAGGGACTGATGTTGAGTTAGGTTCAAGTTCCTGGAGGCAGCCGTGGTGACACTGGCCACAATCTTACTCAACTTCAACCAGAGGAGGCTGTTTGGGTTGGTTGTCAAGGACTTGTGAGTTCTCTTGGAAGTTGTGGGGGTGGTAGTAGGCCTGGAGTAGTTTAGATCTTGTTGAAAGAGGGACAACAAGGATGGTGATGACAGACTGGCGGGATGCTGACGCGCAAGGGCCGCCAGAAATTTGTCTGGAATGACAGGCAGGGGGAGGACTGGATCCAAGGAGGAGGGTGTGGTTGTGGCGGCTGTGGGAGCAGTTGGCGGAGGTGGAAGAGTCCCAGGAGGGATGATGGTGATGGTGATGGTGGTGAGGTTGCAATCGGGACTTGGGGTGACGGTCCAAGCGGAGGAAGATTGGGCCGAGTGGGTCTTGGCCCTTGCGTTTGGCCAAAAGGAAGGGGGGAACAAAGAGAGAAGGAATCAAACCAATGCCTAGGTGATGAGACCAAGAGAGGCCTTTCCTAGACCACTGGGACAGAGGAATGCTTGGCAGGATGAGGAAATTGGAGGCGTGATACCGATACAAAAAAAATTCCAATTTTTTTTTTTTTTTTTTTTTTTTTTTTTTTTTTTTTTTTTTTTTTTTTTTTTTTTTTTTTTTGAATGACACCTAAATAAAAGCATTGTAAAAATTTTGAATTTTCAACATCTGATGCAGGGTGTCCAGATTTGGTCACCACAACGGCCTCAAGGTTAGGCCTATCCCGGGATCCAAATCTTGGTTATATCTCACTCACAGTGTAAGACTCCAAACGGTGCTAAGCCGCGGCAGTTCTGTGGAGGGGAAAGGTGCTGTTTAGGCTGCCCTCCTAGGAGTTACAATAATATTTAAATGTAACCGGAATCAAGGTCCAGAACCTTATGGATGAGAAATCAAACTAAGAGAAGAGGATAAGAGTTGTCGGTAGCAATGGAAACAACACTATCTGAGACAAGATGGTGCAGGGAAAGACTTGAACAAATAAGTCAAGGTTTGTTCAGAGTTCAATAGAACAAGGCAGTTGTAAGTAACAACGCCCACAAGCTAATAACTCTGGTCGTCAGCAGCTGATTAGGAAAGATCAACTCAATCCCAACCAACCTCCAGGTTCTCAATGAACCTGCCCAACTCTCCGCAATCAAGCGCTTGAAGGGTACCAGATAACTGTGGGAGGCTGAACAAAACAAAAGCAATTTGTTTATGAAGCTCTAGAAGCAAATCAATAACGAATTTGAGCAAGAATATCCCAACACTTCTCAAGGAACTCAAGAATAGCGTGGCAAAATTCAACCTCAAAGAAGAAGGGAGGTATAACACTCCAGGTTTTAAGCTTAATAAAACCTCTTCAATCAAACGTGATTGGTTCCAGAAAGATGATCAAGGAGAGATCAAGACCAGTATGGTCGGAAAAAGGGATCAGAGTGGTATAACACACTCAAGAATTCAGGCAGACAGGAATTCTTCTTCAACCAGCAAGGCTATTGGTTGGTGATAAGGATCAAGGTCACAAAGGACTGAGTTTGAGTATGGAGGCTCAAAGGATCAAGGGGCAATCATAGATATACCCGGATAATTTGCTCAGATAAGTGGGGAAGGATGCCCACGGATAAATTGTTTATGATGATGGGATGCTGGGATGCTCTGATGCTGGATGATAGGATGATCTGATGCTATGCTCTCCATGCCTGGCCAAAAGGCAGGGGAGAGCCCCTCCTTATATGGGCAGGAGGCCCTGTTAGACTATATACAACGGATTCTACAAATAGAGCGGAAAAGGGAAGGCAACCATGTGGTCACTCGCGTTGGTCAAGGATCTGCCAAATGCTTGCGGGTGCGGTCGGGATGGATTCAGTAGATCATGAATGAGCGTTGCGCGACGGTAGCAATGAGGAGATTGGGAGGCGCAACGACAAAGATGAAGACACGCAACAAACAAAGATGAGGACGTTCTATAACAACGGCGGAGATGAGAAGCAACATGGATAAAGGACGCGCGACGCGCGCAGATGAAGGGAGCGCAGCGCGGCGCGCGAGGCAGATAATGGAAGCGCAGCGCGGCGCGGCGCGGCACGCACGCGCGGGTAAATAATAGTTGGATGAGCCTGAGGATAAGTTGTTCAGCCGGGCGGTACGTTTGCGCAACAGTTTATGAATTGAGGTCTTAAGGCGGCCAGGGTGTCCAGGATGGGGCACCACAACAGTCCACTCACCTGACCATCAAACATGTCAGCCGGTGGCCTCAAGTTTAGGCCTATCCTGGGATTCATATCTTGGTGAGGAGAGAGAAGGATTCCCTGGGTGGGTGGATGATTGCTTATTTAACTATATAAAAGTACATGGCATATGAGAAATATGTGAAATATATTGGTTTAGGTTTGGTGAAATAATTGTGTCTTACCATGTCACTTAACTCTTTCTAACTTTGGCCTTGTGGACTGATGCCCTATCTTCCATCAAAACAATTTTGGATCAATCAAATATTGAAATTCAGGTGCAGAGAGCTCCTTTGTAAAACATTTCAATGAAATTGTTTCAGCTGGCTACTATTTAGAGTCAACTGACTAAGCCATAAATAAGTAAAATACAAAATAAAATAAATAAGAAAAGGGTAATGTTAAATTCACAACTCTTTGAATCATGTAAACAACTCAAATGGGCCATGTGGCACGCCAAACAACTCAAATGGGCAATGTGGCATGCTAAAAAACTCAAATGGGCCATGTGGCATGCTACACATCCCATTTGAGCCGTTTAGTGTGCCACATGGCCCATTTGAGTTTTGTGGCATGCTAAAAAAATACAATCAAGTTGTGTAGCCTCCACAAAACTTGACTGAAGTTGTGTAACCCCCACATGACAGTTCAGTTTTGTGTGGCACCAGGCACAACTACATTCAAGTTGTGTGGGGTTTTACATAACTCAAATCTAGTTGTGTTCCATGCCACACAACTAAAAGCATTAATAAAATTAAGTAAATTCTTTCAAAAACCTGGGGGGGGGGCGGGTTGTATACCCCCATACACAGGTCTAAATGGTTGTGTATGGGGGTACAAAAAACAAAAATTCCCATGACTGGGGGTATATGCCCCCCCAGGGGTTGCAAGTGTTTTGAGAAACCCTTTGGAGTAGTGTATGGGCCCCCACACGTTGATTGGGTCATGTGGGGCCCTACATGACTCCCACAGGTTTTGGGGGCCCTAAACAACTACCACAGGTTGAGTTGGGCCCTACACAACTCTCAAAGGTTGTGCGGGGCCCTACAAAACTCCCACAGGTTGTGAGGGGCCCTACAAAGCTCCCACAGGTTGTGTGGGGCCCTACACAACTCCCACACAACTGGAGGTGTGAATTTATTATCACCCATAAGAAAAATACAGAAATATGAACCAAAAAATAAAAATAGAAAATGAAACCTTAAGTAGGAAGAAAATGAATTATATTATTGCAGGAATGGGTTCCTGGTTCCAAATTAGGTAGGTTCAGCCACTTGCACCACCCCCAAAATCCCACTCCTTCAGGTAGAGCTAGGTTCACCTGGGTACCATACCCATTACATCTGATGGTATGGGTTTTGTTACAAGTGACGGTAGAACACAATTATGTCACAAGACCCAACTCACAAACTTTCACGGATTTCCCACATGTCACATAGCTTGTAGATAGTCTAGTTCCGGACCATCCGCCCGCCCACAAATCCTTCTCTCTCCTTACCAAGATTTGGATTTGGGATCAGCCTAAAGGTTAGGCCGAAAGCTAACACGGTGGATGGTCAGGTGAGTTAAAGTTCTGAGAGTAATTAAACCAAGATTTGGATTTGGGATCAGCCTAAAGGTTAGGCCGGAAGCTAACACGGTGGATGGTCAGATTGCTACATTGAACAGGTTAAAAGCCGGTGAACTGACTAGCACAAACACTCATGGAAAATAGGTATCAAAAAAGGAAAGAAGATTGGATCAAGAACCAGGCAGAAAAAAATCAGACCACCACCACCGGGGCAGAGACAGGAAGTGAAGGGGGAGCAGACCATACAATGGTGGATCAAACATCATCCTCCGCTGGTTTTGTATCAAAAGGGGAATTTGAATCAAGGTTTGAATCCCTGAAATCCACGCTCACGCAACAGTTCCAAAGGATGGAAGCGGCCATGTCAAGGCTGGCTACTCCGCAAGAGACGGTGTGGTGTCAATTTATAGACACGGATTGGGAACTGCGTTGCGGCTGCGCGCTCAGCATTGGGGGCGAGCGGGCTCAGCATTAGGGTATGCGGAGTGCTCAGCAGCAGCCGCTGTTTGGCTCCGCACCTGGTGGACGGGTCAGGCTCAGCATCAAATGAGGCGTGGGCGGCAATCCGCCCCGGAGATCAGATTCGGAAGGTAGTGCGCTCAACTAGGTTCGCGGGCGCGCCGGTTTGGATACGTAGGGGCGGAGAAATCCGCGGGCTATGAAGGAACAGATGAGCGCGCGGATCATGCCGGATATTACCAAACACCCACGACTGGCGCGGAAAAACGGATACAGACAGGCGCGGGGGGCTCCAAGTAGGGCGCGGTGCGAGGACCGCGTCATGAGAAGGACAAACCGGATGAACGGAACGGCGTACGGACGACGGGGGGAGTTTGGTACGGAGGAGGTAGGGAGAGGAGGCTATGGTTTCTGTTTTGGGATTGTTTTCTGTTTTGTTGTCATACTGTTATTTGCGCGTGTACTTAGGTTAGGGTTGAGAGGGAGGACTTATCCTCACTGTCAACTCCGGGTTAGGAGGAGGCATCAAAGCATGCATGAAGAGAAGCGGAGGGAAAAACACATCATCAGATTGAATCACCCATCTCACCAGGAGATTAAAGGAACTCATACCGGATACACATCCAGGTGGAAAGTTCTGAGGATTGAAGGATTGGCAATTTCTCTCTCTCTCTACTTTTCTTTATCTCTTATCTCCTTATCTCTATTTCTCATTTAAGTGCGACTTCGGACATCCTCATCTCCTTTCAAACACAGGGAACCGTTAACTTCCAAACCTTGGGACAGTTATAGGGGGATAACCTTTATTCTTTCCACATATGGGGGTCTGGCTGGAAAGTGACCTTCCGTTTCTTTTCTTTCAAAGGTAACTGGGTGCAATGTCCTATTCATACCTCCCTACAGTCGCTCCTTCTTCTTCTTCTCCTTCTCCTTCCATCTCCAGGTCCGCTACTCCGACCCCACTCTTGTCTTCCATCCCTCCGCTTGACCCAGGATGAGTTACGCCATTCCCCCATTGGTCTCCAGTGACCATGAACCCACTTGTCTGGTTTGCATCAGGCCGCGCGACTAACCTCATATCCAATTCAACACCGCGGATGTGGAGCAATTCATCTTGAGATACAAAGGTATTGCAGATGCAGAAGGTGTGTTGGACACTGACAAGGCCTGGCTGGTCATCCTGTTCATTATGAACAAAGAGAAGCTCAGGGATGTGGAGGAAATGGAAGGCTACAAGAATCAAGATTGGCCAAAACTGAGGGCGGAGATCCTAACGCAGTGGGGTAGGCGCAAACCTTGATTTTGGGAAAGCAATTTTGACCACATGGCCTCGGAGGAGAGCGCGCGCGGAGGAGTCAGAACGCGGGTGGAGCTGGCGGAGTACACCGCAACGTTCAATCGGATCTATTGGTACTTTTCAAAGAACAAGGTGGTCGCAGGACAGACAGGGGCCATGAAACGCGCGTTTCTGGGCGGTTTAGGCGCTCAACTCCGGGCAAGGGTGCAGCGGCATCTTTACGATCACAACTTGGTAAAGCGGTCACTGGACGGGAGCATTGCGCTCCTTCTGGAGTTGGCTGTCATTTGCTGGGCTGTGGAGAGTGAGCTCAACTTAGAAGAGCTTATCAAGGACACAACTAAGTCCTTCCCAGCGGGACCAAAGAAATCCGCCCCCCAGGTTCCGGCTCCGGCGCAATTTCCGGCCCCAGTTCCATCAACTTCCATGCGTGTTCCGGTTCCTCAACCCGCGCCAGCCCCTCCGGTAAGCAAATTGACGGAACTGATGAAGGACCTGAAGATCTGCATGAGCCGTATGGGCCAGCAGCAGCCGCAAGGGCCTCCACCTCACATGGTGGAAGGGTTTCGGCCGCCTGGTACCTTTGTGCCAAGGGGGTGCTTGTACTGCGGGGAAAAAGGTCATTGGCAATTGGCGTGCAAGGAGCTTGCAAAGGATCTCAGCGCGGGATTGGTTTGAACGGCGGGGATGGGGTACATGTTTCCAACGGGCAAACAGATTCCAATGGAGCCAAGCCAGCCGACCGCAATGCAGCAGGTGCGCACACGGGGTCAGGAGGCGGGAACAATGGCGCAAGCGTCACTGGGCATCGTTACCGGTCCCGGATTGTGGCAACCACCTCGGGTGGAAGCTGAGGTAAGGGTAGTGGCAACAGAAGAAAAGGTGGCGGTCTCCGATAAAATGGAGGTGGACACAAAGGAGCAACCCCTGTCGGCCTTTCCAAAACCGGCCGCGCGCGTGCCTGGAACCAAGGCGCCGGCAGCGAACCCTGTAGGGAAGAAGAAAGCGGCGGACATCGTGCAAAGGGTGATGGGTAATGAGACTCCGGTTCCGCTGACCTTGCGGGAACTGGCGGCCGTGTCTCCGGTGGTGGTAGACAAGATGGTTCAGGCGTTGCGGGATTGCGGTCAGGGCTGGGTACCTCAGACAGTGCAGCGGGTTCATGTGGCGCAGAAGGAGGAAGGGCGCGGGGAGTGCAAATTGAAATTGGTTTTGACTCCGCTTGCTTATGTTCTGATGGTCATAGCGGGAAGGAAGGTGTGGGCTATGGTGGACAGTGGTTCAATGGTGAACCTGCTGCCATCGCGGATGGTGGATGATTTGGGGTTGGTTTGGCAGAAATGCGCGATGGGTCTCCGCGCGCTTAACGGAGGAGAGTGTTGTGTGGATGGAGTAGTCAAGGAGGAGGAGGTTGAGGTTGCAAGGGTCCGTAGGCCCCTTTATTTTCTTTCGGTTGATTGTGCGGATGTGATTTTGGGAAGGCCGTTCATGTTTGGGTTTTGAGCACGCATGGTTTTTGATCCGGAGGTGGGAACGGAGGCGTTGATGGTGGAGGATTTGTCCAGCAGAAGGTTTGAGACAACTATCTGCAATCACAGGCAAGGGAAGCGGAGGAGAGTGTTGGAGTATGAGGAGGAACCAGACGCGGAGTTGGTCTGCAACGGGCGACCTTTGGAGGATTTTTTCTAGTTGACCAAGGAGACTGTGCAGAACAAGCTCTGGTTTTGCGCCGGCGGTCAACTAATGAGGAGCAGGGAGGGGGAGGAAGGAAAGTGCAGGACGCGCACGTTGCAGAAGTAAGTCCCTTTTCTCAGTATGCATTGCCCAAGGGTACTAAGCATCAAAAACCCTATCATTGTGCCATACTCATGAGTGAAGGCAAAAGACGCGGTTCCGTTCTGTGTAGGACTTACAGCAAAGGATGCGTGCGGATGATGCGGTGCAACGCGGGCAAGTACAAGCCAGTGTCACGGAAGTTCCGACCGAGGAATGAGCCAATGCCCCAGGAACTGAACAGACCGCTTTGACCAATTGCTTGGTTGCGGGACCCTTGGGTCACGCCAATTAAGGCTTTGGGGTGGGTTACTAGTTCGGCGCGGATCACGGAGGAGTGGATTGCAGCTTTCAATTTTGGCCCAACGGGATGGTTGAGTACGGAGGAGCACGAGTTGCTGATTTTGGTTCTGGTTCTTTGGGAAAGAGCGCTTGCATTTGGACCGGAAGAACGGGGGCTCCTGAAAAACAATATTGGCGACCCCTATGTCATCCCCACTGTTGATCACGAGCCGTGGCAGATCAAGCCAATTCCGATACGGCGGGCGGTCCGGGAGCAGTTTCTGGAGTTTGTGCGGGAGCGGGTGAAGACTGGCCTTTACAAACAGTCAATGTCTAGTTACTCCAGCCCAATCTTTGCGGTGGTTAAGCAGGACGGAAAGTCATTGAGGATTGTTCATGATTTACAGCGGCTCAACTCCTTTACAATCCGGGACGCAGGAAGTCCCCCTTGCGTTGACAAGTTCCTTGAGTCAATGGCGGGGCGCGCTTGTTACAGTTTAGTGGATGTGATGGGGGGATACAACCAGCGCGAGTTGGATCCTCGCTTGCGGCCTCTAACAGCATTTGAGACTGGGTTGGGAAGAATGCAGCTGACTCAGCTCCCGCAAGGCGCGACAAATTCCGTGGAGGTGTACCAGGCACAAATGGCGTGGATCCTGAAGGAGAATCTTCCAGAGGGAGTCCAAATCTTCATTGACGACGCGGGCATCAAAGGTCCAAAATCTGATTACGGGGGAGCGGAGCTGGTTGAAGTTCCCAGCGTCCAAAGTTTTGTGTGGGAATATGCGCAGACATTGGAACGCATCCTGTTTCGCATCGAGGAGGCAGGATTGATGGTGTTGGGGAAGAAGTTGGCGGTTTGTGTCCCGGCGCTCAAAGTCCTTGGCCATGTTGTTGCTTCCAACAGCCGGAGCATTGCAGAGAAAAAGCGGAACAAGGTCCTCAAATGGCCAAGCCCGCGGACAGTGTCGCATATCCTTCAGTTCTTGGGATTATGTAGCTATTTCCGTATGTTCATCAAGAGGTTTGCGGAGGTGGCAAGCCCGCTCCAATCACTAACGCGGAAAGGCGTGGAGTGGAAGTGGGGGGAAGAATGCAATTGCGCGTTCCAGAAGCTCAAGGAGATGGTGGGACGTGAGATTGTGCTCTGTGATCTTGACTAAAACGTGGGAGGAATTAGGCTAGCGGTTGATTCTAGCAAATTCGGCGCGGGGGGGGGGGGGGTTCTCACTCAAGAGGACAACGGCAAGGATAGACCGGTACTTTACGAGTCGGTCACCTTCACTCCAACGGAAAGCCGGTACTCCCAGCCAAAGTAGGAGTTGTGCGGGGTCACCAAGATTGTGCGGCGGCTCCAGTATCTTTTGTGAGGGGTCCATTTTGAGCTTTTGGTGGACGCGGAGGCGCTGGCGCGGATGATCAATTCCCCGGCGTTGCCCAACGCTCCCATGACCAGGTGGGTGGCGTTTCTCCAACTTTTCTCCTTTGCTGTTGTTCATGTTCCGGGGAAAGCGTTCACCATGCCCAACGCATTGTTGCGGTATCCGAGGGACGAACTGTTTGAGGACGTGGAACTGCTCGATGTGGAAGCCCCGGTTGTCAAGGTAGGGGTTGTGGAGGCAGGCGTTCAGCTGCCGCTCCGGCAGACCGGGCGGTACGCAATCCTTCGTGACTACTTGCGGGACCTTTTTTTTCCCGACAGAGCTACGGAGAAGGACATGCAATGGGCAAAGCGGCAAGCGGGGAATTTCTACGTGCAGGAGGGGCAGCTTTGGCGGCGGAAGACTCCGGTTCCTCTTGTGGTTGCCACTTCAAGAGCGGATCAGGAAGCTATCCTCCGGAGCCTTCACAACGATCTTGGTCATCAAGGAGAGGTTGAGATGCGGAGGCGGGTCAAAGAGCGGTTCTGGTGGCTGGATGTAGTGCGTGCGGTGCGGGAATGGCTGGCGTCCTGCAAAGCCTGTCAACGGCGGAGCGCTAGACTGCCTAAGGAAGTTGGAAACCCCACGGGTGAAGACGCACTCTTTGGTCGAGTCTTGCTTGATGTCGTCCACATCAAGGCTGGTAAGTTTGCCTATCTGCTCGTCGCGCGGGACGACCTTTCGGGTTGGGCAGAAGCGAATCCTTTGGTCAAGCTCTCGGCGGACAAAGTTGCTCTATTTCTGGAAGAAGACTGGTTTGCGCGGTACGGGTTGCTTTGTCTGGTCACAGTGGACAGAGGGGCTGAGTTTTGCAGCCGTTTGGTTGAGCTGGTGAAGAGTTGCAGAGCCAAGTTTGGCCAAGTAACGGAGTACTATCCCAAAGGGGCCGGCATGATTGAACACGGGCATCAGCCAATCAAGGACGCCCTGGTCAAGATGTGCGGGGAGGACGGTAAGCGCTGGCAGGAGACCCTTCCAATGGTTCTGTTTGCGGATTGGATTTTGGTTAAGCGGTCAACAGGCTACTCGCCGTACGAGTTACTTTTTGGGCAGCGCCCTGTGCTTCCGGTGGACATTGAGTTGGAGACGTTCCTGGGGGTTGACTGGTGGAAGGTGAAGACTTCCGCCGAGTTGCTTGAGGCTTGCGCTGAACAGCTCCTTTGAAGGGATGGAATGCTTGCAAAGGCCGCGGACCGGCTAAAGAAGACTTGGACGGCATTGGTGCGCTATCGGGACAAGCACTGCTTGCATTGCCTCCGGGATCCCTTGCGGAAGGGGGATTTGATGCTCCTGTACAACCAAAGTCTGGAATCTCAGTGGGGGAAGTTGTTTGCTAACCGGTGGAACGGCGCATTCGGTGTGTCGTCCAATCTCAAGGGCGGCAGCTATCAGTTGGAGGAACTAGACGGTACTCCGCTGAAACGGAAGGCGGCGGCTTTGCATGTCAAGTGCTTCTTTGCGTGAGGATCTACCTCATTCAACAAAACGGCGGAAGGGGGTGAAGGATTGGACAAGGGGAGTGTGGAGCGCGGCAATGGTGTAGGAACGCAATGCGGGGATTTGTCTTTGGGCGGAGAAGCGGAGGCCGTGCCGTTGCAACAGAGTAGGCGGTTGCAACCAGCTGGGGACAGCGGCCAAGTAGGGGGGGGGGAGGTAGAGGGGGTAGGGGATAAGTTTTGATTTGGTGAGGGGGTGCTCTAGCCGGTTCACAGCTGGAAAAACTAGACACCCCAGAATGTTTTTTTCTCTATGTTTCTTTCTTATCTGAATTGTGGGGTCTTTGCTGGCTTGGGGTTTTTGCAGGAAACGCGGGCGCGGCGCAAAGCCGGGTCCGTAAACGCAAGGACAAGCCCTGGGGAACCGGGACGCGTGGGAAATCCCGCGGATGGGGGAAGCGGGACAAAGAGCAATTTGCAGGAGGTCTACGGGCGTCGCGCAAAAAAAAGGGGGTTCTTTTCTATTCTTCTTCTCTGTTGGTTTCTTTTTCTCTTTTTCTTTCTCTCAGGATATCTCAAGGATGCGTGGCTGGTATGGGACTAAGCTTGATTTGGTGAGGGGGTGCTCTAGCCGGTTCACAGCCGGGACAACTAGACACCCCAGAATGTCCGTTCTCCTACTCTCTCTCTCTCTTTTCCCTTACGGTGGGGCGCGCTGGTGTTTTGGTTGTTGTGTTTGTTACAGGAAGGGTACAGGGAACTGTGTGGCAGTTTTTCTGGGGCCGTCCAGGTGCCTCTTTTGGAACGGCTAGTCACTTACGGTTGCTCACAAAGCAAGCGCGCGGGAGCAGACTCAATCTTGGACTCACTCTCTCAAAGCGCGGCCGCGCACTTTTTTTCTCAGAAGGATAGGACCTTGCACGGAGACATGTATTTTCTTAACGGAAAAGGGAAGCGCGGTACAAGCAACAAGAAGAGAAGAAAAGAGGAAAGGGAGAAGGGGAAAAGGGGGGGCAATGCGCCTACGCCATCTTCATCATTTCCTCCATTTCCGCCCTCAAGGAAGCCAGTAAAGCCTGGAAAGACGCCAGGAGTTTGCGCCGGGATTCCAAGGATTGTGCTCCGGGGATCGCAATGAAGTTCTGCAGCATTGTGGTTGACCTTTCCGCGAATTCTTTTAAGCCAGCTGCCGGGAGCGCCATTACGATTGGAATCTCTGGGATCTCGGGAGGGCTGGGGGGAGGAGCGGCCGGCAAAGATGGTGCCTCCGGGGAACCAACAGGGGGGCTCCGTCCAGCTGGAGGTGATGAAGGGACGACAATCGGTGACAGAGGCGGAGGAGAGTCTCAGGTTGCAGGCCTCTCATCCAGGTCCGCTGGTGGCGCGGGCGGTGTTGGAGGAGGAGGTGCTGGCGCGGCCGCGGGTCTTCCAGAGAGTCTCGGGTCCGGTACCGTTTGGTTCACGTCAACAGCAGCGGCCCAAGGGCGGGTTGCCGCACGCCATTCCTCTGAAGTCTTGTATTCGCCCTGTTTCCGAGGTCCAGCCTGGCAGAGGGGTGATGCCAAGTCGCGGCTCACGTGCAAAGTGGTGGGTGACGGAGCTTGGGGGCGGCGGGATGGAGGTGAACTGGGTGGTGTCCACGATCCTTCCAAGATCAAATCGTTGTCCAAAACCACAAACGGGTCCGGACAAGCCCTCTTGCGTGGCCTGGGGCAAGAGCTGGATTGGGGGGAGCTTGAGGGATGCTGTTGCTAAGCAAGCAGAAACAATGACCGCGACGGCAAGCTGAACGGGCGCTTTGACCGGGGATGATCAAACACGCCTGCCCGTTCCAAGCACAGAACTCGCAGGGGAGCATGATGGCAACGGGTAGGAAGGAAAACGGGGAAGGAGGTAGTGGGAAGTGGTGGGGGTGGAGCGGAAGTAGCGGAGGTGGTGGTATGGTGAAGCAATGGGAAACTTCTGGGGACAGAACTCAAGTTGGGGGGGGGATGTGGTGTCAATTTATAGACACGGATTGGTAACTGCGTCGCGGCTGCGCGCTCAGCATTGGGGGCGAGTGGGCTCAGCATTAGGGTATGCGGAGTGCTCAGCAGCGGCAGCTGCTGGATCAGCAGCAGCCGCTGTTTGGCTCCGCACCTGGTGGACGGGTCAGGCTCAGCATCAAATGAGGCGTGGGAGGCAATCTGCCCCGGATATTGGATTTGGAAGGTAGTGCGCTCAACTAGGTTCGCGGGCACGCCGGTTTGGATACGTAGGGGCGGAGCAATCCGCGGGCTATGAAGGAATGGATGAGCGCGCGCTTGCGCGCACGGATCATGCCGGATATTACCAAACACCCACAACGGGCACGGATGAACGGATACAGACAGGCGAGGGGGGCTCCAAGTAGGGCGCGGTGCGAGGACCGCGTCATGAGAAGGAAAAACTGGATGAACAGAACGGCGTACGGACGACGGGGGGAGTTTGGTACGGAGGAGGTGGGGAGAGGAGGCTAGGGTTTCTGTTTTGTTGTCATACTTTTATTTGCCCGTGTACTTAGGTTAGGGTTGAGAGGGAGGACTTATCCTCACTCTCAACTCCAGGTTAGGAGGAGGCATCAAAGCATGCATGAAGAGAAGCGGAAGAGGGAAAAACACATCATCAGATTGAATCACTCATCTCACCAGGAGATTAAAGGAACTCATACCGGATACACATCCAGGTGGAAAGTTCTGAGGATTGAAGGATTGGAAATTCCTCTCTCTCTCTAATTTTCTTTATCTCTTATCTCCTTATCTCTATTTCTCATTTAAGTGCGACTTTGGACATCCTCATCTCCTTTCAAACACAGGGAACCGTTAACTTCCGAACCTTGGGACAATTATAGGGGGATAACCTTTATTCTTTCCACAACGGCAGTCCTGCCAATTCTCCCCCACATTTCCATGCCTGGTCATCGAGGCAACAACCCGTTTGCCATCAAATTCATAAAGGACCCAATGTTCTTTCATTGGAATATCAACACCAAGCAACCAATCCTTGCGTTTGATGGGTCCAATTTCAATGTGTGGGAGGGGGCAATTGACCGCACCCTCTGTCAAGCATTCAACCGCAACCCTAGTTTCCTGGAGGACCCAGCAAGCTTTGACACGTTGACAAGCACGGAGAATAGAGCTATTGTTAACTTACTTCGCAACTCGGTCAACAACAAGCTTTATGCCATCATCAAAGCGTCCTGCATCAAACTGGCAAGATAAATATACAACACATTAGTTGAGACATGCAAGCGGTCCAACAGGAGGCACAAATTGGCCCTTGCGGAGAGGATGATTGGCTTACTCACTTTGACCAAGGCGGACATGGCCTGGATAACAAGCTTTCACACCGTTATGGCCAACTTGAATAAGTTGGAAATATCGCGCAATGAAATCGTTGGCTTGCTCTTTCAGTTGGTTGCGGTGGCCCCGCAGGGCATCGACGGGAAGACTTACGAGTATTCTGTCTTGCAGCAACTAAACAATGCAAAGACGCCGCCGCAATTCCTTGACATTGCAAAGGTGCTGCAAGGAGCCATCGGCAAGTTGCGACCAAAGCTGGCGGTCGGGGTTGATTTGATGGAATTGGACAGGATCAACGCTGTCCGGGGACGCTACGTACCGCCGCAGCGGAGAGCCCCGGCCCCAGGGAATTCCAATGAGAATCCTGCAGTTAAACCTCACCTCTCAATCAACCAGGCGGCGCATTACGCTGGAAAACGCAAGTCCAATGCCCTGCTGGACACGTACGGCTGCAAGTGCCGGTACTGTGGCAAAGAAGGCCACTGGTACGCCGATTGTGGCGCCTTCTGGACAGAATTACAAATGGGAAGGATCCCAACCCCACCAGAGGATCACACCAACAGCCACTCGCGGTACCTACCGCCTCCGCAACCAAACCATCCCGGCTGGCGCAAGGATCGGCTGCAAGTGGTGGATATGCCGGAGTTGGACGGCGGGGAAATCTTACTGGACTCAGGGGCCAGCCTGCACGTGAGTGGCCCCTCCAGATATTTTCATCCTACCTCTGATCTCAAGACCCCTAAGCAATTCTTCCTGGCGGCTAACGACCAATATGTTGACGCCACCGCGACTGGCAGCCTTGTGATTCTGACCAAGACGGGGCAAATGACTATTGAAGGGGTGTTTTTATGTCCATCAGTTGGGGGAATCATCCTCTCTACCGGGAGGCTGCTAGCAGTTGGATGGGAACTGACTTACCGGGGCCTGGAGGCTATGCTGAAGGACCCGTTGGGGAACTCCTACAAGACATCTTTCCAAAACTTCTGCTGGGTCATACCCACCTGTAATAGAACTGCCGCTGCAATGAAGATCAGCTCAAAACCTTCTTTTGACCCATACAAATGGCATGTTTGCCTTGGACAAGCTTCTGAGGCAGTTGTGAGGACCTTCCTGAGGAAGCACTACCCAGAGGAGGTATGTGGCCCATGGCAATCTTTCTTCTGTGAGCGCTGCACCATCTCCAAGAGTTTGGATAGAAGAGCCCCGGGTGCCATATCCGGAGTGACGAGGGATGACCCCTTGGACCTATTTGTCACCAATGTTGCTGGTCCATTCAAGGAAGATCTTATAGGAGCCCGGTTTCTCCTGACCTTCCGTGATCACGCATTGACTTACACTTTTGTGGCAATCTTAAAGTCGCAATTGGAGGTCCCGGGGAAGATTCTGGGCTGGCTGGAAAACCTGAAGGTGACCTTGGGTCAATACCCCAAGTTCATCCGCAGCAATAATGCGGCGGAATACACCGGCCCGCTCAAGAGGAAGATGGAGCCAATGGGGATCCAGATGGCCCCAATCCCACCGTATCATCCCGAGTAGAATGGCGAGGCAGAGAGAGTGAACAGGACACTGGGCAACATGGCCCGTACTATGCTAAAAGAGAGCGGTATGGGTCCAAAATTTTGGTCTTTCGCATACCAAGCGTCAGCGTACATCATCAATTGCCTCCCCACTCCCAGACGGGCAGCAAATCTCCAATTGAGCTCCTATCTGGCAATACTCCCAATGCAGCCATCTTATACCCCTTTGGGGCAAAGGCCATTGTCCACGTCCTGGCAGAACGTAGGGGGAAGTTGGAGGAACGGGGCAAACACTGCCGGCTACTGGGCTTCCCGCCGGGGGGTGCCGGCTGGATCTTTTGGTCAGAAGGTCAGCAACGGGTGATCCACTCTAAATCTGCCAGTTTCCATTTCTTCCAGGCGTTGCCGGTGAAAGCAGTAGCAAATGGCGGAGGGGATATCATCAGCCAGCTCCGGCTGGGAGAAGAAGATACCAACGGCGTCGCTGCAGCCAAGCAGGCTGCCATGGACGCCTTACCGCGGTCAATCAAGCGGGCCGTCCCACGGTCAATTCCGGAGGCCTTGAAATTAGGTTAATGGTCAAAGGAGTGGCAAGTATTGGGCAAGGCGGAAAGCCAGCAATTCAATGAAATGGGCGTTTGGGAGCCTGTCCGACCACATAAGGGGATGAAGATCCTAGGAGCCAAGTTTGTCCTGGCGCACAAGCGGGATGCAGAAGGGAATCTTGTTCAGCGTAAATCTTGATATGTTGCGAAGGGATGTAGCCAGAGACTGGGGGTGGATGTTTATGACACTTACGCACCGAACGCGTCCCTCAACAGCTTACAACTCCTGCTTGCGGTAGCCCATAGCGGTTCCTATCCAGTGGCAAGCTTTGACGTGAGTGCCGCCTACCTTTATGGGCCCATTGACAAAGAAGTCTATGTCCAACCGCCAATCCTGCTGCGCCCGGAATGGAAAGGATTTGTTATGAAGCTAAAAACGTCAATGTACGGAACCCGGCAGGCGGCAAGGTGTTGGTGGAAACATTTCAAAGCGGTTGTGGGGCAAGTCGGCCTGGAGGCGAGTGAGATCAAAGATTTGCTATACATCTGCAAGGACAAGGACAATTTTGTAGTGGTGTGGATGCACGTGGATGATGGGGTTGTGATGGCTTCCTCGGAGTGGATGATGCTACGCTTTTGGGAAGGGGTCAAACGGGAGCTGAAAATCAAGTGGTCGGGGGCGCTAAACAAGATTGTCGGCATTAGGATAACTCAGAAGGACAAAGAGATGACCCTGGACCAGAAGCTGTTTGCGGAGGAGATCGTGGAGGACTACCCAAGGCGTGTCCTCCGGAGGCAATTGCCACTTGCCGGCAGGACGGTAGAGGCAACTATGGGCAAGGCTGTGGCGGTAACAGAATACCAATCAATCCTGGGATCCTTGATGTACCTATTGTGCAGGACCAGACCGGATATAACCTATGCCATCAACCTACTTGCTAGGTTTAGCTCTTGCCCTGGCGAGGAACACTGGACAGAGCTCAATCACCCCATTGGCTGCCTGCAGGGGACCACGGACAAATTCCTCTGTTATCTACGCGGCGGACCCAAATACTTAACCATGTGGCTTGACGCTAATTTTGGAGGCAAGCATGAATGTTCCACCAGTGGCTATGTCATCCAATATAAAGGAAACACAGTCGCTTGGGGGGCCAAGCGTCAAACAGTAGTCGCTCTATCAACATGCGCCGCTGACTACGTGGCCTTATCGGAGGCGTCCCAGGTCCTGGCCCATCTACGGCTAACCTTAACTGATATATGCTTTGGGCTGCCTTTGGTTATCTACTGCAACAACAAGGCGGCTATCTTGGTTGCCACTAACAATGCCTCGCGTAAGCAAACTCCTTACCTCAGCAGGGCATTCTACTTTGTCAATGACTTTGTGCAACGCAAGAAAATGGCCATAACATGGAAAAGCTCGGCATTGCAACTGGCCGACATCATGACCAAACTTTGGGCCCAAACAAGCATGCAACTGGCGCCGCGGGGATTGGGATAGTGAGCTGACATAATTGTTGGAGGGGATGTTACAAGTGACGGTAGAACACAATTATGTCACAAGACCCAACTCACAAACTTTCACGGATTTCCCACATGTCACATAGCTTGTAGATAGTCTAGTGCCAGAACATCCGCCTGCCCGCAAATCCTTCTCTCTCCTTACCGAGATTTGGATTTGGGATTGGCCTAAAGGTTAGGCCGGAAGCTAACGCGGTGGATGGTCAGATTGCTACATTGAACAGGTTTCTGACCAAAAATTTGGTTAGAAACCCATAATTATGTATAGTTTTGGAGTTATATACAAAAATACCTTTTTTCCATGACCCCCCACTCAGCTGTGGACCCTCTGCAACTGGGAACACAGCTTTTAGGAGCCATGGCAGGCCCAGCCCTGCAAGAAGTCAAGAAACTACCTCTCACAAGCCCAAGTTGGTTGCTGTCAGGAAACAACCCTGCAAGTAGTCACCCAACTACCTTGCGCAGGCCCAAGGTGGTTGCTACTGGCCAGACTTGTAGTTAGTTGAGCAACTACCGGCTGCAAGCCCTTCAGGAAGTTGAAAAAATACCTTGCACAGGCCCCTAGCAACTGACTGGGCCATTGCAAGGCAACCAGAAGGCCTACAGGCTGCCCCCCCCCCTCTTCCCAAAAGTGGAAACAGGGATGTAGGGTACCTCACAAACACCTTACATCCCTTTTTCACACCACATGGGGCCCAAAAAGCGCCACCATGTGGTGTGGAAGAGCATGAGGCTGCCCAATTCAATAAGAAATCCTGAAAAATTGGGCCCTGCATCCTTTTGAGAGCTGTACAAAAGGTTTTCAGGGGCCCTGTAATGAGGAATGTACAAGGATTGTAGGCCCCAAAAGGGACAAAATAAGCTACTGTAGCACCCTGGGAGTGTGTATAGGTATTAGGCACATGCTCAGTTTTTGCTGAGCTCCTCTCAAAGCAATTAAAACCTCATTAGCTTCTTGTACCCCCTTGACCAAAGAGGAACTGTATGTAACCTAACTACAGGGGGTGGTTCTCCTTCCAGAGAATTTAATCAGACTAATATGGAAAAACAACCACCAGAATAAAAGTTCCCTTTTAGAAAGAGGTCCCCAGAAAATGTGTTTAAGCTCCTGGCCTCAGAAATCCATGGCTTATATTTATATATTTTAATTGAAAACTACCCACTTGATTGATACAATGAGGTCATTAACGGCATGGAAACATGTATGAAGCCCTGATTATGATGAAATAGGACTTTTAATAATTCTTTAATGGCTAGAGAAGGTCTAAATAAACACATGGATGGTTCATTGGTCTCAGAACTAGCCTGGGTCACCTCTCTTTGGCTGGTAAGAAGACTTTACCATCAGGGGACCCAAAAAATATAGATAAAGGCCCCTTCCCCCAGCCATTCCTAGCTCATTCTTTCCAGTTAGACACTCATCATTGCTTGAGATATTTTTTTATCAAGCCATTAGACCCTTGTAAGAAATAAGTGTGTGATCCTGGACCACTTTCTGATAAAATTATAGACAAAAACACTTGAATCCCTATTTTTTGGCCAAATAATCATCCAACCATTCAGCCTGCCCCAGTACCAACTTCCAGAACCCTGAATACTTTCATATTGGCCCATCAATCAATAATAAGTACTGATTAAGACCTAGTAAGTGATACTGGAAACTTAAACCCTTTTTTTAGGTTTTCTATATCCCAATCACCAAGGAATTTATACAAACTCTTCTTGAAAGGAGTCCTTGCAAACCCCACAGGCACCACAATTGCTCATATATTTTACTAAAAAGACATATACCTGTGTTCTGGAGGGCTCAACAACCCCATTAAGGGCTTGGCCTCTCCCTTTAAATTTATTTTTGTAAATATATAAATAATTTTAAACCTTGTAGCCAAAATACATCTCCAGCATATCTCCCAATTTTTACTCCAAAACTTTCATCAACTCTAGTAGCTAGAAGGAGCTAGGTCCTTGGCATCTAGTAGGCTGACATATTGTGGGCCATTTTTTGTTTTGGCGGCATAAAAAAAAGAGCAGAAGTGCTTTCATCAATGAAAGCACCCCAGATCATGATTAAGGATCTCTCACTCTTGAATGTGGGAGAAAGACATTCAGAGTAAAATTTTTCATGCAGGATTAGCCAGACCAGGACTTGCTGAAGGTTCTTGCAAATCTAAAAGCTTAATTCATTGGTCCAAATGACTTTTTTCAAATTTTTGATTTTCCAATTTTGATTTTCACAAGAAAAGGAGAGCCTCTTCTTCTTCTGATCTTCCTTTATAAATGCCTTCTTGGAATCCACTCTTGAGAAAAAACGAAGCTCATGAGTTTTTTTCAAACAGTCAAGGTTGAAAATTCCTTCAAGATCAAGTTTTTTACCTTGGGGCCATTCAAATTTTTCAAGTTTTGTGTTGTATGCAAAAGCTCACAAAGATTAAAATTAGTCATCTTCCAAGGCCTTCCAGGTCTATTTGAAAATTTGTAATTTTTTAAAATATTGAAACAATTCATAATTTGGTAAAAGGTTTTCCTTTGAATCTTTCAATGGAGGAAATATTATTCCTGGTAAAACCAGCTTTGTAGATTCCAATCATGCAGGCTTGGGTCTCTTTGGGTATTTTTGGATTTTTATTATTTTCATTCTTCATCTAAGATAAACAAATAATCAAAAAAAAGTCAGAAAACTGAAAAAAAAAATGATGGACCAACAAGAAAAACTGACTGGAGTCATTGTGCTGTCAGCTTGCTACTATGCACAGAGCAACCTGTCATAGAAACACAAAAATATCAAAATAAGAATATCTAAATTAACAAAAGAAGGAGTGATAAATCCAAAAATATTATTGAATAAATTGATTCCTCACCCAAAATTAGGTAGGGTCATTCACTGACTCCACCCTTGAAATCCAAGTCTTTACATTTTTAAAATAATTAAAAAGAAAAATACTAAAAATTACAACACCAGTATGGCACCTTTTTGCTATGTTAAAATTTCACACGTGTTTTCAGGTATAGGGTTTATACCTAAAATTCACTCAGAATTGAGGTGTTGTGTATATTTTAAGAGTTACATGCGGAAATGTGTTATGTCACAATTCCCACACGCAGCCCCACATCATTACATACACCTACTTACTTATAGTAGCAGTTTCCCGGGTACTAGAGACTGGCGCGCTGCTAATTCTTGACGCACGCAGTGGATCCCACCCCGCGTGCATCTGAACTGACTGATCCCTGTGTCTTGATCCATTGTGACTAATTTGACAACCAGGTACCGCTCAAAAGAGCTACAACCTAATTAAGATTGCCTGGCATATGTAACAAGTTGACATATGCATTAGTAATAATCTAAAAAGATCAAAACTCAATTAAAATTAATAAAAATTAAGTTTAGAAAATTTTTTAATAATAAATTGAAGATCAAGGATTACCACGTAAATCATTGACTCTGATCTTTGAAGACAACAAAACAATACAAGGAGTGTTCATAAAAATTATTAAAAATTAGCTACATGATGAGAAGAAGATGGAAAATCAGTAAATATTTACATATTTTTACTTTGAAGCAATACTAATAGTAAAAATGAAGGATGAGTGCAAAATGATCAAATTTATGCCATAATAGATTAACAGATCCTGTGGCTAAAATAGTACAGAAATCCAGAAGATCAAAGGACATGTGATTAACAGCACCAGGTGGACTTGCTAATTTTGCTCTGACTGGCTTGCCAGCCTTAGCCCATGAGCAGAACTCTCTCTGCGTGCCCTGAGAAGCTCAAAATTGCCCCAAAAAGATGTTTATACAGACCTCTTTGGATTTATTATTCCATTATCAGTTTACCAGGAATTATTATTATCAATCAGAAACTGTTTGATTGTTAGTCAAGTGCTTATGAAGAATCTAAGCAAGTTATTTATGACCAAGTCTGTAGTATTATTATTTATTTCTTAAAACCAATCAACCCTTGAAGTTTAGTCAGGCAATCCACCCATCTGCTCTGAATCCCTTCCTATTATTGCAGGATTTTCATGGTAAAGTTCTCAGAGTGAGTGTTTCCCTTCCTGTCTTTGCCATTGTGCTGTTATGCCTGGCCATTAGTGGAATAAGCCCTTTCTAAGGCACCCATCTTCATTCCAAGGTTCTTAAACTGCCTAAGGAGGCCCCTTGAAGAGAGGTTGCTTTGTCTGCAAAGAACACCAGTAGTAAAATACTGTGGCCTATCTTTTATACACATATTGAAAACCTTTTATTAAAAAACCAATTAAATGTTGCAACTGCTCTTATTATATTATTTATTTGAGCGTCTAAGCGTTTATTTTTGGAATAATAATAATAATTATTATTCCAGTATTTTTATCACTCTCTGTAGCTAAAGGACTGCAAGGTTCCTGGTATCAGAGAGCTGAAAACTGGGGGTCTGGCCTGGAAATATACTTAAATAATTAATCTTTGATTATTTATTCCTTGGAACAGTCTATTTTTTTAAAAAATAAGTCAAAATTCTTATAACACATATTTTTTATCCTTTGTTTCTCTAGTGGATCTTAAGGCCAACCAAGAATTGATCAATTATTATTTGAACCTTCTTAAAAAGAAGAAAAAGAAGAAAAACTCTGTAACTTTGTCCCTGTTATTTTAACTCCTGAGCAGCAACAAGAGAAATTGATTTATTATAAAAAGCAGGTTATAAAGGACAAAGAACTTGAGCTTGAAAGAATTATCAATTTCAATTCTTTATTAAGGCAACATAAGGAGTGGAAAATTTATCAAAGGAAGCTTTATATTTATAAAATAAATAATCCTGAAGATAAAGATAAATCCAAAATTAATAAAAGTGATTATTTTTCTAAAAAAAAAACATCATCTTACCATGTAAAAATACAAAAACAATATTAAACTTATATTTTTTTGTTTTTATCCATCTCAGTGGATTTTATTTGGTGATCTCATTGACCAAGACCTCCTAGAGGACATCCCAGACAGTGTACCCTTCGACTTACCCTTGTATTTATCCCAGGATCTGATTGGAACTCACTCAGACCCTGTTGGAATACCCCCCAAGGACAGTTGTGATCCCAGACAAGTGTTGGTACCCTTGAATTTAACTTTAAGTGAGTAAAATATATATAAAAAATTATTAAAAATATAAATACACAAAAAATATTATTTTTTATATTTTTAAGTCTTTTTTCAAAAGTTTCAACAAAAGACTTACTCATCTTTTTGGTGCTATGTACCAAAACAGGCGCAACACCCGTGCAAAAGGTAGAGCCCCATTGTATGGATCTCTTCCCAGAGGAACCCATACGCGCAAGGACTCCAGTCCCAAGCACAATGAGGGGGCTCAAACCCGTGACCATTGCTTCACACGGGACAACGACTGCAACAACTGCGGCTGCCAAATCAACCAACAGACCCTTGGAGAAGAACCCTCTGCCCAATGTGTTATCCAAGGAGGATACCGGTCCTCCTATGCCACCCCAGCTGGACTCAACAAAGGAGGAAAGAGTCAAGGTATTAGTGAAAGAACACATGAGCTATTGGGAAAAATTCAAACCGGCTCAGACACAGGAGGATCAGCTAGGTATGAGAAGAGCTATTTCTCTGGCAAAAAAATCTCAGATTTCTCTGCAAAATTTGATCCCAAAGAAAGAGGTAGAAGGCTATGTGCAGAACTGGAATCATTGGGATCAATTAGCTTCCTTGGAGGGAAAGGGCCCCAAAAAGAAGAGGTCCTCAGTCCATCAGAAGATAAGGAACCCAAAGGATTGGGACAGCATAATATCCCTAGCCCAGAAGTGGAAGAAGGTGTACCACAATGAGATGTAGAAGCTCTTAATAGCTTTTCTGTAAATGTGTCTCACAATTTTACTTTTATCAGCCAGTGTTTTGACAAAGTTTATCATCAATTAGAAAAATTGAGTCTGATTATTTTCAGAGTGATTGATACCCAGTCTCAGACTATGAGAATTGATGAGTTAGAAAAACAACAAATCAAGGATAGTATAAAATCTAGTGAGTTGGAACTGATGAGACATATTGATGATAACCAATCAATTCTTCAGGAAGATATTCTTGCAACCATGAACCAGCTTAAGGAAGAAGTTAAGAAAACTAGTCCTACTCCTTCAGCTCACCTGATTAACAAAATTGATTTACTAAACAACAAACTTGATTTGGAGTTAGATATGATTAAGAATGATCTCAGAGATCTTAAAGTCAATTCTACTAACTCCCCAGTCATTGACCTGGAAGAAACTAGAACTGCTAGGTTCACCAGTACTCCTAGTGTTCCTGCCAGAACTAGGACAACTAGGGATGAATCATTTAGGCCCAGCCCTACTCCTGAAATAGAACAGGCTTTGAAGTTACTTCCTCCCATTACTGAATGGCCTAAATTCTCCGGAGAAGGAGAATACAACCATTTCAGTTTCATTAAATTTATTGATTATACCCTTGCTTCTGATGAACTACCTGATACAATAGTTGTGGTAAGATTGCCAGACTATTTGAAGGAGTGGGCCTTGATTGTTTTATCAATAAAAGGGAAGAAGTTGGATCTCTATCCTGGAGTTCTTGGAAAGAATTGATCAAAGTACAATTCTGTACTAGGATTTGGAAAAAAAGGATGATGAAAACTTTTGAAACCTCCCAGTTAGATCCATCCAAGGACAAACCTCATAAGTGTTGCTTAGAACAGAAAAGGAGGTTAGACTGTTTTTACCCGGATGCTGATAAAGAAGAGAGTCAATGAAAGACTTCTTAACTTATGTCCTGGTCAAATCAACCACAGTGTAAGGTACAGGATGCTTATGGATTCTGATCTTTCTACCTTGATAGGTGTTTTGGACAAGACTATTGACATGAATGGTCTAGATAAGAGAGTCAACAGACTCCCCAGGGAACAAAATACTAGAAACAGGGAAGATTATACTTCTAAAACTAAGGAATCCCCTGCCACTAATCCAACTACCTTGGAGGTCAGGAAGACTCCAGAGTCAAAGGAAAAAGTATGTTGGAACTATAACCAAACAGGACATGTAAAACCTGATTGTCCTCTACCTAGGAAAAGGATTAATCCTATCAAAGGAGAAGAGTATGATAATCCTGACCCTCACCTTGATGATATTGATGGATCACTTTCTGAGTGTGATTTGATGATCACTAACCCCATCAATGTTATTGAAGGAAGTATTGAGTCTTCTATGGACATAAACCCTGTTAATGAGGATTCGAACTTACCTCAAAAATGGAATCCCAACATGAAGATTCACCACATCTCTGAGGCTAAGGCCTTGACTCTAAAACCTTCTGCCAGTAAAAGTTACACATCAGGCAAAACATGCTATGCTACTGGTTTAATCCAGGGTTCCCCTGTTAAGTTAATTCTAGACAGTGGAGCCTTTTGCTCCTTTGTTGGTTCAACTTATTTGGAGAAACAAGACCCAAACTGGAAACTGAACTTATTACCAGTACCTCAGGCTAAGTTCAGCAGTTGTAATTCTTCTCTTAATGCTGTTGGAGTATGGTCTTCTGATATCATACTCCCTCACTCTAAAGGATCACTCAAACTGAAAATTGAATTTGTAGTACTCCAAAATGTAGTATGTGATTACTTTATCCTTGGTAATGATTCTCTTTGCTTGTATGGTATAGATGTATCCCAAGGCAAGGGTAGATACTTCACCATTGGGGGAGACTGGAACAAGAAGTTTCAAATATGCCATGTTGATTCTCAAACTTCTGATTAAACTTATGAAAAACACTTAGAGAGTTTCAATCAGGAATACTTCTCTCAAGCAGCTTTGAATCCCCTTCTCAATGAAGAACAATGACAGGACATCCTACAAGTATGCTTTGAAAATCAGAATGCTTTCTGTACCAACGATCAACCCATTGGTAACATCAAAGGACATGATATGATTCTGACTCTAACCATTAAGCCTCCTTATCCACTTAAACTCAGGAGACCTGCTTACCCTTCTAGTCCAAAATATAGAGCAGCTCTGGAAACTCATATTCAAGAGTTGGTTGACTACAAGTCTTAAGGAAAGTAGGACCACATGAACAAGTAGATATCACTACCCCAGTAATTATAGATTGGCATAATGATAATTCAAGGATGGTTGGAGATTTCAGAATGCTGAAAAACTACACCCAAGCTGATTATTATCCAATTCCAAGGATTGACCATTCTCTGCATAACCTGTCAAAAGCTAAGTACATCACTACCATGGGCATGCTGAAAGATTTTCACCAAATACCTATCAGCCCTGATAGATGGAAATTCATGAGAATTATCTGTCATTTGGGAATTTATGAGTATCTAAGGATGCCTTTTGGTATAAAAAATGCTCATTCTCATTTTCAAAGGATGATGGACAAAGTTCTAGGATTGTTCATCAGAAAAGGATGTATGATGGTTTACATTGATGATGTTATCATTTCCTATGATGATTGGGATAACCAACTGGATAAAGTAAGATTAGTCCTCAAAAATATCTCTTCTTTGGGATTAAAAGAATCAATGAAAAAGTGTAACTTTGGTTATAGAGAACTGAAAGCCTTAGGACACATTGTCTCTGGACTAACCTTAGCTGCCGACCAAAACAAGATGGCAGCAGTAATGAATAGGCCAATGCCTCAGAATAAAACTGTCAGCCTACTAGATGCCAAGGACCTAGCTCCTTCTAGCTACTAGAGGTGATAGAAAATTTAGAGAAAAAATGTCAAAAAATGCCAGAGATATATTTTGGCTGAAAGGGTTAAATTTATTTATTTATATATATAAATAAATTTAAAAGGAGGGGCCAAGAACTCAATGGGGTTGTTGAGCCCTCCAGAACACAGGTATATATCTGTTAAGGACAACATAGATGCAATTTTGGTGCCTGTGGGGTTTACACAGACTCCTTTCAAGAAGGTTGTGTGTAATTTCCTTGGGGTTTGGGTTATGCAGAACCTAAAAAAAGGGATATAAGTCAGCAGGATCACTTACTAGGCCTAGATCATGACTTATTCTTGATTGATGGGCCAATATGCAGGGATTCAGGGTTCTGGAAGCTGATGCTGGGGCAGGCTGAATGGATGGATGCTGATTTTGGCCAAAAATAAGGATTCAAGAGTTTTGTCTATAATTTTATCAGAAAGTGGTCCACAATCACACACTTATTTCTTATAAGGGTTTGATGGATTGAGGAAAAAAGTATCTGAAGTAATAATGAATATATAACTGGATGAATCAGTAAGAAATGGCTGGGGGAGGAGCCTTTATGTATATCATTTTGGGTCCCCTCATGGTGCAGTATTGTTACCAACCAAAGGAGGGTGACCCAGGCTAGTACTGAGGCCAGGGAGCCATCAGTGTGTTTTTGTACACCTACCCTGGTCACTACAGCGGTACAGGAAGCCCTATGTCATCATGCTTGGGGCTTGATACACGTTTCTGTACCCTGAATGACCTCACTGTATCAGCCAAAGAAGTAGTATTCAATTAATAAAATATAGTCAAAAAGGCTAATGCTGGGGCTAAGGGAACATCAGTGTGTTTTTGTGGACCTGCTCTAGCCACTACAGAAGTATGGAGAGCCTTACTTCATGATACTTGGGGCTTGGTACACGTTTCTGTACCCTTAATGATCTCACTGTATCAGCCAAACAGGTTGTATTCAATTAATATTTTGAAATATAAGCCATGGTCTCCTGAGGCCAAGGGCTTAAAAACATGCTCAGGAGACTTTGTTCTGAGGTATGATTTCAAGTATGAGGCTCTTTATTAAATATTTGCTTAATTGAGGTTTCTTTAATTGAGTAGTGAGCCCCTGGTTGTGACTAGTTACATACAGTCTACATTGTACAGGGTACAGGGGAGATTGTATGGGTTCCTGGTATATTGTGAGCAACTTAGCACAAAGATAATATCCTGTTTATCTTCATTGCACACCCTCAGGGGGCTACAGTAACTAATATTAGTCTAATTAAATCTACTTAATTGGGTATGAAGCCAGTGGTTGTGACTAGTTACGTACAGTCTTCCTTGTATAGGGTACAGAGGAGGTTGTATAGGTGTCAGGTGTCTTGTGGGCTGGTCAGCACAAAGCTAGGCCTCTGTATATCCTCAGTGTAACCTCTCAGGATGCTACTGTACCTTTTTTGTACTCTTTAGGGCCCAAACCTTCTGTACAGGTCTCATTACAGGGGACCCTGACAACCTTTGATACAGCTCTCAAAAGGATGCAGGGCCCAATTTTTCAAAAATTTCTGTTTGTTTGGGAAGTCTCATGCTGTTTACTACTTTATTTTGGTGCTCTTTGGGCCCCATGTGGTGTGGAACAAGGCTGTGAGGTTTATGTGAGGTACAGTACACAGGGGTGTCATGGTTCTACCTGAAGGAGCAGGAACTGGGGGGTGGTGCCAGTGGGTGACCCTACCTAATTTGGCACCAGGAATCCATTTCTGCAATAATACTCCTACTTTTCTTACTCATTAAGGGTTTTTATCTCATTTTTGTTTTTAAGTTATTATTTCCGTATTTTTGTATTCATTATTATTATTCATTCTTTTTCATTTCTGGGGTCTTTAGTCAGTTGGTTCTGAATAGTAGCCAGCTGACAAAAAGTGAACTCCTATCTTTTATTAGCTTCTGCAGCTATTATAGGAAGTAATTACCAAAGTTTGCTCTTCTAACCAAGTGTTTGTATGAAATCTGCAACAACACCACCTTGTTTGAAATGACTCATGAAAGAGTTAAGAATTATGAGGAACTCAAGATGGCCATGGCTTCAGCTCCAGTACTGATTCAGGAAGAGTATTCTAAACCCTTCAAGCTCTACATAGATGCTAGTATGGATGGGATAGAGGATGACAAACCGGTGGAAAAACCTATACTCTTCATATCCAGACAAGTTAAGGATAGTGAGAAAAGGAATTGTTCAAGCCAAATGGAATGCCTTGCTTTAGTATGGGCTCTGGAGAAACTTCATTACTACCTGGAAGGCATCAAGTCACAGTGATTACTGACTACAATGCTTTCAGGAATTTGATGAACATGAAGACCCCTAGTAGGAACATGTTAAGATGGCAGATAGCCATACAACAGTACAGAGGTCAGATGACCATAGTTCACCAAGCTGATGCTAAACACCAGGATGCTGATAGTTTGAGCAGGAATGCTTTACCCAATGAACCAAGTAACCTTGCTTATTATCCAGTGGATAATGATATCTTCCCTATCCTTAATATTAACATGTGGAATGTTGAAGCTCCTATGATGGGAATGCACATTTGTGAATTGGATGAATCCTTGTTCAACTCAATCAAAGAATCTTACAATTCTGGCATGAAAACTCTGATCACCATTATGGAAAGTACTTTTCCACCATCTGAATTGATCAATAGCCTACCGGAACCCCTCTTGAAACCATAAAAGCCAGAAGGTTCACCATATGGGATGGTCTAGTATAATAAAGGAATCAACATTAAAGTGTTATAGTCTTAACTAAGGATGACCATATCAAACATGTCCTGGTTGAATGCCATGATAACTGCTCATCTGGTCATTTATCTGCTGATAGAAGCTTAGATAAGGTTAAAAAAACTGCTTGGTGGATCAATCCACTGTCCAGTATGTTACTAGTTGTGAAACTTGTCAGAAGTACAACAGGACCACTGGGGAAAGGTTTGGTCTACTGAAAAAGATTGCTGAACCCAAGAAAAGATGGGAGATCATCAACATGGAATTTTTAGCTGGACTACCACCGGGAGGAGCCTCTTCCTACAACTCAGTCCTGGTCATTGTGGATAGGCTCTCCAAGAAAGCAAAGCTTCTATGTAGCTAATCACAAGGAAGACACTGCTATGGAAGTTGCCCTATTATTTTGGAACAGAATCATTGCTGATGTTGGAGTTCCCAAGATCATTATCAGTGACAGAGATCCTAAATTCACCTCTGAGTTCTGGAGAATTCTTCATGACATGCTGGGAACCACCTTAGCTTTCCCTACAGCTTATCACCCTCAGACGGATGGCTTAGCTGAAAGAATGATTCAGACCCTGGAAGACATGCTCAGGAGATTCTGTGGCTTTGGTCTAGAATACAAGAATTCTGATGGTTATTGCCACAATTGGGTTAGCCTTTTACCTGCACTAGAGATGGCCTACAACAGTAGCAAGCACTCTACCACTAAGGAAGCACCCTAAATACTGGAAAGAGGATGGATTCCTAAATTACCCAAGGATAGCCTTAAATCACCAGCTAACAAATATTCACCCTACAGCACTTGATTTCAAAAAAATGATAGATGTAGCAAATAAAAATGCTGTTAAGTGTGTCCAGGACGCTTTGGAGTATAAACAACAAAGGTGGGATAAAAACCATTAGGAGCCTGATTTCAAGATTGGTGATCAAGTCTTGATCTCTACCACCAACTTCACCAACTTAGCTGGAAATAGAAAGCTTAGAACAGCTTTTGTTGGACCTTTCACCATTAATAAACTTCATGGTAAGAATGCTGTGGAAGTAATGCTTAGTGATGAGCTTTCTAGAAAACAACCAGTCTTCCCAGTAAGTCTCATCAAACACTACAACCCAAGGAATGGAGAATATACTCCTTTGCCTGAAATACCTGTTGCAGAAGAACCTGAAAAAGACAGAGGAAAAATTAGCAAGATCCTTAAATATAAAAAAAAAGGATCAATGGAAAAGTTGTCAGACTCTACCTAGTTAGATACAAGGGAGAATCAGCTGATAAGGATGAATGTTTACCTGAACACAATATCCCTGATGGACCCATACACCTAAGGAACTACAGAGCCAGCAGAAGGCATTGACCCAGATTTTTTTTCAGATATAGACATATCTTGGAGTGGGGGAATGCCAGCTTGCTACTATGCACAGAGCAACCTTTCATAGCAACACAAAACTATAAGAAATAAGAATATCTAAATTAACAAAAGAAGGAGTGAGAAATACATAAATATTATTACAGGAATGGATTCCTCACCCAAAATTAGGTAGGGTCACTTACTGACCCCACCCTTGAATTCCAAGTCCTTACATTTTTAAAATAATTCAAAAGAAAAGTACTAAAAATTACAACACCATTATGGCACCTTTTTGCCATTTTAACATTTCACACGTGTTTTCATGTATAGGTTTTACACCTAAAATTCACTCAGAATTGAGGTGTTGTGTATATTTTAGGAGTTACATGCGGAAATGTGTTATGTCACAATTCCCTTGCGCAGCCCTGCATCATTAAATACCCCTACATACTCATAGTAGCACTTTCCAGCGTACTAGAGACCCGCGCACAGCTAATTCTTCCACGCACGCAGCAGATCCCACCCCGCACCCATCTAAGCTGACTGATCCCTGCATCTGGATCCATTGTGACTAATCTGACAACCAGGTACCGCTAAAAAGAGCTACAACCTAATTAGGGTTGCCTGGCATATGTAACAAGTTGACATATGCATTAGGAATAATCTCCAAATATAAAAACTTAATTAAAATTAATAAAGATTAAGTTTTGAACATTTTTTAATAATAAATTAAAGATCAAGGATTACAATGTAAATCATTGACTCTGATCTTTGAAGACCACAAAACACTACAAGGAGTGTTCATAAAAATTATTAAAAATTATGTACGTGATAAGCAGATGATGAAAGATTAGTAAACATTGAAATCTTTTCCCTTTAAAGCAATACTAATAGTACAAATGAAGGATGAGTGCAGAATGATCAAATTTGTGCCATAATAGATTAACAGATCCTTTGGCTAAAATAGTACAGAAATCCAGAAGATATAAGGAAAGCTGATTAACAGAACCAAGTGGACGTGCTAATTTTGCTCTGAATGGCTTTTCAGCCTCAGCCCATGAGCAGAACTCTCTCTACGCGCCCTGAGAAGCTCAAAATCACCCCAAAAAGGTATTCATACAGACCTCTTTGGATTTATTATTCCATCATCAGTTTACCAGGAATTATTATTATCAATCAGAAACTGTGTCATTTTTAGTCAAGTGCTTACAAAGAATCTAAGAAAGTGATTTATGACCAAGTCTGTAGTATTATCATTTATTTCTTAAAACCAATCAACCCTTGAAGTATAGTCAGGCAATCCACCCCATCTGCTCTGAAAACCTTCCTATTATTGCAGGATTTTTGTGGTAAAGTTCTCAGAGTGATTGTTTCCCTTGCTGTCTTGGCCATTGTGCTGTTATGCCTGGCCATTAGTGGAATCAGCCCTTTCTAAGGCACCCATCTTCATTCCAAGGTTCTTAAACTGCCTAAGGAGGCCCCTTGAAGAGAGGTTTCTTTGTCTGTCAAGACCCCCAGTAGTATAATATTGTGGCCCCTCTTTTATATACATATTGAAAAACTTTTATAACCAAACCAATTAAACCTTGAAACTTCCCTTATTATATTGTTTATTTGAGCCTCTAAGCGGTTATTTTTGGAATAATAATTATTATTATTATTCCAGTATTTTTATCACTCTCTGTAGCTGAAGGACTGCAAGGTTCCTGGTATCAGAGAGCTGACATGTGCCATTAATTGAGGAAGGTAAAAATGGAAATTTGTTGAAGGGATGGTGGCAGATTCATCAATTTGGTCAAGAGGAAGATTTTGAAAGATCTTTGACAACCAAATTCATGCAATGATCCCTGGTCAATATGGACAGGGTGGGTGTGGGGGCTTTAGAAACCAGTCCCATATTTTTTTTCACCCACTGTAAGTACTGTTAGAGCAGCATCAGTTGAAACCAGGGGTTTTCAGGTCACAATCATCATCTGGGCAACACAAACAGACTTTGGGGAGAGTATGATGATTTTTATCCAAGGAACTGGTGTATTGCCCACAAATTTGGTGACAGATTGGAATTTATTTATTTTGATTGGGAAAGAAATGTGGGTTGATTGGAAAAATGTGAAAAATGAGAATGATTTTTAAATTTTCAATTAAATTAGGATTAATTTAAAAAACATATGCAAATTCATTAATGCAGTAGTGACTCAAACAAAATAAACATTGCAAATGCATCAGTTTCTGGGACCTTTAAAACCTTTTTTTAAAACAGTTTATAAGTTTTAAATGAATTTTGGTTGTCAGTTTCATTTACCATCAATAACCTATTTAAGTTTCTTTTCCTTCTGTTTGAAAATACTGAATATAAATGACCATGGATGAACACTTATTCTTGCAGAAAAAGACCAAAATATGAAATTTTCTGACCCTGATATTTGTTGATTGTTGATGAGAGGGCCAAATTTACTGGAAACTGTTCTCACATCATTTTGGAAGAAAGGCCATTTTTATTGGGGTTAGTAAACAATGGGATGAAGGGAATGAAAACCATCCTTCCTATTGAATTACCATTTTCAATCTTGGAAAATATAAAATTGATTACCAATCTGACAACAAGTAAGCAAGTTCCATTTAAAAGCCCAATATTATGGACCATGTTCCTCAAGATAATTTCCATGGATTTGACCTCTAATGCCACACCTGGCCATGGTTGAACCTGCAAAAATAAGACAAAAAAATATTTAAATCAGTTAATGGCTTATTACAACAGTAAAAATGTTAAAAGGAAGCACAAATCAAATAATACTAGAGTTTTATGAGTAAGAGGCCAAAACTTGATCTCTATGAAGAGATAAGGGACCTGGCTTTAATTTAATAAAGCCTAAAGGAGCTTTGTTTATAACAATAGGGCGTATCAGAGTTAAGAAAACCCACCTTTTTTTAATGGCAGGTTTCAAACCAAATCTGCAATTTCAAACATGCCATTAAAAATGAAAAAAAACCCTTATTTCACCTCAGAGGTGTCAGAATTACCTGGAAATAAGTGGTTTTTTTCAAGTAAATTATATAAAGGCTTCCACCACCTGTCCATTTCATAAACCCCTGGTTTTCCACCTCCAACCTTCAAAAAGTTTGACCTCTGACCTCCTTGGAACAAGATTTGATTCATTGCTCTTTATCTCTTCATCACTATCCTTATCACTTCATCACTCTCATCCCTTTATCACTTTCATCACATCCTGCTAACTCTCATTGCATCACTCTCCTCATCACTCTCTCACCCTCATTGCCTTATTGCTTTCATCACCCTCTAACTATCATCACTTTATCCCTCTTGTCACTTCATCACTCTCATCTCTTCCTATCCTCTTTGCTTCATCACTCTCATAATGGCCCCTCAGCATCCTCTCCCCCCAAGTCCACTAAAAAATCCAACGGACCATAGAAAACATCCCCCAGGAACTCAAAATCCAACAATCCTCCCCCATCAGCTTCCAAAGGCTCAAGTCAGCTCAAGAGAGCTGATCACATCATCCTGGTAAGCTGGCTCAAAATTCCGTTGAACTACAATTCTTGCTTTGGATCTAACAATATTGAAACATGCATTGGCCAACCTCCATCCTCTAAGGTAAATGGTTATCTCCTAATGACCAATGAACTCAAGAATGAAACAAAAGGTAGGCTGGATCTGTCATCCAAAAAGATCAGGGAGCAATTCAAGAATTATCAAGTCAAGTACAAAAAGGTCCACTCCATGTCAATCTCCATTGGATTTGGTATCACTGACTCCAACAAAGCCAAGGGAATCAACACAGTGGTTGATAAGTTGGACTAAATTTGTCCTTTTTATATTAAAATGGATGAAATATTTGGATAAAGGCCAAAATCACCCCTCTAGCTGCTTTTGAAGCCCAACAAACTGATTCAGTTGATGCTGGGGACTTGGCTGGGGATGCTCAGCCTAGCAATGAGGACCTTGATGAAAACCTTTCCTTTGAGTGGCCCCCATGCAATTTCAAGGAGGATTTTCAGCTGGCTACTATTCAGAACAAACTGACTAACGCCCCCCCAAAAAAATTGAATGAATAATAATAATAAATACAAAAATACAGAAATAATCAATTAAAATAACAATCAAGAAATAAAACTGTAAAATGTAATAAATTTAAAAATATTATTAAAGAAATGGATTTTTGGTGCCAATTTAGGTAGGGTCACCCACTGGCACCACCCCCAAAAATTTACTCCTTCAGGTAGAACCATGGTTCACCTGTGTACCCTCCCATCACATGCGCAGGTATGGGTTTCTGACCAAAAATTTGGTCAGAAACCCATAATTATGTCTAGTTTAGGAGCTATGGGCAAAAACAGGTTTTGTCCATAGCCCTGGGCACATCCACATACCTTCCACAACTGCGCAAAGGAGCTATGGCATGCGCTTGCCCCACAAGCAGTCAAGCGACTACCTTGCGCAAGCCTGAAGTAGTTTCTAGTCAGCAACTACCGGGCATGGCAGTTGATACTGACTCCTGCAGGCAGTCAAGCAACTACTGCGCAAGGCAGTTGCTACCAACTCCCGCATGTAGTCAAGCAACTACTGCGCACGGCAGTTGCTACCTGTTGCCAGCCCCATAAGTAGTTGACTGAATACCTTGCGCAGGCCCCTAGCAACTGGCTGGGTCATTGCGCAAGGCAACCAGCCGTCTCACTGGACAGCCTTCCCTATCCCAACAAGGAAACAGGCTGTAGGGTACCACCTATACAACCTACATCCATGTTCCACACCAAATGGGACCCAAAGAGCGCCACCATGTGGTGTGGAATAATATGAAAACATATAAGCCATCAAAAAATCCAGAAAAATGAGCCCTGCACCCTTTTTAAAACTATATTAAAGGTTGTCAGGGCCCCTGTAAAAGGGCCTGTATGGTAGGTTTGGAACCAAAAGGGTACATGTTAGTTACTTTAACACCCTGAGAGGGTGTACTAAGGATAAAAATAGGCCTAGCTCTGTGATAGATGGCTCAAAAGGTACAAAAAACCCATACAACACCCCCCATGTTTCCCTGGTAACTAAAAATGTACATAAATAATCATTAATAGGAGTGTAATGTCCAATTAAGTGACTTTAAAACACCCCAATATGGAAAAAAGAGCCTCATACTCAAAAAAGTCTTGCAGAATGGGGTCCCCAGAGCATGTGTTCAAACCCCTGGCTTCAGGAAGCCATGACTTATATTTAAAAATAAGGCTCTTCCCCCAGCCATTCCAAACTCATTAATCCAGTAATATAGTCATTATTGCTTCAGATATTTTCTTCCTCAAGCTATGAAGCCCTTATAAGAAATAAATGTGTGATCCTGGACCACTTTCTAGTTAAATTATAGACAAAAATCTTGAATCCTTACTTTTTAGCCAAAATAAACATCCAACCATTCAGCCTGCCTCAGAACCAGCTTCCAGAACCCTGAATCCCTGCATATTGATCCATCCATCAAGCATAAGTCCGGATCTAGACCTAGTAAGGGATCCAGCTGACTTATACTCTTTTTGTAGGTTCTGCATAACACAAACCCCAAGGAAATTATACAAAACCTTCTTGAAAGGAGTCCTTGTAAACCCCACAGGCACTGCAATTGAACCTATATTGTCATTAAAATACATATAAATTTGTTTTGCAGGGCTCAAAAATCCAATTAAGGTCTTGGCCCCTCCTTTTAAGTTTATTTTATAAATATATAAATAAATTTAACCCTTTTAGCCAAAAAATATCTCTGGCATTTTCTTAACATATTTACTCTAAAATTTCCATCACCTCTAGTAGCTAGAAGGAGCTAAGTACTTGGAATCTAGTAGGCTAAAAATTGGGGTCCTGGCAGGAAAATAATTGATATAATTCCTGATCCTGTGCAATTTTTAATAATTTTTCAAAAATTAACCAAAAATGCCAAAAAAATCATTATAAATTGCCAAACTTTACAAACACCTAAAAAATACTGAAAAAAATCTTAAAAATCATTTTCTGATATTTTTCCGGACTCCTTACTATGCAGTGGACTTAAAGACCAACACTGAACTTATTTAACTCCTAAAACTCTGAAAAGAAGAGTATATCAAAAATTACAAACCAACTGATTGGGAACTTCTATCTCCTTTAGAACAGAAGAAATTGATTTCTCTCCATGCAAAACTCAGAGAGGAACAGAAATTTAAAGAAAGATTTTTTGTCAAACTCATCTTGAAGTCTCATAGAGATTGGGATAAGACTCAACCCCCTGCTCACATCAGATTCAAGTTATTAAAAAGTGAGATTTTTTCCAAAAATTTCTTCAAACATTTTTTTTATTATAAACTAACTTATAAATTTTATATCTGGTACTTTCTAGTTTCTGGACAGCACAATGCCCCATTAACCATAACTGCTGCCACTGCTGAAGTAGCAGCCCCACCAGTTACCACTCCAGTGATAGTACCCAGCTACCCTGTCATAGCAGCTCCCATCCAACCTGGGTCCCCAACCAGGGAAGAATCTGTGGCCACTCCTAACTCAGAGAGAAAGCCATATTCTCTAACTTCTTTTAAGAATTTATATAAGCTACTGATTGCTTTTAATAAAAATGTCTAGACTTAGAGGACCAGATGGAGGCTTCACCTATCTCACCCGCTGCAGAGCCAAGTGGAATAACCCATCCATTTACTCTACAAAGAATGAAAGACTTGGGTATCCAGCCACTCCAGAGGATCCAATCCCCAGCACCTCTTCTCAGCTCCTCCTCCCAGCTCCTCCTCCCAAGCTAACTCTCAAGGACAGCAAGAGGAGTCCCGGAAAATGCTAATCAAGGAACACATTTCCTTGTGGCAAAAGGCAATGCAAGCGGAGAAAGAGGACAATGTAAAGATCCAGGTCTTCTATTGCAGGCAAGACCAGATTTCCCAAAAATCTTTGAAAAAGTTCATAACCAAGCAGAAGCTAGAGGAGAATGTGAAGGGGTGGAATCCTTGGGACCACCTCAAGAAAATCCAGCCTCCTCCCAACAAAAAGGGAAAGGTAAGATCCTCTTGCCAGAAGAGACCAAGGGATGATTTCAACAATCCAAAGAAATGGGAAGAAGTGAGATCTCTAGCTCAAGCATTAAAGGGGGCCTACAAGAGCTATTTGTAGATAGTTCTTTTTCCAATAGTCTTATAAATAACTTTGGGGCTTTAGATAATAATATCTGTTTGTGCCTCCAAAAGATCCACCAACTGGAGGAAAAATTCAGTGGCCCTGAGTACCTCCTTGAGTTAAACTTGGTAGCAACTACTTCCCTTATAGAAAATGGAGTGTCCTCTGATCTCCAAGAGATAAATACTATTATAATGGAAGAAAGAAACAAGAACAGGATTAATGATGAGAAGTCCTTTTCAGCCTTGAGAGAAGATGTGATTTGACATCAACCTTCAGCTAATAATGACTCCCTTGAAGAAACACTAAGAGAGAATAGGAACCAGTTGGAGAACTCTATCAATGAGCTCAAAACTAAAATGGATATGCAGCTAAATATTATTAAGAATGATATCAGAGATGTAAAATTATCCTAGATTTCACAATCTGAAGCTGTTAACCATTCTGAGCATCACACGCATCCTCCTAGGTTGCCCAATCCTATGTTCAATCTTGCCTCCTTGCACAGGAACTATTCTCCTGACATGGAACAAGCTATTAATCTTCTGCCTCATATCAAAGATTGGCCTAAGTTTTCCGGAGAAGAAGAATATGATCATATAAGTTTGATGAAATAAATAAATCATGATATTATTTATTCAGGCTTACCAGAGACCATAGCACTAGTAAGATTACCCAGACTCTTTGAAGGGGTTGCATTGGATTGGTTTATCTCCAAAAGAGAACAAGTAGTAGATGTCCCATGGGACAAATGGAAAGAACTCATCAGAGAACAATTTGGTACTTGAGTTTGGAAGAAAAAAATGCTCAAAGCCTTTGAGAAAGATTTCTTTGATCCGGTTAGAGATCATCCTCACCAATAGTGCTTGAACCAGAAGAAGAGGATTGACTGTGTCTACCCACAGGCTTCTGTAGAGGATATTAATGAGAGATTTCTAGGACAATGCAAAGGAAACCTAGAACACAATTTCTGGTGCAGAATACCCATTGATGCTGAACTCCTCACTCTCATAGGATTCATGGCAGAAATAATTGACATGATGGAACTAAATAAAAAGCCCAGAGACAGACCCAGAGAGATCCAGACCCAACTCAGAGAGACAAAAGAGGTTGGTAAAGAATTGTGTGAGCCTATCCCCAAGGGAATGCTGTTGTCAAAGCCAACCCCTCTCTTGAATGTTGGAACTTTGGAAAGAAGGGGCACAGACAACCTGACTGTCCTCATCCTAGGAGAAAGATAAATAATATCAACACTGAATCCAATAGTGAAGAGGAAGGCAATGGATTAGACCCAGTCATCCAACAACATGAGGAAGAACCAGACTCATGTCCAGTCAATTTCATCTCAGGAGATTTAGGTTCTAGCATGGAGATGAATCATGTCAAAGGAGAGTCCCAACTAACTCAGAAGTGGGACAAATACATGAAATTAGATCACATCTCTGATGCAAAAACCTTGACGGTGAAACCAGTCACTGGCAGGAGCTATACTTTGGGTAAAAACTGCTTTTCCACAGGTCTGTTTGCAAGGAAACTAGTTAGAATTTTGCTTGAAAGTGAAGCCTTCTGCTCATGCACTAGTATTAATTTACTTGATTTTCACTACCCCAAGTGGAAGGAACACTTACTCCCTGTGCCCAAAGTCAGGTTCAGCAGTTGCAACTCAGTTATGGACACCTTAGGGGTTGTAACTATGCCTCTTGTTTTCCCTTACAGTACAGGATCCATAAGGCTTCAACTTGAATTTTTAGTCTTGAAAAATAGCCTATGTGACTACTTGATACTAGGTAATGATGCCTTCTGCTTGTATGGGATAGATTTTATCTAGAGAAAGGACAGATACTTCACCATTGGAGGAGAATGGAAGGAGAAATTCCAGATCTGTCACATATCAACCTCCATGGAGAAAAAAACTCTAGAGTCCTTCACAAATGAATATTTTTTGCAAGCCTCTCTTAATGATAAACTTATGTCTGATCAACAAGACCACCTAGTCTACTTATGTTTTGAAAAAATGGGTTTCTTTTGCACCAAAGATCATCCCATAGGTAATATCAAGGGACATAACTTAGTATTAACTCTGACTATAGAGCCTCCTTTCCCACCCATCTTGAAGAGCCCTGCTTACCCAGCAATCCCTAAATTCCAAGCGGCACTGGAGGAACACATAGCTGAGCTTATGGAGTTGGGATTCCTTAGGAAAGTAGGGCATAATGAGCAAGTAGAAATCACCACTCCTATCATCATAGCCTGGCATAACAACAAGTCCAGGATGGTTGGAGATTTCCAGATTTTCAACAACTATACTTAAGCAGATTACTATCCCATCTCTAGGATAGACCACTCTATCCATAATATTTCCCAGGCAAAGTACATAACCACAATGGATATGTTGAAAGTCTTTCATCAGATACCTGTTAATCCAACAGCACAAAATATATGAGGATTATCTGTCACTTAGGCATCTATGAGTACCTAAGAATGCCATTTGGGATAAAGAATGCTCCATCTCATTTTAAGAGGATGATGGACACATTCTTTGGAACTTTCATCCGGCAAGGCTGGATGATGGTTTACCTTGATGACATTATCATTTACTTGGATGATTGGGAAACTCACCTAGAGAAGAAAGGTCTTTTACTGAAAACTGTAGCAGATGTTGGACTAAGGATATCTATGAAGAAATACAAATTTGTTTATGCTGAACTAAAAGCCTTGGAACATGTAGTCTCAGGACTATCTTTAAAATTAGATAAAAACAAGGTTACTGTTGTAATCAATAGGCCAATGACTCAAAATAAGACTGAATTACTCTCATTTGTCTGTTTCTGTAGTTATTATTGGCAGTTTGTACCTAGCTTTGCTACCATAGCTAAAAACTTGTATGAGATATCTAACAAGACTTCTATAATTGAAATGACTCATGAGAGAGTACAGAGCTATGAAACTTTGAAGAAAGCCATGACCACTGCCCCTGTCCTAACTCAAACTGACTACTCTAAGCATTTCCAATTATATATTGATGCCTGTCTTGATGGAGTAGGAGCTGCTCTTCACCAATCCAAAGTAGAGAATGATGTCCCTGTGGAAAAACCTATCCTATTAATATCTAGACAGATTAAAGATACAGATAAGCAAGCCAGATGGAATTCCTAGCATTGGTCTGGTCCTTAGAGAAACCTCACTATTACCTGGAAGAAAGTACCTTTGAAGTAATAACCAACTTCACGTCAATAAGTACGCTCATGAACATGAAAACCCTTAACTGCCACATTTTTAGATGGCAAATAGCTATCAAGCAGTATAGAGGACAGATGACAATCAAGCACAAACCTGGAGACAAACACCAGAATGCAGATGGACTAAGTAGATGGGCTCTCCCTAATTACCCTAGTAACCCTGCATATGACCCAGATGAGTATGACATCTTCCCAATCTTAGGGATCCATGTTTGTGATCTAGACCTAGCTTTCTTTGATTCTGTCCAAGAGAGCTATGACCCGGAGCATCTCAATTTACTAAAGATCATGAAAACAAAAAATACCTCTAATGAGTTAATAAAGAGTCTACAAAAGAAACTCTCCATTCATTATAAAGAACGGAGATTCTCAAGCTCATATGTTCTAATATACTTCCATCATAAACACTCTAGTGTGATAGTCCTCAACTCAGAAACCCACATTGAAAATAAACTGCACAAATGCCATGATAACTGCACCTCAGGTCACTTCTCATTAGATAGGACTATTCACAAGGTCAAGCAGACAGCCTGGTTGATTGACTGGAGAGAGCAAAACACTGACTAAGTAAAGTCCTGTGACAAATGTCAGAGAACTAACAGACAAAAAGGAAAGAAATTTGGTTGTCTCCAAAAGATCTCAGAACCCACCAATAGATGGGAAATAATAAAAATGGACTTTGTCACTGGTTTATTGCCAGGGATACCATACTCCTATAAATCTGTGGTAGTGATTGTAGACAGATTCTCCAAGAGAGAAAATTTTATATCTAATTACAAAGATGACACAGATATGGAAGTGGCTCTGCTGTTCTGGAACAGAGTCATGGCTGACATAGGTATCCTTAAAATTATAATCATCAACAGAGACCCAAAGTTCACTTCTGAATTCAGGAGGAACCTTCATGATATGTTGGGAGAAAAATAAGCTTTATCCACAGCTTATCATCCCCAAACTGATGGACTAGCTGAGTTCATGATCCAAACTTTGTAAGAAATGCTATGAAGGTTTTTATCTTTTGGTTTGGAGTTTAAAAACCACAATGGGTACACTAATGACTGAGTAAGCCTCCTTCCAGCCCTAGAAATAGCTTACAACAGCAGTATGAACTCAAATACTCAAGAAGTTCCTTATATTCTAGAGAGAGGATGGGTACCTAGGATGCCCAAAGAGAGTGTCAACCAAAACCTTTCACTTTCCACCCAACAGCCCTGGAATTCAAGAAAATGTTGGAAAAAGCTAATCATAATGCCCAAGAATGTGTTCAGAGAGCTGTTGGGTATAATAAAAGTGGGTGGGATAAAAGCCACAAGGGACCAGAATTTAAAGTAGGGGAAAAGGTCTTACTGTCCACGGTGAACTTCAAAAATCTATGAGGCAATAAGAAACTGAAACCAGCCTTTGTAGGCCCTTTCTGCATAAAAATGATCCATGGAAAGAATGCGGTTGAAGTTATCCTCAGTGAGGAATTTTCCATGAAACACCCAGTTTTTCCAGTTATTCTGATTAATCAATATAAACCTAAGGAAGCTTTTCAGCTTGCTACTATGTACAGAGCAACCTGTCATAGCAACAAAAAACTATAAAAAAAATTGAACAAGAATATCAAAATTAAAAAAAGAAGGAGTGAAAAATCCATAAATATTATTAAATAAATGGATTCCTCACCAAAGATTAGGGGGGGTCACTCACTGACCCCACCCTTGAAATCCAAGTCCTTACATTTTTGAAATAATTAAAAAGAAAAGTACTAAAAATTACAACACCAGTAAGGCACCTTTTGGCCATTCTAATATTACACATGTGTTGTCACGTATAGGGTTTACAACTAAAATTCATTCAGAATTGAGGTTTTGGGTATATTTTAGGAGTTACACGGGGAAATGTGTTATGTCACAATTCCCGCGTGCATCCCCACATCCTTACATATCCCTAGGTACTTGTATTAGTAAATTCCCACATACTATAGACCCAGGTGCAGCTAATTCTTCCACGCACTCAGCGGATCCTACCCCGCGCGCATCTGTACTGACTGATCCCTGCATCTGGATTGGTCATGACTAATCTGACAACCAGGTACCGCTCAGAAGAGCTACAACCTAGTTAGGCTTGCCTGGCATATGTAACAAGTTGACATATGCATTAGTAATAGTCTGAAACGATCAAGACCTAAATAAAATTAATAAAAATTAAGTTTGAAACATTTTTTAATAATAAATCAAAGATCAAGGATTACCACATAAATCATTGACTCTGATCTTTAAAGACCACAAAAAACTACAAGGAGTGTTCATAAAAATTATTAAAAATTTTATACATGATCAGAAGACAATGAAAAATCAGTAAACATCCAAATTTCTTCACTTCAATGCAATACTAATAGTAAAAATCAAGGATGGTTGAAGAATAATCAAATTTACACCATAATAGATTAACAGATCCTGTGGCTAAAATAGTACAGAAATCCAGTAGATCTAAAGTCAGCTGATTGACAGCACCAATTGGACATCTTAATCATTCTCTTACTGGCTTTTTAGCCTCAGCCCATGAGCAGAACCCTCTCCACGTGCCCTGAGAAGCTCAAAATCACCCCAAAAAGGTATTTATACAGACCTCTTTGGATCCATTATTCAGAAGATTATCAGTTTACAAGGAATTATATTATAAATAAGACTCCTTGTCATTGTTAGTCAAGTGCTTATGAAGATTCTAAGCAAGTGATTTATGACTTATTCTGTAGTTTCATTATTTCTCAAACCAATAAACCAATTGAAGTTAAATCAGGCAATCCTCCCCAACTTCTCTGAAACCCTTCTTATTATTGCATGATTTTTGTGGTAAAGTGCTCAGAGTGAGTGTTTCCCTTCCTGTCTTGGCCCTTGTTCTGTTTAGCCCAGCCATATTAGTGGATAAGCCATTTCTAAGGCACCCATCTCAAATCCAAGGTTCTTAAACTGCCTAAGGAGGCCCCTTGAAGAGAGGTTGCTTTGTCTGTAAAGAACCCCAACAGTATAATACTGTGGCCCCTCTTTTATATATATATATTGAAAACCTTTTATTACCAAAACCAATTAAACCTTGCAACTGCTTTGATTATATTATTCATTTGAAGCTCTAAGCGTTTATTTTTGGAATAATAATAATTATTATTATTTTAGTATTTTTATCACTCTCTCTAGCTAAAGTACTGCACAGTTCCTTGTATCAGAGAGCTTAAAAATATGGAGACCCACCTGCCCAAAATATTCCCTTAGAAATCCCACAGGAAGGGAGAAAGAGCAAATCAAGCAAAATCTTAAAGAAAAAAAAGGAAAGAGTCAATGGAAAGGATTTCAGGCTTTACCTTGTCAGATACAGAGGAGAATCAACATAAAAAGATGAGTGGCTACTAGAAAGTAGCATAACAGATGGCCCCATCCTCCTGAGGAATTTCAGAGCTGCAAAAAGGAAAGATTAAAATCTCCACCCAAGAACCTTTTTTTTACCCGTTGCCCCTCCCAAAATTTCTTTTGGGTACAAAAATTTTGAAAGGGGGGGATTTCAGCTGGCTACTATTCAGAACCAACTGACTAAGGCCCCCAAAACTAAAACTGAATGAATAACAATAATAAATACAAAAATATGGAAATAATCAATTAAAATAAAAATCAAGAAATAAAACATTAAACTGTAATAAATCCAAAAATATTATTAAAGATATGAATTTTTGGTGCAAATTTAGGTAGGGTCACCCACTGGAACCACCCCCAAAAATTTACTCCTTCAGGTAGAACCATGGTTCACCTGTGTACCCTCCCATCACATCTGCAGGTATGGGTTTCTGGCCAAACATTTGGTCAGAAACCCATAATTATGTCTAGTTTAGGAGCTATGGAAAAAAAAAGGTTTTTTCCATAGCCCTGCGCGCAGCTGCATACCTTGCAAAACGCCTGAAGGAGCTATGGCATGCACCCGCCCCACAAGCAGTCAAGCAACTACCTCACGCAAGCCTGAAGTAGTTTCTAGTCAGCAACTACCGGTGTAAGACTCCAAACGGTGCTAAGCCGTGGCAGTTCTGTGGAGGGGAAAGGTGCTGTTTAGGCTGCCCTCCTAGGAGTTACAATAATATTTAAATGTAACCGGAATCAAGGTCCAGAACCTTATTGATGAGCAATCAAAATAAGGGAAGAGGATAAGAGTTGTTCGTAGCAATGGAAACAACACTATCTGAGGCAAGATGGTGCAGGTAAAGACTTGAACAAATAAGTCAAGGTTTGTTCAGAGTTCAATAGAACAAGGCAGTTGTAAGTAATAACGCCCACAAGCTAATAACTCTGGTGGTCAGCAGCTGATTAGGAAAGATCAACTCAATCCCAACCAACCTCCAGGTTCTCAATGAACCTGCCCAACTCTCCGCAATCAAGTGATTGAAGGGTACCAGATAACTGTGGGAGGCTGAACAAAACAAAAGCAATTTGTTTATGAAGCTCTAGAAGCAAATCAATAACGAATTAGAGCAAGAATATCCCAACACTTCTCAAGGGACTCAAGAATAGCGTGGCAAAATTCAACCTAAAAGAAGAAGGGAGGTATAACACTCCAGGGTTTAAGCTTAATAAAACCTCTTCAATCAAACGTGATTGGCTCCAGAAAGATGATCAAGGAGAGATGAAGACCAGTATGGTCGGAAAAAGGGATCAGAGTGGTATAACACACTCAAGAATTCAGACAGACAGGAATTCTTCTTCAACCAGCAAGGCTATTGGTTGGTGATAAGGATCAAGGTCACAAGGGACAGAGTTTGAGTATGGAGGCTTAAAAGGATCAAGGGGAAATCATAGATATACCCGGATAAATGGCTTAGATAGGTGGGGAAGGATGCCCACAGATAAGTTGATTACTGATGATGGTCTGATAGGATGATGGGATCCTCTGATGTTCTGGGATGCTATCTTCATAGGACAAAAGGCAGGGGAGAGCCCCTCCTTTTATAGACATGAGGCCCTATATACTATGTACAAGAGAGATTTACAAATAGGTGCGGAAAAAAAAAAGAAAAGAAAAAAAAAATTACATGAGAGAAAAAAGAGATGTCGCCCGCGTCAAGAATGACCGCGGTCAACCAGATGGACACCCGCAACAGCGGTTGCGGGTGTTAACAACGGTTGTTGTCGCCCGATCGGCGGCGACAACGGGGTGAAAGTCCCAACGGCCGCGAGCGGTCGCTCGCAGTGCGGTGCCCCATCCTGGACACCCTGGCCGCCTTAAGGCCTCAATCCATAAACTGTTGCGCAAACGTACCGCCCGGCTGAACAACTTATCCTCAGGCTCATCCAAACCATTATTTACCCGCGCGCGAGCTGCGCTTCCATTATCCGCGTCGCGCGCTGCGCCGCGCCGTGCCGCGCTCCTTTCATCCGCGCGCGTCGCGCGTCCTTTATCCGTGTTGCTTGTCATCTCCGCTGTTGTTATAGCACGTCCTCATCTTTGTTGTTGCGTGTCTTCATCTTTGTCGTTGCGCCTCCCAATCTCCTCATTGCTACCGTCGCGCAGCGCTCATCCATGATCTACTGAATCCATCCCGACCGCACCCGCAAGCATTTGGCAAATCCTTGGAACCGTCAAACCTCCCATTGCACTTGATCTATCAGTCGTGGATCTCAAGGCCGTCAGGATTTACTCAACTTTCTCAAACCAATCTTCTATCCGCCCATCCGCGCTCTCATGGATTTCATCCAACACCTTTCCTGGGACTCTCCCACCCGTTTCCGCCTTCGGACAAGGGGTGGGTGACTCTGGTATTGTCACGCGCGCCCATCCACAGACCAACACGAGTGACCACATGGTTGCCTTCCCTTTTCCGCTCTATTTGTAGAATCCATTGTATATAGTCTAACAGGGCCTCCTGCCCATATAAGGAGGGGCTCTCCCCTGCCTTTTGGTGGAGCATCCTAGCATTCCAGCATCCCAGCAGGAGAACATCAGAGAATCCCATCATTGGAGAATCATAGGATCCAATCCATCCTAGGAGACCATCATCAGTAATCAACTTATCTGTGGGCTTCCTTCCCCACCTATCTGAGCCATTTATCCGGGTATATCCATGATTGCCCTCTTGATCCTTTGAGCCTCCATACTCAAACTCTGTCCTTTGTGACCTTGATCCTTATCACCAACCAATAGCCTTGCTGGTTGAAGAAGAATTCCTGTCTACCTGAATTCTTGAGTGTGTTATACCACTCTGATCCCTTTCTCCGACCATACTGGTCTTGATCTCTCCTTGATCATCTTTCTGGAAAAAATCACGTTTGATTGAAGAGGTTTTATTAAGCTTAAAATCTGGAGTGTTATACCTCCCTCCTTCTTTGAGGTTGAAATTCGCCACGCTATTCTTGAGTTCCTTGAGAAGTGTTGGGATATTCTTGCTCAAATTTGTTATTGATTTGCTTCTAGAGCTTCATAAACAAATTGCTTCTGTTTTTTCCAGCCTCCCACAGTTATCTGGTACCCTTCAAGCGCTTGATTGTGGAGAGTTGGGCAGGTTCATTGAGAACCTGGAGGTTGGTTGGGATTGAGTTGATCTTTCCTAATCAGCTGCTGATGACCAGAGTTATTAGCTTGTGGGCGTTGTTACGTACAACTGCCTTGTTCTATTGAACTCTGAACAAACTTTGAATTATTTGTTCAATTCTTTCCCTGCGCCATCTTGTCTCAGATAGTGTTGTTTCCATTGCTACCAACAACTCTTATCCTCTTCTCTTAGTTTGATTTCTCATCCATAAGGTTCTGGACCTTGATTCCGGTTACATTTAAATATTATTGTAACTCCTAGGAGGGCAGCCTAAACAGCACCTTTCCCCTCCACAGAACTGCCACGGCTTAGCACCGTTTGGAGTCTTAAATTTGGTCCCCCGGGCCGGGATTGAACCAGCAACCTTGGGATTTACAGTCCCAACTTGAAGAATCAACTCCAAAAATCCTATCCAATTTCTCTTTCTTTTTCTGTTTGTTCTTTTTTCCAATCCGTGGAGGCAGCTTGGTCTAGAAGTAAGTCCTCCCAATTTGTGCACCGCTTGGGCAAGATACTTGTTGTTTTTGGCAAAACCCTACTCTTGCCACAATCGTGAGCCATTTTGGAAATCTGCTCTTTGGATCCCCTAGGAACTCCGTTATTTGATATGGCATCTCCCGCTACTCCAACCACCTCTGATTGACCTAAGATGGTAAAGATCAAACCTCAGAACAAGAACTTAGGCTTCAACGGTACAAATGTCAAGCGATTCTTGGACTCCTAAAAAATGGCTGCTGAAGTGGATGGAGCTAGTGAATTCAATATGGCTTATCAGTTGCGGTTCTTTATCTCCTCTGATGAAGTTATGGAGGTAATCGAGTCTTTCGAGGGATTCGAATCCCACAACTGGAAGCTTCTCAGGGAGGCTATGTTGGCATACTGGGGTAAAATAGATGTGGCTAGGTTTACTCTGCAGGATTTGGATGCTCTGGTTTCTCAGTGGATCTCCAATGGTGGTATTTCTTCAGCCTCTGCCTATCAGATTTTTAGAAAGTCTTGGTATCCCATTCAAAACTATCTTATCAGAAACAATCACATTGACACAGTGGACAAAATTTGAGCAAAGTTCTTCCAATCTTTTTTGTCGGCTGTGCAGGAAAGTATTAAAGAAGAACTGGTCAAATCTGGATCCATGATTACTACCAGGGATAATCGATTCAAGCTCCCTGTTTTTCTTACCCTTAGGAGTACTGTGGATAAAGTCATGAAAGGTCAAACTGCTCTTACCTTTGAAAAGCCTAGAACTACTGAACCAGTCCATGCTCCTTCTTTTAAAGAGTCAAACGATATTATGATTAAAATGGAGGCAGATCATAGGCCTAAAGCAGATCCTAATTCCAATCGAGAACCTACTACTATAGATGAAATCACCAAGTTACTTAGAGCCTTTGAGAACAAAATAGATCAAAGGATTTCCTCGCTATCTACGCCTAAAGCTCCTTCTTCTGTTCCCAAATCAACTCTGGTCTGTTACTACTGTCATAGGGAAGGCCATGGAACCGGACGATGTCAAGAACTTCAGAAGGACTTAAAGGAAAAGTTGGTAGAGCAGAAGGGAAAAAATTACTTCTTCCCTAATGGTGCCCTAATCCCTTTTGACTCATCTCGTCCTATCCGACATGTGGTGGCCTCTAACCAGCCATCACCCCCTGTGAAAGCATCTCTTGCTTCCTTTGAATTCCGATCATCCTGTGGTACCCTCCAACCTTGGTATCCTCCAGCTATTTCTTCCTCTAGTCTTGCTGGGACTACTTATCAATCTGATCCAGCCAGGAAACAACATGAGGAACCTAAACCTCATAAGGCTCCTTCCTTGCCAACTTCAATCCTTTGAAAACCCGTTAAACACCGATCATCACTTGAGCCTCCTTCCTCTGATGTAGAAGACATGGAGGTGGAAAGGGAACCACTCATGGAAAGGTTCCCAGATCACCCTGATCCCTCTCCCTCACCCCAACCTTCTAATCCTATCTTAGATTCTGCGTCACCTGAACTTCCTCCCCCCACCCAGCCCAAAGTTTGGTTTGAAAGGGGCATCTCCAAGGATCACCCCAATGCTGTGGAGGGAGTATTAAAGAAAATTTCTGATCTCAAAATTCCTGATCTATCTGTGGCTGAACTCCTATCAATCTCTCCATCTGTTGCTGAAGGAATGAAGAAATGGGTCTCTCGTCGACGTGTGGAAATTGGCCCTGAAGAACTCAAAGTCTCCTCTGGCACTTTAATGGAGGACTCTGGTGGGACCAGTCCTTCTATAGAATCCAATCTTTATTCCTGCCCCCTGGGTTTTCTTCCTTGTTATCTTGGTGACTCAGCTAAAACTGTTTCTCCTCTTGTGGATTCTGGATCTCAGCTTAACTTAATCTCGGATGCTTTGGCCTGCAAGCTCAAACTTAGTCCTAGGGTCAGCTTCAACTCTGCAGTATATGGCATAGGAAATCAAGCTTGTGAACTGGTTGGTATTGCTGAAGATGTACCGGTCAGGATTGGTCAAAATATTGTTGGAACCTGCCATTTTTGGATTACTTGTTTGGACAGTCCTATGATCTTGGGACGACCCTTCTTAATGGACTTTGGTGCAACCCTGATGTTTTCTGATCAAGTTGGGGAGAGAATTCTTCTCCCTGATGCTGATGGCAGAAAAATTGAAGTTCCTCTTTGCTCTTTGGATTCTGGTCGTTGGGAAAGAGATTTTCCTGGTCATTCTCCCAAATCATCTTTTAAGGGGAAGCAGAAGGATAACTCTAGTTCCTCTCATTTTTTAGGGGAATAGTTGATCCTACTAATGATTGCAGTTCTTTTCAGCCTCAGACTGCAACTCAAGGGTCAACTCCCATCCCTCAGGCTTATTTTTCATTCCTTTCATCATTCTCTTCTGAGCTCAGGAATATTAAAAAACAAAAACATATCAAAATAGAAAAATCCAAAAATATTTCTCCTCCATCTCCTTCTCTCTGTGGATCTGTTGTGTCTTCTTTTCCTTCTACTTTTAAGTCTGATCAATCTTCTCTCATTTCCGGTTCGAATCTCCGCAATGAGTCTAAACTAGATCCTAATTGCAATTCCGTTTTTGGTGATTTTGGTATGAAGGAATATGGGCTGCAGTGGAGGCAATTTGGGGTACAAGTAAGTCCTCCCAATTGTGCACTGCCAGGGCAATCTTTTACCATCATTTTTGAAACTCTACCTTGTGCCACACATGTGAGCAACGTATTATCTCCTGGTTCTCCTTTTATGGAAAAGGCACCCTTCAAGGATATTGCAGAACATCGGACTTGGAAGATGTTGGAACTTGGACTCAGCTTTTGTAATCAAGTCTCTCTGTACGGGAACGAGTTCGAACTGGCCTGTATGAACAGTCAACTTCTAGTTACTCCAGCCCCGTCTTCTGTGTCCTCAAGAGTAATGGTAAACTTAGAATAGTTCATGATCTTCAACCTCTTAATAAAGTTACTATTAAAGACTCTGGTATCCCTCCTGCAACTGAAGAATTTGTTGAATCCTTTGCAGGAAGAGCTTGCTATGGTCTAGGGGATATTATGGGTGGCTATGAAAAACAATCCTTACATCCTATTTCTCGTCCTCTCACTACTTTCAATACTCCTCTTGGTCAATTTCAACTTACTCGATTGCCTCAAGGAGCCACCAACTCGGTCGCAGTCTATCAGGCTCAGATGATGTGGATCCTCCAGGATGAAATCCCTGATCATGCTGGTATCTTTATTGACGATGGCGGAATGAAAGGTCCAGTATCTGACTATGATAATGAGCTCTTACCTTGGCATTCAGGAATTCGTTGTTTTATCTGGGAATATGCTACTACCTTGGAGAGGATTCTGTTTTGAATCGAGGAATCTGGCCTTACTGTCTCTGGATCCAAACTGGCGGCTTGTGTCCCTGCTCTGGAAATTGTTGGTCATGTGGTCTGCAAGGAAGGAAGAAGGATGGCACCAGCCAAAGTCAACAAGATCATCTCTTGGCCTACCCCAATCAATCCAACTGAAGTTAGGGGCTTTCTAGGTGTTGTCACTTATGTTAGAATCTTTATCCCATCTTTATCCAAATCTGTGCACCCTTGCGTTGTCTAACCAGAAAAGATGCTGAATGGATTTGGACCCAAGATTGTGAATGTGCTTTCCAGCTACTCAAAAGGATAGTTTGTAAAGACATAGTTTTGAAAAAGATCTCTTATGGACCTGGAGCTGGCAAGATCAAGCTGGCTGTTGATTCTAGTTATCAATCTATTGGGGCCGTCCTTACTCAGGAAGATGAAAATGGTTGGGACCGTCCTGCTCTTTATGAATCTTTGTTGTTTTCAGATGTATAATCTAGATACTCCCAGCCCAAACTGGAACTCTGTTGTGTGGCCCAAATGATGAAGAAACTTCAAACCGTTCTCTGGGGCCAACATTTTGAATTTCAAGTTGATGCTTGATCCATCATTGAAATTATCAACGCTCCCAGTCTTCCCAATGCTCCTATGACTCGTTGGGTGGCCTTTATCCAGCTTTTCTCTTTTGATATTGTTCACAGGCCTGGAAAATCTTTCACCATGCCTGACGGTTTATCTCAACGACCTCTTGGGGACAACAAATCTGATGTTGGAACCGATTTTAATGAAGAGGAACCTTTAATTCGACCTATTCTCTCTTTTTCTTCACAAAATTATTCTGGCTTTCAACAAGGCTTCTGGTTTAAATTAGAGCAGTACCTTTCAACTCTTCAAAAAACTCCTGATCTCTCTGCTAAGGAATTTCAATCTCTTAAACAAAAGTCTTCTAATTTTTTTGTTCAAGGCTCTAGACTTATGAAGAGGGGCAATCCTTGTGCTCTTATTGTTGTTACTGTTCCCTCTAAACAAGATTCTATCCTTGAAAGTCTCCATGAAGGCCTTGGTCATCGTGGGGAAACTGAAACTTATCAACAATTATCCAAACGATTCTGGTGGCCATCTTTGAAGAAATCTGTCTCCCAATGGTGCAAGAGTTGTGAAGTTTGTCAAAAACGTGATCTTAGGCGCCCAGCCAAAATTCGTTATCCTACTGGGGAGTCCACTGTCTTTGGAAGGATTGCTATGGATGTGGTTCATATTAAGGCAGGTGGTGCTAAGTACCTCATTGTGGCTAGAGATGATTTTTCCGGATGGGTTGAAGCAAAATTTCTTAAGAATCTTAGCTCTGAATCAGTGGCAGCTTTCCTCTACGAGACCTGGACAATGTGTTATGGCCTGGCTCGATCTTACTCTACTGATGGTGGCTCTGAATTTGGGGGAAAGCTTGCTGAAATGATCCAATCCCTTCCTGGACAACATAGAGTTACTACTCCTTATTATCCTGAAGGCCAAGGCATGGTGGAACGAGGCCATGCCCCTTTGAAGGCTGCACTTGTTAAACTGGCTGGTGAAAGTGGCAAGAACTGTTGCAAATTCCTTCCTCTTGTTCTCTTTTCTGATCGAATCTCAACCAAAAGGACTACTGGCTACTCACCTTATGAAATCATCTTTGGTCAAAGAGCAGTCCTTCCTTTGGATCTGGAAATGGAATCTTTCTTGGGTATCTCTTGGGAAGAGGTGTCCTCAACCGCTGATCTGTTAGTTGCTAGATCCAAGCAACTGGAGCAAAGTGAAGACGTTCATGATGAAGCTTATCAAACAATGATGGAGGCCAGAGCAAAATCCGTCCAGTATTGGGAGGACAAGCACTCTAATCAAATCAGGGAGCCCTTGAACCCTGGTGACCTAGTTTTAGCTTATAATCGATCTTTGGAAACCCAGTGGGGCAAGCTTTTCTCTAATCGTTGGAATGGCCCTTATTGAGTGGTTCATCAAGTTAGAGGTGGATCTTATGTTTTGGAGGAGCTGGATGGTACTCGGTTGGCCAGAAGGTTCTCTGCTGATCAAGTCAAGAAGTTCCAATGTTGTGGGGGCAACTTATCTCAGAAGTAAGTCCTCCCAATTGTGCACCACCAGGGTCATTTGCTGCGTTTTTGTTGTAAAACTCTACTTTATGCCACATATGTGAGCACCTGGGACGCCCTCCTTGTTCTATTCCTGCCGCTTCTAGGGTTCATTTGGAAGAATCAAGATATTTTCCTCAACTCTTCAACCACTCTCAAGATCAAAATGGCCATTCTTTGGTTTCAATCATCTGTCTTTCCTTTCTTTTCTTTCTATGGCATCAAACTCGGGAGCAGACTAGGGACAGTCTGTAAGTTGGGGAGAGATGTGGTGCCCCATCCTGGACACCCTGGCCGCCTTAAGACCTCAATCCATAAACTGTTGCGCAAACGTACTGCCCGGCTGAACAACTTATCCTCAGGCTCATCCAAACCATTATTTACCCGCGCGCGTGCGCCGCGCCGCGCGCGCTGCGCTTCCATTATCCGCGTCGCGCGTCCTTTATCCGTGTTGCTTGTCATCTCCGCCGTTGTTATAGCACGTCCTCATCTTTGTTGTTGCGTGTCTTCATCTTTGTCGTTGCGCCTCCCAATCTCCTCATTGCTACCGTCGCGCAGCGCTCATCCATGATCTACTGAATCCATCCCGACCGCACCCGCAAGCATTTGGCAAATCCTTGGAACCGTCAAACCTTCCATCGCACTTGATCTATCAGTCGTGGATCTCAAGGCCGTCAGGATTTACTCAACTTTCTCAAACCAATCTCCTATCCGCCCATCCGCGCTCTCATGGATTTCATCCAACACCTTTCCTGGGACTCTCCCACCCGTTTCCGCCTTCGGAAAAGGGGTGGGTGACTCTGGTATTGTCACGCGCGCCCATCCACAGACCGACACGAGTGACCACATGGTTGCCTTCCCTTTTCCGCTCTATTTGTAGAATCCATTGTATATAGTCTAACAGGGCCTCCTGCCCATATAAGGAGGGGCTCTCCCCTGCCTTTTGGTGGAGCATCCTAGCATTCAAGCATCCCAGCAGGAGAACATCAGAGAATCCCATCATTGGAGAATCATAGGATCCAATCCATCCTAGGAGACCATCATCAGTAATCAACTTATCTGTGGGCTTCCTTCCCCACCTATCTGAGCCATTTATCCGGGTATATCCATGATTGCCCTCTTGATCCTTTGAGCCTCCATACTCAAACTCTGTCCTTTGTGACCTTGATCCTTATCACCAACCAATAGCCTTGCTGGTTGAAGAAGAATTCCTGTCTACCTGAATTCTTGAGTGTGTTATACCACTCTGATCCCTTTCTCCGACCATACTGGTCTTGATCTCTCCTTGATCATCTTTCTGGAACCAATCACGTTTGATTGAAGAGGTTTTATTAAGCTTAAAATCTGGAGTGTTATACCTCCCTCCTTCTTTGAGGTTGAAATTTGCCACGCTATTCTTGAGTTCCTTGAGAAGTGTTGGGATATTCTTGCTCGAATTTGTTATTGATTTGCTTCTAGAGCTTCATAAAAAAATTTCTTCTGTTTTGTTCAGCCTCCCACATTTATCTGGTACCCTTCAAGCGCTTGATTGCGGAGAGTTGGGCAGGTTCATTGAGAACCTGGAGGTTGGTTGGGATTGAGTTGATCTTTCCTAATCAGCTGCTGACGACCAGAGTTATTAGCTTGTGGGCGTTGTTACTTACAACTGCCTTGTTCTATTGAACTCTGAACAAACTTTGACTTATTTTTTCAAGTCTTTCCCTGCGCCATCTTGTCTCAGATAGTGTTGTTTCCATCGCAACCGACAACTCTTATCCTCTTCTCTTAGTTTGATTTCTCATCCATAAGGTTCTGGACCTTGATTCTGGTTACGTTAAAATATTATTGTAACTCCTAGGAGGGCAGCCTAAACAGCACCTTTCCCCTCCACAGAACTGCCATGGCTTAGCACCGTTTGGAGTCTTACAGCGGTCGTCGGTCGGATCGGATGATGAGGATGAGATGGTCGATGGGGGAGATGACTTGGGGCGGAAACAGTAGGGGAAGCGAGGATGAGGAGCTGGTGTGGATGGTAGGGGTCTTACATCCAAGGATGCCTCTGGTCGGAATGAAGGGATTCCATGGCTATATCGTGAGAGTAGAGCCTTGGTTTTTCGTCCTCGTGGTCATCATCCTTGCTGACGCCATGGCCGAGCGCAGGTCTAGCAGCAAGAGGGTTGAGGGTTGAGGGGTCGTTGGGTTGGAGGAAGAGTTGACAACCGTCAGAGGGATATCTTTGGGACCGTCCCAAGAAATAGGGTATTGTTGCTGAAGGTGATTGTGATAGTGGGTAGCCTGAGCTTGTTGTTGACTTGGGGATGGACTCCGGAGATCGTTAGCCCTCGAGATCGTAGAGCTGATCAACGGTCTTGGTGGGATGTTGTTAGGATGTGAGGGTGGTTGGGATTGATAGACGCCCATCTCATTGTATCCTAGATTGTTCACGGTAGCTGGATAGGGAGGCTGAGTTGCACTCCGACCTAGGTATGGATTGTCTAAGTATGCGTTTTGTTCCTGTGGATGAAGCGGTGGGGGGTAGGAAGAAGATGGAATTGTCAAAAGTGATGGAGAGGGAGTCGGTGGTGGATGGGATTGTCAAAAGTGGTTTGACAATTGCTCGCGTTGCCAAAAGTCAGGGCCGCGAGCGCAACAAGTGGGAGTTGAACATAGGAAGAGGGAAGCAAAGCAGAAAGACAGGCAAGAGGCCTGTCCTAGACCGCTAGGACAGGGAGGAGTTGAGAGATGGGGGGGAAATGAAGGTGACCATAGGGGTACAACTGAAATCTGATTTTTTTTTTTTTTTTTTTTTTTTTTTTGCCGTGGTGTCCCAGATTGGTCACCACACCGGGCATGGCAGTTGATACTGACTCCTGCAGGCAGTCAAGCAACTACCGTCCAAGGCAGTTGCTACCAACTCCTGCATGTAGTCAAGCAACTACTGCGTGCGGCAGTTGCTACCTGTTGCCAGCCCCATGAGTAGTTGACTGAATACCTTGCGCAGGCCCCTAGCAACTGGCTGGGCCATTGCGCAAGGCAACCAGCCATCTCACTGGACAGCCTTCCCTATCCCAACAAGGAAACAGGCTGTAGGGTACCACCTATACAACCTACATCCCTGTTCCACACCACATGGGGCCCAAAGAGCGCCACCATGTGGTGTGGAATAATATGAAAACATATAAACCATCAAAAAATCTGGAAAAATGGGCCCTGCACCCTTTTTAAAACTATATAAAAGGTTTTCAGGGCCCCTGTAAAAGGGCCTGTATGGTAGGTTGGAACAAAAAGGGTAAATGTTAGTTACTTTGACACCCTGAGAGGGTGTACTAAGGATAAAAATAGGCCTAGATTTGTGATAGATGGCTCACAAGGTACCAAGCACCAATACAACACCCCCCTTGTGTCCCTGGTAACTAAAACTGTACATAACTAATCATTACTAGGAGTGTAATGTCCAATTAAGTGACTGTAAAACACCCCAATATGGAAAAAGAGCCTCATACTCAAAATAGTCTTGCAAAATGGGGTCCCCAGAGCATGTGTTCAAACCCCTGGCTTCAGGAAGCCATGACTTATATTTAAAAATATTAATTGAATACTACTTCTTTGGTAGATACAATAACTTCATTAAGGGTACAGAAACGTGTATCAATCCCCAAGAATGATGACACAGGGCTTCCTGTACCTCTTTAGTGACCAGAGAAGGTCTACAAGAACACACTGATGGCTCCCTGGCCTCAGAATAGCCTGGGTAACCCTCCTTTGGCTGGTAAAAAGACTCCAACATGAGGTGACCCAAACAATATACATAAAGGCTCTTCCCCCAGCCATTTTGAACTCATTCATCCAGTAATATATTAATTATTTCTTCAGATATTTTTTTCCTCAAGCTATCAAACCCTTATAGAAATAAGAGTGTGATCCTGGACCACTTCCTGATAAAATTATAGACAAAACTCTTGAATCCTTCCTGTTTAGCCATAATCAACATCCAACCATTTAGCCTGCCTCAGCACCAGCTTCCAGAACCCCAAATCCCTGCATATTGCTCCATCAATCAAGCATACGTCCGGATCTAGACCTAGTAAATCATCATGCTGACTTATACTCTTTTTGTGGGTTCTGCATAACCCAAAACCCAAGAAAATTACACACAACCTTCTTGAAAGGAGTCCTTGTAAACCCCACAGGCACCACAATTGCACATATATTGTGTAAAATATCATAAGAATTAGGAAACCTAGACCAGGCTGATTCATTCCAAATCCAAATGAAAGGTCAGAAACACTGAAAAAAAATTGAACAAGGAAAAGAACCATAAGACTGAAAGGAAAAAAATGGAGACTGATGATTCTACAGGCCTAATAATGACCTCTAAAGAGATTAAGTAGAAAAGAGCAGGTGAGGATTTGTAGATGAATGATCCAACAAAAGTATAATACTGATTGCGCTGATAGATTAGTTCAGGTGAATGTTGAGTTTAAATCTTCAGTGCAGTCTTCAGGTTTTGGTGATTGGGTGATCAAATTCTGATAGGAAGAGCTGGCCAAGTGGTGGAGTCTCATTTGAGGGGGTTGGTCAGGAGATTCTCCTTTTTCTTTTATGTTCAAGTTGGGTGATTGCTTGGGAGTCTGGAGTGACAGGTACTCCAGGGACACAAGACAGTGACAGCTAGACACTAGACTGTTGGAAAAACTACAGCTGGAGGTTCAGAGAAATGCAGGACACAACACTAAAGATATGAAATAAATAAAAAAGAAAAGGAGGAACAAAACAACAAGGCGGACACAAAGATGGAACCAGACAAAAACATAAACAGGCCATCTCAACTCAAAATCCCAAGAGCTCAGCCCCCTACATTCCTTGTAAGTCTGAGTACAGAGATGGTACTTTCTGGTTTGGTTAGGGAGTCTGCCAGCATGTTATGGCAGGAAATAAGTTTGACGCTAATCAGTTTGTTTTTCCAGCTGTTTCTTATGCTTTTGAGGTTGATATCTATGTAATTTGAATTTGATTTGCAACCAAACTTCACAATTTTGTCAAAAAGGCATTTGTTTTCAACAAGGTAAATGGGGGTTCCTAGAGATGAAGTCTTCCAAATTTCTGTTAGAAGGTGGTGAAGCTAACGGCCTTTCAGGTGACTTGCTGAGAGGGCATTGCATTCTGATTTGGTGGAGGACAGATCTTTACTGTGTTGTTTTCTGCTGGTCCAGTATATTGGAAATCACTTGAAGAGGGAAATGAAACCAGTTTGAGAGAGTCTGGTGAGAGGGTCATTGCTGCAGGTTGCATTGCTGTAGGTAACCTGATGATTTGCAATGGACTTTAATCAAAATTCCAGTTTGTAGTCAATTGTTTTTAATAGGTACCTCCATACATGAATTACCTCTTTCCAGTGAGTCATTCCTGGTCTTTTTCAGAAGCAAGCAAGGTTTGATACAGAAAAACTGATATCAGGTCTTTGCAAGTTTGTGATGAAGTTCAGCCTGCCTTTTGGAGACCTATAATTCTCCCCCAGTTTTTTGAATGCTTCAATTTCCTCTGGTTTTTCAGGCTTCAGTTGGAGACCCAAGGTACATGGATTGTTTAGAGGCTTTGCATTGAGGAGATTCAATTCTTTCAACCATTTTTGTTATAATTATGGCCAGCAATTAGCTTAGGCAAATGAGCAGTATTTAAAGCAAAAGAAATGCTGGACACTGTGTGTCAATAATGGCTAATGGGGCTCTCACAATGGGGCAATATGTTGGATGAATTCGATTGGATGATGAATGAATGATGGAAAACAGCAGGGAGAAGAGCTCCTTAAGTACAAAAGATTGGCCTCTTGTGAGCCCATGATACAACAAGCAAAAGGGCAAATTTTCCGCCCCAAAAGAGCTCTACAGGCTCTACAGGCCTTGTTACTTGGTTTGGACTGCATCAGCCCACATGGCATTAGTCCCTGAACCCTTACAACCAGACTATTCCGGTCCATTCTTGTGTTTCCACCGTTACGGGGCTGAACCAGCCCATTGCTGTTCAGTCCCTTAGTTGGTTGTCTATTACAACCGGCCCTGATGGCATCATTACCCCTGTTACGGGCTGGTTGCCTCATGCATCCAGCCCCTGGCCCCTGAAATGGGCCAGGTGGGACCCAGGGCTCACCTGGGTCTGGTTTCAACCTCACATGGGGGGATGTGACCAGCGGACATGCTGTCCCCCCCTCTATCTCTTACAAATCCCTGGTGGGGGCGGTCAAATCCCCTCACCAGGGGCCCTGGGGGTCGATACCCCCCAGGGCGTCGTCACAGAAAGTTGGCCTGGGAGGTGGTCAGGTCCGCCCAGGCCCATTGCTCCTCCCCCTTGGTAAAGGGGGGGGGAGAGCGCCCCTTCGCGCTTAGTTCGCTACAATGGCGGGGGGGTGATGAAATCCCCCCCACCTGCCGGTCGCATACCATGCGGCCGGCGCCGCCACCTCCTGGGGCAAGGGGGTGGTCAGGTCCCCCCTGCCCTGACCGACCGCCTCGTTGTGGCCGGTCGCTGGCTGGTTCAACCCAGCCAGCCTGACCCCTCCCCCTCGCGACGGCAAGCGAGGGGAGGGGGAGCGAGCCGGGGCCGCGAGCCCCGGCTCCGCGGCGCTGGTCGCCGGTCGCGACCAGCCGGGCCCGCGCGGGATCCCTCGGCCGCGCAACAGCCCCGCGCGGGCCGTCGGGCCCCGCGTGGGCCGTGCCGAGGAACACAGGCGGCCCCAAACGGGCCGCGACGCGAGCAGCGGCCCCGAGCGGGCCGCGACACGGGCGGCAACCCTAATGGGCCACCCCAAGCCCAAATTGTGAGAAAAGACTACTTTTGCGGGCCAGCCCGTCTGGCCAAGTATGTCCAAAATAAACCTTGGGCCCAATTATGCCCATACAAGGCCATCTGGCCGTATTTGCCCATATACCCCATTGGGCCCGTTAGGGCCCGTGTACCAATGGGTCTATTTCACGCGTTTTGAGGCCAGTTTCCCCAACTCTGTAACATCCACATGGGCCCGTATGGTCCGTGTGTGTGTCCAATGGGCCTCAGAGGCCCATTTGTGCATCCCATTTGGATTACACTTATACGTAGCACCCGCGTAAGTGCGTACGTATTTTAACAATTTTTTGATGTGATTGGGTAGTGAAATACAGATTGAGTCTGGGGTCACCTCTACCTTCATTCCAAGTAGCTTTTTGACCTTGTGCGCCAAATAATCTTTAAATTTTGTGAGGAACTGACCCTTAAAGTCTTTGGTGTTCCCCACAACAATTAAATTGTCTATGTGAAAGAAGAGAGCCGTTATCTGATCTTTGTAGAGGTAGAGACATGGATCACTGTTGCTTTCCTTGAATCAATTTGCCTTGATCCACTCACTCAAGGTCTTATACCAGTTCAGCGGCGCTTGTTTCAACCCGTACAATGATTCCTTCTGCTTGAGGTATTTCAAGGTTTGCTTTGAGCCAGCTGGAGTCTTGAAAAACACATCTTCAATCAGCAGAGCATTAAAAAAGGCCCCTTTTACATTTAATTGGAAAATATTAAGTTTATTGTCCACGGAGTAGCATAGTGGTGCTTGTAGAGAGGCTACCTTACCTTTGGGAGCAAATGTTTTTAATTAGTTGATTTCAAATCTTTGGTTAAACCCCTGCATGCAAACACAAGCCTTGAGAGTGGTATCACCAGTGTGCAGATCTTGTTTGCATCAAAACGCCCAGGTAGTATCTAGGGGGTTTGTGACTTCTGACTAATTGGCATCTTCCCAAACCTTGAGTTCCTTGATGGTGTTAAGTTCTTTGTCAATGGGAGGTAGCCAAGTTGGATTTTTGAGCGCTTTTTGTATGTTCCTTGGTATATCCAAGTGATAGTACCCCTACCATTGGTGAGGCTTGAGTTGACTTTGGTTTTGTAGATTAGGTCTCAGGGTCTCCAATACTTCAGAGTTGGAACTATCCAATTCCAAGTGGTCTTATTCTGCAGTGGATTCAATGGATAGTTTGATTTCATTTTTTAGTTTAGCAATTGTTGCATCTTTTTTGCCTTTGGGTCCCTCATTCTTAGTCAATTGAGTGGTACCCATGGCTGCTGATTTGTTTGTAGGGAGTTAAAGGCCGATTCTCAATTGCTCCTTCAGTAACTTGATATGTTTTGTCTTGATGATTTTACCACTTCTGGATTGAATTTCATAGGAAAAGAGGCAAGGATTATATCCTAGGATGATCCCCTCTTTTCCCTTTTCACTCAATTTTGAAGGTATTTTGGAGTTGCTGAGAAGATAGACTACTGAGTTTCCTATTTGCTGGAGATAGTTTGCAGGTAGGTTGGGTTTTTGAAGCATTTTCCATGGAATTTCTCCACCTTCTTTGGAAGGATTTTGATTGAGTGCAAAGCAGAAGCTTTGAATAACTAGATGCCAGTAGTTTTTGGGTATTGATGTGGAACTGAAAAACAAGAAGACTGACTCCATGATGGTACAATTTGCACGTTCTGCCTTCCCATTATGTTTAGAGTGGTACAGTTCACTGATTATGTGTTGTATTAACTTAGATCTAAAGATACCCTTGAGGTCTTTTTTGAAAAATTCTCCTCCTCCATTGCAGAAAAATTTGGAGGGATATTTGAGCAGTTTCTTGGTTTCATTTTCAATAAAAAACTTGATGGTGTTGGAGGCGGCATCCTTTGAAGGAAGGGGAAATGCAGAGAGATAGCCTGACTTGTTATTGACAATGGTGAGTGCAAAGCGCATCCCTCCTTTGCTAGTTGGATTCAAGGGTCCCATGAGGTCTAGATGGAGTCAGTCAAAGACCCTGGAAGCAAGAGTTTGAGTACTGTCAAAAGGATTCTTGGATATTTTTGCCTTGTTGCAAGCTAAACACTCAAAATTACTTGCAAGAGTTTTGCCAATAATGTGAGCCAGGTGTTTTTCTATTTGTTTGATGCTGGCATGACCCAGTTTTTGATAAAGCTCTGTTAAGTTGGTTTGAGTTAGATAACACAAGAGGGGCTATGAGTGGTTTGAGGGTCCAAACTTGATGAGGAGTAAATTTTTCTCTATCACACCAGTCAGGAGGGGATTACCATTGAAACAGAGGGAAAAACAAGAGGGTTTGGTTTTGAGGTTGACTTGCAATATGCATCCTTTGTTTAGCAGGGCTCCCAGGGAGATGAGATTGACAGTTTCATTGGGTAACCATGCTGCATTGTCTAGAAATATTCTTTTAGCTTGATCCAAGATTTCTATGGCACCTAGTCCTTTGATTGGTAGTCTTTCTCCTCTTTTTACATTTTTGATGGGATTGTCTCCTGGGTGCTCTTTTAGAGAGGTAAATAAGTTCTTGCTTTGAAAAAACATGTGTATCAAAAAGCGGCTATCAAGAATGTATTTGTCTTCAGGGTCTGACTTTGCTTTGTTGGTTGCACAGTAGACCAAGTAGAAAAGAGATTCTGCTTGTGGTTTCTTCTCGGATCCCCATCTTGCTTTTTTTGGTGAATTTTCTGGTTTTAGTTTGGGAAATTTGATTCAGCAGCAGGATTGAGGATGGGACTTCACCGCTGGATTGTGTTTCCCATCCTGAGATCTTGGGTAGTCTGGTTCTCTTTGATGGTTGCAGTGATACAGAGCTGAGTTGGTATCTTCTTTCTTGGGAAGCTTGGCCTGAACTTTGTTCTTGTGTTGGACCAGATGATCAAGTACCAAAGAGACTGGGAGTTCAAGTCCTGAGTTCATTATTTGAGAACGTATGGCTTTGAGGGACTTGGGCAGTTTGAATAGAGTTAAGTAGCTTAGAATGTTGGCTGGGAGCTCAATTACTACCTTGTCAAGTTTTGCTAGATGGGATCTTACAGAGGTTACAAAGCTTTGGATTTTGTTTTTATTAAATGCAAGATACAGAAAGTTGAAGAAAGTTTGATCCTGATTGACTGCTTGACTGGAGGCAAAGTGGTTCTTAGTGGCCAGCCAGATCAGTTTGGTCAAATCTTAATTTTTGGAGTTAATGATATTGGTGTGAGTTCCAGGGTCTAGCTTTTACATGATATATCCAGCCTTCTTGTCATCATCAGGGAATTCTGTATAGGGATTTCTTGAATTGATAAGGTTGAGAATTCCTTGCATCTTGAAAAAACATTCCATCTTTTTTTCCCAGATTGAATTGTTTGTCTCTGTGAGTAAAGGTGTAGATTCAATAAGAGACTTTTGTGCCAAGGCCTTGAAATTTCCTTCTCCTCCTCCTGGTCCAGGTGTTTCTGTAATTAGATTTCTGCCAGTTGAGATGGGGTGATCCATTTTTGGCTTTTAACCGTGTAAAAGATTTAAAAAATTAGTAAACCTAGACCAGGCCAATTCATTCCAAATCCACATGAAATTTCAGAAACACTGAACAGAAATTGAGAAAGGAAAATAACAATAAGACTGAAAGGAAAAAAAACAGAAACTGATGATTCTATGGGCCCAATAATGACTTCTAAAGAGATTAAGTAGAAAAGAGCAGGTGAGGATTCTTAGATGACTGATCCAACCAAAGTATACTACTGAGCATGCTTATAGATTATTTCAGGTGAATGTTGAGTTGAAATCTTCAGTGCAGTCTTCAGGATTTGGTGATTTGGTGATTGAAGTCTGATAGGAAGAGCTGGCCAAGTTGTTGAGTCTCATTTGAGGGTTGTTGGTCAGGAGATTCTCCTTTGTCTTTTTTGTTTGAGTTGGGTGCTTGCTTGGGATTCTGGAGTGACAGCTAATCCATGGACACAAGGCATGTGACAGCTAGACACTAGAAAGTTGGACAAACTACAGCTGGAGGTTCAGAGAAATGCAGGACACAACACTCAAGATATGAAATAAATGAAAAAGAAAAGGAGGAACACGACAACAAGGCTGACACAAAGATGGGACCAGATGAAAACATCAACATATTGTCCTTAAAAGAAATATACCTGTGTTCCAGAGGGCTCAGGGCTCAAAAACCCCATTAAGGTCCCGGCCCCTCCTTCGAAATTATTCTTATAAATATATAAATAATTCCATCCCTTTTAGCCAAAATATATCTCTGGCATTTTTTTAACATTTTTAATATAAACTTTCTGTACCTCTAGTAGCTAGAAGGAGCTAGTTCCTTGGCATCTAGTAGGCTTACCAGGATATTCAAAAACAATAACCTCCAATCACGTCTGCTTCTGCATTGATTGATGATTCAAACCCAACTTTGGAACCCTCAGTTACTTTTTTTGATTGCTCTCTTCCTGGGGTGGAAGAACAGGAGAACTTGGCCAATGAGGAGGATGTCATTCCCATATCACCATTGCCATCAACATCTTCTCAAGTAAGGAACCAAGTTCTTTTCTCTTCTGTCTGGTTGATCCTGAATTATTTAGATTTGAAAGAAACAGGGTCATCCATTCCTGAATTGCCAAAAACTCAAGCCAATGGGGCCTCCCACGTTGCCTTCAAATAAGAGAAATGATGTTCCCACACAAACCTCCTCTGCAAAGGGAAAAAAAAGGCCTCCAATTTCATCAAAATAAATGCCAATAGCATTCAAAAGAGGAGAAACACTTCAAATTTTCGGGCTTTGAGGAGATCGTGGAGAAGCAAGATTCAAGTAAGCCCATTGGATTCTCCTTTCTTTAAAAATCAAGCCCATTCCTATTTCCCTCTGAAAAACAGTGAAATTGGAAATTGAATCTGAAAAACTTCAGTTTGAAATGGAGAAGTGGGATTTTCAACTGGCTATCAATTTTCAAAAGCAGAAAGCCAATATTTGGGCTCATCAACAAAAATGGGATGCTGATTGGAAGTTGAAACAGGATGAGCTAAAATTTCAAAAAGGGGAAAAGGAGAAGGATTTGCAGAAAGCACAACTGGAAATGGAGAGGGAAAAACTGGAAACAGAAAGAAAGGATAAATGGTCAATGGCTGTGGCATACATTGGTAGCAGTAGAACTGTAGATGAAATAAAGCAGATTACTCAAATACTGGGGTTGTAAATATATTTGCTTTGATGAAAAATTTAGAAAAAAAATAAATAATTTTTGATTACAAAAATGCTTAAGACTATTTTTAACCCCACCAATAAAAAAAATATTTTTTCTTTTTCTTTTTATTTTTTTTCCTGGAGTATATTTTCCCATTCCCCAAGTCACTGCAAGTGTTTTGAGTTTTTTTGTTGATTTGCATCAAAATTTCCATTCTTGTATGAGTGGCAGTGTATGCAGCAGGAAAAGTACAGTGCTTGTACTTATTGGCTGCCAAAACCATTTTCACTATACCTTTTTGCTTGAAATCAATTCCAAAGCCAAGGTCAGGAAAAAAAATATGCCATCTGATAATTCATATTCATCCATAGTTTCAATAAGTTGTCCATTTTATTTCTTGGTTGGAACTCCAATTAAAAAGGAATACTCAGAGATGTCACCTTTTTCAATGTGAGGTGAGTTTTAAAAAGAGTTGGATGTGAAAGTGAAATGTGGAGAGCAGTCAAAGGGATTAGGCCAAGAACCAAATTAAAGTGATGAGAAGGAGGGGCATTATTTCACCGTTTGATTCAAAGGGAAATTTGGAAAAATTTCAAAAAATTTGTCCTAAAATTTGAGAGAATTTTTCTGCCTTAAGATTGAGAAAAGCATACTCTTGAGGGGAAGATTAAATAGATGATTTCTTCAAATAACATCTAAATAACTCAAAGGGTTCCATTCATTGAAAAGATTTCAACTATTTCATTTGAGAACTAAGAACCAACAGGCTAAATCAAGAGAGTCAGAATATCAAAATAGAAAAGAGATTGGATAGGAGAAGTAGAAAGAAAACCAACAGATAACTGTGATGCAGAAGATTGAGCAGTCAAGAAGAGACAGATTTGAAGCAGAGGCAAGATACGGGCTGGTTTTTCAGACACATAAGTTCACAATTGATAATGGAGATTGAGATGGGGATCATCTTACCAGGCAAGGGATGGAAGCAAGTAAGGACTTGAAGTTGTTCAAGGTTTTGGATATTCAAGTGAGATAAGTTGGTGAGCGGAGGATAGGCAAATGAGATATGAAGACAAGAAGAAAATGAAAAAAGATAAAGAATAAAGAAAAAGATTGAGAAGATCAGAAAAGGAAATAAGGAAAAGGAAAGAAAGAAAAAAGATGGAGATCAAGAGAGTATGCAAGGTCATCTGCAGAAGAGGAGTCAAGAAAAGTGAGATGCAAAGACAAGAGTTGTACAAGACCCCCGGGGATAATCTCCTGGGGTTTGGTTTCAGAGAAGAAGTCAAAAAGATGGTAGTTGTCCTTCAGGCGCGGGGAAGAGTGACATTCCTAACACTCCTTGTGTCTGGTAAGATGGAGTTTTTGAGGTCATTTTGCAGAAGAGCTAAAAATGGATTTCTGGAGGAGACTCAGAGAGTTAATTGATGAAGCTTTAGTAAGAGAGTCTGCCACTATGTTTTCTGTAGTGATTAGCAGCAGGTCAAACTTGCAGTCTTGAAATTCCTCGCGTAGCCCTTTTGTTTTAATATCAATGTGCCAAGACTTGGAATGGGACCCAAATTGTTTAATCTTGTTGTTGAGTCCTTTATTGTAAATACAGAGAATAGGTTTGGGACTAGGAAGAGAACAAATTTCACCTATGAGATTGACAATCCACTTGACTCCTAAGAAAAAGTCAAGTAGCGCATTGAGTTTGGATTCAGTAGATGAATATGTGATATTCCTCTGTCTTGATGAGTTCCAAACAATGGGACTGCCGCAATGAAAGATAATGAATCCCAATTGAGACTTCCTGGAAGAGGTATCATCTCCCCATGTTGCATTGCTTTAGGCAGTTATAATTTCTTCATTCAGGTTGAATCAAAGGGAGAGTTTCTTGTCTTTTGTTGTTTTGAGGTATTTCCACACTTTGCAGGCTTCCCTCCAATGAGTCATACCGGGCTTTGAGTTGAATCTAGCTTGACTGGAGACCGCAAAAGCTATATTGGGTTGAGTGTACTGGGCGAGATGGTTGAGAAGACCGGTGACCAATTGAAAGTTGATGTTCAGTCGGACAAATTCAGCGTGATCTTCATCAGTGGCTGGTTCTAAGTGAAGATTTTGAGTTAAGGGAGAACAAATGTCCTTGCATGTGGTAAGGCCTAGCTCTTCTAGTCCTCTATCTATATGCTTTGGCTGACTCAAGAGCAATTAATCCTCTTTCACCTCCATCAGCATACCCAGGATGGTATTGGGTGGGTGACATGAGGAGTTCTTGAATCTGGTTAAGAAGTTTTATTCAAAGTCTTTGCTCTTTCTGACGTGGATGAGGTCGTCCACATGGAAGTAGAGCACTTCCTTTGACTTGGGATTGTAGTAGAGGCAGGGGTCGCTAATCAATTTGAGATAGCCTTGCGATTTTATCCACTCAGTAAGTGTTTTTTACCAATTCTTTGGGGATTGTTTCAATCCGTACAGGGATTTTTTGAGCTTGAGATATGGAAATTTCCTATGAGATCCTTTGGGCATCTTGATGATAACCTCTTCCTCCAGGGGGGCATGTAGAAATGCTCATTTCACGTTGAATTGAGTGAAGCTCATATTTTCTTTTAGACCGTAGAGAAGAGCTACTCTTAATGATCCAAGTTTTCCAGTAGGGGCCCACTTCTTGTTGTAGTTGATGCCCAAGATTTGGTCAAAACCTTGGACGCATAGTCTTGCTTTATATCCTACCGGTTCTCCGTGGCAGTTTTCTTTTACCTTGAAAACCCATGTGGTGTTGAGAATATTGTTAGGCTCCTTGTAATAATCTTCCCATACTTCTTGATGCTCAATAGAGCTTAATTCTTCTTTGGTAGCCTTTTCCCATTTGTACCATTCAGGGAATTTTTGGGCTGCTTTGTATGATGGTGGTTTGTAATAGTGATGGAAGCCATAACGTTGAGGTTTGCGTGTTTTGCGCTTTGGTTGTTGATAAGGTTCATTCTTGGGTGGTACGGAAGTAGAGATTTGTGTGGATTCTGGTGAAAGAGGAATTTGAGTAACAGGCTTGGGCGAGTCAGAATTGGAGTCGCAAGCTTCAGGAGATTTGTGATTGGAATCCAAGTCTGAATTGGTATTTGGATTGTTCCGGAAGGTGAATTGTTTGTTGACAGTGGAGAAATCAGATTCATTAAGGCTCTGTGATTTGTGCAAAAAGAAGTCCACACCGGTTGATTCTAAGACGGGGAAATTGTGTAGTTGTGCCTTGAGAAATTTAACGTGTTTTGTTTCAATGATAGACCCTAGTGAATTGAGAATGAGATATGAGTGAAAAGAGGGATTGAACCCAACTAGTAGTCCTTCATCTCCCTTTTCATCAAACTCCCTCCCTTTTTGAATACAATTTTTGAGATATACCAGCGGTGAGCCTACAGGTTTAAAATAATTAGCTGGGAGTTTCTTATTGAACATGAGCTCCCAAGGGAGGTGGTTACATTCACAAGGGATTTGGTTGAGAATAAAGCAACAACTCCTTGTGATTATGTGCCAGTAGGTCTTTGGTAGGCAAGAAGATGAGAAGGTTGCTCAAGCTGATTCCACTATGGTCAAATTTGCTCTTTCTGCCTGGCCATTGTGTTGGGAATGATAAGGTTTGGATGTCATAAGTTTGATGTGTTTTGATTTGGCAAACTCCTTGAGAGTTGAGCTGTTAAATTCCGTGCCTTTGTTGGAGAAGATTTCAGAGGGATAGTAGCTGAGCCTCTTAGCTTCTATCTTGAGTATGTTGATTATCACTCCTGGAGTCTTGTCTTTGGAGTTGAGCGGGAAGGCGGCTAGGTAGCCGGAGTAATTATCTACCAGAGTTAAGAGATACAGATGTCTGTTCTTTGACTGTGGAGAAATCGGTCCAACAAGGTCAATATGAATTTTCTCAAGGGTTTTACTTGAAGGGGTGGAAACAGCTGGGAAGGGGACCTAGCAATCTTGCTCTTTGCACAACTGTCACATTGAAAATGGTGCATTTTGTCATTAGTGAAAAGACCTTTGAGAATTGGTTTGAGGGTAGAAATTGCGGCATGACCGTACATCCTATGGATATCTTCCAGAGATAGATTTTGATCCAACTTTGACCTAGAGAGATGGCTGATATGATTGACTGAGGTTCCATTCCCTAATATCCTAGGCTTCTCTACAAAAAATAGATTATCTCTAATCAAACCTCTAAGTATATTTTGTTCCATCCTTGTGACGCGGAATTGATCACAATTCTGAGTGAGGTCACACCCTTTGCTTGCTAATAGTCCCGGACTGATGAGGTTCACAACTATATCCGGGATGTAAGCGCAGTTTTCCAACGTGATTATCAAATCTTTCCATTCTAATTTTACTGTCCCTGTGCCGCATATCTTTAGTATGGCTTTGAGCTTGCCAGTTTTCACTTCTTCCAGTTCATCTTGTAGCACTAGAGAGGAGAAGTATCTCACGTTGTTAAATATATGGATATTGGCCCCAGAATCCAGGAGCAGGTTTGGGCTGCTGTCGGAATTGATCCAGAGCGTTAGAAGAGCACAGTAGTTGATGTTGGGTTGCTTGTTGATTTTTTTTTCCACTCGTTTTGCTGTTCTACCCACCAACTAGGTGCAATTTGGGGGTGTAAGTGGAAACAAGATGATTCAGCGTGGGATGCATTTGGGTCATTATACCCTTCTTGGCATCACATTTTGATTCTTTTTGTCTCTTTCTCAGATCTTGTTTTTGTTGTGACTAGAGTGAGGTCGGAGCTAGACTTGGTAGTTTATGACTGGGCCTTGCGCTTGTTATTGAATTGGATTAGATGGTTGAAGACTACGTCAACAGTTAGGTTTTTTTCCACATGCATGATCTGCTGTTTTAAGTTTTCAAGGATTGGGGGAAATTTAAACAGGACTAGGTAGGCAAGGATATCATTGGGCAATTCAACGCCAATGTTGGTCATTTGGGTTAGGGCCTTTTTTGTGTTGGTCAAGAATCCTTCATTAGCACTTTTTTTGAAGGTGAAATGGATAAAGGAATTGAAGACTTGTGCTTGATTGGCAGTTTCCAATGAAGCGAATCTTTGAGTTATTTCCGCCCATAGAAGTTTGGATGAGTTTATATTGGTGGAATTGATGACATTGGTGTGTGTTGTGTTATCCAACTTGGAGATGATGATCGCTCTGATTTCTCTGTCCTGTTTTATTGAGAGCTGTCCCAAGTTTCTTGTGATTGTATCCTTTATATCCTTGATATTGAATAAGATCAGCATTTTATCTTGCCAAATCAAGAAATTTTCCTTTGTTAAGGGGTGGAATTGCATTGATTGCGGCCTTCAAAGCAACTTGGTGGAAGTAGTCCATAGCTCCTGTTGGTTCTTTCATCTTGGGGGTAAAGTTTGAGGTGTCCAGTTTTGGCTTTTAACCGTGAAAAGATTTTAACTATTTCATTCAAGAACTAAGAACCAACAGGCTAAATCAAGAGAGTCAGAATAAAAAAATAGAAAAGAGATTGGATAGGAGAAGTAGAAAGACAACCAATAGATAATTGAGATGCAGAAGATTGAGCATTTAAGAAGAGACAGATTTGAAGCAGAGGAGAGATACGGTGTAAGACTCCAAACGGTGCTAGGCCATGGCAGTTGTGTGGAGGGGAGAGGTGCTGTTTAGGCTGCCCTCCTGAGTGTTGAAAAAATATTTAAATGTAACCAAGATCAAGGTCCAGAACCTGGTAATTGAGGAATCAAGGAGTTGAGGATAAAGGTGACAATAGTTTGGTAGCAATGGAACAGCACTATCTGAGACAAGATTATGCAGGGAAAAACTTGAAAAAAAGAAGTTAAAGTCTGCTTAGAGTTCAAGGAACAAAAGCTGTTGTATGTAAACAATGCCCACAAGCTAATAAATCTGGTTGTCAGCAGAAGATTGGGGATGATCAACTAAAACCCAAGCAACCTCCAGGTTCTCAATGAACCTTCCCCAACTCTCCGCAATCAAGCGCTTGAAGGGTACCAGATAGCTGAGGGTGGCTGTACAAGACAAAGCACTAAAAGCAAACAGTAACTGATTTGAAGCAAGGATAACCTCAAAACTTCTCAAGGGACTCAAGAGTGGGCTGGAAAAATGCAACTTCAAAGGGAATAAAGGGAGGTATAACACTCCAGGTCTTAAGCTTAATAAGACCTCTTCAATCAATTGTGATTGGCTCCAGAAAGATGATCAGGGATCAGGACCAGTATGGTCAGAGAAAGGGATCAAGGAGTGATATAACACATTCAAAAATTCCAACAGACAGAATTTTTCTTCAACCAGCAAGGCTATTGGTTGGTGATAAGGATCAGGCCACAGAGGGTCAAAGATTCAGGGTAAAAAATGGATCAGGGGGCAATCAGAGATATACCCAGGATAGGATCAGGATCTAATTTCATGATGATGGGGGGAACATAGGCACACATTCCCATGGATATGATTATCTGAGGATGATCTGATATGATGCTGAAAAAGCAGGGGAGAGCCCCTCCTTTTTTAGACCAGAGGCCTGTAGACTATTTACAAGAGAGATTTACAAATGGGAGCCGATTTTTTTTTTTTTTACAGATCAGTGTCATGAGAAAATAAAAGAAAACAAAGTAAAAAAGAAAAAAACAAGAATTCAGAGAAAAAAAACCAAAGAGGGAAATCCACGGGCATCCGGATGGGCCCGGGCAACTGTTGAGTCCACGGATGACCGCCGGCAGGTGTCCGACGGGCATGGGAAACTGCTGAGACTGCGGATGACCGCCGGCAGGTGTCTGAGGGGCACGGGCAACGGCCAAGACCGCGGACAACCGCCAACAGGTGTCTGAAGGGCACAGATGCCAAACCAGAACCAAGCAATGGTAGCACCAATGAGGGCGCCAACAATCACCTTCTGGGGGAATGATAGCCTAGTTTGACGCAAGACCAACAGATGGCGTTGGCAATGGAGAATTGATTGCGTGATCGACCGACGATCAAAAAGGTTGCTTTAGCTAAGCAGATAGAGACGTTGGGTGCCAAATATGCGTGTAACAATTGAGTCACACCACACAACAAGACGATTTGGAGGTAGATATTGAAAGCAAGATTGGGTTGGATGATTGTTGGACAGGCATTGAGTAAGCCAAGGATTGATTGAGAGAATTGATCAAAGATACCAGTTGGTGGCTTTTGGGACTTGGGTAAGATTCTGTTCAAGACGTCTTCCTCAAGAGGTTGGTGGTGATTGTAAAACTGGGATGGTTGAAGCAAGCCTTGGATGGAGTGAACAAGGGACATGAATACTTCTCTTGGATTTCCATCTTGGGTGAATCTATTCAAACAATATTCTATTGATTGAGTTGGTTTGGGATAGAAGCCATTGTTCCTCAACCAATTGACCAGTTGGTTTAGCAACTCAAGCTTCTTGTGATCCCAACTTGATTGGTTGAGGATTGAGTCGATCAATTGAGGATCTGGTTTGGAGTTAGTTCTGAGGATAAGATGGCATGATTCCATGTGATTGATTGTGGATGTGATTGATAGATAGTTGAGCCCGAGAAAGTGAGATTGTAAGGGTGAGAGTGAGAGTGAGAGTGGAGGGAGTGAAGAGGGAGAGGATGGCAAGGGAAGTGAGGATGGATGAGGTTGGATTGATGGACTGAAACAAGTTGTAGAGCATCATGATGGCCAGTTAATTCTGAATGGGTGGTGGTTGATTGATGAACAAATGGATTGAAGTAGAGAGTATTGATCTACGATTGAGAGAGAGAGGGAGAGGAAGAGAGAGCAAGTTGTTGAAGGTATTGGTCAAACAAGGGAGGATAGGAGGATGAGGATGATAAGGGCAAAGCAAGGAAGGGATGAAGGGAGTTGGTGGAGCAAATAGGATGATGAGACTGAGGATTGGTCAATGATGATAATTGAGGCAAGCAAGCCAAGCATGAAGTGAATACAACAATAACTGGGGACAAGGTTGATGGAGGAGGAAAGGACCCTTCAATGACCGGTCGGAGGATGAGATTAAGATCAAAGGGGTTCAGGACCATTGAAATGGTTGAGATGATTGTTCTTGAAAGTGATTCAATCAAATAAACTGGCCAAGGTGTCCAGGATGGGGCACCACAACGGGCTTGTTTGGCAGACACATAAGTTGACAATTGATAATGGAGATTGAGATGGGGATCATCTTACCAGGCAAGGGATGGAAGAGAGTAAGGACTTGAATTTGGTCAATGTTTTGGATAGTCAAGTGAGATAAGTTGGTGAGAAGAGGATAGGAGAATGACATATGAGACAAGAAGAATATGAAAAAAAGATAAAGAATAAAGAAAAAGATTGAGAAGATCAGAAAAGGAAATAAGGAAAAGGAAAGAAAGAAAAAAGATGGAGATCAAGAGAGTATGTGAGGTCATCTGCAGAAGAGGAGTCAAGAAAAGTGAGAGGCAAAGACAAGAGTCGTACAAGACACCCGGGGATAATCTCCCAGGGTTTAGCTTCAGAGAAGAAGTCAAAAAGATGGTAGTCGTCCTTCAGGCGCAGGGACGAGTGAAATTCCTAACATTCATTTTGGCCATCTGATTGCCCACATTTTTCCACCCCAAGATCTTGAGGGACAAACAGTCTTTACAAATTCTTTTGACTGGTGAAGGAAAGTTTGATGTCCTTCTTGTCTTGGTCAGAAACTTTCTCCAAAGGGACAAATTCAATTATTGCAGCAAGACTGTTGTGATCAGATTGATTGAGAAAAATTACTTTGCCATGGCTGAAGAAATGGTCTTTCTTGATTGTCTGCTTGGCATGTTTGAACTCAGCGGGTGAGGGTTTTTTATTTTTCTTTTTCTTTTTTGCAGTGATGGCAGGATACAGATCCAAAGGTTTTAGTTTCCATCCAGAAAATACAAACTTTTCAATGATGCCCCCCTCTGCAAGTTCCAAAGAGATTTATCATTCCCTCATTTGATCCATCTTTTGCTTGAAAGCCCTCTGCTTGCCACCTCTCTTTATTTTTGTCACCTCATCTCCTTCCATCTTGTTCCCTCCCAGGCAAATTCTCCGCTGGGGGTGAGGATAAAGAAGGGATTAAATTTGGAGTATAAAATTGTGATTGCAGTGTGAGAAGGGATGGAATTCAAGGAAAAGGGGTCAAAGAAAGTTTACAAAAAAAAATGTCATTCATGTGATCACCAAAAAAAAAACAAAAAAATAAAAAATTACTGGGCATGGGCATGAACTAATTGGGCTGGGCTTATTACCAAAAAAAAAAAAAAAAAAAGTTACTGGGGTGCAAGCAAATTGGGCCAGGCTTTGGGGAGGGCCTTGGGTTGGGCTAGGTGGGCCAGGGTGGATGGCGCTTGGCAGCAGGGAAAGGGAGGGGTGTGGCTTGCGGGGGATCAAGGGGGGGCAGATTAGAGCAAGGCGGGGGGCAGGGCCGGAAAGCCAAGGGAGACAGAGGGGGGGGGCGGCAAGGGTGGCAAGCCAAGCGGTGAGGGGGTGGACCGGAGAAAGGGGGGGTGGGGCCAGAAACTCAAGGGCAGAGCAAGGGGGCAGGGCTGGCAAGCTGATGGAGACCAGGGGGGGGCAATGCTGCCAAGCAAGGAGGGGGTGGGCAGGGCCAGCAAGCCAATGGAGACCAAGGGGGGAGGCAGGCCGGCAAGCTGAGCAAGGAGGGGCAGGGCCTGCAAGAAAAGCAAGACCAAGGGGGAGGGCAGGGCTGGCAATCCAAGCAAGGAGGGGGGCAGACCACAGCAAGAGCAAGGGGGTGCCAAGCAAGGAGGGGGGGGGGAAGACCGGAGCAAGAGCAAGGGGGGGCAGGGCTGGAAAGCCAAGAAAGATGGCAGGGAGACCAAGGGAGGGGGAGAGGGGGGGTGTTGGTGAGTGGGAGGGAGTGAGAGGGGGTGAGAGGGAGGGAAAAAAGGAATGAGGAGGGGGGAGGGGAGAGCTTAACTGGGGAATCAACCAAGGGGGTGGGCGGGGAGCCTGAAGGGGGATGGAGGTGGATGAATCAAAGTATGAGCATTGGATGATGGGGAGGGTAAGCAGGAGGATGAGGAGAAGGGGTGGGAAGCTTAACAGGGTTTCCAACCAAAGGAGGAGGGGAGCTGATGGGTGAGGTGGAGGTGGTTGGTGAGGAGGAGGAAGGAGTGGACCGCCCAGTGGTTTGGTGGGGTGAGGTGGGTGGTTTGACCAGTGGTTTGGTGGGTTGAGCTGGAGGGTTTGGATGTTTTGAGTCTGTTTTGTCTAAGTCCACCCCACCAAATCAGAAAAAAAAAACAAATCAGCCTAGAAATCTTGGGTGAACAACCAAAAACAAAAATATTTGGTGAAGGGATTTCTTACCTAATTCAAAATCAAGCATTAATCATCAAAGAAAGCAAGGGTGAGAAGAAGAATCCTTTCTATAATAGAAGAAGATGGGGAAAAGATGAGACAGGGATGACTTGAGGCGGATCAGGAACATCATCTTCAAATATTTTGTCCAATTCATCTTTGATTTTGGCCAAACAATTGTGAAGGATTACACAAGTGATAATCCAGTTGATGAGGAACTTCATTTCTTTGGCTTTTGAAGCTGGTTTTGCATTTCCCTTAAGCTGGCCCATCTTCCTTTCAGGACTACTATGGCATTCTCAATACAAACTTGTGATTGGGCAAGATGATATTTTAAATAGGTTTTTCCTTGATCTTTGGGAATTAAATTCCAGTATGCTGGAACCACATATTTCCCACTAGCATAAGCTGAATCGGCCAGAATATATTGATCTTGGTCAAAATAGTTCTCTGGTTGTTGGGCAATCCACATCCAATTGAAAACATATGAATCATGACAAGAAACCAGAGGACCAGCATGGAGTGATATGAAATTCTTGTTGTTATCAAAAACAAGTTTTAGTGCCACAGAGTATCTAAACAAACATATAAAACATATTTTTTCAGTTTTTTATCAAACCTTTTATCAAAGGTGTTGGAAAAGAAATTAATGAATTGCCTTTTTTCCAATCAAAATAGTGGTTGCCATCTAGCTTGGGTTTTTGACTCAAGGGGATGGTGATTCCGTCAACAAACCCAATGCAATCAGGAAAGCCTTCAGTCTCCATTACTTGAGATATTTATTTGTTTTCTTCTTTGGTTGTCCAAGAAAGTACTGAGCAACATAAAAATAGGATAGCAATCATGACTCTTTTGGTGTATGAGTCAATGGTTCCATAACCAACTGAGAATAGATTTTCTAATTGATTAATTGCTGCCCCATTTCCATTTGATCCCAATCTACAAAGGGGAACAGCCAGTTGGATAGCTGGATTGCATTGAGGATCCCAAGAATTTTTCTGGAAGGTGTGGTGGTCTTTCATCATCTCCTAAAGTTTTGTGAATGAAGGAAATAGAGTTTGGAACAGTTGCTGGAAGCTTAAGTTGGGGAAGAGATGAAGATTTTGCCTTTCATACATAGGGTTGTGGAGAATTTTTCTTCTTGGAACCATGTATTTCTTCTGTAATAGAGAATTCAAAGCCAACCAAGTTGATTCCAAATTGGAGTCTGAATTGGAGTCTGAATTGCAGCCAAATACTAACAAAAGTTCAGTCATCTTTTTGGAATTTTCAACTGGCTGCTGGGAATTTTGATGGGACATGTTGAGAAAGATGGTAATTTGATGTGGGTTGATGAGATGATGGGATTTTGGTGAAGATGGAGATTTAAAGCAATAGAGATGTTAAGCAATGGAGATGAGATGTGTGTGATGTGATTTAGATGGGATTGTTATGGATTTGCTGACGTTGTGGAAACTTAGGTGGTCAACAATCACTTAGTTGTCCCTTGGTTATGGATCCAATGGTTATAGTGTCTGTAAGGTCTGAGGATACCCCTTTAAGAGAGAGAAAAAAGAGAGATGATGATTCTTCCCCTAACTTGTGCTGAGGGGGCTGGCCCTTTATGCCCTCCCCCTTATTCCTAACCTAGCTAGAAATTCAAGAACAATCTGACAACAATTGAAGAAGAAACCCTAGACCCAGAACCCTAACCCCACCTTAATCCGCACCCCCTATCCCTTCAGCCCACCTGCCATTACACACGTCCGGTTTGTTCTTCCCGTGGCGTGTCCCTCCACTGCCCGTTACTCAAAGCTCACCATGCTTGTTGGTATCCGCCCAATGCCCCATTGTGAATACCCCAGTCCCTTGGGCCGGCCTGCGCTTGCACGCGGCGGTCCATGTACATAGCCCTGTGGTTGCCCTGCTCCTACTACTCAAACTAACCGCCCACAAACATGATTGGGCCAGCTCCATTCCTGATCCCAAAATAACCAAGCAGGTTGCGGCCTGCCTCCCCTAGTCAAGCCTGGCCCGCAACTGGCATGCCTTTCCTGCTTCCCCCAACGCTGAGCCCTGCAGCAGTGGCTGCTGAGTCCGCAGAGGCCACTGCTGAGAACGCGCACACCCCAATTTCTGAGCCTGAACTACCAAATGCTGAGAGCGCTGTAGAGACTCCTGTGGGATTGGGTAAAGTTTAGCAAATAGCTTGCTGGCAGTCACTTGAGGGGGAATTTAGTAATACAACTCCTGATAAGATAGATGAATACTAAGGGTGGTTTTGAATTGCCTGCCCCTCTAAGTACTATAGTATTCTCACAAAAATAAAAGAAAATAGATTGGTGGCTGATTTTCAGATAGAGTTGCTACTATAGTAGTCTCTATCAGACCTAGGATCAATTTATTCAAGCTTGATGAGGAAGAAATGGTGGAACAGATAGTTGAATGTGGCTATAGAAGCTGAGTAAGGGAAGAATCCTTTATCTAGCCTTATACTTCATGTATTTTATCTTGTTTTATTGGTGACTGATGGATACTCCTTCAATGTTAAAGGTGGTTGTTTGGTAAATATAAGGTTTGATCATTTTTGGTAATGGTTCATATCCTTTATAAGGGTTCAATATCTTTTGTAAGGGGTGAACACCCCAGGCTGGAGGCCTGGGGGGATGATGATGGTCCAGGTGGCCTGATATGGGATGAGTAGTGATGATAAAACTTGGATAGGGCAGAGAGGCCCTCCTTAAATAGACAATCTGGTCCTCAGGGGATGCTCAGGGCTGCCACTGAGGTTGCCCTGGGGCTTCCCCTGTTACAGTGGGATACAGGTACATGAGACATTTTAGCTGGTTGGAAAAAGACATTGCATGAAACTGAGGGAATTCTGCTGTTACAAAAGACTCTGCATGAAACTGAGGCAATTCTGCTGGTTGGACAAAAGACACTGCATGAAACTGAGGCAATTCTGCTGGTTGGACAAGGCTTTTACAGGTGTTTCCTGCATGCACAGCCCTGCATAAACTGCTGTGAAGTGCAGACAAAAATATACTCCTGTGCATTACTGGTGGTTGGTTTGGTGCTACTTGATACTTCCTACATGTGTTGCTGTGCATCCACTGGTGGTTTGTTTGGTGCTGCATGGTCTTGACTTCCTGAATGTATTGCTGGGTAACCCTGTGGTACTTTTACTGGTGGGTTGTTTGGTATCACATGCTTCTGCCTACATAGATTTCTGTGAGGTGCTGAGTTTGTTTGGCACTGCATGGTTCTGGTTGAGACTGGATTCACTTCCTTCTGCCTATACTGTCCTGTATACTCCTGCATAGTCTTGTGTATGTGTATTTTCTTGCTTGTTTGGATCTGGTTGAGACTGGTTTTACTTCCTCCTGCCTATACTGTCCTGTATAATTTCTGCATAGTTTTGTGTATGTGTATTTGCTTGTTTGTTTGGATCTGATTGAGACTGGTTCCACTTCCTCCTTCCTATACTGTCCTGTATAATTCTGAATAGTCTTGTGTATGTGTATTTTCTTGTTTGTTTGGATCTGGTTGAGACTGGTTTCACTTCCTCCTGCCTATACTGTCCTGTATACTTCTGCATAGCCTTGTGTGTGTGTATTTGAATGCATCCTGGGTGAGGTGACAGGAGCTGAACTAGTTTCACTGCCTCCTGTATCTGTATTGCTGTATTCTGGCTAAGGTGACAGGGTTGGTGTATGGTTCTGGTGTTGAGGGTAGGCTGTTACTAGTATGTACTTGAGGGTTTGCAAGTTATGTCTTTATGCCTTCCATAGAGCTGTGACACCTGGTTGGGTATGAGTTTGCCACAGTTGAAGGGTTCTTGGGCTGTATCTTCTAATCCATGAGAGATAGAGGGGTACTTTGGCTGAGTGACTATAGGTTATTTGTGATGTAGAATCCATTTCTGAGGTTACTTAGAGGTTTTGAGCTGTTTTTACACTAAAAAATTGAGTCTGATGGCTATAGGACAGGTTTGGTCTACCACAGCGCAGGCGGCAATGCAGTTCCCGGCCCAAGGATATATAATGACACCACATCCACCCCCAACTTGAGTTCTGTCCCCAGAGGTCTTCCCATCACTACCTCAAACCTTCTTTCCCATCCCCATACCAGCAACTACCCCTTTGACTACCTCCGTTGCTCATCACCATGACTCCGTGCGACTTCTCTGCCCAAGATGGGTATGCATGCTTGCTAATCCCTGGCCGTTATGCTTGCACTGCTTGTTGTTGCCGCCACCGTTGCTGCTTGCTTAGTGCAGGAATGCCTCCAACCCAGTCTGGCTCCATTCCTAGGCCACGCAAGAGGGCTTGTCCAGACCCATTTGTAGTTTTGGACAACAACACAATTTCAGAGGATTTGTGGACGCTGCCAGGTTCACCACTTTGCGGCCCTCCTCCAAGTGAGGGTTTTCACTTGGCTTTGCCTTTTTGTTGCTCTGGGCCTCCCCAGAAGGAGGACTACCCAAACTTTGCAGCCTACCAAGTTGCTCTTTGTTACTGGGCCAAACGCGTCCGAGTAAATCAAGGTGCAAGGGACCCGCGGGTCAAGGAGATACTCAGACAACATGCAACCCCCCCTCCAGCTCCTCCACCAGTTCCTCCTTCAGTCTCTTGGGCCGCTCCTGACCCTGCGCCAGACCCCAACCCAAGGCTTTCACCAGAACCAGCAGAGGGGCCTACCACTCCACAGGTTGCTCCCCCGCTGTCCCCAATCCTGATCCCATTTTTGCCTTTGGTGGGACCAATCCCCCCAAATGATCCCCCGGGAACCTCCTTGTTGCCTCTGTTCTCCTTTGGATCAAGATATTTTACAACTATTGCCCCGCCTTGCAAGGTCACTCCCAAGATCCCAGACATCCCCACAGGGCTAGCACTAAGGGACGCACACTTCAATCACTTTGTGGCCAAGTTGGACAACTTCTCTGGCAGTTTCTCCCAACTCCAGGCGCTGTAAGACTCTGAAAGGTGCTAGGCCATGGCAGTTCTGTGGAGGAGAAAGGTGCTGTTTAGGCTTCCCTCCTGAGTGTTACAAAAATATTTAGATGTAACCAAGATCAAGGTCCAGAACCTGGTAAATGAGGAATCAAGGAGTAGAGGATAAAGATAATAATAATTTGGTAGCAATGAAACAGCACTATCTGAGACAGGATTATGCAGGGAAAAACTTTAAAAAAAGAAGTTAAAGTCTGCTTAGAGTTCAAAGAACAAAAGCTAATGTATGTAAACAATGCCCAAAAGCTAAAAACTCTGGTTGTCAGCAGAAGATTGGAGATGATCAACTCAAACCAAAACAACCTCCAGGTTCTCAATGAACCTGCCCAACTCTCCGCAATCAAGCGCTTGAAGGGTACCAGATACCTGAGGGTGGCTGTACAAGAAAAAGCACAATGTTTAAGAAGCTCTAAAAGCAAACAGTAACTGATTTGAAGCAAGGATAACATCAACAATTCTCAAGGGACTCAAGAGTAGGCTGGCAGAATTCAACTCCAAAGAAAATAAAGGGAGGTATAACACTCCAGGTCTTAAGCTTAATAAGACCTCTTCAATCAATTGTGATTGGCTCCAGAAAGATGATCAGGGATCAGGACCAGTATGGTCAGAGAAACGGATCAAGGAGTGGTATAACACACTCAAAAATTCCAACAGAAAGAATTTTCTTCAACCAGCAAGGCTATTGGTTGGTGATAAGGATCAGGCCATAGAGGGGCAAAGACTAAGGGTCAAAAAAAAGGATCAGGGGGCAATCAGAGATATACCCAGGATAAGGATCAGGATCTAATTTCACAATAATGGGGGGACATAAGCACACACTCACATGGATGATTTTTTTTTTTGGAAAAGGCAGGGGAGAGCCCCTCCTTTTATAGAAAAAAGGTCTTTAGAATATTTACAAGAGAGATTTACAAATAGAGCGGAAAAAAAAAATATTTTTTTTTTTGAGGATGATTGTCATGAGAAAACAAAAGAAAAAAAGAAACAAACAAACACTCAGAAAAAAAATGAAGAGTTGAATCAAGACCCTGGCCCGTGCCAATGGTGGGCAAGGGCAGGAGATTAGCTATTGAGGGGCCTGGGGACATGCTGATGGGGCCGGGAGACAGTTGAGACCCGCGCGGGCAACGGACAAGCCATGCTGGAGACCGGTGAGCTGGAGGTGGAAAGGATGAGGTAGACAGGCGCTTGAGACAACCGGATGAGGTAGACGGGCGCTTGAGAAGGCCAAATGAGGTGTTTGACGACCAATTTGATCAAGCTGAGATGACCAATGAGGATATTGGTATCAATGACCAACAATCAAAGAGGTTGGGAGGATCAATGGGAGGGAGCGAGGGGGTCTGTGAGGAGATCTTCAAAGGGTGAATCAATCTCAACGTTGTCATTGAGATCCTGGAACTGATCTCAAAGCTGACAAAGCAAGCCGGAGACTTGTCTGATGGCGGTGGAGATGGAGATCATCTCAATATTGCTTTCATGGTACAATTGATTGAGCGAGTCTTGGTGATCCATGAGGGGGTATGATGATGATGAGAGGGAGGGGGAGATGGGATGAAGCAAAGGACAGAGGACCGATTTAGGAAGATGGAGGAAGTGAAGCTGAGTCCAAGTGGACCATCCAAGACTGGGAGATTGAGCCAGGGTCAATTGATGAGAGGGAGTGGGAGTGGGAGTGGGAGTGGGAGGAATGGATGTGGTGGTGAGAGAAGAGAATCGTAGATTTGCAGGATTAATTGAGGGAGATTGGAGGTCTGATGATGACTCAGAAGAGGTTCAGACCAAGGATTGGATGATGTTGATGATGATGATGTTCAATTGGGGGTGCCGGTGATGGATTGCAGGGTGGAGGCAAGCCCGGCGGTTGGCCAGGGTGTCCAGGATGGGGCACCACATCTCTCCCCAACTTACAGAATGTCCCTAGTCTGCTCCCAAGTTTGATTCCATAAAAAGAGAAAGGAAAGAAAGATGATTGAAACCAAGGAATGGCCATTTTGGTCTTGAGAGTGATTGAAAAAGAAAATGCCAATCCACCCAAAGGAAAATTGTAGAAGTGGCTGGGATAAATTGAAGAAGGCGTCCCAGGTGCTCACATGCGTGGCATGAAGTAGCGTTTCACAACAAAATGCAGCAGATGACCCTGGTGGTGCACAATTGGGAGGACTAACTTTTGGAACAAGTTGCCTCCACAAGAATGAAATTTCTTCACCTGATCAGCAGAGAACCTTCTGGCCATCTGAGTACCATCCAGTTCCTCAAAAACATATGATCCACCTCTAACTTGACCAACCACTTGGTAAGGAACATTCCAGCGGTTAGAGAAAAGCTTTCCCCACTGAGTTTCCAAGGAACAATTATAAGCTAAGACTAGATCCCCAGGGTTCAAGGGATCCCTGATTTGCTTCAAATGCTTGTCTTCCCAATACTGAACTGATTTTTCCCTAGACTCCATGATTGTCTGATAAGCTTCACTACAGACATCTTCAATCCTTTGCAGCTGCTTGGATCTGGAAACTAATAGATCAGTGGTGGAAGAAACCTTTTCCCAAGAAATACCTAAGAAAGATTCCATTTCCAGATCCAGAGGAAGGACAGCCCTTTGACCAAAAATGATTTTGTAAGGTGAGTAGCCAGTGGTTTGTTTAGTTGAAATTTGATCAGAGAAGAGGACCAGGGGGAGGAATTTGCAACAATTCTTGCCACTTTCACCAGCCAGTTTGACAAGAGCAGCCTTCAAAGGAGCATGGCCTCTTTCCACCATGCCTTGGCCTTCAGGATAATAAGCAGTGGTCACCCTATGTTGACCAGGAAGTGATTGGATAATATCAGCCAGTTTACCACCAAACTCAGAGCCGCCATCAGTCAAATAAGATTGTGCCAAGCCATAAAGCATTGTCCAAGTCTCATAAAGGAAAGCTGCAACTGATTCAGAGCTGAGGTTCTTAAGAAACTTTGCTTCAACCCATCCAGAAAAATCATCTCTAGCCACAATGAGGTACTTAGCTCCACCAGCCTTAATGTGAACCACATCCATAGCAATCCTCCCAAAGACAGTGGACTCTCCAGTGGGGTGACAAATTTTGGCCGGGCGCCTAAGATCACGTTTCTGGCACACTTCACAACTCCTGCACTATTGAGAGACTGATTTCTTCAAAAATGGCCACAAAAATTGTTTGTATATTTGTTGATAAGTTATGGTTTCCCCACGATGACCAAGGCCTTCATGGAGACTTTCCAGGATAAAATCTTTCTTAGAAGGAATAGTGACCACAATAAGGGCACAAGGATTCCCTCTTTTCATAAGCCTGGTGCCTTGAAAAAAGAATTTGGAGGACTTCCTCTTGAGAGATCAAAAATCTTTAGCAGAGATATCAGAAGGCCTTTGGAGGGTGGAAAGGTACTGCTCTACTTTAAGCCAGAACCCTTGTTGGAAGCCAGAATAATCTTGGGAGGAAAAGGTGAAGACAGGGCAAATTAAAGGCTCCTCCTTGTCAAAATCCACTCCAACATCTGATTCTTCATCTCCAAGAGGGCGTCAAGATAAACCATCAGGCATGGTGAAAGATTTTCCAGGCCTGTGAACAATATCAAAAGAGAAAAACTGGACAAAAGACACCCAACGAGTCCTTGGAGCATTTGGAAGGCTGGGGGCATTGATCATTTCAATAATGGATTGTGCATTGACTTGTAAATCAAAGTGTTGACCCCAAAGGACAGTCTGGAGCTTTTTCAACATTTGGGCCACACTGCAAAGTTTCAGTTTTGGCTGGGAGTACCTGGATTCCACATCTGAGAAAAGAAGAGATTCATAAAGAGCAGGACCATCCAAACCATTTTCATCTTCCTGAGTAAGGAAAGCCCCAACAGATTGATAACTAGAGTCAACAGCCAGCTTGATCTTGCCAGCCCCAGGCCCATAAGAGATCTTTTTTAAAACCATGTCATTGCCAACAATAGTTTTGAGCAACTGAAATGATTGTTTGCAATCTTGGTTCCAAATCAATTCAGCTTCCTTTCTGGTTAGACAACGCAAGGGTGCAAAGATTTTGGATAGTGAGGGAATGAAGATCCTGACATAAGTTACAACACCTAGGAAACCTCTAACTTCTGTTGGATTTATTGGAGTAGGCCAGGAGATGATTTTGGTGACTTTAGAGGGTGCCATCCTTCTTCCTTCCTTGCAGACTATATGACCAACAATTTCCAAGGCAGGGAAACAGGCTGCATGTTTTGATCCAGAGACAGTAAGGCCAGATTCCTCAATTCAAAACAAAATTCTTTCCAAAATAGTAGCATACTCCCAGATAATTTGTTGGATTCCTGAGTTCCAAGGTAAGAGCTCATTATCATAGTCAGAAACCAGACCTTTAATCCCACCATCATCAATAAAGATACCCGCATGATCCGGGATTTTGTCCTGGAGGATCCACATCATCTGAGCCTGGTAGACTGCAACCAAGTTGGTGGCACCTTGAGGCAATTGAGTCAGTTGAAATCGACCAAGGGGAGTATCAAAAGTAGTGAGCGGCCGAGAAATAGGATGCAAAGATTTTTTGTTTTAACCATCCATAATGTCACCTAGACCATAGCAATCTCACCCAGAGAAGGATTCAACAAATTCTTCAGTGGCAGAAGGCATGCCGGAGTATTTAATAGTAACTTTATTAAGAGGTTGGAGATCATGAACTACTCTAAGTTTACCATTAATCTTTAGAACACAGAAAACCGGGCTAGAGTAACAGGAGGTTGACTGTTTGTATGGACCGGTACGGCCTCATTTGCGGACCAACTTGATGAATTCGTTGACTTTTGCAGCAGGAATAGCAATCTTCTTCTTTTGCCAAGGATCATGTTCAACTACAGGGATGATGTAAGGGAAACCATAGGATTCTTTCAAGAGACCTCTCTCTTCTTCACAGAATGCAATAGATTTTTCCCTTAGAGACAAGATATTTTTGATCAAATTTAACTCATCAGGTAAAAGCCATCCATCTGAACCAAAGTTTACCGCCTTCAATTGTTCTTCAGTGACCCAACCAGAGGGAATGAATGGACCAGTGAGGTATTTGGATAGACCACAGCAAGTATCGCAGGATAGAGGAGGAAGCATAAGGGGAGGATTGAGGTTGAGAGGCATTGGTTGGTTGACTGGATGGACCTTCTTTGCAACTGGGTTGTACTTAGTGGCAAAGGAGAGGAATCCTTGCTTCCTCCAAGCATTGACCAGTGAGACCTGGCTACAAAAACTGAGACCATGTTCCAACATCTTCCAAGTTTGATGTTCTGCGGCATTCTTGAAAGGTGCCTTCTCCATAAAAGAGGATCCAAAAGATAACACATTCCTCATATGTGTGGCACAGGGTAGAGTTTTGAAAATGACAGTAGTAGAAGCCCCTGGCGGTCCACAATTGGGAGGACTTACTTCTACCCCAAATTTCCTCCACCTAAGACCATACGCCTTCATAACAAAGCCACCAAGAAAAGAATCAAGATTGAGATCTAGTTTATACTCATTGCGGAGATTTGAAACCAGAATAGAGGATGAGTGATCAGGCCAAAAAGAAAATGGAAAAGAAGATACACTAGATCCAAACAGAGAAGAAATATTTTTGGATTTTTGGGATTTTTCATGTGTTTGATTTTTGATCTTATTTGGATGAGAAGGAAATTACAAGGAAAAAGAAGGATATGCCTCTGAGGTGGGAGTTGGGCCATGAGTTGAAGTCTGAGGCTGAGAAGAACTACAACTATCAGTAGGGCCAACTATTCTGGTAAAAAATGAGGATGAGAGGGATGAGAGTTTTCTTTCTGCTTTCCCTTCAGGACAGATTTGGGAGGATGACCAGGGAATTCTCTTTCACAACAACCAGAATCCAGAGAACAAAGAGGAACTTCAATCTTTCTGCAATCAGCATCAGGGAGGAGAATTCTCTCCCCAACTTGATCAGAAAACATCATGGTAGCACCAAAGTCCATTAAGAAAGGCCTTCCCAAGATCATGGGACCATCCAGACGAGTGATCCAGAAGTGACAGGTGCCAACAATATTTTGACCAACTCAAAAAGGGATATCCTCAGCAATACCAACCAGCTCACAGGACTGGTTCCCTATTCCATACACAGCAGAATTGAAACTGACCCTTGGGCTAAGTTTAAGCTTGCAGGCCATGGAGTCAAAAATAAAGTTGAGCTGAGAACCCAAATCCACCAGGAGAGAAACCGTTTTAGTTGAATCACCAAGATAACATGGGAGAAAGCCAAGAGGACAGGAATACAGGTTGGCATCTGAAGAGGGATCTTTTCCACCAGAATCCTCCATCAGAGTACCAGAGGAGACCTTTAATTTGTCTGGACCAATCTCCACATGTCAACAAGAAACCCATTTCTTCATCCCTTCAGCCACAGATGGAGAGATTGACAAGAGTTCAGCCACAGATAGATCAGGGATTTTAAGATCAGAAATTTTCTTTAATACTCCTTCCACATAATTAGGGTAGTCCTTGGAGATGCCCCTCTCAAATCAAGCTTTGGGCTGGGTGGAGGGAGGAAGATCAGATGAAATAGGTGCTGGAAGAGGATCTGAGGATTGGACAGGTTGAAGAGGGGGAAGATCAGAGTTGTCCTGGAACCTTTCCATAAGTGGTTCCCTTTCTACTTCCATTTCTTCCACATCAGAGGAAGGAGGCTCAGGTGAAGATTGACATTTAAAAGGTTTTCACAGGATTGAGGATGGAACATGAGGAGACTTATGAAGTTTTGGTTCCTCATGGCTTTTCCTAGCTGGATCAGAATGATAGGTGCAAGAGAAGCTGGAAGAAGTGATAGCTGGAGGATACCAAGGTTGCAGAGTTCCACAGGATGATTGAAAATCCACAGAGACCAAGGATGCCTTCTTGGGAGTTGGTGGTTGGTATGAGGCCACCACATGACGGATCAGACAAGATGAATCAAAAGGGATCAAAGCACCATTAGGAAGGAAGAAATCATTTCCCTTCTTCTCTACTAACCTCTTCTCCTTGTCCTTCTGGAGTTCAGGACACCTACCAGTACCTTGGCCTTCCCTATGGCAATAATAACAGACTATAGTAGATTTAGGAACAGAATTAGCAGGTTTAGGAGTGGCTAAAGAGGATATTTTCTGATCTATTCTATTCTCAAATGCCTGAAGTAATTTAGTGATCTCATCTATAGTAGCAGATTCCTTATTGGCCTGGGGATTTGATTTGGGTCTACAATTTGATTCCACCTTGTTCATGATTTTGTTGGATTCTTGGAAGGAGGGAGCATGGACTGGTTCAGCAATTCTGGTCTGTTCAAAATTGAGGGCAGCTTGAACTTTCATGACCTTGTCCACTGCTCCCCTCAAAACCAGAAAAGAAGGAAGTTTGAATTGATTATCCCTAGTAGTGATCATGGATCCAGATTTGACCAGTTCATCCCTAATTCTTTCCTGGACTCCTGGTGAAAAGGATTGGAAAAATTGGACTTGAATTTTGTCCACAGTGTTGATGCAATTGTTTCTGATGAGGTAAGATTGGATAGGATCCCACGATTTTCTGAAAGACTCATAATCTGAAGCTGAAGAGACACCACCATTGGAGATCCATTGAGAAACCAGGGCATCCAAGTCTTGCAAAGTAAATCTGGCTACATATATTTTTCCCCAATAGGCCAACATAGCCTCCTTCAGGAGCCTCCAGTTATGAGTTTTGAATCCATCAAAAGATTTGATAACCTCCATACCTTTGTCAGAAGAGAAAAAAAATTGTAACTGATAAGCCATATCATGTTCACTGGCACCATCCACTTCAGAAGCCATCTCATAGGAGTCCAGGAATCATTTGACATTGGTCCCATTGAAGCCTAAGTTTTTGTTCTGAGGTTTGATTTTGACAATCTTGGCCTGAACAGATGAGGAGGATCCAGCAGATTCCATGTTGAAGGGTTCCTAAGAGATCCAGAAGAGCAGAGTTCCAAGGTGGCTCACAAGTGTGGCAAGAGTAGAGTTTCACAAAAAAACAAGGATCTTGCCCAGATGGTGCACAATTGGGAGGACTTACTTCTTGACGAAGTTGCCTCCATGGATAAGATCTGAAAAAACAACAAAAAAAAAAAAGAAAGAAAAGAAAAAAATTGGATTGGATTTTGGAGTTGATTCTTCAAGTTGGGACTGTAAATCCCAAGGTTGCTGGTTTGATCCCGGCCCGGGGGACCAAATGTAAGACTCAAAACAGCGCTAGGCTGTGGCAGTTCTGTGGAGGGGAAAGGTGCTGTTTAGGCTGCACTCCTGGGGTGTTACAAAAATATTTAAATGTAACCAAGATCAAGGTCCAGAACCTGGTAAATAAGGAATCATGGAGTTGAGGATAAGGATGAAAATGGTTTGGTATCCATGGAACAGCACTATCTGAGACAAGATTAGGCAGGGAAAAACCTGAACAAAAGAAGTTAAAGTTGGCTTAGAGTTCAAGGAACAAAAGCTGTTTTATGTAAACAAGGCCCACAAGCTAATAACTCTGGTTGTCAGCAGAAGATTGGGGATGATCAACTCGAACCCAACCAACCTCCAGGTTCTCAATGAACCTGCCCAACTCTACGCAATCAAGCGCTTGAAGGGTACCAGATAACTGAGGGTGGCTGTACAAGACAAAGGACAATGTTTAAGAAGCTCCAAAGCAAACCTAAACTGATTTGAAGCAAGGATAACCTCAAAACTTTTCAAGGGAAGAGTAGGCTGGCAGAATGCAACTACAAATAAAATAAAGGAAGGTATAACAATCCAGGTCTTGAGCTTAATAATACCTCTTCAATCAATTGTGAATGGCTCCAGAAAGATGATCAGGGATCAGGACCAGTATGGTCAGAGAAAGGGATCAAGGAGTGGTATAACACACTCAAAAATTCCAACAGACAGAATTTTCTTCAACCAGCAAGGCTATTGGTTGGTGATAAGGATCAGGCCACAGAGGGGCAAAGACTAAGGGTCAAAAAAAAGGATCAGGGGGCAATCAGAGATATACCCAGGATAAGGATCAGGATCTAATTTCACAATAATGGGGGGGACATAAGCACACACTCCCATGGATGATTTTTTTTTTGGAAAAGGAAGGGGAGAGCCCCTCCTTTTATAGAAAAGAGGTCTGTAGACTATTTACAAGAGAGATTTACAAAAAGAGCATTTTTTTTTTGAGGATGATTGTTATGAGAAAACAAAAGAAAAAAAGAAACAAACAAAAAAACAAACACTCAGAAAAAAACAGAAGAGTTGAATCAAGACCCTGGCCCATGCCAATGGTGGGCACGGGCAGGCAAGTAGCTATTGAGGGGCCCGCGGGAATGCTGATGGGCCTGCGAGACAGTTGAGAGCTGCGCGGGCAATGGAAAAGCCCCGTGGGAGACCGGTGAGCTGGAGGTGGAAAGGATGAGGTAGACAGGCGCTTGAGACAACCGGATGAGGTAGACGGATGCTTGAGAAGGCTGAATGAGGTGTTTGGCGAGCAATTTGATCAAGCTGAGATGACCAATGAGGATATTGGTATTGATGACCAACAATTGAAGAGGTTCGAGGATCAATGGGAGAGAGCAAGGGGATCTGCAAGGGGATCTTCAAAGGGTGAATCAATTTCAAAGTCATCATCAAGATCCTGGAACTGATCTCAAAGCTGACAAATAAAGCCAGCAACTTGGTCAATGGCGGTGGAGATGGAGATAATCTCGATATTTCTGTCATGGTACAATTGATTGAGCGAGTCGTGGTGATCCATGAGGGGGTATGATAATGAGGAGGGGGAGGGGGAAATGGGATGAAGCAAAGGACAGAGGACCAATTTAGGAAGATGGAGGAAGTGAAGCTGAGTGCAAGTGGACCATCCAAGCCTGGGAGATTGAGCCGGAGTTGATCAATGAGAGGGAGTGGGAGTGGGAGTGGGAGTGGGAGTGGGAGGAATGGATGTGGTCGTGAGAGAAGAGAATTGTAGATTTGCAGGATCAATTGAGGGAGATTGGAGGTCTGATGATGACTCAGAAGAGGTTCAGACCAAGGATTGGATGATTTTGATGATGATGATGTTCAATTGGCGGTGCCAGTGATGGATGGCAGGGTGGAGGCAAGCCCGGCGGTTGGCCAAGGGTGTCCAGGATGGGGCACCACAGTGCACATGGAACCAAATCACAAAGGAAACTCTTAGGGGCCTTCCAAGGACTTGTGGACACAGCCCAGTTTTAAATGGTGGAGGTTATGGACCTGATTTAGCTGGATTTCCCCCTCCCCCTTTTCCTCTTCTCCTCTCCTTACTTTCTTGTTCCGCGCTTTCCTTATTGATTCCCAAAGAAATAAATATCTTTGTGCGTGCGTCCTCTTATTAAGTCTTGTGAGAACAACCCTGAGCCCTGAGAATAGAGAACTGAGATTTGATCCACCTTGCCCCCAATTGTGCAACTGTGAGTTCTGCCTGGGCGCTTTGCCTTTTTAAGTGACCAGGAGTTCCAAAAGGTACCTGGAACATCCCAGATGAACTTCCACACAGTTCCCCATACCCATACTACAAAAAAAACAAACACCAAGCCATCAGTGCGTGTACAAAACCAAAGAGAGAGAGAGGAGCAATAAGAAACAAACATTCTGGGGTACCTATTCATCCCGGCTGTGAACCAACTAGAGTACCCCCTTAGCAAATCAAGCTTGTCCCGCTCCCACTTTGACCACACCTCCATTCATGACCTATCACAACCGTCTGTAGAGAAAGAAAAAGATAAAAAGAAAGCAGCCCAAACCAAAAGCAAAGAAAGAAACTCTTTTTTTTGCATTTTCTCTTTGTCCCACCTCCCGTTTGTGGGGCTTGTCCTTGTGTAGGCATACCTGTCATTGCACCGGGCCCACGTTCCTTCAGTTTACAATCCAAAGCCAGTACCAATTCAAGAACCCAATCAAACCAAGAAAATAGGAAAACAAACATTCTGGGGCCTCTTGCCATTCCAGCTGTGAGCCGGCTAGAGAACCCCCTCACCGGATCAGGCTTTCCCTTCCTTCCTAGCGCCCCCCGCTTGGCAGCTGTTCCCAGCGGTTTTCAGTCATCTACTCCACCGGAGTGGCGTCTCAGGTGCATACTCCTCAGGGTCCAAGGGGTCCAAACCAACCGGGTCCCCCACTGCTTCCAAAGCCACGCTGTTGCTGCCTGAAATTGCTTTCTCCCCTGTAGTCTTGTCAAAAGAGGTGGATCTGCGCGCAAAGAAGGGTTTCATGTGCAAAGCCGCAACCTTCCGCTTAAGAGGAATTCCATCCAATTCTTCAAGCTGATAGCTTCCACCCATAAACTTAGAGGCCACGCAGTAGGGGCCATTCCACCAATTAACAAAAAGCGGCCCCCATTGAGACTCCAGACTCCAATTTTAAAGTAGCACCAGGTTGCGGAGGCGGTGGGAAAAGCGCTTGTCCCAATATTGCACCAATGCCGTCCGGGTTCTCAAAAGTTGTTCTTCCACCTTTACCAATGTTTCCTTGTGCCAGAGAAGCTGCTTGGCGCGGGCCTCAATAAGATTGGCGGAGGACTTTAGCTTCCACCAGTCAACGCCCAAGAATGTCTCCAGCTTTATTTCCACCAGAAGAACAGGCAGCTTCCCAAAGAGAAACTCATAGGGTGAGTAACCCTTTGATTGCTTCACAGAGATCCAATCCGCAAAGAAAACCACCGGCAGCACCTCTTGCCATCTCTTGCCATCTTCCCCACACATCTTTGCCAGGGCCTCCTTGATGTTTTGGTGTCCCTGCTCAATCATCCCCGCACCTTCCAGATAGTACTCCGTTACGCGGCCAACCTTCACCCTGCAACTCCAAACAAGCTTCATCAAGCAACCCCAAACCTTGGCGCCGCCGTCCACTGTAACTAGACAAAGGGAACCATAGCGCCCCAACAAATCTTCCTCTAGGAACTGGGCCACCTTTTTGGCCAAAAACTTCACCAATGGCCGTGCCTCCACCCATCCCAACAGGTTTTCCCGCACAACTAACAAGTACACAAACTTCCCTGCCTTAATGTGCACCACTTCAAGAGAAAACCTCCCAAAAAACACATCCTCCCCCGTGGGGTGACCAACCTCTTTGGGAAACCTTAAACTCTGCCGTTGACAGGCCTTGCACAACTTCACCCATTTGCAGACCAAGCGCACAACCCCTGGCCACCAGAACCGTGCCTTCACCCTTCTCTGCGTCTCAATTTTTCCCCAATGGCCCAAGTCATTGTGCAGAAAACTTAGGATCAATTCCTGATCCTCCCTAGACATTGCAACCACAAGGGGGACGGGGGAACTACGCCGCCACAATTGCCCATCCTTGAGGTAGAAGTTCACCACACACCACTTTGCCCACCAAACCATTGTATCCATTGTGCCTTTGGGGAACCAGATTTCCTGCAGATAAGAGCACAAAAATGCATAGCTTCTGGACTGGGACAGCGGCAACCTAACTCCTTCCTCTACCACCCCCACCCAAATAACCAGGGATTCCATGTCCAATGGCTTGGCTCCTTTGTATGGCTCCTCCCAAGTGTACCGCAACAGCGCATCCTGCATTGTAAAATCCTTCCCTGGAAAGTGCACCACACTTAAAGAGAACAGCTGAAGTTACACCACCCATCTGGTCATTGGCGCATTTGGCAGCGTTGGTGGATTGATCATCCGCGCCAGGGCCTCCACATCAACCAAGAGTTCAAAATGAAAACCCCACAGAAGGTGTTGAATCTGTTGCAAAATGTTTGTAACACCGCATAGCTCCAACTTTGGCTGAGAATAGGAACTCTCAGTTGCGGTAAAGGTGACTGACTTGTAAAGCACCGTCCAATCCTTCCCATCCTCTTCCTGCGTCAGGATGTCTCCCGCACCAAACTCTCTAGAGTCAACCTCCAGTTGTATCCCCCCAGTGTTGTAGTCAAGGTCCCGGAGGACAATGTTGCGCCCAACTATCTCCTTGAGCTTTGCAAATGTGCAATTGCACCCAGTAGTCCAATCCCATGTTGCACCCTTCTGTTTCAAAGCTTGTAGGGGGATTTCCACCTCCGCAAACCGCTTGATGAACATGCAGACATTACTACACAACCCCAAGAACTGGAGGATATGTAACACCATCTGCAGAGTTGGCCATTCAAGAACCTTTTTCTGCTTTTTCTCTGCAATATGCTGCCCCTCCAAAGCCACCACATGCCCCAAGACCTTGAGTTCCGGAATGCAGACTGCTAGTTTCTTTCCCAATACCATAAGGCCCACCTCCTCAATCCAGAAAAGGACCAATTTCAGCATCACTGTGTATTCCCAAATGCACCGGCAGACCAAAGGGGCCTCCACAAGAACCTCTCCTCCATAGTCTTTCCTTGGGCCCTTGATACCCATGTCGTTGATGAATATCTGAATGCCTTTGGGAATGTTGTTGCACAGTATCCAGGTAATCTGGACTTGGTACACCACTACCCAGTTAGTTGCGCCTTGCGGCAGCCGCGTCAGTTGCATCCTCCCCAACCCAGTCTCAAAAGCAGTCAGCAGACACAAGTTGGGATGTAGTTCCTGCTGATTGTATCCTCCTATCACATCCACTAATCCTTAACATGCACATCTGGCCATTGAATTCAAGAATTCCTCCACCTGCGGGGGAAAACTAGCATCACAGATAGTGAACAAGTTGAGAAGCTGTAAATCCTGAACAATCCATAGCAACTTCCTGTCTTGCTTGACAACTGCAAAGATGGGCTATAGTAACTCAACATGGATTGCTTGTAGAGGCCGGTCCTTATGCTCTTGTGCACCAACTCCAAGAAAGTTTTTCAAACATTCCGCGGGATGGGATTGGCTTGATCTGCCATGGCTTGTGTGGAACCGTGGAAATGGTGTAAAGATCACCAATTTTGCCTTTCAGCAGCCCTTTTTTTCCCAGGCAAAAGGCAAGGGCCTTCTCCCACAGTAACAACACAGACAATAGCAAATCCCTCTTGTGCGGGCTTAGCCTCCCCGCGGGACCAAAGTTAAGCGTGTCGATCCATGCAAAAACGCTTTACCCAGCCAGACTTTGTCAAGGGTGTTGCCCATAAGTTTTGGGACCATGCAATTAGACACAAGGGCCCGTTCAATCCCTGGGGCATTGGCTTGTTACGCAGCCGGACCCTCTGCACCACCTGCTTTTAATTGCTAGCATTGCACCTTGTCATCCATAAACAACCATCATTGTTGTAAGTCCTAGCAAAAACCAGACTGGGTCTTCTGACTTTTCTTACAAATGTGGCACAATGATAGGGTTTTTGAAGCGTTGAACCTTCTGGCAATGCACGCTGAGGAATGGAACTTACTTCTGACTCCTGCTCCCTACGCCCACCCTCCTCCACTTTCTCCTTACCCATCATCCGCCCGCGCAAAGCCAGAGCTTTCTCTGCACAGTAACTGCAGCCAAATAGGAAAAATCCTCCATGGGGTGACCCTTACAGTCAGCCCCCACATTGGATGCCTGGTTGTTGCACCCATTTCCCCCTCCAGTGATTGCAGATAGTTGTCTCAAACCACACGCCAACCAAATCCTTGACTTTCAGAGCCTCTGTTCCCTCCTTGGCATTGAAGGCCATTTGAGCTTGGAACCCAAACATGAACAGTCAACCCAATATAATGTCACCACATTCTACCAAGAGAAACAATAGGGGCTTACGTACCTTTTCAACTTTGACCTCCTACGGCTCCACCACTCTTTCCATGCAGAATTTTCTGCCTTTCAATGCCCGCAGACCCATTGCACACTTCCTCTGCACCAAACCAAGCTTGTCCACCAACCTTGAAGGAAGAAAGTTGACCATTGCCTATACCTTCCACCCTGAAATAGTCATTGGGACATAAGCAAGTGGGACTGATACTGACTTTGACTGGCACAGCTTGCAATCCACCTCCTCCTCTGCCAAATTTACCCGTCAAACAATTGTTGGAACATGGTTCTGAAGGCACTCTCTCAATGCTTGGACCATTTCAATGACAACTGCCAGGGACACCGCTGCTAACTCTTGCAGGGTCAGAGGTATTGGTGAGTCATTTCCCATCACCCTTTGGAAAATATCCAAGGCCTTCTTCTTCCCCATGGAATAATTAGACAATCTGTCCTTCACCGGTATGCGCGTGGTTGGCTTTGGGGCTTTTGGCCTCTCCTTGGCATTGAATTCCATTGCAATCCGTGTGTTTGCCGCCAATTCTCTGACCTTGTCCTCTACCCTTGGCGCTTCCCAGGTCCCAGGCGTGGTGAAAATTCCAAGTGACACCCAAGCCATCTTGGCCTGGGCTTTTGCCTGCTCCCGTAGTTGCACCATTGGTGGCGGCTGGTTCCTGGTCAAATCCACTGATTCACCCAACAGGAATATGTACGTCATTCCAGATGTGCAAACCAGTCCTTTGTTCATATCCCGGGTGAGGTTTTTGCATATTGACTTCCAGTTCCCCTTTTCCCTGAATTACGTGCAGGTGAAAACACAAAATGGCCCAGAGGGTCCACTGGGAGGCTGGAACCCTTCTGCAATATGAGGCAGTGTTGCGCCTAGTTGAGTAGGAGCCACCAGAGCCATAGGGGCCATTGGAGCCGTGGGGGCCACTGTCTGGTTGAGGAAGATCCTTATGTCTTGTAGAATCTCTGTCATCTTGCCAACAAATAGTCCCAGAGCTTTTTGGGACAGTACGGCATGAGAGGGAGTTGGAGGTTGCGCGGTTAAGATTTGGTTTGGGGCCGGTGCCAAGATTGTGACCAATTTCTTGGAGGCTGCCAGGTATGTTTTTCCTGTGTCTGCAATGAGCTTGGCTAAGTCTATTTTTCTCTCCACCGCCTGAAAAATAACCAAGAGGTTGGGAAGGATTGCAATGCTCCCTTCCAGCAACCTCTTATCCAGGCCGTGATCATACAGCTACTGCTGTACCCTAGAACAGAGCTGAGGTGCAAGACCTTCCAAAAATGCCCGCTTCATAGCCCCCATCTGTCCTGCAAAAACCTTGCTCTTTGCCAAGTAACCATAGATGTGCTCAAAATTCAACATATACTCCACCAATCCTTTGCGCAATTGCACCCCCCACACTTGCTTGATTCCTCCGCGGCATGGTTGAAATTTCTTTCCTGGAACCGGGGTTTTCCCTTTCCACACCTTGCCAGTATCTTTCTTTTCAACTTCCCCAATCCTGCCTCTTGTAACCAACCATTTCCTCCATGTCCCGCAGCTTCTCTTCCTTTTTGATGAAAAAAACAATATTCCAAACCTTGTCCGCTGTGGTGACCAAATCTGGACACCCTGGACCAGATGCGGAAAAATTCAAAAAAAATTTTTACAATTCTTTTATTTAGGTGTTAAAAAAAAATTGGAATTCCTTTTTTAGTATCACTTCTCCAACTTCCTCATCCTGTCAAAAATCCCTTTGTCCCATTGGTCTAGGACAGTCCTTCACAGCCTCAACATCTAGGCATTGTGTTCAATCCCTTCCCTCTTTGCTCCCCCCTTTATTTTTGCCAAATGCGCGGTCCAAGACCTGCTAGGCCCAAGATATCCCACCTCCCTCCAATCAGGCCTTGGTCCTTGCCGCCTATCAAGCCCTCACTGGTCTTGGCTCCCCCACCGTCCATTGTGCCATCCTCATCCCAACTCCAACCTTGATCTACCAGCAGTCTACACGCCAAACTCACCCTAAGCCATCCTCAGATCAGCTTGACCAGCCTCCCCAACAAAATTGATTGAGACCGTCTACCGGATCTATCAGCTTTTCCTAGCAATCAGATTGATTGCCAATGGGGTCATCATGCAACCTACTCCCAACACTTGCTCATTGTCTCCTGTCCATCACTCTCAATCCCTCCCACCCTTGTCAGATTTCCTTCCAAGACTCTCTTTCAAATCCAACCTGATGGTGGGATTGATTGTATGGACCTCACCTCCCAATGGATCCTTATGGGCGCTCACAAGGGTCATCTCAGGATTGATCAATGATCATCATAATCCCACTTGACCACTCAATCCCCACCTTGTTCTGCAAATTAACTAAGGCCAATTGTCAGCCTACTAGATGCCAAGGACCTCACTCCTTCTAGCTATTAGAGGTGATAGAAAGTTTGGATCAAAAATAAGATAAAATGCCAGGTATATGATTTGTCTAAAAGGGTTAAATTTATTTGTATATTTATAAAATAAATTTAAATGGAGGGGCCAAGACCTTAATGGGGCTTTTGAGCCCTCTGGAACACAGGTATATGTCTTTTAAGGACAATATAGGAGCAATTTTGGTGTCTGTGGGGTTGACAAGGATTCCTTTCAAGAAGGGTGTGTGTAATTTCCTTGGGGCATAGCTTATGCAAAACCTACAAAAAGGGGTATAAGTCAGCAGGATCACTTACTAGGTCTAGATCCAGACTTATTCTTGATGAATGGGCCAATATTCAAGGATTCAGGATTCTGGAAGTTGGTACTGGGGCAGGCTGAATGGTTGTTTGTTCAATTCGGCCAAAAAAACAGGGATTCAAGAATTATGGTCTACAATTTTATCAGAAAGTGGTCCAGGATCACACACTTATTTCTTATAAGGGTTTGATGGCTTGAGGAAAAAAATATCTGAAGCAATAATGACTATGTAACTGGATCCATCTGTTAGAAATGACTGGGGGAAGGGCCTCTATTTATATTGTTTGGGTCCCCTCATGGTACAGCCCTTTTTCCAGCCAAAGGAGGGTGACTTGGGCTAGTGCTGAGGCCAGGGAGCCATCATTGTGTTTGTGTGGACCTGCTCTAGTCACTACAGAGGTAAAGGAAGCCCTATGTCATCATACTTTTGGCTTGATACACGTTTCTGTTCCCTTAATGAACTCACTGTATCAACCAAAGAGGTTGTATTCAATTAATATTTATAAATATAAGCCATAGCTTCCTGAGGCCAGGGGCTTGAACACAGGCTATGGGGACCTTATACTGCAAGGACATTTTGAGTCTGAGACTCTTCTTCTCATATTGGGGTGTCTTACAGTTCCTTAATTGGACAGTACACCCCTAGTTGTGACTAGTTACGTACAGTTTTAATTATAAGGGGTATGGAGAGTGTTTTATGTATTCCTGGTGTCTTGTGATCCAACTAGCACAAATCTAGGCCCCTGTTTATGCTCAATACACACTCTCAGGGTGTTACAGTAACTCACAGATACCTTTTAAGGTACAAATCTTCTGTACAGGCCCTTTTACAGAAGCCCTGACAACCCTTTGGTATAGTTCCAAAAAGCGTGCAGGGCCCATTTTTCCGGATTTTTGGGTTGTTTATCCCCTTTCATACTATTCCCCACCACATGGTGGCGCTCTCTGGCCCCAATGTGATGTGGAAGAGGGCTATGGGGTGTATTGGAGGTACCCCAAAGCCCGGTTTCCGTTTTGGGAGAGGGGAGGGCTGGCCAGTGAGCCGGCCAATCACTTTTGCACGGTGGCTTGGTAGGTCACCAGGGGCCTGCACAGGGTAGTCGGTTGACTACTCGCAGGGCCAGAAATAGGTAGCGGCAGCCCCGCAAGGTGGTTGCTTGGCTACCCGCAGGCTGGTAAGGGGCAACTACCTTGCGTGGTAGTCGCTCAACTACCCGCGAGGCTGGTTGCTTGACTACCCGCAAGGCTGGTCGGTAGCTGCTGCCTAGAGCCTGTGCGAGGTAGTTGGGCGACTACTTGCGGCGCCACTGCCTGTCTGAAACCTCTTCAGTCCTGCGCGAGGTAGTGGCTTGACTAATTGCGGGGCCGGTTGTGCCGTGGCTCCTAAGAGCTGCGCGCCTAGCTGCAAAAAAAATGACCTGCGGCTGCGCGGGGGGTTATGGACGAAACCAGTTTTCGTTCATAACTCCTAAACTAAACACAATTATGGGTTTCTGACCAAATTTTTGGTCAGAAAACTATACCTGCGGATCTGATGGGAGGGTGCACAGGTGAACCATGGTTCTAACTGAAGGAGTGGGATTTTGGGGTTGGTGCCAGTGGGTGACCCTACCTGAATTGGCTCCACAAATCCATTTTTTTATAATATTCTTGGATTTCTTACAAATTAAGGTTTTATTCCTTAATTTTATTTTATTTTATTATTTCCGTATTTGTTGATTATTAATTTATATTTTATTTGTTTTTTTTAGGCTTTAGTAAATTGGTTCTGAATAGTAGCCAGCTCACATTCCCCACTTCCAAGATTGGTGTACCCAGAAAAAAGGTTTTTTGGGGTGGAGAATTTTCTTCTTTCCTCTTTGCAGCTCTGAAATTCCTCAGAAGTATGGGGCCATCTGGTATGTTATTTTCTGGTAGCCACTCATCTTTGTCTGCTGATTCTCCTCTGTATCTGACAAGGTACAACCTGACATCCTTTCCATTCACTCTTTCCTTCTTTTCTTTGAGGATTTTGCTTACCTTGTTCTTGCTCCCTTCTTGGGGGATTTCTAAGGTAATATTCTGGGCAGGTGGGTCTTCAGATTCCCTAGGGCTATAGTGCTTAATCAGACCAACCGGAAAGACTGGGTGTTTCTTGGACAATTCCTTGCTGAGGATAACGTCAACTGCGTTCTTTCCATGGAGCATTTTCATGCAGAAATGGCCTATGAAGGCCGGTTTCAGTTTCTTATTTCCCCCTAGGTTGTTGAAGTTCACCGTGGACAGTAAGACCTTGTCCCCTACTTTAAAGTCAGGTTCCTTGTGGCTTTTGTCCCATCTAGTTTTATTATACTCAACAGCTTGCTGTACACATTCTTGGGCATGATGATTAGCTTTGTCCAACATTTTCTTGAAGTCCAGGGATGTTGGGTGGACATTGACAAGGTTTTGGTTAACACTCTCTTTGGGCATCCTAGGTATCCATCCCCTCTCTAGAATATAAGGAACTTCTTGAGTAGTAGAGTGCATACTGCTGTTGTACGCTATTTCTAGGGCTGGCAGCAGGCTTACCCAATTGTGAGTGTACCCATCATGGTTTTTAAACTCTAAACCAAAAGAGCAAAACCTTCTTAGCATGTCTTCCAAAGTTTGGATCATGCGCTCAGCTAGACCATCAGTTTTGGGATGATAAGCTGTGGAGAAAGCCAATTTTGTTCCTAGCATATCATGGAGGTTCCTCCAGGATTCAGAAGTAAAATTTGGGTCTCTGTTGCTGATTATTATTTTGGGGATACAAAAGTCAGCCAAGACTCTGTTCCAGAACAACAGAGCTACTTCCATAGCTGTGTTGTCTTGGTTATTAGGTATAAATTTTGCTCTCTTGGAGAATCTGTCTCCAATCACTATCACAGAGTTATAGGAGTATGGTCCTCCTGGCGGTAAACCGGTGACAAAGTCCATGTTTATTATTTCTCATCTATTGGTGGGTTCTGATATCTTCTGAAGAAGGCCAAATCTCTTTCCTGTTTGTTTGTTAGCCTTCTGGAAGATGTCACAGGATTTGACATAGTCAGTGGTCTGCTCTCTCCAGTCAATCCACCAGGCTGTCTGCTTTACTTTTTCAATAGTCCTCTCTAATGAGAAGTGTCCCAAAGTGCAGTTATCATGGCATTTGTGCAGTATAGTTTTAATATGGGTTTTTGAGTTGAGGACTATCACACTTGAATGTTTATGACGGAAGTATAGCAGACCATCTAAGATTGAGAATTTTCCTTCCTTATATGGAATAGAGATTTCCTTTTCTAGACTCTGTATTAACTCATTAGAAGAGTTTTCACTTTTCATAATCTCTAGCAGTTTAAGATGCTCAGGGTCATAACTCTCTCGGACAGAATCAAAGAAAGCCAAATCTAGATTGCAAACGTGGATCCCCAAGATTGGGAAGATGTCATTCTCATCTGGATCATATGCAGGGTTACTAGGGTCATTAGGGAGAGCCCATCTACTGAGTCCATCAGCATTCTGATGTTTGGTTCCAGGTTTGTGCATAATTGTCATCTGTCCTCTATACTGCTGGATGGCTATTTGCCATCTAAGCATGTGGCGGTTAGGGGTTTTCATATTCATGAGTGTCCTTACCGCCGTGCAGTTGGTTATTACTTCAAAGGTACTTCCTTCCAGGTAATAGTGAAGTTTCTCCAAGGACCAGAACAATGCTAAGAATTCCATCTGGCTTGCTCCATACCTCTTTTCCGTGTCTTTAATCTGTCTAGATATGAATAGGATAGGTTTTTCCACAGGGATATCATTTTCTACTTTGGATTGGTGAAGAGAAGCTCCAAGTCCATCAAGACAGGCATCAATATATAAGCGGAAAGGCTTAGAGTAGTCAGGTTGAGTTAGAACAGGGGCGGTGGTCATGGATTCCTTCAAGGTTTCATAAATCTGCACTCTTTCATGAGTCATTTCAAATATAGAAGTCTTATTACATATCTCATACAAGTTTTTGGCTATGGTAGCAAAGTTGGGTATGAACTGCCAATAATAATTACAAAAACAGACAAATGAGAGTAACTCAGTGTTATTTTGAGGCATTTGCCTATTGAGTACTGCAGCAACTTTGTTCTGATCTACTGCTAGGGACAATCCTGAGACTACATGTCCTAAGGCTTTCAGTTCAGCATAACCAAAGTTGCATTTCTTCATAGATATCTTTAGTCCAACATCTGCTACGGTTCTCAGCACAAGACCTATCTTCTCCAAGTGTGTTTCCCAATTGTTAGAGTAGATGATAATATCATTGATATACACCATCATCCAACCTTGCAGGATAAAATTTCCAAAGACTGTGTCCATCATTCTTTGAAAATGGGAAGGAGCATTCTTTATCCCAAAAGGCATCCTCAGGTACTCATAGATGCCTAAGTGACAGATAATCCTCATATATTTTCAACTTTTAGCTTCAATGGGTATCTGGTGGAAGTCTTTCAGCATATCCATTTCAGTAATGTACTTTGCTTTTGAAAGATTATGGAAGGAATGATCTATTCTTGGAATAGGGTAGTAATCTGCTTTAGTTTAGTTGTTAAACATTTGGAAATCTCCAACCATCCTAGACTTGTTGTTATGCCAAGCTATTATGACGGGGGTGGTGATTGGTGGAGCTGCTACCTCTGTAGTGGCAGAAGTTGGAGTTGATAGGGCAGTGGGCGGTTCAGACACAAGAAAGTACCAGATATAAGATTTATAAGTTAGTTTATAATTAGAAAATTTTAAAGAAATTTTTGGAAAAATCTCACTTTTTAATAGGTTGAATCTGATATGAGCAAGGGGTTGAGTCTTAGCCCAATCTCTGTGATACTTCAAGATGAGGTTGACACAAAACCTTTCTTCAAATTCTTGTTCCTCTCTGAGTTATGAGTGGAGAGCAATCAATTTCTTCTGTTCTAAAGGAGATAGAAGTTCCCAATCAGTTGGTTTGTAATTTTTGATATACTCTTCTTTTCAGAGTTTTAGGAGTTTAAGATAGTATTTAATAGGTTCTGCGTTGGTCTTTAAGTCCACTGCAGAGTAAGGCGTCCGGTAAAATATTAGAAAATAATTTTTCAGATTTTTTTTTTGTTATTTTTTTGTATTTTTGAAGTTTGGTAATTTATAATGATTTTTTTGAAATTTTTGGTTAATTTTTGAAAAATTATTAAAAAAATTATTAAAAATGGCACAGGATCAATAATTATATCAATTATTTCCCGGCCAGATCCCCAATTTTCAGCCTACTAGATGCCAAGGACCTCACTCCTTCTAGCTACTAGAGGTGATAGAAAGTTTGGATCAAAAATAAGATAAAATGCCAGGTATATGATTTGGCTAAAAGGGTTAAATTTATTTATATATTTATAAAATAAATTTAAATGGAGGGGCCAAGACCTTAATGGGTTTTTTGAGCCCTCCGGAACACAGGTATATGTCTTTTAAGGACAATATAGGAGCAATTGTGGTGCCTGTGGGGTTGACAAGGATTCCTTTCAAGAAGGGTGTGTGTAATTTCCTTGGGGCATAGCTTATGCAAAACCTACAAAAAGGGGTATAAGTCAGCAGGATCACTTACTAGGTCTAGATCCAGACTTATTCTTGATGAATGGGCCAATATTCAAGGATCCAGGATGCTGGAAGTTGGTACTGGGGCAGGCTGAATGGTTGTTTGTTCAATTTGGCCAAAAAAACAGGGATTCAAGAATTATGGTCTACAATTTTATCAGAAAGTGGTCCAGGATCACACACTTATTTCTTATAAGGGTTTGATGGCTTGAGGAAAAAAATATCTGAAGCAATAATGACTATGTAACTGGATCCATCTGTTAGAAATGGCTGGGGGAGGGGCCTCTATTTATATTGTTTGGGTCCCCTCATGGTGCAGCCCTCTTTCCAGCCAAAGGAGGGTGACTCAGGCTAGTGCTGAGGCCAGGGAGCCATCAGTGTGTTTGTGTGTATCTGCTCTAGTCACTACAGAGGTACAGGAAGCCCTATGTCATCATGCGTTGGGCTTGATACAAGTTTCTGTGCCCTTAATGACCTCACTGTATCAACCAAAGATGTTGTATTCAATTAATATTTATAAATATAAGGCATGGCTTCCTGAGGCCAGGGGCTTGAAAACAGGCTATGGGGACCTTATGCTGCAAGGAAATTTTGATTCTGAGGCTCTTCTTCTCATATTGGGGTGTCTTACAGTTCCTTAATTTGACAGTACACCCCTAGTTGTGACTAGTTACGTACAGTTTTAAATATAAGGCATATGGGGAGTGTTGTATGCATTCCTGGTTTCTTGTGATCCATCTAGCACAAAGCTAGGCCCCTGTTCATGCTCAGTACACACTCTCAGGGTGTTAAAGTGATCACAGATACCTTTTTAGGTACAAATCTTCCGTACAGGCCCTTTTACAGAAGCCCTGACAACCCTTTGGTATAGTTCCAAAAAGGGTGCAAGGCCCATTTTTCCGGATTTTTGGGTTGTTTATCCCCTTTCATACTATTCCCCACCAAATTGTGGCGCTCTCTGGCCCCCATGTGATGTGGAACAGGGCTATGGGGTGTATTGGAGGTACCCCACAGCCCAATTTCCGTTTTGGGAGAGGGGAGGGCTGGCCAGTGAGCCGGCCAATCACTTTTGCGCGGTGGCTTGGTAGGTCACTAGGGGCCTGCACAGGGTAGTTGGTTGACTACTTGCTGGGCCGGAAATAGGTAGCAGCAGCCGCGCAAGGTGGTTGCTTGGCTACCCACGGGCTGGTAAGGGGCGACTACCTTGCATGGTAGTCGCTCAACTACCCGCAAGGCTGGTCGCTTGACTACCCGCAAGGCTGGTCGGTAGCTGCCGCCTAGAGCCTGTGCGAGTTAGTCAGGCAACTACTTGCGGCGCCACTGCCTGTCTGCAACCTCTTCAGTCCTGCGCGAGGTAGTGGCTTGACTACTTGCGGGGCCGGTTGTGCCGTGGCTCCTAAGAGCTGCGCGCCTAGCTGCAAAAAAATGACCCGTGGCTGCGCGCGGGGTTATGGAAGAAACCAGTTTTTGTCCATAACTCCTAAACTAAACACAATTATGGGTTTCTGACCAAATTTTTGGTCAGAAACCTATACCTGCGGATGTGATGGGAGGGTGCACAGGTGAACCATGGTTCTAACTGAAGGAGTGGGATTTTGGGGGTGGTGCCAGTGGGTGACCCTACCTGAATTGGCTCCACAAATCCATTTTTTTTATAATATTCTTGGATTTCTTATGACTTAAGGTTTTATTCCTTAATTTTATTTTATTTTATTATTTCTGTGTTTGTTTATTATTAATTTATATTTTATTTGTTTTTTAGGCTTTAGTCAGTTGTTTCTGAATAGTAGCCAGCTGACACCAATCCATCAATAACTTTCACCCCCTTCCATCTTTGGGTGGGGGTGGGAGAGTGTCATCTACCGCCCGCAGACACCCGCGGGCGGTCTGGTTTGTTTTCTTTTCCCACCCCTTCTGCCTTTGGGTGAGGGGTGGGTGATTCCGGTATTGTCGCCCGCGCCCGTCCATGGACGGACGCAGGAGAGGTGAAGGGATGAAAGGATTTCCACTGGCCTGCGTGATAAAATTTTTCTGATCACCTAAAAATCTGAAAATCAAAAAAAAATGGAAAAAATTCTTTCTTTTTCCGCTCCATTTGTAGTATCCCTTGTACATAGTCTAAGAGGGCCTCCTGCCCATATAAGGAGGGGCTCTCCCCTGCCTTTTGGGGGGGATCATCAGAAGATGATCACATCAGAGCAGCACATGGTATCCTAAGACACCCCACATCCTAAGTTCATCAGTATCCACTTGGAATACATCATCCGTGGGGCTTCATTCCCCTTTATCTGAGACAAAAATTTGGGTAAAAATTTGGGTATATCTATGATTTCCCCTTGATCCTTGAGCCTCCGTACTCAAACCCTTTCTCCTTGATCCTTATCACCAACCAATAGCTTTGCTGGTTGAAGAAGAATTTGACTAATTGAATTCTTGAGTGTGTTACACCACTCCTGATCCCTTTATCCAACCATACTGGTCCTGATCATCCTTTGATTATCTCTCTGGACCCAGTCACGTTTGACTGAAGAGGTTTTATTAAGCTTAGAACTGGAGTGTTAAACCTCCCTTCATCTCTTTTGAAGTTGAATTTGGCCACACTACTCTTGAGTCCCTTGAGAAGTGTTTTTGAATCAGTTATTGTTTTGCTTCTGGAGCTTCTTCAAACCATTAGCTTTGTCTCGCGCAGCCACCCACAGTTATCTGGTACCCTTCAAGCGCTTTATTGCAGATAGTTGGGCAGGTTCATTGAGAACCTGGACGTTTTTTTGGGACTGAGTTGATCTTTCCTAAGCTCCTGCTGAGGACCAGAGCTATTAGCTTGTGGGCGTTGTCACTTACAATTGCCTTGTCTTGTTGAAATCTGAACAAACATTGACTTCTTCTATTCAATTTTTTCCCCGGCACCATCTTGCCTCAGATAGTGTTGTTTCCCCATCTACCAACTACTATAATCTTTATCCTCTTACATTTGGTCCCCTGTTTACCAGGTTCTGCAATTTGATCTTGGTTACATTTAAATATTTTTTTAACACTCAGGAGGGCAGCCTAAACAGCACCTTTCCCCTCCACAGAACTGCCACAGCCTAGCACCGTTTGGAGTCTTACATTTGGTCCCCCGGACTGGGATTGAACCAGAAACCTTGGGATTTACTGTCCCAACAACAATCATCAACTTTGAAATCCAATCTCTTTCTTTTTTTTCTGTCATCATCTAGATCTGTGGAGGAAACTTGTTCTAGACGTAAGTCCTCCCAATGGTGCACCATCTGGGCAAGATACTTGTCATTTTTTGAGAAACCCTGCTCTTGCCACATTTGTGAGCCACTTTGGAAATCTGTTCCTTGGATCCTTTAGGAAACTTTGTCAAAATGGAATCCACTAGTGACTCTTCTACTTTTCCTAAGATGGTTAAGATCAAGCCCCAGAACAAGAACTTAGGATTCAATGGAACAAACGTGGAATGCTTCTTGGACTTGTAAAAGATGGCTGCTTTGGTGGATGGGGCTAGAAAATTTGATATGGCCTACCAGTTACGGTTTTTTATCTCCCCTGATGAAGTTATGGAAATCATTGAGTTTTTTGAAGGTTTTGAACGGCATAACTGGACCCTGCTGCGGGCAGGAATGTTGGCCTATTGGGAAAAAATAGATGTAGCACGATTTACTTTGCAGGATCTAGATAACCTTGTCTCCCAGTGGATCTCCAATGGTGGTGTGGCTTCAGCTTCCAATTATCAGTCCTTTAGGAAATCTTGGGATCCAATCCAATTCTACCAAGCTCAAAACAATCACATCACCACAGTGGACAAAATTTGAGTCCAATTTTTCCAATCTTTTTCTCTTGGAGTACAGGAAAGAATCATGGACAAACTGGTCAAGTATGGATCCATGATCACTACCAGGGATAATCAATTTAAGCCCCCTGGTTTCCTTATCCTTAGGGGAGTGGTGGATAAAGTCATGAAAGGTCAAACAGCCCTAACTTTTGAAAAGTCTAAAACCGCTGAACCAGTCCATGCCACCTCTTTCAAAGAGTCAAACAAGATCATGAACAAAATTGAATCTGATTGCAGGACAAAGAACCCTCAGCCTAACCAAGAAACCGCTACAATGGAAAAGATCACTAAACTTCTCAAAGCCTTTGAAAAAAAATGGATCAAAAGATTTCCTCTCTTGCTGTTCCTAAAACTTCTAGTGCTTTTCCTAAAAATACTATAGTCTGCTATTATTGCCACAGGGAAGGCCGTGGAACCGGTTGATTTCTTGAGCTCCAGAAGGAAAAAGACAAGAAATTAGTAGAGCAAAAAGGGAATAAATTTTTTCTTCCTAATGGTGCCCTAATACCCTTTGATTCATCTTGCCCCATTTGTCATGTGGTGGCCTCTTACCAGCCACCCCCTCCTATGAAGGTATCCTTGGCTTCTGTGGATCTCTGATCTTCTTGTGGCACTCTTCAACCCTTGTATCCCCCAGCTATTTCCTCTTCCTCTCTGGTTGGTAATTACCAATCTGATCCAGCTAGGAAGCAACATGAGGAGCCCAAACCTCATAAATCTCCTTCCTTGCCAACCTCAATCCTCCAAAAACCGCCCAAACAACAATCTTCACCTGAGCCCTCTTCTGATGTAGAAGACATGGAGGTGGAGAAACAACCACTCATGGAAAGGTCTCAAGATCACCCTGATCCTCCTGCCTCATCAATTAAACCTCCTCAATCCCCCAATCCTGTCCCTGCTTCACCTGATCTTCCTCCCTCCACCCAGCCCAAAGTTTGGTTTGAGAGGGGAATTTCTAATGATCGCCCCAATGCTGTGGAAGGGGTATTAAAGGAAATTTCTGATCTTAAAATTCCTGATCTATCTGTGGCTGAACTCCTTTCAATCTCTCCATCAGTTGCTGAAGGAATGAAGAAATGGGTTTGTTTTCAATGTGTGGAAATTGGTCCGGAGGAACTCAAGGTCTCCTCTGGAACTTTGATAGAGGACTCTAGTGGAAAAGATCCCTCTTCTGAGTCTATTCTTTACTCATGTACTCTTGGTTTTCTTCCCTGCCATCTTGGTGAATCAGCTAAAATGGTCTTGCTCCTTGTTGACTCTGGCTCTCAGCTCAACTTGATCTTGGATGCTATGGCCTGCAAACTGAAAATCAGCCCTAGGGTCAGCTTCACCTCCTCAGTGTATGGAATAGGGAACCAGTCTTGCAAATTGGTTGGAATTGTTGAAGACTTTCCAGTTGGGATTTGCCAAAACATTGTGCAAACTTGTCATTTCTGGATCACACGCTTGGATGGACCTTTGATCCTTGGTCAACCTTTCCTAATCAATTTTGGAGCAACCCTGATGTTTTTCAATCAAGTTGGGGAGAGAATCCTCCTCCCCAATTTATATGGTAGAAAAATTGAGGTTCCTCTTTGCTCTTTGGATTCTGGTTTCTGGGAAAGGGATTTCCCCGGTCATTTTCCTAAACAGATGGATAATTCCAGGTCCTTTCATTTTTTATGGGAGTAGTTGATCCTACTAATAGTTGCAGTTCTTTTCAGCCTCAAACTTCAACTCAAGGGTTAACCCTCATCCCAGAGGCCTATTTCTCTTTCTTTTCAACGATTTCCTCTGATCTCAGAAATGTCAAAAATCAAAAACAAAACAAAATGGAAAAATACAAAAATATTTCTTCTTCATCTGTTGTTTCTTCTTTTCCTTGTACTCTTATTCCTAATCAACCTTCTCTCAGTTCTGGTTTGAATCTCTGCAATGAGTCTAAACTAGATCCCAATCTCAATGCTATTTTTGGCAGCTTTTTTATGGAAGAATATGGGCTTCAGTGGAGGCAAATTGGGGTAGAAGTAAGTCCTCCCAATTTTGCACCACCGGGGTATTCTACTACCATCATTTTCAAAACCCTACCTTGTGCCACACATGTGAGCAATGCATTATCCCCTGGGACTTCTTTTATGGAAAAGGCACCTTTCAAAAACGTTGCGGAACATCAAACTTGGAAGGCGTTAGAACTTGGTCTCAATCCTTGTAGTCAGATCTCTCTGGTCAACTCTTGGCAAAAACAAGAACTGCTCTCTTTTGCCTCCAAATATAAACCAGTTGCCAGAAAAATACAACCAGTCAACCAACCAATTCCTCTCAATCTAAATCCTCCTCTTAGGCATCCTCCTCTATCCCATGATCCTTACTGTGGTTTAACTCAATCTTTTGCTGGTCCATTCATCCCCTCTGGCCGTGTCAGTGAAGAACGTCTGAGAGTAGTCAACTTTGGACCAGATGGATGGCTTCTACCTGATGAGTTTTATTTGATCAAAAATGTCTTGGCTCTTAGGGAAAAAGCTATTGCTTTCTGTGAAGAAGAGAGAGGTCTCTTGAAAGAGTCCTATGGTCTGCCTTATATCATTCCTGTAGTAGAAAATGATCCCTGGCAAAAGAAAAAAATCCCAATCCCTGCTGCCAAAGTCAACAAGTTCATCAAGTTGGTCCGGGAACAAGTCCAAACTGCTTTATATGAACAGTAAAATTCTAGCTATTCCAGTCCTGTTTTCTGTGTCCTTAAAAGTAACGGTCAACTTAGAATAGTTCATGTTCTACAGCTGCTAAATAAGGTTACTATTAAAGACTCTGGTATTCCCCCTGCTACTGAAGAATTTGTTGAATCCTTCTCCGGAAGAGCTTGCTATGGTCTAGGTGACATTATGATTGGATATGAAAAACGGTCATTACATCCAATTTCTTGCCCTCTCACCACATTTGATACTCCTCTTGGTTGTTTCCAACTTACTTGATTGCCTCAAGGCACCACCAACTTGGTTGCAGTCTATCAGGCTCAGATGGTTTGGATCCTCCAGCATGAAATCCCTGATCATGCTGGTATCTTTATTGACAATGGTGGAATTGGACCAGTTTCTGACTATAACAATGAGCTCTTACCCTGGCATTCAGGAATCTGTTGATTTATCTGGGAATATGCAACCACTTTGGAAAGGGTCCTGTTCCAAATTGAAGAATTTGGCCTCACTGTCTCCGGATCCAAATTGGCTGCCTGTGTCCCTGCTCTGGAAATTTTTAGTCATGTGGTCTGCAAGGAAGGAAGAAGTATGGCTCCATCCAAGATCAACAAAATCCTCTCTTGGCCTACTCCCATCAACCCAACTGAAGTCAGGGGTTTTCTAGGTGTTGTCACTTATGTTCAAATTTTTATCCCATCTCTATCCAAAATCTGTGCTCCCCTACGTTGCCTGACCAGAAAAGATGCTGAGTGGATCTTGATCCAAGATTGTGAACATTCTTTTCAGCGGCTTAAAATGATGGTTGGCAAAGACATAATCTTGAGGAAGATCTCTTATGGACCGTGAGCTGACAAGATCAAATTTGCTGTTGATTCCAGTTATCAATCTGTTGGGCCTTTCCTCACCCAGGAAGATGAAAATGGTTGGGACCGTCCCGCTCTCTATGAATTCCTGTTATTTTCAGATGTAGAATCCAGGTACTCCCAACAAAAACTGGAACTCTGTGGTGTGGCTTGGATGTTGAAGAAACTCCAAACTGTCCTCTGGGGTCAAAAACTCAAGTTACAAGTCAATGCACAATCCATCCTTGAAATGATCAATGCCCCCAGCCTCCCAAATGCTCCTATGACCCGTTGGGTGGCCTTTATCCAGCTTTTATCTTTTGATATTGTTCATAGGCCTGGAAAATCCTTCACCATGCCTGATGGTTTATCTCAAAGCCCCCTTGGAGACAAAGAATTGGATGTTGGAGCTGAATTTGATGAGGTGGATTCTTTAATTTGTCCATTCTTCACCTTTTCCTCCCAAGATTATTCTGGCTTCCAACAAGCTTTCTGGCTAAAATCAGAGAAGTACCTTTCCACTCTCCAAAGGTCTCCTGATCTCTCCGCTAAAGATTTCCAATCACTCAAAAGGAAGTCCTCCAATTTCTTTGTCCAAGGTACTATGATTATGAAACAAGGCAATACTTGTGCTCTAATTGTCGTCACAATCCCCTCTAAGCAAGATTCAATCCTTGAAATTCTCCATGAAGGCCTTGGGAATTGCGGCAAAACCAAGACCTATTGACATATATCCAAACAATTCTGGTGGCCATCTTTGAATAAATCAGTCTCTCAATGGTGCAAGAGTTATGAAGTATGTCAGAAACGTGATATTAGGCGCCCAGCCAAAATTTGTTATCCCACTGGAGAGTCCACTGTCTTTGGAAGGATTGCTATGGATGTGGTTCACGTAAAGGCTGGTGGAGCGAAGTACCTCATTGTGGCTAGAGATGATTTTTCTGGATGGGTTGAAGCAAAATTTCTTAAGAACCTCAGCTCTGAATCAGTAGCAGCCTTCCTTTAAGAGACTTGGACAATGCATTATGGCTTGGCTCAATCTTATTCAGCTGATGGTGGCTCTGAGTTTGGTGGCAAACTGGCCAAAATTATCCAATTGCTTCCTGGTCAACACAGGGTGACCACTCCTTATTATCCTGAAGTACAAGGCATGGTGGAAAGAGGCCATGCCCCTCTGAAGGCTGCTATTGTCAAGTTTGCTGGTGAAAGTGGGAAGAATTGCTGCAAATTTCTTCCTCTGTTCCTCTTCTCCAATCAAATCTCAACTAAACACACCACTGGCTGCTCACCTTAAAAAATTATCTTTGGACAAAGGGCTGTCCTTCCTCTTGATCTGGAAATGGAATCTTTCTTAGGTATCTCTTGGGAAAAGGTTTCTTCCACCACTGATCTATTAGTTGCCAGATCCAAGTAACTGGAGCAAAGTGAAGATGTTTGTGACAAAGCTTATCAGAAAATGATCAATTCAAGGGAAAAATCAGTCCAGTATTGGGAGGATAAGCATTCCAATCAAGTCAGGGACCCCTTGAATCCTGGTGATCTAGTTTTAGCTTACAACCAATCCTTGGAAACTCAGTGGGGAAAGCTTTTTTCCAATTTCTGGAATGGTCCTTATCAAGTGGTCTGTCAAGTCAGAGGTGGATCATAGCTTTTGGAGGAACTGGATGGTACTCAGATGGCCAGGAGGGTCTTTGCTGGTCAGGTCAAAAAATTTCATTTTTTTAGAGGCAACTTTGATCAGAAGTAAGTCCTCCCAATTGTGCACCACCAGGGTCATCAGCTGCGTTTTTGTTGTGAACTCTACTTTATGCCACATACGTGAGCACCTGGGACATATTCTTCATTTTATTGCAGTCAACTCTGGAAGATTTTCTTTGGTTGGATCAAGATAGATCAAATGGCAATTTTTTGTGTTTGATCATCTTTCCTTTCTTTTTTTTTATGAGATCAAGCTCAGATGCAGACTAGGGACAGTCCGTAAGTTGGGGAGAGATGTGGTGAACAAATTTGGACTCCCTGGACCAGATGCGGAACAATTCAAAAAAAATTTTACAATTCTTTTATTTAGGTGTTAAAAAAAAATCGGAATTTATTTTTCAGTATCACTTCTCCAACTTCTTCATCCTGAAAAACATCCCTTTGTCCCATTGGTCTAGGACAGGCCTTCATGGCCTCACCATCTAGGCATTGCATTTGATCCCTTCCCTCTTCACTCCCCCCCTTCCTTTTGGCCAAACGCGCACCAAGATATCCCACCTCCCTCCAATTGGGCCTTGGTCCTCACGGGTCTTGGCTCCCCCGCCATCCATTGTACCATCCTCATCCCAACACCAACCTTGATCTACCAGCAGTCTACACGCCAAACTCACCCTAAGCCATCCTCAGATCAGCTTGACCAGCCTCCCCAACAAAATTGATCGAGACCATCTACCGGATATATCAGCTTTTCCTAGCAATCAGATTGATTGCCAATGTGCTCATCATGCAACCTACTCCCAACCCTTGCTCATCATCTCCTTTCAATCACTCTCAATCCCTCCCACCCTTGTCAGATTTCCTTCCAAGACTTGCGTTCAAATTCAACCTGATGGTGGGATTGATTGTATGGACCTCACCTCCCAATGGATCCTCAGCGGTGCTTGCAAGGGTCATCTCAGGATTGATCAATGATCATCATAATCCCACTTGACCACTCAATCCCCACCTCTTTTGGCAAATGGGCCAAGGCCAATCCATCAATATTTTGCACCTCCTTCCATCTTTGGGTGGGGGCGGGAGAGTGTTGTCTACCGCCCACGAACACCCGCGGGCAGTCTGGTTTGTTGTCTTTTCCCACCCCTTCCGCCTTTGGGTGAGGGGTGGGTGATTCCGGTATTTTTGCCCGCGCCCGTCCACAGAAAGACGCAGGAGAGGTGAAGGGATGAAAGGATTTCCACCGGCCTGTGTTATCAAATTTTTCTGATCACCTAAAAATGTGAAAATCAAAAAAAATTCTTTCTTTTTCTGCTCCATTTGTAGTATCCCTTGTACATAGTCTAACAGGGCCTCCTGCCCATTTAAGGAGGTGCTCTACCCTGCCCTTTGGGGGGATCATCAGCAGATGATCACATCAGAGGAGCACATGGTATCCTAACACACCCCACATCCTAAGTTCATGCGTATCCTCTTGAAATACATCATCCGTGGGGCTTCATTCCCCTTTATCTGAGACAAAAATTTGGGTATATCTATGATTTCCCCTTGATCCTTAAGCCTCCATACTCAAACCCTTTATCCTTGATCCTTATCACCAACCAATAGCTTTGCTGGTTGAAGAAGAATTTGAATAATTGAATTCTTGAGTGTGTTACACCACTCCTGATCCCTTTATCCAACCATACTGGTCCTGATAATCCTTTGATTATCTCTCTGGACCCAGTCACTTTTGACTGAAGAGGTTTTATTAAGCTTAGAACCTGGAGTGTTAAACCTCCCTTCATCTCTTTTGAAGTTGAATTCCGCCACGCTACTCTTGAGTCCCTTGAGAAGTGTTGGGTTATTCTTGTTTGAATCGGTTATTGTTTTGCTTCTGGAGTTTCTTCAAACCATTAGCTTTGTCTTGTGCAGCCACCCACAGTTATCTGGTACCCTTCAAGCACTTTATTGAGGAGAGTTAAGCAGGTTCATTGAGAACCTGGAGGTTGTTTGGGATTGATTTGATCTTTCCTAAGCTCCTGCTGACAACCAGAGCTATTAGCATTTGGGCGTTGTCACTTACAATTGCCTTGTCTTGTTGAACTCTGAACATATACTGACTTCTTCTATTCAAGTGTCTTACCGGCACGATCTTGCCTCAGATAGTGTTGTTTCCCCAGCTACCGACTCCTATAATCTTTATCCTCTTACATTTGGTCCTGCGTTTACCAGGTTCTGGACTTTGATCTTGGTTAAATTTAAATATTTTTGTAACACTCAGGAGGGCAGCCTAAACAGCACCTTTCCCCTCCACAGAACTGCCACCGCCTAGCACTGTTTGGAGTCTTACATGGCGCCCATTGCGCCCTCTGAATTGGCAATGCCTTTGAACCTGGAAAGAAACTGTTCCACCTCCAAGGTACTAAACCAAAGATGAGGGAAGTCCCTTGGTCTCAGCCACACGCAACAAGGGGTCTCCACCACCATATCCAACAACCCCTCTGAAGGAGGATCAAAACTGCTGGCTCTAGAAACCTTGGAGGATGGGGGTGGAGGAGGTTGAGTTGCAGAAATGGGAGTCAAGCGCAGAGGATAGGGAGGGGTAACATTGGATCCCGGAGCGGTTGTTGGTAGAATCCTAAGCTATCTTTGAGAGACTGAGAACAGATCAAATTCCGGGCCAGACCCCCAGATGTGGAAACTTAAGTGGTTAACCCTCACTTAGTTGTCCCTTGGTTACAGAGTCAATGGTTCTAGCGTCTGTAAGGTCTGAGGATGCCCCTTTAAGAGAGAGAAAAGAGAGAGATGATGATTCTTCCCCTAACTTTTTCTGAGGGGGCTGGCACTTTATGCCCTCCCCCTTAGTCCTAACCTAGGTACAAACACAAGAACAATCTGACAACAATTGACAAAGAAACCCTAACCCTAAACCTCCTTAATACATACTTCCATTTCCCTTCAGCCTGCCTGCAATCACACACATTGGGTTTTTCATTCCCGTGGCGCCGCCATCCGCCAAGCATTAATCAAAGTTCACTGTGCTTGTCCATATTGGCCCAATGCCCTGTTGTGAATAAAAAAGTTCCATGGGCCAGCCCGTGTTTGCACGCCGCTGTCCATGTACATAGACCCGCAGTTTCCCCACTCCTAATACTCAAACTAAATTCCAGCAAATTTGATCAGGCCAGATCCATTCCTGAGCCCTTAATAATCAAGCGGGTTGCAGCCCGCCTTCCCTAGTCAAGCCTGGCCCGCAACCGGTCTGCAAGTCATTCTGTGTCTACCGCTGAGCCCTGCAGCATCCACTGCTGAGCCTGTAGCGGTGTAAGACTCCAAACGGTTCTAGGCTGTGGCAGTTCTGTGGAGGGGAAAGGTGCTGTTTAGGCTGCCCTCCTACAAAAATATTTAAATGTAACCAAGATCAAGGTCCAGAACCTGGTAAATGAGGAATCAAGGAGTTGAGGATAAAGATGAAAATGGTTTGGTAGCAATGGAACAGCACTATCTGATACAAGATTATGCAGGGAAAAACCTGAACAAAAGAAGTTAAAGTCCGCTTAGAGTTCAAGGAACAAAAGCTGTTTTATGTAAACAACGCCCACAAGCTAATAACTCTGGTTGTCAGCAGAAGATTGGGGATGATCAACTCAAACCCAAGCAACCTCCAGGTTCTCAATGAACCTGCCCAACTCTCCGCAATCAAGCGCTTGAAGGGTACCAGATAACTGAGGGTGGCTGTAAAAGACAAAGCACAATGTTTGAGAAGCTCCAAAGCAAACAGTAACTGATTTGGAGAAAGGATAACTTCAACACTTCTCAAGGGACTCAAGAATAGGCTGGCAGAATGCAACTCCAAAAAAAATAAAGGGAGGTATAATACTCCAGGTCTTAGGCTTAATAAGACCTCTTCAATCAATTGTGATTGGCTCCAGAAAGGTGATCAGGGATCAGGACCAGCATGGTCAGCGAAAGGGATCAAGGAGTGTTATAACACACTCAAAAATTCCAACAGACAGAATTTTTCTTCAACCAGCAAGGCTATTGGTTGGTGATAAGGATCAGGCCACAGAGGGGCAAAGACTAAGGGTCAAGAATGGATCAGGTGGCAATCAGAGATATACCCAGGATAAGGATCAGGATTCAATTTTATGATAATGGGGGGAGCACAAGCACACACACCCCTTGGATGAATTTCTATGATCTGATGATATGATATGATAGAAAAAGCAGGGGAGAGCCCCTCCTTTTATAGACCAGAGGCCTGTAGACTATTTACAAGAGAGATTTAAAAATAGAGCGGAATTTTTTTTTTTTTTTTTTAAGGATCAGGATTGGCGTAGGCAGGAGAGTAGCAAGTGAGAGGCCCGCGGACAGGCTGATGGGCCCGGGAGACAGCTGAGACCCACGCGGAAAAAGGACAAGCCGCAAGGTTAGGTAAGCGGTTCATGTCAAAATGTTGAAGCGTTGAAGGTGCCCAAGCGCTGGGATGTCAAGTCATCAAAGCGTCAAGGCCTTGAAGTAAGTTGCACAAAGTTGAAGGGAAAGCCGCGCAAGGCCAACGGGCAGGCAGATTGAGGCGGAGCAAGCATGCAATGTTGATGTTGGGCAAGCAAAAGATGACGAGACTGGGGGTCGGACATGTTGAGCGGACCAGCAAGTCATGCAAAGATTGGCAGATGGCAATGTTGGCAAAGCAAAATTCAGATGGCACAATTGGGTAGTATTTGGATGCTGCAATTGCTTGTTGCCTCTCTGAAGGCAATGCACGCAAGCAACAATGAGGTTGCTGGTTGCCCGGGATGATGCTACTGTTTGCCGCCTTGCCAAAGGAAAGCAAGCGAGCAACAAAGATTGGTTTCTGGGGGCAGAGCAAAAAAGCGGCGATGAGGCCAATTGTTGTTTACGATGAGCCTCTCGTTTGTTTTCTTGCCAAAGGGGGGGCGGGCAAGCAACATTCAGAGGTTGCGCAAAGTTTACAAGGTCAATCTGCGCAATTAGCAGTGCTTGTTGTTGTTGTTGTGGCGGTGATGATAGGCTTTGGTCAATGGATTGATGGAAGTGTTTTGCAGAGATTGAGGACCTGGTAGCAATGAGGATGGCAATGGCAATGGTTTTTTTTTTTTTTTTTTTGATAATGATACCTATGAATGATGATAAGGAAAAAATTAAAATATCCGCACTGGCCAGGGTGTTCAGGATGGGGCACCACAGTGGCCACTGCTGAGAATGCCCGCACCCCAATTGCTGAGCCTGACCTACCAAATGCTGAGCCTGCAGGCCGCAATGCACTTCCCAACCCAAGGCTATATAATGACCCCACAATGTGGATGGGTGTTTTGGATTTGATTGATGATGGATGGACAATGATGCATAAATGGCGGGTTTGATGTTTAAAACCCGCCATTTTGAAATAAAGCACTCAGGGGGTATGTGTATTTCAGAAACCTGCCATTAAAAACAATGGGATTGGTCAAAATAAATGGCAGTTTTCCTAACTCTGATACGCCCTATTAAACTCACACCCTTTAAAGTAACAATAAATTTTACAACTAAAAAGGACTTCCCACACAAACTTGGAGTTGAGGAGTTGATGATTTGATGATTATTATACTAAAGCTTAAGGCCCCAGTAAATCATCATTACAATATTTAAGTGAGTGGGATTGTTCACTCTTGCTGTATAATGGATCAATAATAAATAATAAATAACTGATGAAGAGGCTATAGGGTAAAGACCCTCCTCTTTTAAGGTAACAGGAGCCCTCAAGGGACTCAAGCAATCATCAGGGGAGTTTCAGGCTCTCCCTGGTTTTTTCCTCAAGGGCTCAGTACCCCATTAAATCATATCAAATGAGAAATTGGCTACTAGTATTCATTGAGGAGGATTTTCAATGTAAAGTTTCCATTAACATACCGCAAGGGTTAATTAATTGATCCTAGGACTTAAAAATTGGTCAAATGTAAGTTGTAGAATCCCTTGAACACCTTGTAATGATTACATACCTACCTTTACATATAACTTGATAGCCTTGGCATGTACTCATCTCTTAATTCCTATTACAATGGAAGAAATTATACATTTAGAGTATGTATACTCTTGGAAACTATATTACAAGGTTTATAACTTAAAAATAAGCTCAGGGCCCTCTGAGTGGACTCCCTCAAGGCTCAGTGGAACATATTCAAGTATTAATACATCCAAAAGAGCAATCATATTAAGATTATGCAATTTAGCTATACAGAGTAGAGAGTATGGTTTTAACTAATTACTATAACTGGTTGCAAAAAGGATGGAACATATTGGAAAGTTCTATATCAATAGTTTGGACACATCTGATTGCTCATAAATTAATTTAAAGTATATTGGATCTCCTTCTTGGTAATATATATTATCAAGGTTTGAATTTGATACCAATACTCATAAGAAAATACTTACAAATTATTATAAAATATTATCAAAATTAATGATATAATTGTAAAAAAATTTATCATTATTAATTCTTGGATCTATGGTGGGTTCAAACAGTGCTCATTGTGTCAGATAATGGAAGATTAGCCCAGTACTTAGCCAATATACCAACAATACATATGATTTGGGAAGAAATTTGGACAACTGTATATGTCTTATGACTGACACTCCCTACCTCCAAAAGAAAAATTACTCTTCAGAGGAATTTTTACCCCTCTTAGAGACTCTGTATTTCCTTAATACTATATCATAGTTTTTAATATCTTTAGCTTCCAGCCATAAGTCAATATCAGCTCATTTATTCTTAAACCTGAATAGATAAAGTCTCACATCTTTACCATCCCTTCTCATAACTTTATGGTTCAATATCTTATGAGGTAAATCATCTTCAACATCCTGTAGAAGTGGGATTGAAACTACTGGTGAATTTCTCAATGGAACCTTCTCACTAGGTTCTGTGAACGTTTTTACCAGACTGATTGGGAAATTTGGATGTTTCTTGTCAAATTATCTGCTCAGAATAACTTTAACCACATTTTTCCCATGCAAAGCTTTTACCACAAAAGGTCCAAAAAATGAGTCTTTCAGTTTTTTATGCCCTTATGTATTAGAAAATTTCACTTTTTGAACTAAAACCATGTCTCCAGGCTTAATTTAATGATCTTTGTGAGTTTTATACCATCTACTCTTATTGAATTTGACTGAATATTTGACACATCTGTTGCGAATTTCTTGGCTTTGACCATCATTTCACTAAAAAAATCAGCCAATGGATTCAATATGATACTCTTTGTCAGCAGAATGTCTTTGGGAATGTGTTGAATTCAGCCTCATTCTTATTCAAATGGTTATATGTTATTTGTGGAATGCTTACTGGAGTTGTAAGCAAACTCCAAGGCTGGAAATAATCATACCCAATCATGTTTGTAACCATCATTGTCTTTGAAATCAATATTATATTGACAACATATTCTGGTCATATCTTATAAATCTGTATTATCCTTTCAGCTAGGCCATCAATCTGTGGGTGAAAAGTGGTGGAGAGAGAAAATTTAGTTTTTAATAGACAAAAAAACTCTTCCAAAAATCAGAAGTAAAATTTGGATCTCTTTCACTAATTATATTTCTTGGAATAATGCCTTATGTCAAGTTTCATAAGGTGGGTTGTTTCTATTATTAGGTAATGTCAATCCTGACAAAGAATCTTTATTCTTATGTGTCAGTCTATTGTGGAATATTATCATAGAGCCTCCCTGATTCTGGCAGGAGATTTTTCAAATCAACAAATGTTTTTTGGGAGTTTTCAGGATCAACAAGGAATTAAGAGCTGTACAGTCATTTATTACTTCAAACTGAAATCCATCTTAGTAATAATAAAATTTCCTTTAAGTCTCAAACTAAACAAAAAACCTCTAGCTTTGATTATTTTTTATTTATTTATAATTTGGGTGAAATATCAATGGTTCACTGGTAAAGCATTGATCAGTGACTCATGGGCTTCAAGGTTCTCATTAGCCATTTTAAAATCAAAACTTTGACAAAAATTTATACAAAAAAATATATTGATTCCAAATTATCTAATTTAAAACCTGTATTGTCCTGCAAAATTTCAAAAAATTTGCATTCCCCTAAAATTACTGGACATTGGTTTCAATGAGATAGCTGGTATTTTGATTTCATCTATCAAAAGATATCAACTACTCATAATTTGAAACTTTTAATTACAGGGAAAAGAAACTATACTGTAATGTATTTTGAAATCCATCTCAAAGACTTTCCATTTTTTATTATTTTTTAAATAATGAAATTTTTTCTTATGTTCCTTTCACTTTTCTTAGATTTTCATCATCTGATCTATATGGCCTATCAAGAATCTTCTCAAAACTTCTTTTAATGCATGATTCTTTCAATTCCTCCATTTCTTAAAATATAAAATATAAAATATATCCAATATTATAAGAAAATGTTTTCCCATAATCTTATTCACTTTAAAAAAAGATGAAGGGAAATGTTAAATTCACCTCCCATTGAGCAGTGGAAAAACTCAAAATGAGCTGTGTGGCATGCCAAACAACCACATTAAATCTTTTGTGTGTGCCACACGTCTCAAAGGACCACTGTGGTTACCAATCCGGGGAGCCTCACGGATTTTGGAAATTCTTGAATTTTTTTTTACATTCCCTTATCCATCACTGGTATCCATAAAAAAATCTTTTGTCTCTATGGCTAGCCACTTCTTTCCCAGTTTCCCAGCTCTTCCCTGTCCTAGCGGTCTAGGAAGGCCTTCTCTGGCCATCCAATTCCGCCCCCCTCTGTTCAAATCCCCCTCTTGCACGCCCTTTACCTGGATTTTTTTGGCCAAGCGGGTGCAATTGGCCATTCCCTTCTCAACTCATCACCACCATCCTCTTTCATGGATCTCTTGGTGTGATCATTCATCAACCGCCAATCTCATTTGCCATCAAGCTTTGCATCATCCGCTGCCATTGACCAATGACCGCAAGCTTTGCTTGCGGTTGTTGGTGACCCCGTGACTGGCACCATCACCATTACCATTACCATCACCCATCTGATCACCTGTGTGCAATTAGTCATGGGAACAATCCTCAATTGATTTTTCCCACAAACAACCTTGCACATTGGTTGGTCATCCAACCTACAAACCACAACATTGCCTCCGCCTATCAATCACCTCAGACTCCCATGCAAGTCCCATCCAGCATTCACTGAACACCCAACCATGACCCATCATCCTTTGCCCAATTCATTGACCAATGACCACAAGCGTTGCTTGCAGTTGTTGGAACCTTTGCACGGCCACCAATGGTTGCGTGCAACCATCAACTTTGCATGCGTTACCAACAATCCTACCTCAATCCAATCCTACCTTGACCCTCCCTTGACCAACCACAGCGGCGGCTGGTCAAACCTGCCATCCGCTGCCGCCATTGTTGAGGCAGGCAGATTTCCCCCTTTTCATGCTTTGCTGTTTTTTTTTGTTGTTTTTTTCTCTCTCTCTCTGATGTCAGGCGGTTCCTGTGGCCAACCTTCATCCATGAAAAAAAAATCTGCTCTCATTTGTAAAAATCTCTTGTAAATAGTCTACAGGCCTCTGGTCTATAAAAGGAGGGTCTCTCCCCTGCCTTTTTCCATCCATCTCATCTTATCCATCTGAAAGAGTAATAAATAATCTGATCATTCCAAAGGGCCTTTTCCCTTTCATCTGAAACCTTTATCCTTGGCATATCTGTTGATTGCCCCTTGATCCTTTGAGCCTCCATACTCAAACCTTAATCTGTCCATCTGTGACCTTGATCCTTATCACCAACCATAGCCTTGCTGGTTGAAGAGAATTCCATCTACTGGAATTCTTGAGTGTGTTATAACACTCCTGATCCCTTTCTCTGACCATACTGGTCTTGATCTTTCCTGATGATATTTCTGGAGCAAATCACAATTGATTGAAGAGGTCTTATTAAGCTTAAAACCTGGATTTTTATACCTCCCTTTATTCTTTAAAGTTGAATTCTGCCATGATACTCTTGAGTCCCTTGAGAACTGTTGGGTTATTCTTGTTCAAATCTGTTATTGCTTTGCTTCTAGGGCTTCAAAAACAAATTTCTTTTGTTTTTTACAGCCACCCAAAGTTATCTGGTACCTTTCAAGTGCTTGATGGTGGAGAGTTGGGCAGTTTAATTGAGAACCTGGAGATTGGTTGGGATTGAGTTGATCTTTCCTAATCTTCTGCGGACGGCCAGAGTTATTAGCTTGTGGTCATTGTTACTTACAACTGCCTTTTTCCATTTAACTCTGAATAAGCCTTGACTTATTTTTTTGAAGTCTTCCCCTCCACCATCTTGTCTCAGATAGTGTTGATTCCTTTGCTACTGACTATTCCTAAACTTGTCCCCTACATTAATTTCTATTTATGTGTTCCTGGACCTTGATTCTTTTTACATTTGAATATTACTGTAACTTTTAGGAGGGAAGCCTAAACAGCACCTTTCCCCTCCACAGAACTGCCTGGGGCTTAGCACCGTTTGGAGTCTTACACTGCATGGCCCACAAACCACGGTTTGGGCTTGTGTGGGATGCCTCACAACTACATTTGAGCCGTTTAGAACTCCACATGGCTTGAATTCAGTTGTGTGGAAACCGCATGGCCCACATACCACTGTCGGGGCTTGTGTGGGATGCCGCATGACTACATTTGAGCCGTTTAGAACTCCACACAGCTTTAATGTATTCATGTAGAATCCCACATGCCACCAGACTGTTTTGAGCCAAAAAAAAGGAATGAAAGGGTACCAAAATAACCCATACACTAAATAAACCTTCCAAAAAAACAGAAATGAACCAAAAAATGAAAAAATGTTCATTTTTTGGTTAAAGTAAATAAATAAATGAATGAATAAAAAACAAAGAAACTGGTACTATCCAATGGACTAGCCCTAAAGTAAGAAGACCCAAAAAAACAAAATTAACTTGAATAGCCATAAAAACACCAAAAAAAGACAAGTAAATTGACAAGCCCTAAAGTAAAAACACCAAAAAAACAAGTAACTGGACTAGCCCTCAACTAAAAATACCAAAAAAAAAGACAAGTAACTCAAAAAACCCTAAAGTAAAAACACCAAAAAAAACACAATTAACTGGACTAGCCCTAAGCTAAAAAAACCAACAAAAAGACAAGTAACTTGAAAAGTCCTAAACTAAAAACACCAAAAAAAACCAGTTCAACTTGTGTTAAGCTGATCGCATCATAAGGATTAAAATAATCATAAAATGATGTAATAAGGCCAACAAAAGTTTAACTTACCATTAACATCTCATTCAAAACACTCAATATAATGATTTTAAATAAAAAAAATCAACATAATTATGTTCAAAATGTGAAAACCCTTTATATTAATAGAACTTGTTAGCTGCATTGAAGTTACAATTTATATGAAACCCAATGATGAAATGAATTCAAATTCAATAATCTCTATAATCTAGAATACATTTGCAGTTGATCTTTGAGATGATCAACCCAACCAGATGCTTTTTTAGAAATCAAGCAATGTGGTTTTGCTACAATGGGCGGGATTGAAATCATTTCTCCCTCAATTAGCAATAAAACCCAGTGGTTATTGTTTACAAAGGAAATATAAATAGTCTCTGATTGATCTGTAACACCATTTTTCATTGGATTATAAGAACAACATGACTCCAATGAAATGAAAAATATAGGTCTGGCGTATTTTCCTGCTAATATTTGTCCCATGTCTAGTTTAGCCAATCATTTTGAAGAGGGAATCTTTTGATTTATGTCTTCAACATCAAGAATTTGTTTAATATTTTCTACCTCCCTTGCACCACCAAGCATCTTAATGTAGCATGCTTTATGTTTCTCTAATGTTTCATTCATTTCCTTTCTCACTTTAAACCATCCATGTTCATTGTAACCAAGAAATTAAGCCATGACTCTAAAATGGAAATTCCAACATCCAATTGGATCCAAAACCTCATCCAAGAACTTATGGAATTTCATGGGTATTTGATTGAGGTATTTCACATTCAGTTCCTATCATCATAACTAACTTAGTATTCATTTCTTTAATCAAATCAATGAAATGAATACTCAGCAAAGATGAGCTTCTGGTTGAGCTTTGCTGCATGAAGTCTTCCTCTGAAGAGGATTCCAATTCAAAATTAAGTGATCCCAATTCACTTTCAGTCTCTTCCTCTGAACTATGAAATTCGGATTCTGATCCTGCCAACTTTGACTAACAATTCATCATTAGTTAGTTGGTTCATTCACCAAAAAAAATAGGTTGCCACCCGTATGCAGGTGGAAAGTTGTATCTCACTTGTATCCAAGCTATATCTCAAGAAGTATCTCTGTTGTACCTTCAGTTGAGCTCACCTCCCCCCCTCTGTCATTGACAGAGGTTGTCACATCACCCTCAACTCTACATCCACATATCTTTACCCTACTACACCTTTAATCTCCTCTGGTCCTGGACAGCATCCATGAGTGGAGTTCAACCCAAATTGCTCCACTAAGTTCCAGGGGCAAGTGGAAAACCCATGCAACCTCCAAATCATCAGAAATTCTACCTCCAATTACATAACTATGTAATTGCTGGATTGGGAAAATGAACTGAGGAGTGAGCCACCAACCCCAACATACTGTTGGAGTGAAGAATTCACTTTTTCAACCACCAGGTTGCAGTAATCATTTTACTGCCTGTTGAACCAGGGGGATAAAAATTCTCTTGCAGGAAAATAGTTTTAAATAACACCCTAGTGATCAGTAACCACATTTTAGTTCATAATATGACCAAATAGATATAAGCATTATTTGTGACTTTGAGAACTGAGCTCACCAGTTGAATTGGATTACAGAATTTGGATATTTCTTTCAAATTTATTTTTGATTATTTATTTTTATTTTATTTGTATTTTTTTCTCATGATTTTTTATCTTTTTTTGCAAGAGGTACTCATTGGATGATGTGGGGGAAAGGTAAATGAGTGGTATCTGCTGGGAAAGCCATCCTGTTATGGTGTGCTCTGGAATATATATATTTATATTTTATTGTTTTTTTTTTCTTGTGTTTTTTTATCTTCTCCTGCTTGAGGGACAACTTGGATGATGTGGGGGAAAAGTACAGTGGGTAGAAAAAAGTCATGGGACTGTTTTTCAAAGCATATTCAACAAGGTAAGCTTTTTTTTCAACCTTGTTTAAATTCATTTTATTAATTTATGCACAGCTATTTAAAGTAAAAAGTGAAAAAAAATAACTTTTTGAGTCAAAAAAAGAGAAACAATACAGTTGAGAATTGGTCGTGCAACCAGCTTTGATTGACACCCAAACCAACTTGGCAAGGCGCCAGGCCAACTTGTGGATGGGCCAACTGGCACTTGAAAGGGCACCAAGATCACTTGGCTGGGTGCCAAGCTAGCTTTTTTGGGCACCACACACACTTTAAAAACAAAACCTGGAAATTTGCCAGGCCCCCAGATGGGCTTTATACACCATCAATTTGCAAATGGGGGTGTATATTGCATCCCAAAGTTTTATATTTTTGATGAAAAATGTTGTTTTAGGCCTCTCCCATGGCCATATACACATATGGTGTGTAAAGCGCATCTGGGCGCCTGTCCAGGTTTGACTTGGCATGTTCCTAGCCGGACTTGGATTGGTGCCCATGGAGCTTGATTAGGTTGGGCTTTCAGGGATTAAAACTTGGCACCTAATCAAGCTCCCCTTGATGCCAATCAATGCTGGTTGTACCAAAATTGACCAGCCTCCCTCCCCCCAACTTCAAGCCTTTTTTTTTCAAGTATGATCATGTGATTGGTGGATCAATGCAACCAGCTTTGATCTGCACAAAGATAAACTTGGCCCGTCACCAGACCAATTTGGCCAGGCTCCAAGTGGACATTTGCAAGGAACCAAGAAGGCTTTGCCAGGTGCAAAGATGACTTTTCTAAGTGCCACGTGGGCTTTAGAAAATTTTGGAAAAACTTGGCTCAGAACCCAGACATGCTTTACAGACCATACACATACACCACAGGGCCAGCTTGCTGTTGAGCACCCAGCTTGGCCAAAGCTGGTTCAAAAGCACTTGCTTAGTGGGAGTGCGCCCATCAAAATAACATTGGTGTTCCAAAACGTCAAGCATTGTCAAGGGCTTGCTAACTGCTCAAAGCCAATTCCACCTCTGCGCGGTTGGGCCCTTGTTGAATTGCTGTCAAGGTTGATCTGACAGCAATTTGACTCAAGTTTCAGAAGTTCCTCATCGGTCAAATCATTTTCATTCTCAACAATGATTCAAACTTTTTTTTTTTGGTTTCCATTGTTGGTACAGGGGGCTTTCCAGATAAAATAAATCATTTATATTTATTTTATTTTAATTACTAATGTTTTAATCTTTCATAAATATTATTACATGATTTTTTGTTTTTTTTTGGGAGAATTTTACAGTTTTATTTTAACAATGGAATAGAAAGAAATCTACAAAAATTAAAAAAAAAACTTTTGTTGATTTTTCTCATGGGATAAAGATTGTAAAACAATTGGTTTTAATATTGATACCCTCCAGCTCCCCAGTACTGTTGATTGCAATCAATTTGTTGAATCAAATCAAGGTCTTTCACAGCTTTCAATGGGTGTGAAGAGGCATGAGATTGAAGGTGTGAATTGATTGATTTGTTGATAATGGCAGGGAGACAACAGACATGTGTTATGGATGGATGATGAGGGTGACATGACCACCTGAAATGGGCAAATGAGAGACTGGGTGGCAGAGAGAGGAGAGAAGGAGATCAGAGGAGTCAAGCAAAGGGAGAGGGAGGGCCAGAGGAAAAGTACTCAACTCATTTCACCCAGTGATGCCATGACTTTGCAAACAACTGGTGGTAGTAATCTGAGTGATGATTGAGTGGTGTCAGTGGATCAGAGAAGGGAAAAAGAGAGGGGGAGTAGGTAGGGAATGAATTGCTCAACCAGTTCCCATGACCAAGAATTCCATCAGGAGACCAAGGGGGCCACCATTGTTTGAAAGTGATTGAGTGGTACCCAAGAAGAGACTGGTACCTGTGAGATAGAGATTCAAAGGAGAGAGAGGGGGGTTTTGGATGGATGGATGGATAGATGGATGGATGACAGGGGAAGGAGGGGATAGGTTTGTCAGGTCTTGGTTGGTATAGAGAGAGAGAAGTAGTAGTAGCAGTCCACCGTGGTGGGATGGATCAAGAGAGGTGGAGTGAGTGAGAGCAATGATGATGATCATCATCTGAGCCAATCAATAGTCAACCAGTAAAAAGCTGATGTCATGGGTCAGAAACCATGATGTCACATGGATCCACCCTGTGTGTCCAGCTGGTGAATCAACCACGGGGGTGAGGTGATGTTACCTCAACCACAACAGCAAGTCACTGACAGCTGCCCCTGCTGTTGATTCAACCGCAGGGGCAAGTTGCCATTAAAACAACTCTGACCACCCGTCACCAACCAGGCAACTGGTGGATTGATGCATGGGTGGGTCAACCATCATTTGTTGCTTGGTTGACCATTGGCCAACCCTGTTGTCAAAATGTCAGGCATTTGACACGCACACCTTCAAATTTACCCTTGTCATTGGCTCCGCGGTCCTCAATGGCCAAAAGTGGCCCCGTGGTTTACACATACATGTGCATGGTTTGCAAAAGAAGTTTTATATGTCAAAGGTATGTACCACATCAAATCATTGCATGAAGGAGCTTTTTGTCACGCTTCGCACTTAAGGATTATTGTCTTCACCACTTCAACATGTCCTCTCCTCAGTACCATCTACCTCAGTCTAAAAGCGTGACACAAATAAAAGCACAACATCAATGGTGCAATCCGCTATTTCCTCTGGCTCGCGCTGACCTTCCAATCTTGGCAACCAACTCAGTATATACTTGCAAACTTTGCAGTTAACTCCATACCGGTTGACCATCCATCATGAGATCCAATCTCCTTCCCTGGCCAATCAACAGCCTTGGACTTCCATCTTTGGTCATGCATTGTTTGTTAGTTTGCATCTACATCTAACCAAGCCATCACTACTGTATAGTTTGCAATTGGACTAGTCCCTACCCTGCATACACTATGACCTCTCATTTGCATTACCTTCAAACGTCACTCGCTCTTATCCCAATTCGTCATGCAATTGTTCGCTCAGATTCTATTGTCTCGCACTTAAGCTAAGACCTCGGATCTATACCACTGCTTCATTTCCTATTCCGTTCCTTTCATTCACTGCCTCACCGCTTCACCCGTAGTTAGCTCATCACCAGGTTGTATCTAGTCACTTTGGATTACCTTATAAGGGTTATCCCCTTGCCTGATGATTGTCTCCTCAGTTATTTAATTTCATACGTTCTCGCATTTTGCTGCAACCCAGTTATCACATTGGATTCAGGTTAAGTTTCCTTCTTCGGAACACTTTCCATTTATCTCGCCGTTTGTTGAGTGGCATCACCAAGTTCGCACTTTGCAACTCGTTCTTGCTATTTGAACTTTCCCTTGCACTTGGTATTCCTTTGCGCTCACAATCATCTAAGAATTGCCCTATAGTACGTGGGGTGGTTGTGTGACAGTAAATTAACTAACTCAACTCATCTATTGAAGCCTGCCAACCTATAGTAGACTTCTTCTTTCTCAATGTCACGTACTTGCTCAACCGGTGTGGTGACCAATCCGGGACACCACGGGAAAAAAAAAATATTTTTTTTCCAGTTGTACCCCTATGGGTACCTTTATTTCCCCCCATGTCTCAACTTCTCCCTGTCCTAGCGGCCTAGGACAGGCCTCTTGCCTGTCTCTCTGCTTCGATCCCCCCCTCCTATGTTCAACTCCTACTTGTCGCGCTCGCGGCCCTGACTTTTGGCGACGCAAGCAATTGTCAAACCACCGTCAACGATCCCTTCAATCCTTCCCAATCCTCTCATCCAACCAACGCCGTCGCTTGTTGCAACGGTTGTCAATCATTGATCCATCTCCATCTCCATCACCATCCATTCTTCGATTGACCCTCATCCCCACATTCTTGCTCGCTTGATCGATCCGGTTCTTGTCGTTCACCTTGCTCTCAGCATCCACTACCGTCTCCCTCCACCAATGCCTCCTGCCAATCCGATGACGCGCTCGCCCAGTCAATTGCTGTGAACCCTTCCGGCTCTCAATCCCTTGCCCACTTGCGCGCAATTTGGTCCACTAACTGCCTGTCACCTTCCATCCAATCACTAAGATTGATCTCAAACTTGACCACTCCTCGCCCATCATCTGATCCAACCGACGACCGCGAGCGACCGCTTGCGGCCGTCGGAACCTTCATCCCGCTTTCGCCACTGATTGAGCGATGAAAGCCGTTGTCAACACCCGCGACCGCTGTGGCGGGTGTCCGTCTGGTTGCCCGCGGTCATTCTCGACGCGGGCAACATTTCTTTTTTTTTCCTCTCATGTCATTTTTTTTTTTTTTTTTTTTTTTATGTTTTTATTTTCCTGCACCTATTTGTAGTATCTCTTGTACATAATATACAGGGCCTCATTTTTATAAAAGGAGGGGCTCTCCCCTGCCTTTTGGCCCAGCATTGGAGGAGACCATCATCACCTCATCTCATCTGTTTCCCCATCTTCATAATCAACTTATCCGTGGGCATCCTTCCCCACTTATCTGAGAAACTTATCCGGGTATAGCCATGATTGCCCCTTGATCCTTTGAGCCTCTGTACTCAAACTCTGTCCCTTGTGACTTGATCCTTATCACCAACCAATAGCCTTGCTGCTTGAAGAAGAATTCCTGTCTGAATTCTTGGGTGTGTTATACCACTCTGATCCCTTTTTCCAACCATACTGGTCTTGATCTCTCCTTGATCATCTTTCTGGAGCCAATCAGGTTTGATTGAAGAGGTTTTATTAAGCTTAAAACCTGGAGTGTTATACCTCCCTTCTTCTTTAAGGTTGAATTTTGCCACGCTATTCTTGAGTCCCTTGAGAAGTGTTGGGATATTCTTGCTCAAATTCATTATTGATTTGCTTCTAGAGCTTCATAAAAAAATTTCTTTTGTTTTGCTCAGCCTCCCACAGTTATCTGGTACCCTTAAAGCGCTTGATTGCGGAGAGTTGGGCAGGTTCATTGAGAACCTGGAGGTTGTTTGTGATTGAGTTGATCTTTCCTAATCAGCTGCTGACAACCAGAGTTATTAGCTTGTGGGTGTTGTTACTTACAACTGCCTTGTTCTATTGAACTCTGAACAAACCTTGACTTATTTGTTCAAGTCTTTACCTGGACCATCTTGCCTCAGATAGTGTTGTTTCCATTGCTACCGACAACTCTTATCCTCTTCCCTTACTTTGATTTCTCATCCATAAGGTTCTGGACCTTGATTCTGGTTACATTTAAATATTATTGTAACTCCTAGGAGGGCAGCCTAAACAGCACCTTTCCCCTCCACAGAACTGCCACGGCTTAGCACCGTTTGGAGTCTTACATTTGGTCCCCCGAGCCGGGATTGAACCAGCAACCTTGGGATTCACAGTCCCAAGACATTTAAAATCAACCTCGAAATCCAATCTTTTTTTCTTTCTCCTATTTTTTTTCTCTTCTCAAATCTGATCCGTGGAGGCAACTTATCCTAGAAGTAAGTCCTCCCAATTTGTGCACCGCTTGGGCAAGATACTTGTCATTTTTGGCAAAACCCTACTCTTGCCACACTCGTGAGCCACTTTGGAAATCTGTTCTTTGGATCCCCTAGGAACTCCGTTATTCAATATGGCATCTTCCGCTACTCCAACCACCTCTGTCCGACCTAAGATGGTAAAGATCAAACCTCAGAACAAGAACTTAGGCTTCAACGGTACAAATGTCAAGCAATTCTTGGACTCCTACAAAAAGGCTGCTGAAGTGGATGGAGCTAGTGAATTTGATATGGCTTATCAGTTGCGATTCTTTATCTCCTCTGATGAAGTTATGGAGGTAATCGAGTCTTTTGAGGGATTTAAATCCCATAACTGGACGCTTCTCAGGGAGGCTATGTTGGCATACTGGGGAAAAATAGATGTGGCTAGGTTTACTCTGCAGGATTTGGATGCTCTGGTTTCTCAGTGGATCTCCAATGGTGGTATTTCTTCAGCCTCTGACTATCAGATTTTTAGGAAGTCCTGGGATCCCATTCAAAACTATTTATCCAAAACAATCACGTTGACACAGTGGACAAAATTCAAGCAAAGTTCTTCCAATCTTTTTTTTTGGCTGTGCAGGAAAGGATTAAAGAAGAACTAGTCAAATCTGAATCCATGATTACCACCAGGGATAATCCATTCAAGCTCCCCGTTTTTCTCACCCTTAGGAGTACTGTGGATAAAGTCATGAAAGGTCAAACTGCTCTTACCTTTGAAAAGCCTAGAACTACTGAACCGGTCCATGCTCCTTCTTTTAAAGAGTCAAAAGATATTATGATTGAAATGGAGGCAGATTGTAGGCCTAAAGCAGATCCTAATTCCAATCGAGAACCTACTACTAGATATGAAATCACCAAGTTACTTAGAGCCTTTGAGAACAAAATAGATCAAAAGATTTCTTCGCTATCTACTCCTAAAACTCCTTCTTCTGTCTCCAAATCAACTCTGGTCTGTTACTAATGTCATAGGGAAGGCCATGGAACCGGACAATTCCAAGAACTTCAGAAGGACCTAAAGGAAAAGTTGGTAGAGCAGAGGGGAAACAATTACTTCCTCCCTAATGGTGCCCTAATCCCTTTTGACTCGTCTTGTCCTCTCCGACATGTGGTGGCCTCTTACCAGCCATCACCTCCTGTGAAAGCATCTCTTGCTTCCTTTGAATTTTGATCATCCTGTGGTACCCTCCAACCTTTGTATCCTCCAGCTATTTCTTCCTCTAGTCTTTCTGGGACTACTTATCAATCTGATCCAGCCAGGAAACAACATGAGGAACCTAAACCTCATAAGGCTCCTTCCTTGCCAACTTCAATCCTTCAAAAACCCGTTAAACGTTGATCATCACTTGAGCCTCCTTCCTCTGATGTAGAAGACATGGAGGTGGAAAAGGAACCACTCATGGAAAGGTTCCCAGATCACCCTGATCCTTCTCCCTCACCTCAACCTTCTAATCCTATCTTAGATTCTGCGTCACCTGAACTTCCTCCCTCCACCCAGCCCAAAGTTTGATTTGAAAGGGGCATCTCCAAGGATCACCCCAATGCTGTGGAGGGAGTATTAAAGAAAATTTCTGATCTCAAAATTCCTGATCTATCTGTGGCTGAACTCCTATTGATCTCTCCATGTGTTGCTGAAGGAATGAAGAAATGGGTCTCTCGTTGACGTGTGGAAATTGGCCCTGAAGAACTCAAAGTCTCCTTTGGCACTTTCATGGAGGACTCTGGTGGAACCAGCCCTTCTTTAGACTCCAACCTTTATTCCTTTCCCCTTGGCTTCCTTCCTTGTTATCTTGGTGACTCAGCTAAAACTGTTTCTCCTCTTGTGGATTCTGGATCTCAGCTTAACTTAATCTTGGATGCTATGGCCTGCAAGCTCAAACTTAGTCCTAGGGTCAGCTTCAACTCTGCAGTGTATGGGATAGGAAATCAAGCTTGTGAACTGGTTGGTATTGCTGAGGATGTACCGGTCAGGATTGGTTGAAATATTGTTGGAACCTGCCACTTTTGGATCACTCGTTTGGACAGTCCTATGATCTTGGGACGACCCTTCTTAATGGACTTTGGTGCAACCCTGATGTTTTCTGATCAAGTTGGGGAGAGAATTCTTCTCCCTGATGCTGATGGCAGGAAAATTGAAGTTCCTCTTTGCTCTCTGGATTCTGGTCGTTGGGAAAGAGATTTTCCTGGTCATTCTCCCAAATCATCTTTTAAGGGGAAGCAGAAGGATAACTCTAGTTCCTCTCATTTTTTAGGGGAATAGTTGATCCTACTAATAGTTGTAGTTCCTTTCAGCCTCAGACTGCAACTCAAGGGTCAACTCCCATCCCTCAGGCTTATTTTTCATTCATTTCATCATTCTCTTCTGAGCTCAAGAATATTAAAAAACAAAAACATATCAAAATAGAAAAATCCAAAAATATTTCTTCTCCATCTCCTTCTCTCTCTGGATCAGTTGTGTCTTCTTTTCCTTCTGCTTTTGAGTCTGATCAATCTTCTCTCAGTTCCGGTTTGAATCTCCGCAATGAGTCTAAACCAGATCCTAATTGCAATTCTGTTTTTGGTGATTTTGGTATGAAGGAATATGGGCTTCAGTGGAGGCAATTTGGGGTACAAGTAAGTCCTCCCAATTGTGCACTGCCAGGGCAATCTTTTACCGTCATTTTCAAAACCCTACCTTGTGCCACACATGTGAGCAACGTATTATCTCCTGTTTATCCTTTTATGGAAAAGGCACCCTTCAGGGATATTGCAGAACATTGGACTTGGAAGATGTTGGAACTTGGACTCAGCTTTCGTAATCAAGTCTCTCTGGTCAACTCTTGGAGGAAACAAGAACTTCTCTCTTTTGCCACTAAGTATAAACCAGTTGCTAAGAAGATCCAACCAGTCAACCAGCCTATGCCTCTCAACCTCAATCCTCCCCTTATGCGTCCCCCTCTATCTCGCAATCCTTACTGTGGTCTTCCTCAATCTCTTACTGGTCCCTTTGTTCCTAATGGACGGGTCACTGAAGAACATCTGAAGGTGGTCAACTTTGGTCCAGATGGATGGCTTCTTCCTGATGAGTTAAATTTAATCAAAAATGTCTTATCTCTAAGGGAAAAATCTATTGCTTTCTGTGAAGAAGAGAGAGGTCTCTTGCAGGAATCCTATGGCCTCCCTTATATCATCCCTGTAGTTGAACATAATCCTTGGCAAAAGAAAAAGATCCCTATCCCTGCTGCTAAAGTTGACGAATTCATCAAGTTGGTCCGGGAAAGAGTTTGAACTGGCCTGTATGAACAGTCAACTTCTAGCTACTCCAGCCCTGTCTTCTGTGTCCTCAAGAGTAATGGTAAACTTAGAATAGTTCATGATCTTCAACCTCTTAATAAAGTTACTATTAAAGACTCTGGTATCCCTCCTGCTACTGAAGAATTTGTTGAATCCTTCGCGGGAAGAGCTTGCTATGGTCTAGGGGATATTATGGGTGGCTATGACGAACAATCCTTACATCCTATTTCTTGTCCTCTCACTACTTTCAATACTCCTCTTGGTCGATTTAAACTTACTTGATTGCCTCAAGGAGCCACCAACTTGGTTGCAGTCTATCAGGCTCAGATGATGTGGATCCTCCAGGATGAAATCCCTGATCATGCTGGTATCTTTATTGACAATGGAGGAATTAAAGGTCCAGTATCTGACTATGATAATGAGCTCTTACCTTGGCATTCAGGAATTCGTTGTTTTATCTGGGAATATGCTACTACCTTGGAGAGGATTCTGTTTCAAATCGAGGAATCTGGCCTTACTGTCTCTGGATCCAAACTGGCGGCTTGTGTCCCTGCTCTGGAAATTGTTGGTCATGTGGTCTGCAAGGAAGGAAGAAGGACGGCACCAGCTAAAGTCAACAAGATCATCTCTTGGCCTACCCCAATCAATCCAACTGAAGTTAGGGGCTTTCTAGGTGTTGTCACTTATGTTAGAATCTTTATCCCATCTTTATCCAAAATCTGTGCACCCTTGCGTCGTCTAACCAGAAAAGATTCTGAATGGATTTGGACCCAAGATTGTGAATGTGCTTTCCAGCTACTCAAAAGGATAGTTGGTAAAGACATAGTTTTGAAAAAGATCTCTTATGGACCTGGAGCTGGCAAGATCAAGCTGGCTGTTGATTCTAGTTATCAATCTGTTGGGGCCGTCCTTACTCAGGAAGATGAAAATGGTTGGGACCGTCCTGCGCTTTATGAATCTTTGTTGTTTTCAGATGTAGAATCTAGATACTCCCAGCCCAAACTGGAACTCTTTGGTGTTGCTTGAATGATGAAGAAACTTCAAACCCTTCTCTGGGGCCAACATTTTGAATTACAAGGTGATGCTCAATCCATCATTGAAATGATCAACGCTCCCAGTCTTCCCAATGCTCCTATGACTCATTGGGTGGCCTTTATCCAGCTTTTCTCTTTTGATATTGTTCACAGGCCGGGGAAATCTTTCACCATGCCTGACGGTTTATCTCGACGACCTCTTGGGGACAACAAATCTGATGTTGGAACTGATTTCAATGAAGAGGAACATTTAATCCAACCTATTTTCTCTTTTTCTTCTCAAAATTATTCTGGCTTTCAACAAGGCTTCTGGCTTGAATTAGAGCAGTACCTTTCAACTCTTCAAAAACCTCCTGATCTCTCTGCTAAGGAATTTCGATCTCTTAAACAAAAGTCTTCTAATTTTTTTGTTCAAGGCTCTAGACTCATGAAGAGAGGCAATCCTTGTGCTCTTATTGTTGTTACTATTCCCTCTAAACAAGATTCTATCCTTGAAAGTCTCCACAAAGGCCTTGGTCATCGCGGGGAAACCAAAACTTATCAACGATTATCCAAACGATTCTGGTGGCCATCTTTGAAGAAATCTGTCTCCCAATGGTGCAAGAGTTGTGAAGTTTGTCAAAAACGTGATCTTAGGCGCCCAGCTGAAATTTGTTATCCTACTGGGGAGTCCACTGTCTTTGGAAGGATTGCTATGGATGTGGTTCATATTAAGGCAGGTGGTGCTAAGTACCTCATTGTGGCTAGAGATGATTTTTCCGGATGGGTTGAAGCAAAATTTCTTAAGAACCTTAGCTCTGAATCAGTGGCAGCTTTCCTCTACAAGACCTGGACAATGCGTTATGGCCTGGCTTGATCTTACTCTACTGATGGTGGCTCTGAATTTGGGGGCAAACTTGCTGAAATGATCCAATCCCTTCCTGGACAACATAGAGTTACTACTCCTTATTATCCTGAAGGCCAAGGCATGGTGGAACAAGGCCATGCCCCTTTGAAGGCTGCACTTGTTAAACTGGCTGGTGAAAGTGGCAAGAATTGTCGCAAATTCCTTCCTCTTGTTCTCTTCTCTGATCAAATCTCAACCAAAAGGACTACTGGCTACTCACCTTATGAAATCATCTTTGGTCAAAGAGCAGTCCTTCCTTTGGATCTGGAAATGGAATCTTTCTTGGGTATCTCTTGGGAAGAGGTGTCCTCAACCACTGATCTGTTAGTTGCTAGATCCAAGCAACTGGAGCAAAGTAAAGACGTTCGTGAAGAAGCTTATCAAAAGATGATGGATTCCAGAGCAAAATCCGTCCAGTATTGGGAGGACAAGCACTCTAATCAAGTCAGGGAGCCCTTGAAACCTGGTGACCTAGTTTTATCTTATAATCAATCTTTGGAGACCCAGTGGGGCAAGCTTATCTCTAATCGTTGGAATGGCCCTTATCAAATGGTTCATCAAGTTAGAGGTGGATTATATGTTTTGGAGGAGCTGGATGGTACTCGGTTGGCCAGAAAGTTCTCTGCTGATCAAGTCAAGAAGTTTCATTGTCGTGGGGGCAACTTATCTCAGAAGTAAGTCCTCCCAATTGTGCACCACCAGGGTCATTTGCTGCGTTTTTGTTGTAAAACTCTACTGTATGCCACATATGTGAGCACCTGGGACGCCCTCCTTGTTCTATTCCTGCCGCTTCTAGGGCTCATTTGGAAAAATCAAGATATTTTCCTCAACTCTTCAATTGCTCTCAAGATCAAGAAATGGCCAATCTTTGCTTCAATTTCTTTGTTCCCTGCCTTTTTTTTTTTTTTTAAATCCCTTCAAATTTTAGATGCAGACTAGGGACAGTCTGTAAGTTGGGGAGAGATGTGGTGACCAATCCGGGACACCACGGGAAAAAAAAAAAAAAAATATATATATATATATATTTTTTCCAGTTGTACCCCTATGGGTACCTTTATTTCCCCCCATCTCTCAACTTCTCCCTGTCCTAGCGGCCTAGGACAGGCCTCTTGCCTGTCTCTCCGCTTTGATCCCCCCCTCCTATGTTCAACTCCTACTTGTTGCACTCGCGGCCCTGACGTTTGGCAACGCGAGCAATTGTCAAACCACCATTGACAATCCCTTTGATCCTTCCCGATCCTCTCACCCAACCGACGCCGTCGCTTGTCACAACGGTTGTCAATCATTGATCCATCTCCATCTCCATCTCCATCCATTCTTTGATCGACCCTCATCCCCACATTCTTGCTTGCTTGATCGATCCGGTTCTTGTCGTTCACCTTGCTCTCAGCATCCACTACCGTCTCCCTCCACCAATGCCTCCTGCCAATCCGATCTTGCGCTCGCCCAGTCAATTGCTGTCAACCCGTCCGGCTCTCAATCCCTTGCCCACTTGCGTGCGATTTGGTCCACTAACTGCCTGTCACCTTCCATCCAATCACTAAGATTGATCTCAAACTCAACCACTCCTCGCCCATCATCTGATCTGACCAACGACCGCAAGCGACTGCTTGCCGCCGTCGGAACCTTCATCCTGCTGTCGCCGCTGATTGAGCAACAACAGCCGTTGTCAGCACCCGCAACCGCTGTCGCGGGTGTCCATCTGGTTGCCCGCGGTCATTCTCGACGCGGGCAACATTTCTTTTTTTTTCCTCTCATGTCATTTTTTTTTTTTTTTTTTTTTTTATGTTTTTATTTTCCTGCACCTATTTGTAGTATCTCTTGTACATAATATACAGGGCCTCATTTTTATAAAAGGAGGGGCTCTCCCCTGCCTTTTGGCCCAGCATTGGAGGAGACCATCATCACCTCATCTCATCTGTTTCCCCATCTTCATAATCAACTTATCCGTGGGCATCCTTCCCCACTTATCTGAGAAACTTATCCGGGTATAGCCATGATTGCCCCTTGATCCTTTGAGCCTCTGTACTCAAACTCTGTCCCTTGTGACCTTGATCCTTATCACCAACCAATAGCCTTGCTGGTTGAAGAAGAATTCCTGTCTGAATTCTTGGGTGTGTTATACCACTCTGATCCCTTTTTCCGACCATACTGGTCTTGATCTCTCCTTGATCATCTTTCTGAAGCCAATCACGTTTGATTGAAGAGGTTTTATTAAGCTTAAAACCTGGAGTGTTATACCTCCCTTCTTCTTTAAGGTTGAATTTTGCCATGCTATTCTTGAGTCCCTTGAGAAGTGTTGGGATATTCTTGCTTGAATTCGTTATTGATTTGCTTCTAGAGCTTCATAAACAAATTGCTTTTGTTTTGTTCAGCCTCCCACAGTTATCTGTTACCCTTCAAGCGCTTGATTGCGGAGAGTTGGGCAGGTTCATTGAGAACCTGGAGGTTGGTTGGGATTGAGTTGATCTTTCCTAATCAGCTGCTGACGACCAGAGTTATTAGCTTGTGGGCGTTGTTACTTACAACTGCATTGTTCTATTGAACTCTGAACAAACCTTGACTTATTTGTTCAATTCTTTACCTGCACCATCTTGCCTCAGATAGTGTTGTTTCCATCGCTACCAACAACTCTTATCCTCTTCCCTTACTTTGATTTCTCATCCATAAGGTTCTGGACCTTGATTCCGGTTACATTTAAATATTATTTTAACTCCTAGGAGGGCAGCCTAAACAGCACCTTTCCCCTCCACAGAACTGCCATGGCTTAGCACCGTTTGGAACCTTACACCGGGAACGCTTCCCTCGCTCCTTACAATGATGAGATTCATTGGGTAGGGAAAACCAGCGCTCCTTGGGCCCAACAACCCTTAGATCCAGTTCCTCCTTCCAAATCATCATTGGTGGAACCTCTAGATGATCCTTGGGCTCCTCCACGGGATGCTCCAACGGACCCTCTCGCAGAATTTGCAGACTCCAACCATTCTTCCAATGAAACCTTGACTCGTGGTAGACCAGGGGTTTGCACTACTGCTCTTGAGTCCAATGCTCCAACCCTGCTTTTGACATTGATCCAGGCCCTCACTCATGGTGTCCAGCGATCTACTCCAAGCACTCCTAGTTTTCGCACTCCGGGAATGAAACAACCTGATCACTTTACAGGAGAACATCCTCATAAGCTTAGATCCTACCTACAGTCTTGTAAAATCATCTTTTCAAACGACTCCAACAATTTCCCTTCCGATAGAAATAAAGTTATGTATGCTTCTTCCTTCTTAGGAGGTAGAGCCTTGCAGTGGTTCAAACCGTACCTCAAACTTTTATGAAACAAAAGTCCCATTTGTATTCTCAACAACTGGGAAAAGTTCAAGCAACAATTGTTCACCCTGTTTGGCGATCCCAATGAAGTTTGAAATGCCAAATACAAAGTTAATAGTTTAGTTATGAAGGAGAATAGTAGAGCCTCCGTTTATATTTCTCATTTTTGAACCTTGCAGTCTTGCATCCAGTGGAATGAGGCTGCTCTTCTATTCCATTTCCAAAAGGTTTTACCCGCATGCTTAATCAAACAGGTTGCAGTTGGGGGTCATAAGACAACCTTGCTTCAGCAGCTAATCGATTGAGTGATTGAGCTTGATAATGGCTATCATGACAAGAATTGCTCTTGGAGAAACAACCATGGACCATCCACCTTGGCTCCAAAGGTGGACGAATCCTCAAAGCAAAACACGAGGAACCCAAAACCATCCAAACCAACCCCGACTTTGAACTCCAACTTGAAAGGGAAAGCCGTTGCCGAAAATCTGAATTTCCTGGACAAGGAAACCGGGATGCTTCAAAGTGAGGAACGACTGCAAAGGGAAAAGAACGGGCTGTGTATGTATTGTGGAGGAAAACATGATTTCAACAGCTGTCCAAAGCAATTAGCGCGTGAAGCGTCTAAGCAGTCAAAAAATTAGCTTGTAGTTTTTCTGATATTTGCAAGGAAAACTACACATTATCTAAATCACCGCAAGTAAATCTTTGCACTTGCGAGACACTAGGTGCTCCGAGTTTGAGATTTATCCTATTCCATTCCGACAACACTCCTTATCAAGTATTACTTGATTCCGGCTCTAATGTTTCCTTCATCAGTGAATCTTTTGCCACTTCAAAGAATCTTATGCGTTCCAAGATAGATAAATTTCCCATCTATCTAGTAAGTAGTGCGACTAAACCATCTTATTGGGTTTCCCAAAAGGCAAAATGGACCTTTGAATTTTCCAATTTCCCCAGCTTCAAATGGGATTTATTTTTCTTGGCTATACCCGGAATGGATGATACCATTCTAGGCCATGATTTCCTAGTTTACTGGAATCCAGATGTGAATTGGCAAGAAGGAGTAATTAACCTTTGAACCTTGCAACCCCAGAATGATAACCTTTCCGTCAATCAGTAATTAAACAGCCTACCTGACACTGTCATTGAGTTGGATGACACTTTTCCGCCAGGAGATTTGCAATATCCTGACCTTCATTCTCAAATCCCCTCTTCAGATTTAGGAGTTATTGCTTAACTATCCAGCTTACCTCTTTCCTGTTCCTTCAAATAGAAACAGACACCAACCAAAAGGTGTATTTTGAGCTCCCTAAGCCTCTCGCACCATGCAAGCACCTCAAACCCGGTGCTCAAAGATGACAAGATTGAAGATTTAGAAATCATTTGAGAGTCTTTACCTTTGGTTTATCATGACTTTGCTGACTTCTTTTCAGCGGCAAAAGCAGATAAGCTGCCTCCATCCCGTCCTTATGATCACAAGATTGAACTTACTAGCCCAACTCCGGCACCAGGACCAGTTTACTCTCTCTCAACGCAAGAATCAATTGCGCTTCAAGACTACATTGCGGAAAATGTAGCAAAAGGATTTCTTTGACCAAGCAATTCGAACACCAGTTCCCCTGTTCTATTTGTACCAAAAAAGGACGGCGGACTTTGCCTTTGTGTTGACTACAGGAAACTGAACCAGGTAACCCGGAAGAATGCCTATCCAGTACCTCCTATGTCACATCTCCTTACCCTCTTCCATGGAGCTACTTATTTCTCAAAGTTAGACCTTTGAGGTGCCTATAACCTAATTTCCATTAAGGAAGGTCATGAGTATTTAACTGCAATGCAAACCCGGTTTGGCAGCTATGAGTATACCATCATGCCTTTTGGCCTCTGCAATGCTCCTTCCACCTTTCAACATTTTGTCAACAACATTTTTTCCAATCTTGTAGGAAAATACCTTGTGGTATATCTTGATGATATACTATTCTACTCGAGAAACCTTGAAGATCACATTGCACATGTGCGAGAGGTGCTGCAGCGACTTTGCAAGAATGACCTGTTTGCAAAAGCTTATAAGTGCGAGTTCCATTCCTCCTCTCTTCATTTTTTAGGTGTTTTAGTCTCGCAGCAAGGACTATCAATGGATCCATCCAAGAGCAAAAGCATATTGGACTGGCCCCCACCTTCTTCCGTTAAATCTCTTCAAGTTTTGCTTGGTTTCAGTAATTTCTATAGAAGGTTTATTGCGCATTACGCCGAAAAAACCGTGAATCTTACTAACCTTCTTCAAAAAGACACTCCTTTTATTTTTACCAAACAAGCTGCTTCGGAGTTTGAAGCTCTGAAGAAAGCGTTCACCACTGCTCCAATACTTGCTCACTTTAACAAGCTAGCTCACACTATTGTCAAAACAGACGCAAGCAACTATGCGATTGCAGGAGTCATCTTGCAGTTTTCTCCTTCCACTTCTCTCTTTCACCCCGTAGATTTCAAGTCTTGCAAGTTGCTCGCTGCAGAGCTTAACTATGAGATTCATGACAATGAACTTCTTGAAATTGTTTACTGCTTGAAGAAATGGTGTTCATACCTTTTGAGTCTTAGGTAATCCTTTGAGGTTTTAACTGATCATAATTCTTTGAAGTATTTCATGAGCTCAAAAGTCTTCACACATAGACAGGCGCGGTGGGCCGAATACCTCTCCGAGTTCCACTTTACAATCACGTACCGTCCTGGGAAAAAAGCGGTAGTTCCTGATGCTTTATCACGTCGGGACAACGTTTACCCAGGGGGGGGAGCACCTCCGCCAAAAACAACCCTGAAAACGTTAGGACACTCTTTTCAACCCAATCTGCTCAACTCAGTTTGATCATCGCTTGCTTACAAGATTTGGCTTCCAAAATCCGACAAGCTGAACGCGAAGATCCCAAGTGCATCAAACTTTGCAAAAGTGCCAACTTATTAGATAGTAGTTACAGTATAGATGATAATGACTTTTTAGTTTATGATAATCGTATAGTAGTACCAGATAATTCTTGCATTAAGTTAGATATCTTCAAGTCACGGCATGATTCTCCGCTTGCTGGTCATTATGGGCAGGATAAAACCTACCAATTGATCGCACAAGACTTCTACTGGCCTGGTATGACCAAAGAAGTAAAAGACTATGTTAGCGCGTGCTATGATTTCAATCGTAACAAGTCCTTGAAACACAGGAAGTATGGGCTGCTCCAGCCACTTCCAATTCTGCCTTGTCCGTGGCACTTGCTGTCTATGGATTTCATCTCTCAATTACCTTCTTCTAGTGGATATGATGCTATTCTAGTAATAGTAGATCGCTTCTCAAAGATGTCTTTATTTTTACACAGTAATGTGATGGCCTCTTCATAAGACTTGGCTAACATGTTCATAGATTATGTATTTTCTAAACATGGTCTCCCTGATAATATAGTTAGTGATTGTGGATCTCTTTTTGTCTCAAGCTTCTGGACCTTGCTATGCCAACATTTGAAGATCACTCGCAATTTATCAACTGCTTACCACCCGGAAACGGATGGGCAAACCAAGCGAGTTAATCAGATCCTCAAACAATATCCTTGAATTTATGTTGCCTACCAACAAGACGACTGGTCGCAATGGCTCCCACTAGCCAAATTTGCCTGCAACAACTCCACTCATTCCTCCACCAAACAGTCGCCCTTCCAAACTCTTTATGGTAGAAACCCAACTTTCTCTTCCCTTCACGTAGCACCTTCTCAACCTGCTACCAATTACCTTGAACAAATTCAATCCCTTCAATCGCAACTTCAAACCAAACTCAAAGAAGCAAACCAGCGCTATAAGGAGCAAGCAGACCGATTTTGCACTTTGGCTCCAACCTTTGCAGTAGGAGATCAAGTATGGCTTGATGCTTGCAACATTTGCAGTACTCGCCCAACTTGCAAACTCTCAGAAAGAAAGCTTGGCCCCTTTAAAGTAGAATCAGTCATCTCCCCTAACGCCTTTAAACTTACTTTACCTGCAAAATGGCAAGGTATCCACCCGGTCTTTCATGTGTCTGTCCTAGAGCCAGCTCAAGTCCTATACCCAGGCAAGACTCATCCCCCTCCTGAACCGGTCACTGTCCTCAATCATCAAGAGTGGGAATTAAGCCGTATTCTGGATTCCAGGTTACGCAAAGGAAAACTTCAATACCTTGTTGAATGGTCTGGCTTCCAGTCCAACAAAGATTGCACCTCGTGGGAACCAGCCCATCACCTTCACAATTCACCCAATCTGATTTGAGAATTCCATGCAATCTACCCTTGCAAACCTCAGCAATCATGATTCTATCCCATCCAATTCCATTCCATTCCACTCCACATTTCATCCCATCCAATCCCATTTCATTCCATTCTAAATTTATCTTACTTAATCACATTCCATCCCATATTCCATCCCATTAAAACTTATCTTATTTCACCATCATTTCATTATTTAAATCCCTCAATCTCACTGTTTTATTCTTTTCTCATTTTCCCTTCATTTCCTCTTATTATTAACACAAAAAAAAATATAATAATAATAATAATAATAATTCTATTTATTTTTTTTTAAAAAAAAAAAAAATGTACATTAAAATTACAAAGTTTCTTTTATCTCCTTTTCTACATCCTCCCAATTTGCCGTCAATTCCGCAACCATGGACCAAAAGGTATCCAGGTCTTCATCATTAATCAATGCGGACATTCTTTGAAGTACCAGCACCTCCATTACAATTTTCCTCTTGAAGATCTCCTCGCACCTTGCAACCCAAGCTTGCTTTGGTTGCGCATTCCATCCACCTTCCTCCAAGAGCTCTTCATACGCTCTCTTCCTTTGGCCACCTGACATACCTTCTCCAATATCGTCCGTCAAGCGCCTTGCATCCGTTTTGACCGGAAAAACAATTTGCACCGGATCCGCTTTGCCTCGGCCCTCCATTCCTTCCGTCCCAGTCAATTCCTCCCTTCCATCTCCTTCATTTCCTTCTTCCAATTCACCTGCTTCCTCTTCCTTCTCTCCACTTCCAATTCCTCCATTTTCCTCTTCTTGTTCCGCTGTGTTTTCTTCCTCCCTCGCTTCCTTGGTGATAACTCCTACCGGTTCTGCACCGGATACCTCTCCTTGCACCTCGGCATTCATCTGGGTCCCCGGGTTTTCAGTTGATGGTTCCCAGTAAGGTGGTGGTGGTGGGGTGTATTAGTAGTATATCTTTGAAAACAAGGCAACACTAGAAAACAAGCAAATAATTAGTTACTATTTCAAGTTCATTAGTTATTCCTGATTAGTAATCACCAGGAACTTGCGTCCCCAAGTATTCAATCTCCGGCAATGGTGGTATTTTGTAATTGACCCTTGGCGCGGACCTACAACTTTGCATCTCCCTTGATGATTCCAAAGGACCCTTGACGGTTGACTTGACATTTATAGGGAAATTACACGCCACCTTGCAAAGTCAACATTGCTTGCATTTGCCTTGAAGACCTTGGACAGCAGTACTGGGAATACAATGCTTGTTGTGGTGAATACAGTTTTTGCAACGGCGGGATGACAATGGCAAAATTTTTACAAAATTTATAAAAAATTTATTGGGTAATGAATTAAGTAAAGTATAGGGTATACAGTGAATTAAACGACTTGAGATTGATGGGAAAATTTGCATGAACGCTTGCAGGAGCTTGCGTCTTTATACACGGGCAACTGTCACGCTTCACACTTAAGGATTATTGTCTTCACCACTTTGACATGTCCTCTCCTCAGTACCATCTACCTCAGTCTAAAAGCGTGACACAAATAAAAGCACAACATCAATGGTGCAATCTGCTATTTCCTCTGGCTTGCGCTGACCTTCCAATCTCGGCGACCAACTCAGTATATACTTGCAAAATTTGCAGTTAACTCCATACCGGTTGACCATCCATCATGATATCCAATCTCCTTCCCTGGCCAATCAACAGCCTTGGACTTCCATCTTTGGTCATGCATTGTTTGTTAGTTCGCATCTACATCTAACCAAGCCATCACTACTGTATAGTTTGCAATTGGACTAGTCCCTACCCTGCATACACTATGACCTCTCATTTGCATTACCTTCAAACGTCACTCGCTCTTATCCCAATTTGTCATGCAATTGTACGCTCAGATTCTATTGTATCGCACTTACGCTAAGACCTCGGATCTATACCACTGCTTCATTTCCTATTCAGTTCCTGTCATTCACTGCCTCACTGATTCACCCGTAGTTAGCTCATCACCAGGTTGTATCTAGTCACTTTGGATTACCTTATAAGGGTTATCCCCTTGCCTTATGATTGTCTCCTCAGTTAGTTAATTTCATAAGTTTGTGCATTTTGCTGCAACCTAGTTATCACATTAAAATCAGGTTGAGTTTCCTTCATTGGAACACTTTCCATTTATCTTGCCGTTTGTTGAGTGGCATCACCAAGTTTGCACTTTGCAACTCGTTCTCGCTATTTTCACTTGCCCTTGCACTTGGTATTCCTTTGCGCTCACGATCATCTAAGAATTGCCCTATAGTATGTGGGGTGGTCGTGTGACACTTTTATGTCAATGGTATTTGTACAGTTATGTTGATAATAATTGCACAATGTAGATTGTATTTTGATTCAGGGTAAGATAATTAAAACACTTTTGACATGTTCAAGATTTAATGATATTTATGTGATTTTACAACACAGGTATGTCTGATGAAAAAAACATTTCAAGTAGGATATCCTTGCAAGAGTCTATGGATTAAATTATTGAGATTTGAACATTCTATTATCACAAGAATCAATATTGAAACATGGATTTAGATCTACAAATAATTTAAGGTATGAGTTTAGACATTATGAAGGCAAGGTCAATTGGAGGCTGCATATCCAAAAGCTGTTTGCCCTCTGGAGGAAGGGAAGAAATCAAATCAGGATGATAACAGTTTCTGGGTAGTCTTGTTGGGACCTTTGTGAGTTTTTCTTGGAGTTTGGAAGGTTTCCTCATCATCCACATTGAATTTCCACGTTTTTACCGTCTACCAAGTCTCTCAGCTTTCATTTTGTCAAATTTTTTATCTATTTTGTGACCAAGGGCAGAGAAACCATGAGATTGCCATTGGCACTGAACCTTCTGGAAGACCTTTTCATTGAAGACCTTGGTATCAGAGCAACATTTTGTTTCACTGAATATACTGGACTGATTTTCTGGTAATCCAAGTGATTCCAAGATCTCTGTTTGTTGATTTCAGAGCTTTAGGCAGAGAGGAAAAACCGCGTGAAAACAAATGGGGTAAAAAATACCATGGGATGATAGGGAGTAATTGCTTACTTGTTTGTGCCATCTGGATTTTCTTGTCTGATTTTTTTTTGCTGCATGGGCTTGTGAAAGATATTTTCCAGACTTAATATTGGATCTCCTTCCCATGAACCACCTCTTGAGGACAATGGTAAGGTTGAATTTGGTGTTATGCACTGAGTTGGTAGTTTCAAAATGCACCATGTGCATTGGCATGGTTCCAATGTTTAATGATGAGTCCCATAAAAAACTGGTTCCAATGCAATTCCCAAGGCTCAGAAAAATTGAAACCACAGCAAGGAAAGTTGATTTTTGCAAGTTCTTGAAGAAAAACCTCTCTTGCTAGGGTTGATATGCCATGTAGTAGACATGAAGACTTGGATGGGACTAGAGAGGTAGTGGAGTGAATCTGTTGATGAAAGCAAGATGATGGCAGTGATTGATCCTTGGATTGTTGTAGGGAATTGGGGATTTGTTGCCAGTGAGTATCCTTTGACTTGGTGATATTCATCACAACTCTACAGTAGGATGACAGACATTGAAAGAAGTGGGAGTTTGAGCCAGGGACACTTCTGGAAGAAGCATGATTGAAGAGTCTGGGGTTTTTTGATGGGGCTCCATTCAAGAGCTATTGTACCATGATGGGTTTTTTGTTTTTTTCACTGCATGATTATCAAAGTAGGAGAGCAGGGTCAGCATTCAATAATTGCAAAGCACAGGGGGATGATGACTTGAATGTTAAAAAAGGTGTAATTTTGCCAATGGACTGTCACCATTGCAGCAGGCTCATGGTCAGAAATCATTGGGAAAATCATTGGGGAAAGCTAATGGTTGGCAACCATTGTGGTAAGCTAATGGCCAGCAACCATTGGGGCATGCTAATGGTTGGTGACCATTGGAGCAAGCTAATGGTTGGTTACCATTGGGGAAAGCTAATGGTTGGTGACCATTGAGACCAGCTAATGGTTTGCAACCATTGGGGCAAGCTCATGGTCACCAACCATTGGGGCAAGCTCATGGTCACCAACCATTGGGGCAAGCTCATGGTCACCAACCATTGGGGCAAGCTCAGCCTAAGCTAATGGACAATAACCATGAGGCTAAGGTAATGGGTGGTAACAATTGATAGTGAGTCACTCCTCAATGCATATATGCATACCAGGTAGTGTATAAGATGTGGGTGGGTAGTGCACCCAGAACCCAATTGATGAATACCTCCATCATTTGATGAATTCATCCATCCATCCATCCATCCATCCATCAATTGATATGAAGACAGCCAAATGGAAGATATGCCAATGTCTGGAATTCAAATGTGGCAAGGGCACATATGAAGATGAAGATGTAAACAAAAAAATAGGAATGGCTTTTTCTTCCTTTGCCTTCAAGAAACATCAGGTGGCTATAAGCAGACTCAATCAGGCCCTGCAAGTCACAAAAGATATATTTCCATTACAAGGGAGAAGTCATGTAAGTGGAGAGGAGGGATGGGGAAATAGTTAACACTATAAATTCATGTGCTGATCTTCTGATTTGCCTGCTATAGTGATTTTCAGGTTTCCAACAATCCAGCAAGGAATGAAAGCAAAGAGCATATTCAGATTCCACTTCACCGGGGAGGGCACTGGTTCAATTCTCAAGACCTCAAGTATAAATCTTTTCATCTAGTCCCAAGGCACATTCTGCTTGTGCTTCTCCAAGCTGCAAAAATGTGCCTTGTTCATCAGCTTATTGACTTGGAAATCACAGATTTCTTGAAGACAGAGCGGTAGAAGATTAAGAATCTGGGGAGGGAATTCAATTTTGATTCAAATAACATCATGAAGGCAATACCTCAAAGCAAAGTCACTCTAATTCAAAGGCTAGGTTTTGAGCCCAACCTGGAAACAAGGATATGCTGTCCAGAATGCTTCAAGCTGTATCCAATCCCAGAAAAATTGGACAACCAAGCATCAATTGTCAAGAAATGTACTGCCAAGTTCTATTCCACTAGCAAAATCTTTGTGTGCCAAACTGGTAATGAGCAGGGCATGTACTGTGAAACAGGATTGCTGATAAAGACCAGTGGGAAACATAACAGACCCATCAAACCAGCTCAAACATTTCATTATCAAAGCTTGAAGGCCCAAATTGGTAGAAAATTATTGTTTTCAGATTTTGAAAAGCTCATTCAAAAGCAATCTTCATCATAAAAACCTCAATTCAAATGTGATGAGCAATGTTTGGGATGGCTCAGTTTGGCGCAACTTTGTTGGAGGCGCAGACATGAAGAGTAAATTTACCCAAAAACCAGGGCACATTGTCTTCAGTCTCTATGTGGATTGGTTCAACCCATTTGGAAATAAGGTTGGGCACAAATCAATCTCAGTGGGAGCAGTGATCTTGATCTTGTTAGAATTATGTCCAGCAATTATCTTAGGCAAATGACCAGTATTTAAAGCAAAAGAAATGATTGACACTGGGTGTCAATATTGGCTAATGGGGCTCTCACAATGGGGCAATATGTTGGATGAATTTGATTGGAATGATTAATGAATGGATGGAAAACAGCAGGGAGAAGAGCTCCTTAAGTACAAAAGATTGGCCTCTTGTGAGCCCATGAAACAACAAGCCAAAAGGAAAATTTTCCGCCCCAAAGGAGCTCTACAGGCTCTACTAGCCTTGTTACTTGGTTGGGACTACATCAGCTTGCATGGTGTCAGTTCCTGAACCCTTACAACCAGCCTATTCTGGTCCATTCCAGTGTTTCCACCGTTATGGGGCTGAACCAGCCCCTTGCTGTTCAATCCCCTTGGCTGGTTGTCCATTAAAACCAGCCATGATGACCTCATTACTTTGTTTACGGGCTGTTTGCCTCATGCAGCCAGCCCCTGGCCCCTCAAATGGGCCAGGTGGGACACAGGGCACACCTGGGTCCGGTCCCAGACTCACATGGGGGGTGTGACCAGCGGACATGCTGTCCCCCCCCCCCCCCCTCTTTCTCTCAAATCCCTGGTGGGGGCGGTCACATCCCCTCACCAGGGGCCCTGGGGGTCAATAACCCCAGGGCGTCATCAAGAAATTTGGCCTGGGAGGTGATCAGGTCCCCCCAGGCCCATTGCTCCTCCCCCTTGGTAAAGGGGGGGGGGAGAGTGCCCCTGCTTGGTTGCTTCACACACTTGATGGTGGAGGGGTGATGAATTCCCCCCCACCTGCGGGTTGCTACGCTTGCGGCCGGCGCTGCCACCTCCTTGGGCAAGGGGGTGGTCAGGTCCCCCCTGCCCTGACTGACTGCACTGTTGCGGCCGGTTGCTGGCTGGTTCAACCCAGCCAGCTTGCCCCCATCCCCCTCATGACAGCAAGCAAGGGGAGGGGGAGCAAGCCAGGACTGCAAGCCCCAGCTCCGCGGCGCTGGTTGCCGGGCGCGACCAGCCAGGCCCGCGCCGCATTGCACTGCGTGACAGCCCCGCGTGGGCCGTACCAAGGAACACAGGCGGCCCCAAACGGGCCGCGACGCAGGCAGCGGCCCCGAGCGGGCTGTGACATGGGCAGCGGCCCCAATGGGCCGCCCCAAGCCCAAATCATGAGAATTACATTCTTTGGCGGGCCAGCCCATCTGGACAAAAATGTCCATAATAAAGCTTGGGCCCTTTTATGCCCAAATAAGCCCATCTGGCTTGGGTGGCCCATCCACCCTGGCAGGCCTGTGAGGGCCCGTGTCCCAAAAGACCATAAAAACGTGTTTTGGCACCCAAATGCCCAAAACCAATAACACCCACATAGGCCCACGTGGCCCATGTGGTGTCCAATGGGTTGTGGAGGCCCATTTTTTCATCTCATTTGGATTACACACTCCTATGCACATTACCTGAGTGCATCCGCATTTTAAAAGATCTGTCTCAACATTCAACTAGCAGAACGTTACAAGATAGAGAATGTTTTTTCTTTTTGGTATTATCCCTGGGCCCAAGGAACCCAAAGTGGAAGAAACCAACCAAATTCTAGATCCATTGGTTGATGAAATCAAAGACCTCTGGCAAAGAGTATGGTTTTCTGAAACCAGCCAGTTTACTCAAGGTAGGGAGATATTTTTTGCACTGTTCCCATTGATTGGGGATTTGCCAGCTATGCGCAAGGTGGCAGGATTCTCTGGTCATTCTTCAACCATGTTCTGCTCATATTGTCAAATTACAAAGGACAAGATCAATGATCCAAATGTCAAGGAGTTCCAGCCAAGGAGAAATGCCAAGCACATGAAGAATTCCAAGAAGTGGGAGGAATGTCAGACATCATGGGAGAAAGATCAAATTACCATGGAGAAGGGGGTCAGAGCAAGCTGTTTGAACAGGCTTCCATATTGGTTCCCAATAGAATATTCAGTAATAGAGCTCATGCATGGGTGGATTTTGGGAAATATCAAGGATCATAGCATGAGTTATCTTAACATTTCTCTAGCCAGAGAAGAATTGGGTAAGGAAAAAATCCAAGAGAAGAACAGAGGAGAGAAAACTGGATTGGAAAGCATCATTGGAAAGGGGAAGAGAAGGAAGTCTCCTGAAGATCAATCAGAGGAGGGTGATCACGACCAGAGAATTCCCAAGAGACAGCTTAATGCCAGCAATCTGAGAGAACTTACACAAATAATGGAAGAAAGCTCAACAATTCAATCCAGACAATATGAATTGAGATCTTCACAGGCTGAGAAATCATCATCAGCCTCACAGAAAAGCAAGAAATCTCAACCATCTTCTGAATATACTAGTACTCACTCGTATTCTTTAAGAAGTAGAATTATTTGGAGCTTGGGAATTTCACAAAGTATAGCCAGTCAAGAAAGCCACACAAGTACTCTGAAGCTGATGGGGGGTGAGCAAAGCATTCCAGTGAAAAAGGATTATGGCAGAGGGAAAGCAGCTCAAGTGGAATCATCCATCCAAGGGCCTTGATTAATGCTTCACAATTTCAGGCGCATCCAACAGTTGATTCATGACACAAAGGTGCCATCATGGATGAAAAGGGTACCAAAGAATGTTGGATTTCATGGTGCAGGATCCCTCAAGGCTGCAGAGTGGCTGACACTCTACATGGTTTACTATCCCCTTGCTATGATTCCTTTGTGGAGTGGTAAGCATAGACCTGGTATTGATCACATTGGCTCAATAAAAATCTTGAAGGACTCAACAGTGCTTCTCATTTACATAACCAAGATGTTAATGAAGCATCATATTTTAAACCAAGATATCATGGAGGTTGAATGACTAATGCTGGAATACTGTCAAACACTAAGGACTGGATGGCCACAACAAAGGAGTAAACCCAACATGCACATTACTCTGGCATTACCCAGAAGTGATCAAAAGGTTTGGTCCACCAATGGCCATGGCAGCCTGGGCCCATGAAAGGTTGAATGGTATCTTGGGAAGGATACCAAAGAACAATTGCACAGGTGAGCTCACTAAGAATCATGCTGTACACCTTCATTCTTACTGGGAAAACAAAGCAAATAATAAATGAATTTATTACAGGTTATATACGTGGTACAATCATGAAGACATGTATATCAAGGAGTCAATATTCAAGTTTATTGATCCAGTCCAAGGTAATTAACAAGGGACAAGAAAACTCAAATCCCCGCTTCAGCTAAACCCCATTAGACCCGGAAATCCATTGCTTATGGATACAAGAGGTTGGAAGATTGTCAGCTCTCTGACACAAGGAACCTTGCAGTCCTTTAGCTACAGAGAGTGATAAAAATACTGGAATAATAATAATTATTATTATTCCAAAAATAGACGCTTAGAGGCTCAAATAAATAATGTGATAAGGGCATTTTCAAGGTTTAATTGGTTTTTTAATAAAAGGTTTTCAATATTTATATAAAAGAGGGTCCATATTATTATACTACTGGGTGTCTTCACAGACAAAGCAACCTCTCTTCAAGGGGCTTCCTTAGGCAGTTTAAGAACCTTTGAATGAAGATGGGTGCCTTAGAAAGGGCTTATTCCACTAATGGCCAGGCATAAAAGCACACTGACCTAGAAAGGAAGGAAAAAACTCACTCTGAGAACTTTATCACAAAAATCCGGCAAAAATAGGAAGCGTTTCAGAGAAGATTGGGTGGATTGCCTGACTAAACTTCAAGGGTTGATTGGTTTTAAGAAATGATTAATAATACTACAGACTTGTTCATAAATCACTTTCTTAGACTCTTCATAATCACTTGACTAATAATGAAACAATTTCTGATTGATAATAATAATTCCTGGTAAACTGATGATGGAATAATGGAACCAAAGAGGTCTGTATAAATACCTTTTTGGGGTGATTTTGAGCTTCTCAGGGTGCTTAGAGAGAGTTCTTCTCATGGACTGAGGCTAGAAATCCAGTCAGAGAAAGATTAGCAAGTCCACTTGGTGCTGTTAATCAGCTGACCTTAAACCTGCTGGATTTCTGTACTATTTTGGCCACAGAATCTGTTAATCTATTATAGCGTAAATTTGATCTTCTGCACTCATCCTTCATTTGTACTATTAGTATTGTTTTAAAGTGAACATATGTGGACATTTACTGATTGCCCATCATCTATTGATTACGTAGATAATTTTTAATAATTTTTATGAACACTCCTTGTAGTGTTTTGTGGTCTTCAAAGATCAGAGTCAATGATTTATGTGGTAATCCTTGATCTTAAATCTATTATTAAAAAATGTACTAAACTTAATTTTTATTGATTTTAATTAAGTTTGGATCTTTTTAGATTATTTCTAATGCATATTTCAGCTTGTTAAATATGCCAGGCAACCCTAATTAGGTTGTATCTCTTTTGAACGGTACCTGGTTGTCAGATTAGTCACAAGGGATCCAGATGCGGGGATCAGTCACTTCAGATGCGCGCAGGGTGGGATCTGCTGCGTGCGTGGCAGAATTTAGCTGAGAGCGGTTCTCTAGTATGCGGGAAACTGCTACTACAAGTATGTAGGGGTATGCAATGATGCGGGGCTGCACGCGGGAATTGTGACATAACACATTTCCGCATGTAACTCCTAAAATATACACAACACCTCAATTCTGAGTGAATTTTAGGTGTAAACCCTATAAGTGACAACACGTGTGAAATTTTAGAATGGCCAAAAGGTGCCATACTGGTTTTTTAATTTTTAGTACTTTTCTTTTTAATTATTTTAAAAATGTAAGGACTTGGATTTCAAAGGTGGGGTCAGTGAGTGACCCTACCTAATTTTTGGTGAGGAATCCATTTCTTTAATAATATTTATGGATTTCTCACTCCTTCTTTTGTTAATTGAGATATTCTTATTTTTCATATTTTTGTGTTGCTATGACAGGTTGCTCTGTACATAGTAGCAAGCTTACATTCCCCCACTCGAAGATATTTCTATATCTGAAAAAAAATTCTGGGTCAATTCCTTCTGCTGGCTCTTTAGTTCCTTAGGTGTATGGGTCCATCAGGGATATTGTGTTCAGGCAGCCATTCATCCTTATCAGCTGATTCTCCCTTGTATCTAACTAGGTAGAGTCTGGCATCTTTTCTATTGATCCTTTCTTTTTTATCTTTAAGGATCTTGCTAATTTTTCCTCTGTCTTTTTCAGGTTCTTCTGCAACAGTTATTTCAGGTGAAGGATTATATTCTCCATTCCTTGGGTGGTAGTGTTTGATGAGACTTACTGGGAAGACTGGGTGTTTTCTAGAAAGCTCATCACCAAGGATTACTTCCAAAGCATTCTTACCATGAAGTTTATTAATGGTGAAAGGTCCAAGAAAAGCTGGTCTAAGCTTTCTATTTCCAGCTAAGTTGGTGAAGTTGGTGGTAGAGATCAAGACTTGATCACCAATCTTGAAATCAGGCTCCTTATGGGTTTTATCCCACCTTTGTTGGTTATACTCCACAGAATCCTGGACACACTTAAAAGCATGTTTATTGGCTACATCTATCATGTTTTTGAAATTAAGTGATGTAGGGTGAATATTTGTTAGCTGGTGATGTAAGGTTATCCTTGGGTAATGTAGGATTCTATCCTCTTTCCAGTATATAGGGTGCTTCCTTAGTGGTAGAGTGCTTGCTACTGTTGTAGGCCATCTCTAGTGCAGGTAAAATGCTAACCCAATTGTGGCAATAGCCATCAGAATTCTTGTATTCTAGATAAAAGCCACATAATCTCCTGAGCATGTCTTCCAGGGTCTGAATCATTCTTTCAGCTAATGCATCCGTCTGAGGTTGATAAGCAGTGGAGAAAGCTAAGGTGGTTCCCAGCATGTCATGAAGATTTCTCCAGAACTCAGAGGTGAATTTAGGATCTCTGTCACTGATAACAATCTTGGGAACTCCAACATCAGCAATGAGTCTGTTCCAAAATAATAGGGCAACTTCCATAGCAGTGTCTTCCTTGTGATTAGGTAGAAACTTTGCTTTCTTGGAGAACCTATCCATAATGACTAGGACTGAGTTGTAGGAATAGGCTCCTCCTGGTGGTAGTCCAGTTACAAAGTCCATGTTGATTATCTCCCATCTTTTCTTGGGTTCAGAAATCCTTTGCAGTAGACCCAACCTTTTCCCAGTGGTCCCGTTGGACTTCTGACAAGTTTCACAACTAGTAACATACTGGATAGTGGAGTCTCTCCAATTGATCCACCAAGCAGTTTTTTTAACCTTATCTAAGGTTCTGTCAGCAGATAAATGACCAGATGAGCAGTTATCATGGCATTCAGCCAGGATTTGTTCAATATGGTAATCCTTAGTTAAGACTATAACACTTGAATGTTGATGCCTGTAGTATACTAGACCATCCCATATGGTGAACCTTCCGGCTTTGTATGGTTTCAAGAGGGGTTCAGGTAGGCTATTGATCAATTCAGATGGTGGAGAAGTACTTTCCATAATGGTGATCAGAGTTTTCATGCCAGAATTGTAAGATTCTTTGATTGAGTTGAACAAGGATTCATCCAATTCACAAATGTGGATTCCCATTATAGGAGCTTCAACGCTCAACATGTTAACGTTAAGGATAGGGAAGGTATAATTATCCTCTGGATCATAAGCAGGGTTACTTGGGTCATTGGGTAAAGCATTCCTGCTCAAACTATCAGCATTCTGGTGTTTAGCACCAGCTTGGTGAACTATGGTCATCTGACCTCTGTACTGTTGTATGTCTATCTGCCATCTTAACATGTACCTACTAGGGGTCTTCATGTTCACCAAAGTCCTGACTGCATTGCAGTCACTAATCACTGTGAAATTGGTGCCTTCCAAGTAGTTATGAAGTTTCTCCAGAGACCATATCAAAGCAAGGCATTCCATTTGGCTTGCACCATACCTTTTTTCAGTATCCTTAACTTGTCTGGATATGAAGAGTATAGTTTTTTCCACTAGTTTTTCATCCTCTATGACTTCCTGGTGCAATTCAGCTCCTAGCCCATCTATACTAGCATCTATATAGAGCTTGAAGGGTTTAGAATAGTCTGGCTGAATCATTACTGGAGCTGAAGCTATGGCCATCTTGAGTTCCTTGTAATTCTTAACTCTTCCATGAGTCATTTCAAACAAGGTGGTGTTGTTGCAGATTTCATACAGACACTTGGTTAGAAGAGCAAACTTTGGTAAGTACTTCCTATAGTAGCTTCAGAAGCAAATGAAAGATAGGAGTTCAGTTTTTTCCTGAGGCATTGACCTATTCATTACTGCTGCTATCTTGTTTTGTTCAGCGGCTAAGGTTAGTCCAGAGACAATTTGTCCTAAGGCTTTCAGTTCTCCATAACCAAAGTTACACTTTTTCATTGATACTTTTAATCCCACAGCAGAGATAGTTTTGAGGACTAATCTTACTTTATCCAGGTGGGTTTCCCAATCATCAGAGTAAATGAAAACATCATCAATGTAAACCATCATCCATCCTTGTCTGATTAACAATTGTAGAACTGTAACCATCATACTTTGAAAATGAGAAGGAGCATTTTTTATACCAAAAGGCATCCTTAGATACTCATAAATTCCCAAATGACAGATAATTCTCATGAATTTACGGCTATCAGGGCTGATAGGTATTTGGTGAAAACCTTTCAGCATGTCCATGGTATTTATGTACTTAGCTTTTGATAGGTTATGCAGAGCATGGTCAATACTTGGAATTGGATAATAATCAGCTTGGTTGTAGTTTTTCAGCATTCTGAAATCTCCAACCATCCTTGAATTATCATTATGCCAATCTATAATTAGTGGAGTAGTGATATCTACTTGTTCATTGTGTCCTACTTTCCTTAAGACTTGTAGGTAAACCAACTCTTTAATATGAGTTTCCAGAGCAGCTCTAGATTTTGGACTAGAAGGGTAAGCAGGTCTCCTGTGGTTAGGTGGGTAAGGAGGCTTAATGGTTAGAGTCAGAATCATATCATGTCCTTTGATTTTACCAATGGGGTGATCCTTGGTACAGAAAGCATTCTGATTTTCAAAGCATACTTGTAGGATTTTCTGTCTTTTTTCTTCATTGAGCAGGGGATTCAAAGCAGCTTGAGAGAAGTATTCCTGATTAAAACTCTCTAAGTGTTTTTCATAAGTTGAATCAGAAGTTTGAGCATTGAAATGGCATATTTGAAACTTCTTGTTCCAGTCTCCCCCTATGGTGAAGTATCTAACTTGGCTTTGGAATACATCTATACCATACAAGCAAAGAGAATCAGTAACAAGGATAAAGTAATCACATACTCCGTTTTGGAGCACTACAAATTCAATGTTCAGTTTGAGTGATCCTTCAGAGTGAGGGAGTATGATATCAGAGGACCATACTCCAACAGCATTGAGAGAAGCATTACAACTGCTAAACTTAGCCTGAGGTATTGGTAATAAGTTCAGTTTCCAGTTTGGGTCTTGTTTCTCCAAATAAGTTGAACCAACACAAGAGCAAAAGGCTCCACTTTCCAAGAGTAACTTAACAGGGGAACCTTGGATCAAACCAGTAGTGTTGCATGTTTTTCCTGAAGTGTAACTTTTACTGGCAGAAGTTTTTAGAATCAAGGCCTTAGCCTCAGAGATGTGGTGAATCTTCATTTAGGGACTCCATTTTTGAGGTAAGTTAGAATCCTCATTAACAGAATTTATGTCTAGAGAAGACTCAATACTTCCTTCAATAACATTGATGTTGGAAGGGAATTATCAGCTAACCTGTCTATGGTACACTCAAATCAATCAATATGTAACAGGGTGGTGACAGGAATGGAAACACAAGAGAAATTACCAGAGCCGGGGGTGTTGCAGAACCCATCTGAAGCACTAGAATCTTCCAAAGTGCATGTGGTTGCAGCAACTGACAGTGGACCAGTGAAAACAGTCAATACGCCCGCAGAATTAATAACCTACAATCCGAAAAAGGATAATCATGATACAGCAACAAATGCACTCAGAGATTTCTCAAGCAATAAAGCTCAAAAGCTTATAGACAAGAATGCAGAAGAACTTGCAAGTAAGTTAAAAACAATAACTTCATTAATTGAAAGCGCTACCATCACCAAACAGAACAAAGAAATGAAAAACGGAAAGTTAATCAAGGTAAAGAAAAGAAAGATGAGCGCTTATTTGAACATTTCAAATAAACGCATGAAAAGACCAATACCAAAGACATTAAAAGTAAGAGGAAGGGTGAAGGGAAAACCCCCATTCTTAGAATGCTATTCAAGAGGAGGAGGAAGTAAAGGACTCATTCACACCCATTCTTGGGCAACCTATATTTAGTATAAATACATGCCACTTTGTTGTATCTTTTCTCCTTTCCAAACATGCAATTATCATACATTTTAGTCTAAGAAAATCATCAATCAGAGTGCATCATTAACTGGTAGCGTAGATCAACATTTAATAAAGAAAATTGTCTTAAGTTATTTCAATAAGTTGATAGGGTTAGTGATCATCAAATCACACTCAGAAAGTGATCCATTGGTATCATCAAGGTGGGGGTCAGGATTATCATACTCTTCTCCTTCAATAGGATTAATCCTTTTCCTAGGTAGAGGAAAATCAGGCCTTACATGTCCTGTTTGGTTACAGTTCCAACATACTTTTTCCTTTGACTCTGGAGTCTTCTTGACCTCCAAGGTAGTTGGATTAGTGGTAGCGGATTCCTTAGTTTTGGCAGTATACCCTTCCCTGTTCCTAGTATTTTTTTTCTCTGGGGAGTCTGTTGACTCTCTTATCTAGAACATTCATATCAATAGTTTCTTTCAATACACCTATCAGGATAGAAAGATCAGAGTCCATAGGAATCCTGCACCTTACACTGTGGTTGATTTGTCTGGGACATAAGTTGAGAAGTCTTTCATTGACTTCTTCTTTATCAGCATCCAGATAAAAAAAGTCTAACCTCCTTTTCTGGTCTAAGCACCACTTATGAGTTTTGTACTTTGATGGATCAAACTGTGGGGTTTCAAAAGTTTTCATCATCTTTCTTTTCCAAATGCTAGTACCAAATTGTACTTTGATTGGTTCTTTCCAAGGACTCCAGGATAAAGATCCAACTTCTTCCCTTTTATTGATAAACCAATCAAGAGCCACTCCTTCAAATATTCTGGGCAATCTTACCACAAATATTGTATCAGGAAGCTCATAAGAAGCAAGGTTATAATAAATGAATTTAATGAAACTGAAATGGTTTTATTCTCCTTCTCTGGAGAATTTAGGCCATTCAGTAATGGGAGGAAGTAACTTCAAAGCCTGTTCTATCTCAGGAGTAGGACTGGGTCTAAAATATTCATTCCTAGTTGTCATGGCTCTGAGAGGAACACTAGGAGTACTGGTGAACCTAGCAGGTCTAGTTTCTTCCAGTTCAATGACTGGGGAGTTAGTTGAATTGACTTCAAGATCTCTAATATCATTCTTAATCATACCTAACTCAAAATAAAGTTTGTTGTTTAGTAAATCAATTTTGTTAATCAGGTGAGCTGAAGGATTAGTACTAGTTTTCTTAACTTCTTCCTTAAGCTGGTTCATGGTTGCAAGAATATCTTCCTGAAGAATTGATTGGTTATCATCAATATGTTTCATCAGGTCCAACTTACTAGATTTTATACTATCCTTGATTTGTTGTATTTCTAACTCATCAATTCTCATGGTATGAGACTGGGTATCAATCACTCTGAAGATACTCATACTCAATCTGTCCAATTGTTGATAAACTTTGTCAAAACATTGGCTGATAACCGTAAAATTGTGAGACACATTTACAGAAAAGCTATCAAGAGCTTCTACATCTAATTGTGGTACACCTTTTTCCACTTCTGGGCTAGGGATATTATGCTGTCCCAATCCTTTGGGTTCCTTAACTTCTGATGGGCTGAGGACCTCTTCTTTTTGGGGTCCTTTCCCTTTAAGGAAGCTAACTGATCCCAAGGATTCCATTTCTGCAGGTAGCCTTCTATTTCTTTCTTTGGGAGCAACCTTTTCAGAGAAATCTGAGATTTCTTGGCCAGAGAAATATCTTTTCTCATACCTGGCTGATCCTCCTAGGTCTGAGCCAGTTTTAATTGTTCCCAATAGCTCACGTGCTTTTTCACTAATACCTTGACTCTTTCCGCCTTGGTTGAGTCCAGCTGGGGTGGCATAGGAGGACTGGTATCCTCCTGGGATAACTTGTTGGGCAATGGATGGTTCTCCAAAACTATTTTGGTAGAGTTGGTGGCCGCGTTTGTTGCCGTTGTTGTCCTGCGTGACGCTATGGTCACGGGTTTGAGCCCCCTGATCACACTTGCAACTGGAGTCCTTGCCCATACGGGTTCCTCTGGGTAGAGATCCATACAATGGGGCTCTACCTGTTGCACAGGTGTTGCGCCTGTTTTTGTACATAGCACCAAAATAAATTAGTAAGTCTTTTGTTGAAACTTCTGAGAAAAGACTTAAAAATATAAAAAAATGATATTTTCCATGTATTTATATTTTTAATAATTTTTTCATATATATTTTAACTCACTTTAAGTTAAATTCAAAGGTACCAAAACTTGTTTGGGATCACCACTGTCCTTGGGGGGTATTCAAACGGGTTCTGAGTGAGTTCCAATCAGATCCTGGGATAAGTCCAAGGGTAATTCAAAGGGTACACTGTCTGTGACGTCCTCTAGGAGGTCGTGGTCAATGACATCACCAAAAATCAAATCCACTGAGATGGATAAAAACAAAAACAATATAAGTTTGATATTTTTTTTATTTTTACGTGGCAAGATGATATTCTTAGAAAAATAATCACTTTTATTAGTTTTTGATTTTTCTTTATCTTCAGGATTATTTAGTTTATAAATATTAATCTTTCACTCCTTATGTTGCCTTAATTATAAAGAATTGAAATCAATAATTCTTTCAGCTCAAGTTTTATAACAAAGCAATTTCTCTGGTTGTTGCTCAGGAGTTATAATAAAAGGGACAAAGTTATGGAGTTTCTCTTCTTTTTTCTTTTTAAGAAGGTTTAAATAATCATTGATCAATTTTCTGTTGGTCTCAACATCCACCAGAGAAATAAAGGATCAAAAAATATATGTTATAAGTATTTTAACTTATTTTTAAGAAAAATAGAATGTTCCAAGGAATAAATAATCAAAGATTAATTATTTGAGGATATTTCCCAGCCAGACCCCCAGTTTTCAGCTCTCTGATAACAGCAACCTTGCAGTCCTTTAGCTACAGAGAGTGATAAAAATACTGGAATAATAATAACAATGATTATTCCAAAAATAAACACTTAGAGGCTCAAATAAATAATATAATAAGAGCAGTTGCAAGTTTTAATTGGTTTTTTAATAAACATTTTTCAATATGTATATAAAAGAGGGGCCACAGTATTATACTACTGGGGGTCTTTACAGACAAAGCAACCTCTCTTGAAGGGGAATCTTTAGGTAGTTTAAGAACCCTGGAATGAAGATGGGTGCCTTGGAAAGGGCTTATTCCACTAATGGCCAGGCATAAAAGCAAACTGGCCTAGACAGGAAGGGAAAAACTCACTCTGAGCACTTTATCACAAAAATCCTGCAATAATAGGAAGGGTTTCAGAGCAGATGTGGTGGATTGCCTGACTAAACTTCAAGGGTTGATTGGTTTTAAGGAATGAATAATAATAATACAGACTTGGTCATAAATCACTTTCTTAGACTCTTAATAAGCACTTGACTGACAATGAGATGTTGTCTGATTGCTAATAATAATTCCTGGTAAACTGATGATGGAATAATGGATCCAAAGAGGTCTGTATAAACACCTTTTTGGGGTGATTTTGAGCTTATCAGGGCGCATAGAGAGAGTTGTGCTAATGGGCTGAGGCTGGCAAGCCAGTCAGAGCAAGATTAGAACTTCCACTTAGTTGTTTTAATCAGCTGACCTTAGATCTGCTGGATTTCTGTACTTTTTTAGCCACAGGATCTGTTAATCTATTATAGCGTAAATTTGATCATTCTGCACTCATCCTTCATTTGTACTATTAGTATTGCTTTGAAGGGAAAAGATGTGGACATTTACTGATTGCCCATCATCTATTGATTACGTAGATAATTTGTAATAATTTTTATGAACACTCCTTGTAGTGTATTGTGGTCTTCAAAGATAAGAGTCAATGATTTACGTGGTAATCCTTGATCTTAAATCTATTGTTAAAAAATGTAATAAACTCAATTTTTATTGATTTTAATTAAGTTTTGATCTTTTTAGATTATTACTAATGCATATGTCAGCTTGTTACATATGCAAGGCTACCCTAATTAGTTTGTAGCTCTTTTGAGAGGTACCTGGTTGTCAGATTAGTCACGATGGATCCAGATGCGGGGATCAGTCAGTTCAGATGCGCGCAGGGTGGAATCCGCTGCGTGCATGGCAGAATTTAGCTGAGCGCGGTTCTCTAGTACGCGGGAAACTGCTACTACAAGTACGTAGGGGTATGTAATGATGCGGGGCTGCACGCGGGAATTGTGACATAACACATTTCCGCGTGTAACTCCTAAAATATACACAACACCTGAATTCTGAGTGAATTTTAGGTGTAAACCCTATACGTGAAAACACTTGTGAAATGTTAGAATGGCCAAAAGGTGCCATACTGGGTTGTAATTTTTAGTACTTTTCTTTTTAATTATTTTAAAAATGTAAGGACTTGGATTTCAAAGGTGGGGTCAGTGAGTGACCCTACCTAATGTTGGGTGAGGAATCCATTTCTTTAATAATATTGATGGATTTCTCACTCCTTCTTTTTTTAATTGAGATATTCTGATTTTTCATAGTTTTGTGTTGCTATGACAGGTTGCTCTGTTCATAGTAGCAAGCTGACAAAGATTGGGTCTGAAACAGGATGTGTCTCTCAATTACAATGTGCACAAAATCAACATTATCTTGATACATCATAAAAGATTTACAGTGCAACGGCCGGATCAAGGTAAAAGCTGCACATGCAGAAGATGCCAAAGATTGATACACAGCCCACCCCAACTTGAATGTGCGAGTGGTCTCAACAGATCTAAGGGAGACTGTGGTGATGACAGGAAAGGAGATAGTGGGGCATGTGGCTGTTTTGGAAAACGTTGCGGGGACATTTTGTTATCCAGGCAAGACAATGACTTTGGTTTCCCTGGCATTTGTAGTGAGTTTCCCTTTTAGCTGATATGAGGGCAAGGTCAAAACTGATTGTGGAATGTGCAGGGATGGATTTCAACATGAAATTACCCATGGTGTTTGGCCTATGGGTGACCTGAAACCTTAGCAAGTATCAACAACCATCATTTGAGGAAACATGGACAAGTGGACACCAAACACCAACCATATGACACTTTGTGTGGACATGAACAGGGCCTAAGGGATGATTAAATGGAGATTAGATGTGAGGTTGGTAGACGTAATATTTGTAACAAAAGAATCTTGGATATTAAAATTTTCATCATGCATTGTATTAGTTTCCAATGAATTGGACAGAAAAATCCTCAGTTGTCAAATGTTTACAATTGGGGAATGATGAAGGAGGAGGGTAGGAATATAAATAAGAAATCCTCTTATCTCACATTGATCATCATCCTCCATCTGGTCTTTCCCCAATACCAATCACCCGGTCTAACCATCAAGTTATCTTTTGATACTCTCTCACAGTTAAACAATACTATCTCACACACTCACCATCTATCCCTATAACAATATTGGTTTTTCAAGGTTTGGAAAATCCTGAATTCAACCCTCTACAAAATAAATTCAGTCCGGGGTATTGGCTCTGAAACTTAACCATAAGCTGCATGTTGCCTTGCCTCTCACACCAGCCATAGGGCCCTCCTCCTCAAATTTGGGGCATTATGGACTATTGCTATAGTATTACATTACACCCTTAGCCAACCCTTGAATATCAATTATTGATCATGCCAGACCAAAGTTCCCATACCTCCCAACCTGCTGCAGCTGGTCAAGACACTCCAATGCTGCCTGAAGAGACAATATCCTCTGGTGTGCAAGAGACAGTGTCCTCTTGTTTGCAATATCATGAGGGACTCCTGGATGACTTACTCAGGGGTTTTCCCCCAGATGTGAATACTATACCAGAATCAGGTGAGCAGTATGATTGAACTGGTAAGTCCACTAATTTCATTAACACAGAGATTCTGATTGTGATTTGTTTAATGGACATGAATGATTGCACTGCTCAATCTAGGATTGGACTGACCAACCTTTCTGAAAAGCAAAAACTTGAAAATGAGACTTTAGAGCACAAATTGAGACAAGTGCGCCAGATGGTCACAAAAACCCCCATTCCCAGTCAACCTAGTAACATCTCACGTTCTTTACGGCAATGAGTCCGCTTTTTGATGGGGATGCCAGCAAATGTAATGAACTTCCCCTCACCTCCCTCTCCTGAAGAAATACTGAAATGGGAACAGTGGGCTCCTATGAGGGCACAGCGGGTCATGGCACATCTGAAGTCTTTCTGGACAGAACATGGAAAGGAAAATCAGGCAGATGGGCAGCTGCAATACAATGAAGAAGTGGCTAGACTCAGAAACAACATTGTACCCCCACAATTCCACCCAGCACCCAATGTGCCATCAAACAACAATTTCCCATGGAGTGCTAAGGTAACATGTGAGAGAGATGTGCAAAAGGCAGGTTTCTCAAGGATTAGGTTTGAGTGGCATGCAAGGTCCTTTGTATCATTGGGCTGGAATTCAGCAATAGGTGCCATCATAGTCCAGCATTTCTCAAACTGGAAAAAGGTGCAACCTAGTATGGTGTGGGATGGAATGGAGAACATGAGCGCATTATTGGAGAGATGGGTCCTGGGGAAGGGAAAAGAAATACGGAAAGCGGAACTATTAGGGTCACAGTTGCAAGAAAATAAAATTACCAAGGCCCAACGTGCATCCATCCAGGGAGCCAAAAAGAAGGTTAGAGCATGAGTCCTGGGGTTTTTTATTCAAAGAATGGATGCTGATGGTGTGTGTTGGTTTGCGTAACAGATAAGTGAAAAGGGTTTTCACACAGCCCGCAAATACCTTCCCAAAGAAGCAGCAGAAGTCATTGCAATATTTGACTGTCTGGATGTTGTTTCTGATTGGGAGGAGTATAAAGATGGCACTTGCACAACCATTGAAAACCCCCTGGAGAAGCTGTGAACTAAATAATCTAACTCAACTCCTAGATGAAATAGCATCACAAGTTTCTATGAAGCACCAAGAAATCAAGCAGTTGCATTCAATACTTGATTTTGTGTCAGGAAAGGTGAAACCCAAAGAATTCACCCTCCTCAAATGCCCAAAAAAACTTCCAATTGATGCTTATCACCCTGTAGCACTGCAAGCCTCTTCAGAAATTGACCTCAAACTTGTGGCTCCTTGTGACAACTCAAAAATTCTTGCAGCAATCACCTTGCTATCAGAAAAAATCAAGAAGAAGCCTTGTATCACAATTGGAATATTTCCAGCTCATACCCCAAAGGCAAGTGGATTGCGCCAACAATAGTTGACACTTGGTTGGTCTTTTTTTTCTTCCTGTATCTTGAGAGCCTTTCTATTCTTATATTTCTTAATGCAATAAAAGTGTATATACAAGTTTCAGTGTTTATTTTTCTCTAAGTGATGCATGAGTTTAAGAAATTCCATTGAATCTTGTGAATGCGGGATAACACATACCTGGATGAAACAAGTATTGTGTTTTTAAGAATGCTTGGACTGGGCAACAATTTTTTGGGGGTTTAATCAATTTTTTCCCAAGTTTAATCACAGGTTTTTGAGCCAATTTTTTGAATTACAACAATGGTTGCTTTCAGCTGGCTACTATTCAGAACCAACTGACCAAAGCCTAAAAACAAATAAAATATAAATTAATAATAAACAAATACGGGAATAATAAAATAAAATAAAAATAAGGAATAAAGCCTTAATTTGTAAGAAATCCAAAAATATTATTAAACAAATGGATTTGTGGTGCCAATTTAGGTAGGGTCACCCACTGGCACCACCCCCAAAATCCCACTCCTTCAGGTAGAACCATGGTTCACCTGTGCACCCTCCCATCACATCCGCAGGTATAGGTTTCTGACCAAAAATTTTGTCAGAAACCCATAATTGTGTTTAGTTTAGGAGTTATGGACGAAACCTGGTTTCTTCCATAACCCTGCGCGCAGCCGCGGGTCATTTTTTTGCAGCTAGGCGCGCAGCTCTTAGGAGCCACGGCACAACCGGCCCCGCAAGTAGTCAAGCGACTACCTTGCGCAGGACCAAAGAGGTTGCGGAAAGGCAGTGGCCCCGCAAGTAGTCGCCCAACTACCTCACACAGGCTCTAGGCGGCAGCTACCAACCAGCCTTGCGGGTAGTCAAGCGACCAGCCTCGCGGGTAGTTGAGCGACTACCACGTGAGGTAGTTGCCACTTACCAGCCCGCGGGCAGCCAAGCAACCACCTTGCGCGTCTGCCGCTACCTATTGCCGGCCCCGCAAGTAGTCGCCCAACTACCTTGCACAGGCTCTAGGCGGCAGCTAACGACCAGCCTCGCGGGTAGTCAAGCAACCAGCTTTGGGGGTAGTTGAGTGACTACCACGCAAGGTAGTCGCCACTTACCAGCCTGCAAGTAGCCAAGCAACCACCTCGCCCAGCTGCCGCTACCTATCTCCGGCCCTGCAAGTAGTCAACCAACTACCCTGCGCGGGCCCCTAGTGACCGACCAAGCCACCGCGCAAAGTGACTGGCCCGCTCACTGGCCAGCCCTCCCCTCTCCCAAAACGGAAACCGGGCTGTGGGGTACCTCCAATACAGCCCATAGCCCTGTTCCACATCGCATGGGGGCCAGAGAGCGCCACCATGTGGTGGGGAATAGTATGAAAGGGGATAAACAACCCAAAAATCCGGAAAAATGGGCCCTGCACCCTTTTTGGAACTATACCAAAGGGTTGTCAGGGCCTCTGTAAAAGGGCCTGTACGGAAGATTTGTACCTAAAAAGGTATATGTGAGTTACTGTAACACCCTGAGAGTGTGTACTGAGCATAAACAGGGGCCTAGCTTCGTGCTAGATGGATCACAAGACACCAGGAATACATACAACACTCTTTATACCCCTTATAATTAAAACTTTACGTAACTAGTCACAACTAGGGGTGTACTTTCCAATTAAGGAACTTTAAGACACCCCAATATGAGAAGAAAAGCCTCAGACTCAAAATTTCATTGCATTATAAGGTCCCCATAGCCTGTGCTCAAGCCCCTGGCCTCAGGAAGCCATGGCTTATATTTATAAATATTAATTGAATACAACCTCTTTGGTTGATACAGTGAGGTCATTAAGGGCACAGAAACGTGTATCAAGCCCAAAGAATGATGACATAGGGCTTCCTGTACCTCTGTAGTGACTAGAGAAGGTCGACACAAACACACTGATGGCTCCCTGGCCTCAGCACTAGCCTGAGTCACCCTCCTTTGGCTGGAAAAAGGGCTGTACCATGAGGGGACCCAAACGATATAAATAAAGGCCCTTCCCCCAGCCATTTCTAATGGACAGATTCAGTTATATAGTCATTATTTCTTCAGATATTTTAGTCCTCAAACCATCAAACTCTTATAAGAAATAAGTGTGTGATCCTGGACCACTTTCTGATAAAATCTTAGACCATAATTCCTGAATCCCTGTTTTTGGCCAAAATCAACAACCAACCATTCAGCCTGTCCCAGTACCAACTTCCAGCACCCTGAATCCTTGAATATTGGCCCATTCATCAAGAATAAGGCCGGATCTAGACCTAGTAAGTGATCCTGCTGACTTATACCCCTTTTTTGTAGGTTTTGCATATTCTATTCCCCAAGGAAATTACACACACCCTTCTTGAAAGGATTCCTTGTCAACCCCACAGGCACCACAATTGCTCCTATATTTTCCTTAAAAGACATATACCTGTGTTCCGGAGGGCTCAACAACCCCATTAAGGTCTTGGCCCCTCCATTTAAATTTATTTTATAAATATATAAATAAATTTAACCCTTTTAGCCAAATCATACACCTGGCATTTTATCTTATTTTTGATCCAAACTTTCTATCACCTCTAGTAGCTAGAAGGAGTGAGGTCCTTGGCATCTAGTAGCCTGACAGTTGCCTTCCATAGAGCTATCACAATGCATCTGGCCCATTGGGCAAGTGAATAAACAGTGTGAACAAACTTTTCATGCCTCACATTACCATGATGCTTACAGTGGACTAAAACAATTGTCACTGTCCATAGAGCTATCACAATGCATCTAGCCAATGGTTCAGATGAATGAAAAGTGTGCATGGACTTTGAGTCTCTCACTTTCAAAGATGCTCATGGGACTCAGTTCACCGCAATTTCAAATTATGGACTCATTTATCAAGAATTAAGTTGCATAAGGCATACATGAATTGATTTATAAGCATGATTATTAAAAGCAATGGAGAAAGAAAAGCTAGTACACTAAGATACTGATAGATTTGGGATAGCTGAAATATAAAAATTAGATTTGCAAGGTAAACTAAATACAGGATTATCAATTGAAGGGTTTTTGGGACTGCCAATGATCACTTAAATCAAGGACAAGACATTTTGCCAACTCCATGTGGGATACCCGTGTTTCTTGCAAAAATTCAGGGCTGAAAAAGAAGTCTTGGATAAGCTGCACTATGTAAGCATTTTTCTGCTTCCATAATTTTTTCTTGATGTCCTTGGGCTCTAGCTTGTTGGCTTTGGAAACAAGGCTCAGAATCTGGAGGGATTGAACCAGGTGAAATTTCCTAATTTCTGATGGTATCAGCAAGAGGCCACGTACTCTTGCTACAAGGTAGGCCACAAGAATGTGGTAGTAGGGTTGGGATGTGATGGTGACCATGATGGTGTTAAAATTGGCCTGCTGTGGTGCCACTACTGTGGAGGACCCCTCCAATTAAAGTTTTGTCCGCAGGAGAGCAAATGCACTGAGCATGTGGTAGATGTTGTCAACCAATTTGTCCAGGGAGTTGAAGCCAGATTTGTGACTAGGTCTGTCAACTGGCTGTCCTTCAATCCAAGCCATGTCTTCATGTGAGCCAAGACAAGCAGCACAATACTTGATGATTGAGATATCATGGCTTGCCTCATCTTCAGTACCTGGTGGTTGGATAAATGCTGGTGGCTGGGTGAGTTCTCTTGAGACCAGGAGGATTGATTGGAACCATAATTGTGCACATATAACCTGTGAAAACTCTGGAGGGTGAGTAAGGTGGATCCAGAGATTGTGCAGATTAGACCCTATGGTTGTGGCTGGTGGGGGTGGTGACCCAGGTAGAAGAGGCAGAGAAAATACATCTGGCATGTAATATGGCTCAGATGTGCAAGGTTGGAAGGGATTTGTATCTGTAGGAATGAGGAGAGGTTGGCTACTGTGAGGGCAAAAGATCCCAGTGGAATCAAGCTTACCACTTGTAGCCAATTGACTGATCCATTCCTTAATACCAGCACTGATGGTGTTGAAACGGATTGTTTGAGATAGAAATTGAGGGTAAGATCCCCATTCTTTGTGTTCTTTTGCACGTTATCCAAAGAGGTGCACTGCTGCCTCAACAGCATTCTTGTAGCACTTTGAGTCAATGATGCCATTTGCAAAGGGTTGAATGGCTTCCTGGAGTTCAGCTGGGTATTTTTTGAACCATGTAGGTGAATCTATGGAGGGAGCTACAGTGATTTGCAATCAGGGAAGTTATTTGGATGGATGTGATGGAAGTGACTTACCAGGGTCATTTGCAGGATCAGAGGCAGAGGGGGGGTAGCCCCCTTGGTGGGTTGGGAGTCTGTTACTATTGGTGTAGCATTGGGTTCAAGGGGAGTGGTGATGGATGCCTGATCTGCTGGGACTTCAGGGGTAAAGAGTGGATGTTGGTATTCTTTGGAGTGCACTTCATTTGGAGCAGCTTGTGTGGGCGGAGTAGCGGGGCCTGGGGTACTTTCCTCTTCATCACTTTCCATCAAGGGCGCAAATTTATGCCTCTTCTTGTTGGGATTGGCAGAGGCAGTTGCAGCCCATCTTTTGGCAAAAAGTTGTCCTGACCCAATCTGAACCTCCTCCTCAGGAGGAAGGTCATCACCATTTTCAACCACTGGTGAAGGACACAATGAGGATCAGCCAGGGATTAGACTAGCATTCAAGTGTTTCAAATCACAGGCCATTGCATCTTGAAGACCCTTACAGGCCTTCACTTCCATGTCTTGCACTGGTTGTGGCAGTGATTTGTCATTGGCCATTTTAAGTAGCTTTGCCATTTGCCGCTTGCTATTAGCGAGGAAGTTAGACTTTGAGACAACCAAGGCTTCCTGTGTGCTCATCAAGCCACCAGTCTGGGCTGGGGGTGGGGGTGGGGGTGCAGCATGGCGGCTTGATGATGATTCCATGCCAACAACTTCAACCCATGGTGGGGGTGGTGGAAGAGAGGCTAAGGGAGGTCTGGTCAGTAGTTGAGGCAAACATGACCAAGTCAAAAGAGGAATCAGGGTCTGGAGTGATGATTGCTGGGAAATCAGCAGTTGGTTGATCTCCAGTGGGCTCAGTGGGCTGGGCAGACAGAATTGAGGGTTGGGGTTGGTGTGTACTGGATCAGCAGTTGGTTGATCTCCAGTGGGCTCAGTGGGCTGAGCAGAGGGAATTGAGGGTGTGGATTTGCTGTGTGCAGGTGATGTAGACATAGTGGAGAAGTCTTGTGGTGATGCTATGGATGGATGGATGGTATGGATGGATGGATGGATGGATCAATGGATGGAAAGATGGATGGATCAAATGATGGAGGTATGGATGGATGGATGGAGGGATTGATTTGTCAATTGGGTGCACTATCCACCCACACCTTATACACCACCTTTTATGCATTTATGCATTGAGGGGTGACTCACCCTCAATGGTTGCCATCCATTACCTTAGCCTCATTTTTGCTGTTCATTAGCTTAGGCTGAGCTTGTCCTAATGGTCGCTGACCATTAGCTTGCCCCAATGGTTGCCAACCATTAGCCTTCCCCAATGGTTTCTGACCATTAGCTTTCCCCAATGGTTTCCAACCATTAGCATGCGCCAATGGTTGCTGACCATTAGCTTGCCCCAATGGTTGAAAACCATTAGCTTTCCCCAATGGTCATCAACCATTAGCATGTAACCCAATGTTTGCCAGCCATTAGAGTGTAACTCAATGGTTTCTGAGCATTAGCTTGCCCCAACGGTTGCCAACATGGTCACTGAAAATTAGCTTGCGCCAATGGTCGCCAACCATTAGCTTTCCCCAATGGTTGGAAACCATTAGCTTTCCCCAATGTTTTCCAACCATTATCTTTACCCAATGGTCCCCAACCATTAGCTTCCTCCAATTGTCATCAATCATTAGCGTGCAAACCAATGGTTGCTGACCATTAGCTTGCCCCAATGGTTGCCAACCATTAGCTTGCCCCAATGGTTGCCAACCATTACCTTGCCCCAATGGTTTCCAACCATTAGCTTGCCCCAATGGTCACCAACCATTAGCTTGCCCCAATGGTTGCCAAACATTAGCTTTCCCCAATGGTTGCCAACCATTAGCTTGCCCCAATGGTTGCCAACCATTACCTGGCCCCAATTCTTGTCAACCATTAGCTTGCCCCAATGATTGCCAACCATTAGCTTGACCCAATGGTCCCCTACCATTAGCTCTCCCCAATTCTTGTCAACCATTATGCCCCAATGGTTTCCAAAAATGGGCAAGCTTGAAGTTTTTCTGTCACCAAGATGCCTGCACCCTACTGTTTCTGTTTGCAATTCTGTGCAAGAAGCTTGAGAACACAACATGCATAATATCTATGCCAACCCCCCCAGGAGGTGTGTCAAAATGAAGCTTCAAAACAGGTGTCTCTTGAGTTATGCCCACACCCTTGCACAAGCCATATAAATTGCAGTTGATCCCTTGTAGGCACAGATTGCACAAGCTCATTATGTCCTATGCACCACAATCCTTTCAGGAGTTGTACTCTGGCCCCCCAGCGTACAACTCCATTTTTGGTTCCTTCACAAGGGTGTGGGCATATTAAGCCAGTTTGGATCTACAGCTTATTTTATGCCCACACCCTTGTGTATCACTCAAATGCCAAGCTGGACCTTGGCCACCAACTTCCACAACCTCATTATGTCCTATGCTCCATGGTCCTTTCAGGAGTTGTACGCTGGCCACCCAGCATACAACTCCACTTTATGTTCCTTCACAAGGCTATGGGCATATCAAGCCAGTTTTGATCCAAATCTTATTTTATTCCCACACCCTTGTGTAGCACTCAAAAGCAAAGCTGGACCTTGGCCACCCACTTGCACAACCGCATTATGTCCTATGCTCCATGGTCCTTTCAGGAGTTGTACGCTTGCCGCCCAGCGTACAACTCCATTTTGGGTTCCTTCACAAGGGTGTGGGAATATCAAGCCAGTTTTGATCCACAGCTTATTTTATGCCCACACCCTTTTGTAGCACCCAAAACCCAAGCTGGACCTTGGCCATGGGATTGCACAACCTCATTATGTCCTATGCACCATGATCCTTTCAGGAGTTGTACGCTTGCCCCCCAGCGTAAAACTCCATTTTGGGTTCCTTCACCAGCATCCTTTTCCATTCATCCCATGTAGATCTGTCAAAAATGGAGCTGTAAGCTTGCCACCCAGCACACAAGTTGATTTCAGACCCTCTTAAATCAATCTGTGGCAGACTATTTACCAAAATTGATGCAAGTGAGACATCAACCCTCCAACCCTTATGCATACTTCCGCAATGAGAATTTGAATAACCCTGAATGTAATGACATCATATGCCACTCATTTCAAGAACTGTATATAGTTTGATCAACAACGGTGTAAATCATCTGCATGAGACTATGCCATGTGTTGACACAAATTCCTACCACAGAGCCACCTCCTGGTCAGCTCAAAGATATAAGTACTCACCTTCATATGCTTTTTTTCCCATCACAATCATTTCTCTTCTCACAATCTCCCACATATTCCCTCCATCCATCTATTGAATCCCTTACTCATCACATTACTTCATCAAACCTTAGCCATGGATTTCTTCACTGCTAAATGTCTTGGCCTCCTCAAAACCACCCTCACCTCAATTCCTGAAACTTTTCTTCCCTATCTCATTTCCAACCCATCAACTCATTGGGTCTCCGTTCTTTGCCAAGATGGCAAACTTGTTGTCAGAATACACACCCTAGATCAACCTGTGGGCTCCTTACCACTTCCCCTGTCACATCTCCTTCTCCCTTATATCCCCAATCAAACATCATTTGGCCCTGCTGGGAAATTCCCTTTGGAATTTCCCAACCAGACAGCTTCACAGATCTTTGTTGAGGCAGTTCTGCATATCTCCTCCCAGCCTGTTGTCACATTCAATTTGGAATTATTGATATTTTGCAGTGAATGTGATCTCATGGCCATCACCACCTCCCTTGTTTCCTCATTCATTACCCTTGAATGCCCTCCACAATACAATCCCACAAAAGACAACTCCATTTTGCTTTCCAACCTTGCCACAGAAATTGAAGACCTCCCGTCTGCTATCAAAGAGCTACATTACAACCCTTCTCTACTGAAGGTGCCCAGTGAGTGTGATCTGGATCCTTTTTCTCCTCCTGCCAATTTAATCAAAACCTCATTGCTACCACATCAGTCTCAAGGACTTTCTTTTCTCCTTGATAGGGAATCACCACATGCTGCATCCGCCTTGGCTTTGTGGAAGAGGACCTCAATTGATAGTGGTGCACTATGGGAGAACAAGATCACTGGTCAGAGCATAGCTCTTGCAAGGGGTGATGATATTCCAGAATCCCCACTTGAATCTATCCTGGCCAATGACATGGGTCTTGGTAAAACAATACAATTGATTTCACTTATTGCAACCACCTTGCTGCAAGCCCGGACCTATGGCCTTCCCCTGGATCCCCCCCCCCCTGAAAAACCTCCACATCAAGCCACACTGGTGATAAACCCCCCATGCCTCCTGAAGAATTGGAAAAGAGAGATTATGAAGCATACGCAGTCAAAGGCCATCAATTTCCTCACCTACCATGGAAAATGGGGGCATCAGACCGTGGATTGTCAACTGGAACATGCAGATGTGGTTCTCACATCATATCACCTGGTGTCATTGGAATACAATAAAATGCAAGCCAACCGCAACACCCCACGCTCCATTATCTTCTCCAGAAAATGGTTCAGGATTATTTTGGATGAGGCACAGTAAATACAACCTTCATTTTGCCATCTTTCCTACCCAAGTATTTTTTTTGGACCAAACTGACTGCAATTCACTTGCATGACAGCACTATCCAAAATACCAAGGCCAAGCTTTCCCAAGTGGTCACCCAGGTTGCCACCAATGTAAGACTCCAAACGGCGCAGGGCGTTGGCAGTTCTGTGGAGGGGATAGGTGCTTTTTTAGGCTGCCCTCCTGAGTGTTACAAAAATATTTAAATTTAACCAGGATCAAGGTCCAGTAACCTTTTTTAATGAGGAATCAAATGGGATAGGGATAAGTCAATAGCAACAATAGCTGAGGGGGGAAGCAGCACTACCTGAACCAAGATTATGAGGAGAAAGACTTTGAAAAAAATAAGTTAAAGTTTGCTCAGAGTCCAATAGAACAAAGCAGTTGTAAGTAACGGCGCCCACACGCTAATAACTCTGGTCATCAGCAGGTTGTTGGGAGGGATCAACTCAAACCCAATCAACCTCCAGGTTGTCAATGAACCTGCCCAACTCTCCGCAATCAAGCGCTTGAAGGGTACCAGATAACGGTGGGTGGCTGCACAAGACAATGCAATATGTTTATGGATCAATGAAACAAACAGTAACAATTTTGGACTAAGAGTAACCCAACACTTCTCAAGGATTCAAGAATAGTGTGGCAGAATTCAACTTGAATAATTAAAGGGAGGTTTAAAACTCCAGGTTTAAAACCTCTTAGTCAAACGTGACTGGTCCAGAGAGACAATCAAATGAATGATCAAGACCAATTAATGGTCAGAAAAAGGGATCAAGAGTGGTATAACACACTCAAGAATTCAATTTAATGAATTCTTCTTCAACCAGCAAGGCTATGGTTGGTGATAAGGAACAGGGCCACAGAAGGGCAGATCAGAGTTTCAGACTTAAAAAAATTCAAGGGTAAGGGATAAGGATCAAGGGATAATCAAAAGATATATCCAGATAAGTGATCAATTTCACAAAGGAAGGAGCTCTTGGATCAGAAGCTCATAATTCTCATTAGTGGGAAGAATTGATGATGGAAAAAAGCAGGGGAGAGCCCCTCCTTTTATAGGCTAGAGAGCCCTGTAACTATTTACAATTGGATAACACAAATGAAAGCGGAATTTTTTTTTCACAATGATAAGGCTCAAGCTTGGGGAGGCCCGGTTCCATTCTGCCAATCTTCCAGACTGGGGTGAGAGAATCTCACCCCAGCCTGTTGCTTGCAAACGTCCGTGCGGACGTTTGCACACCTAGTAACAATGCAACACCCCCTCCCATCCAAAGCTGGAGGGGGGGTGAGAAAGAAAGAAATCAGATGGTTTTGATGATGAGCAATGGGGTTGATGTGATCAATGATCCTTGCTCACAAGCGGTGTGGAAACTTTAGAGGTTTTCCCTCACAAAGTTATCCCTAGTTATTGAGTTGATGGTTCTAGCGTCTGTAAGACTCAAGGATGCTTCCTTTTTTTTCCCGGAGAAGAGAGAATGAGTGCCAGGGGGAAGAGCAAGAGAGAATCTGTGAGACCAAAATATGAATCCCCCCCCTCATCCCTAACCTAAGTACAAGCACAAAGACAAACTGACAACCATGAAGAAGAAACCCTAGACCCAGAACCCTAACCCATACCCTAACCCACACCCTATCCCTTCAGCTGGCCTGCCATTACGCACATCCAGTTTTTCCTTACCTGGCGCGGCCCTCCGCCGCGCGCTACCCAAAGTTCACCGCGCTTGCCCGTATCCGCCCGATGCGCCGTCACCAATTTCCTAGTCCTGTGGCCGGCCCGCGCTTGCGCGCGACTGTCCACGTGTATAGCCCCGAAGTCGCCCCGCCTTTTCCTCCCCCGACTAACCGCCCAAGAACCTGGTCAGCCCGGCTCCATCCATGAGTCGGATACCCAAGTGGGTTGCGGCCCGCAGCCGCATGCTTGATCCTGCTGCGCCTAGTGCTGAGCTTTGCAGCTGCTGCTGCTGAGCCCGCAGCGGCTACTGCTGAGAACCGGCGCACCCCCGCTGCTGAGCCTAACCTACCAGATGCAGAGCGCGCAGGCCGCAACGCAGTTCCCAACCTGAGGCTATGTAATTACACCACATCCCCCCCCCCAACTTGAGTTCTGTCCCCAGAGGTCCCTTCCCATCGCTACCTCAATTACCTTTGCACTGTCCCCCCCCTACCAACCCCACTTAACACACTCTGCAAGTTCCTCTCCCCCCGCTCCATTGCCACCAGCGGTCTCGGCTGAGAGGCCTACAACCCCCAACGTCCCTCCGCCTCTGTCACCCATCATCATCCTGTCATTGCCTCCAGCTGAACCAAGCCCCCCTGTTGGTTCCCTGGAGGCCCCGTCTTCACTGGCCGCTCCTCCCCCCAGCCCTCCCAAGATCCCGGAAATCCCAATTGTAATTACACTCCCGGCGGCCGGCTTTGAGGTTCTTGCAAAAAGGTCAACCACAATGCTTCTGGATTATCTTGCAACCCCTGGCGCCCAATCCTTGGAATCCCAGGGCAAGCTCCTGGCATCTTTCCGGGCCTTACTGGCGTTGTCGAGGGCGGAAATGGAGGAGATGATGAAGATGGCTTAGGCGCATTGCCCCCCCCCCTTCCCCTTCTTCCCTTTCTTTTATTCACAAGTCTTTTGTTGTACCGCGCTTCCTTTTTCCTAAGAAATACACGTATCCCTGCAATGTCTTATCTTCTGAGAAAAGGTGCGCAACCGCGCTTTGTGAGAATCAGCTTGAGATTGAGGTCCGCGTCTGCGTGCTTTGCTTCATGAGCAACCGTAAGTGACCAGCCGTTCCAAAAGGGGCACCTGGATTGCCCCAGACAAACTGCCACACAGTTCCCCATACCCATACTACAAAACAAACAAACAGCGTTCCAACAGCGCGCGCACACAACCGGAAGTATAGGGAGAAGCAATGGGAAACAAACATTCTGGGGTGTCTAGTCATTCCACATGTGAACCGGCTAGAGCACCCCCTTACCAAGCCAAGCTTTTAACCATGTCCATACCATCCATGAACATCGCACCCATCCCTGAAGAAAGAAACAGGAGAAAAAGAAACAGAAAAGAAGGGAAGAACAGCCTGGATCCAAAGAGCAGAAAGAAATATTCAATTTTTTTTTTTTGCAGAGCTCTTTTTCCCGCCATCCGTGCGCGGGGCTCGTCCTCACGTTTGCAGAACCAACGTCACGCCGCGCCCACATACCTGCAATAAATAAACCATAGCCATTACCAATACAAAACCAAGTCCAAACCAAAGAATAAGGAAACAAACATTCTGGGGTGTCTAGTTATCCCGGCTGTGAACTGGCTAGAACACCCCCTCACCAAATCAAGCTTTAACCACCTAGAGCTCCCCCCCAGCTTGACAGCTGCCCCCAGCAGTCTGCAACCTTTTACTTCTCCGAGGTTGCGTGTCGCGCGCCGGTTCTTTGCCATCCAAACAATCCGCGTTGTTGCCTGACCCCAGGACTTCCTTGCCCTCAAACCCCAAATCATTGCCTGACGTTTAGTCAAAGGAAGTGGAACCACGCGCAAAGAAGCGTTTCACATGTGAAGCCGCGGCCTTTTGCTTAAGTTGTGTCCCGTCCAATTCCTTGAGCTTGTAGCTGCCGCCCAAGAACTTAGAGGCCACGCAATACGGCCCGTTCCACCGGTTGGCAAAAAGCCAGCCCCACTGAGATTCCAGACTCCAATTATACAGCAGGACCAGGTCCCCCTTCCGCAGCGGGTCCTGAAGCCAATGGGAACAGCGCTTGTCCCAATAGCGTATGGACGCCGTCCGGGTTTTCTTCAACCAATCCGCGGCCTTTGCCAAGGTCTCCTCACGCCTAAGGAGTTGCTCGGCCCGCGCCTCGACTAGATCTGTGGACGTCTTGACCTTCCACCAATCCACGCCCAAGAACGTGTTCAGCTCAATTTCCACCGGAAGCACAGGCTGCTGCCCGTAAAGCAGTTTGTAAGGCTAATACCCTGTTGAGCGCTTCACGGAGATGTGATTGGCAAAAAGAACCGCTGGGAGTGCTTCTTGCCACCTTTTTCTGTCCTCACCGCACATTTTCACCAGGGCATCCTTGATTGGCTGATGCCCCCGCTTGATCATCCCTGCGCCCTCCGGGTAGTACTCCGTCACGCGCCCAAACTTTGCTCCACAGCTCTGCACCAGCATCATTAGGTGTCCTCAAAACTCCGCCCCTCCGTCAACAGTGACCAAGCAAAGCAATCCGTAGCGCGTGAAAAAGTCCTCCTCCAGAAACTGAGCCACCTTTTCCACCAATAACTTTACCAGTGCCCTCGCTTCAACCCACCCGGACAGATTGTTGCGCGCAACCAGCAAATATGCCAACTTTCCCGCCTTGATGTGAACAACATCTAGCCAAATGCGCCCGAACAGCGCGTCTTTGCCCGTGGGGTGGCCAACCTCCTTGGTTAAACTTGAGCTTCGCTGCTGGCAGGCCTTGCAAGACTTCACCCAATTGTGCACCGCGCGTACAGTCCCCGGCCACCAAAACCTTGCTTTCACCCTCCTCCGTGTCTTGACCTTGCCCCGGTGACCAAGGTTGTTGTGCAGACTCCTCAGGATCACCTCTTGGTCGGCCCTAGAAGTTGCGGCGACAAGAGGCACAGGAACGCTCTGACGCCACAACTGACTGTCCTGTAGGTAGAAGTTCAAAATGTTATGCCTCACCCACTGGATGACCACGCCTGCCGTGCCCTTGGGGAACCGGAGATCCTGCAAATAAGAGCACAAGACCGCGTAACGCCCTGACTGACACAACGGAAGACAAATCTCCGCCTCCGCCATTCCTACCCAAACAACCGGAGCTTCCAGGTCCAAGGGTTCCGCCCCCTCGTATGGATTGTCCTGCGGGTACCGTGACAGCGCGTCCGGCATTGTGAACGCCTTTCCTGGAATGTGTACCACGCTAAAGGAGAATAACTGGAGAAATACTACCCACCTGGTCATGGGCACGTTTGGCAAAGTTGGTGAGTTAATCATTTGCGCCAAGGCCTCTGCGTCAACCAAGAGCTTGAAATTCATGCCCCACAAAAGGTTCTGCAACCTCCGTACAATCTTGTTTAGCCACACAGCTCCAGCTTTGGCTGAGAATAGCAACTCTCTGTTGCGGTAAAGGTGACCAACTTGTAGAGCACCGGCCTGTCTTTCCCGTCCTCCTCCTGTGTCAAGACCCCCCTGGCGCCAAACTCACTAGAGTCAACCACCAAGCGTATTCCTCCAGCGTTTTAATTGAGATCCCAAAGGAAAATTTTGCGTCCCACAATCTCCTTGAGCTTTGCAAACGCGGCATCGCATCCTTTGGTCCAATTCCACTCCGCACCCTTCCGCATCAGCGCCCGCATGGGGCTTGCCACTTCTGCAAACAGCTTGATGAACATGCGGACGTAGCTACACAACCCCAGGAACTGCAAGATATGCGACACCGTCTGGGGAGTTGGCCATTCAAGAACCTTGTTCCGCTTCTTCTCTGCTATCCCCCTACCATCAAAGGCCACAACGTGCCCCAGCACCTCAAGCGCCGGAACGCAGACCGCTAACTTTTTCCCGGAAACGGTAAGGCCCGCCTCCTCAATCCGGAAGAGGACCCATTCCAGAGTCTCCGCATATTCCCAGACAAATTGAAGGATCGCGGGTGCATCCTCTAGAACCGTGCCTTTGTAGTCCGTTCTGGGGCCTTTAATGCCAGCATCGTCAATGAAGATTTGCACGCCTTCTGGAAGATTTTCGCGTAGTATCCAGGTCATTTGAGCTTGGTATACCACCACTGATTTGGTCGCACCTTGCAGTAGCTGCGTCAGTTGCATCCTCCCTAGCCCGGTCTCAAACGCCGTCAGCGGCCGCAATTCAGGGTGGAGTTCTTGCTGGTCATATCCTCCCATCACATCCACCAGACTGTAGCAAGCGCGCCCGGCCATTGACTCCAGAAACTCTTCCACGTGCGGGGGAAGCCCTGCATTGCAAATAGTGAACAAATTGAGCCTCTGAAGGTTGTGAAGGATCCTTAGCAATTTCCCATCCTGTTTGACAACTGCAAAGATAGGGCTTGAATAGCTTGAAGTGGACTGCTTGTAAAGCCCCGTCCTCACGCGCTCCCGTACCAGCTCCAGAAAGGGTTCCCAAACGGTACTGGGGATTGGAATTGGCTTGATTTTCCACGGTTTGTGAGGGACGGTGGGAATAACATAAGGGTCCCCAATCTTGCCTCTCAACAACCCGCACTTGTCTGGTCCGAAAGCAAGCGCCTTCTCCCTCAACACCAACACCAACACCAGAAGATCCCTTTCCTCCGCACTCAACCATCCCGCCGGTCCAAAATTAAGGGTGTCCACCCGTTTTTCCGTGATTTGCGCCGACCGCGTTACCCATTCATTCTCCCTAAGGGGCGTCTCCCACGGGTCTTGGGACCACGCAATTGGTTGTAAGGGTCCGTTGAGCCCCTGGGGCATTGGCTCATTCCGCGGCCGTACTTTTTGCGCCACCGGTTTGTACTTGCCCGCGTTGAACTGCGCCATCCAGACCCGGCCGTTGATGTTGTAAGTCCTAGTAATAACCAAACCGGGGCTGTTGCCTTTGCTCACGACTGTGGCACAATGATAGGGTTTTCAAAGTGTAGAACCTTCCGGCAACGCACACTGAGGAATGGAACTTACATCTGGAGCCTGCGCCCTATGCGCGCCCCCCTCCACTTTCTCCTTACCAGTTGGCCGCCCGCGCTGAGCTGGAGCTTGCTCTGCGCGGTTACCGCGGCCGACTAGGTAAAATCCTCCGCGGGGTAACCCTTAAGGTCAGCCCCCATGTCGGACTCCTCATCGCCGCCAGCCACCAGGCCCTGAACCCACCTCCCTCTCCCGTGATTGCAGATTGTTGTCTTGAACCACACCCCAAGTGAATCTTTGACAGTCAGTGCCTCTGTTCCTTCCTTGGCATTGAAGGCCATTTGAGCTTGGAACCCAAACATAAACGGTTGACCTAGTATCACGTCACCGCATTCCACTGAGAGAAATGACAGGGGCTTAGGAACCTTTGCGACTTTGACCTCCTCCTCCTTTACTACTCCATCCACGCAGCATTTGCCGCCATTTAACTCCCAAAGGCCCATTGCGCACTTCCTCCGCACCAGGCCAAGCTCGTCCGCCAACCTTGAAGGAAGCAAGTTGACCATTGAACCGCTATCTACCATCTCCCACACCTTCCGCCCCGTAATGGTCATTGTAACATAAGCAAGCGGGACTGATACCAACTTTGACCGGCACGGCTTGAGATCCTTTTCCTCCTCCGCCACATTAACTTGCTGAACCATTGTCGGTACCCAGCCCTGACCGCAATCTTTCAAGGCCTGAACCATCTTGTCAACAACCGTGGGGGATACCGCCGCTAGCTCTCGTAGGTTCAGGGGTATTGGTGAGTTGTTCCCCATCACCCTTTCGACAATGTCCGCGGCCTTCTTTTTCCCCGCAGGATTAGCGGAAAGCCGTCTGGCGCCGGCATGCGCGCGACTGGCTTTGGGGCCGTTGGTCCCTTGTCAACATCCATTGCAATTTGCTAGTTCATCGCCAATTCCCTGACTTTGACCTTCACTCTTGGCGCTACCCAGGTTCCGGGCGCAGTGACAATCCCAAGCAAAACCTGGACGGTCTAGGCCTTAGCCTTTGCTCTTTCCTGCACTTGCACCATTGGCGGCAGCTTGTCCTTGTTCAAGTCCACCGATTCACCTGTTGGGAATATGTACGTCATCCCGGATGCCCAAACAAGCCCCTCGTCCATGTCCCAAGTGAGGTTCTTGCAAACCAACTTCAAGTGCCCTCTCTCCCCGCAATATGAACACCGCGGCAACCCAAATGACCCGGATGGTCCGCTGGGGGGCTGGAACCCTTCTGCCATGTGAGGCGGTACCAGGTGCAGTTGAGAAGGAGCCGTTGGAGGCGGTGTGGCTGTTGGAGCTGCAGGAGCCGGTGTCCGGTTGAGGAAAACCCTTATGTCCCGCAGAATCTCCGTCATCTCTACGACTGATGGTCCCGGAGACTGTTGGGAAAGTCCGGCATGAGAGGGCATTGGCGGCCGCGTGGCCAAGGTTTGGTTGGGGACCGGTGCCAAGATTGTGACTGATTTCTTGGAGGAAGATGGGTACGTTTGTGCCGTATCTGCGATGAGCTCGTCCAAATCTATTTTGCTCTCCACAGCCTGACAGATAACCAAAAGATTGGGAAGAATTGTGATGCTTCCATTGAGTGACCTCTTAACCAGACTGTGGTCGTACAGGTATTGCTGCACTCTGGAACGGAGCTGAGGCGCAAGACCCCCCAGAAACGCCGGCTTCATGGCACCCGTCTGAATCGCAACAACCTCATTCTTTGCCAAGTAGCCGTAGATTCGCTCAAACTTTGACATATATTCCACTAGTCCCTTGCGCAATTGCACCCCCCAATTTTTGCTTGCTTCCTCCGCCGCTTGATTGAAATTCCTTTCTCAGAACTGGGGTTTGCGCTTTCCCCACCTTGCCAACATCTTGCTTTTCAACTTCCCCCAGTCCTGCCTCTTGTAAACAACCATTTCTTCCACGTCCCGCAGCTTCTCCTCCTTGGTAATGAACAGGACAATAGTTCAAACCTTATCTGCGCCCAACGCTCCCTCCGAATCTGCAATCTCTTTGAACCTAGAAAGAAACCACTCCACGTCCGAGGTACTAAACCAAAGATGAGGGAAGTCCCTCAGCCTCAACCAAACGCGGCAAGGAGCCTCCACCTCCATGTCCAATGACCCTTCCAAGGGAGGAGCAAAACCGCTAACTCTGGGAGCATGAGTGGATGGCGGTGAAGGGGGTTGAGTAGCAGAAACGGGAGTCAAACGTAGAGGATAGGGAGGGGGAACATTGGATCCCGGAGCGGTTGTTGGCAGCATCCTGCGTTATCTTCAAGAGACTGAGAACGGATTGAGTTCCTGGCCAGACCCCCAGACGTGGAAACTTTAGAGGTTTTCCCTCACAAAGTTGTCTCTAGTTATGGAGTTGATGGTTCTAGCGTCTGTAAGACTCAAGGATGCTTCCTTTTTTTTCCAGGAAAAGAGAGAATGAGTGCCAGGGGGGAGAGCAAGAGAGAATCCATGAGACCAAAATATGAATCCCCCCCCCCCTCAGCCCTAACCTAAGTACAAGCACAAAGACAAACTGACAACCATGAAGAAGAAACCCTAGACCCAGAACCCTAACCCATACCCTATCCCTTCAGCTCGCCTGCCATTACACACATCTGGTTTGTCCTTACGTGGCGCGGCCCTCAGCCCCGCGCTACCCAAAGTTCACCGCGCTTGCCCGTATCCGCCCGACGCGCTGTCACAAATTTCCTAGTCCCGTGGCCAGCCGCGCTTGCGCGCGACCGTCCACGTGTATAGCCCCGCGGTTGCCCCGCCTTTTCCTCCCCCGACTAACCGCCCGAGAACCTGGTCGGCCCGGCTCCATCCATGAGTCGGATACCCAAGTGGGTTGCGGCCAGCCTCCCCTAGTCAGGCCCAGCCCGCAGCCGCGTGCTTGATCCTGCTGGGCCTACTGCTGAGCTTTGCAGCAGCTGCTGTTGAGCCCGCAGCGGCTACTGCTGAGAACCAGCGCACCCCCGCTGCTGAGCCTAACCTTCCAGATGCAGAGCGCGCAGGCCGCAACGCAGTTCCCGACCCAAGGCTATATAATGACACCACAGCGGTGATGGTGGTGATGATGAGGACGCCATGATAGATGAATTGATGATGAGAGGGAAGGCAATGATTTGCGCATGGCCAAGCAATGGGGAGGGTCATGATTAACGACTGATGGTCGCAATTAAAGTGAGGAAGCAATCAAGGATGCAAGCAATGAGGATGAGAAGGATGCAAGCAATGAGGATGAGGAGAAGCAAAGCAATGAGGATGAGGAGGAGCGACGCAATGAGGATGTGGATGAGGAGGAGCAACGCGACTAGCCCATTTTTTTTTTTTTTTAAAAAAAAAAAAAATTGAATTCTTTTCCTAAGGTGTCCCAAATGGTTCACCGCACCAATTGTAGAGTTTGTCTCACAGGAACGCCAGTGAAAAACTGCCTTCAAGATCTTCTCTCTCTCCTTAGCTTCCTGGGTATCAGTCTAGAAAATGAGTACAGTTACTGGGCAGCTACCCTTTTGCCCCACCTAAAAGCAGGGGACTTTGCCCCAATACAACTTGTCCTCCAACAAACCACCCTTTGAAGGACCAAGGTTGATGAGCTTTCAAATCTCCCTGGTATTACTCACAACTACATCAAGACACCACTCTCACCTGCAGTGGAAGACTTCTACTGCCAACTACAGGACCAATTCATTTCTAAGATCAGGAATGAGCTGCCTGCTGATGGATCCAAGCCAATGAGGTTGTCACTCCTCAAAGATCTTGGCCAGCTCATAGGAGCATGTAATCATTGGGTTTTGGAAGACCCCAATGTCATCATGGACCAAAATGGATGATTCATCCTCCCAGAAGAGTTGGGTCCCAAGGATCACAGCACAGGAGTTGAAACAATTGTCCACCACATTGATATTTACACCTGCCTTGAGAGCTCCAAAATCAAACAGCTTGTAGGGATGATTCATCCAGGATCAGTGGTGGTAGCTGGAGCAACAAAGTTGTGGTCTTCTTGTGTTGGACACGTTATCTTGATCTGTAAGCTGGCTGTCTTTTTCTCCTGTTTCCAATGAGAAACCACTCAAAAGTCCATTTTCTCCCCTCATGTGCAGGATTTGAATGACACTAGACGAATATGGAATATCCTCCTTTTGTCTGGATGGATGGTTAATGGAAAAACAGCAAGAATCAATTCTTGAGCAGTTTTCAGCAAGTAGCACAACTTATGTGCTTCTTTCCTCCATTCAGGCAGCTGGTTTTGGAATCAAAATCACATCAGCCAATGTTGTATTCATCATGGTAAGCACCCAATACTTTCTAGAATTTTGCCATTTACTTAGTCTACATTCATTTGATCTACATAGGAACCCCGTTGGAACCCCACAACCCAGGCACAGGCGGTTGATTGGCTGCATCAAATGGGTCAAACAAGGCCAGTGCAGGTTTATTACCTCATTGCACCCAATACCATTGAGGAGAATATTCAAAAGTTAATGTCCTCATACTCCGCTCATCATATGCACCTCACTGAATTTTCCATCTCTCCTTCAGATTCAGAAACTCAAGGAGCAAATTGCCCAGTAAGTCTTTTTTTTCCTGGAAATATATCCACAAACCTCACAGTTGGCTGATTCAGGAAATTGTGCTCATATCATATTCAGTTCAACTATTCTCACCACCGGGGATTGGAGGGAAGTGTTCCAATCCCTGCAGGATGACACCTAAATCCCCTCTCCCTTAGCTTCTCATCTCCTTCTTCCCAATCTCACTTATATGGTTGTTGTCTTCCCTCCTCACTATCCTGTGCATTACTCTTGCATCACAATTCTTGAGAAGTACAATTTTTCCACTATGCCATGAGTAACTTTGCTCACAAATCACATCACGCTTGTTTTGTCACTGCATTTCACCAATACTCCCATATGTGTAGATAAGATGTTACACTGTGTGACATTGTGTGGTACACTCTTGTCCTTGATGTTACACTTGCAGGAGAATAAATGGTTGGCAACCATTAAGAAGAACATTGGTCACCATCCTTGAGGCATTCTAATGGTTGCAGTTGCTCATGAGAATCAATTCTTGCCATCCATAAATAACTGCAATGGTTGGCAACCATTAAGAAGAACATTTCTTGCCATCCATGAGGCATTCTAATGGTTGCAGTTGCTCATGAGAATCAATTTTCATCATCCATAAAAAACTGCAATGGTTTGCAACCATTAAGAAGAACATTGGTCACTGTCCATGAGGCATTCTAATGGTCACAGTTGCTCATGATAATCAATTTTCATCATCCATAAAGAAATTGAATGGTTGGCAACCATTAAGAAGAACATTGCTTGCTCTCCATGAGGCATTCTAATGGTAATAGTTGCTCATTAGAATCAACTGTCATCATCCATAAAGAACTGCAATTGTCAGCAACCATTAAGAAGAACATTGGTCACTGTCCATGAGGCATTCTAATGGTTTCAGTCTGTCATGAGAAGCAATTGTCATCATCCATAAATTTTCTAGATTATTATTCAGCCAATTCAGCAAGTCAGCAAGGCTTACATATCCACAGGTCTATCCCCAGATAATGCAAGCCACATGCATCACCCCATCATGACACACAAATTACTATGGATCTGAATGTTGTATCATGTGGACATGGTCAGAAGCCATGTTTTTTTGGTGGGTTGCAGCAAGAAAAATGAAACAAGTCTTCTTGTCAATGGCTATAAATAACCCTCCCTTCCCTCAGTTTTTTCCCCTTTTCTCCATTCCTTAATACCCCTTGAGCCAGCTTCACATCTTTTTCCCATCTATTTATTAATCCACTCACAATGGCATCCACTGCTCCTACACAAGCAATCCCACCTTCAGGTTTGTTAACCCATTGTTTTTTATTTCATCAAATTGAAAGAACAATCCCTACCAATGTTGGCATCCATTGACTAATGCCTTGGCATAATCAACAGAGTCCTCACCATCAACTCATGAAGATGAACAACTCTCAGCGCCTGCAGAAGAGTCCGACCCCGCATCAGAAGTCCATGAAGTAACTGAGGAAGAATTCTATCAGAATTTTGATACTATTCAAGATATGGTCACTACCTGTGCTTGCCTCAGGATCCACAGGTCAATCTGAGATGCGGTGAACATTTTAAACTCCAGCTTGAGTTATATCCAAAAAGGTTAGTTTTTGCCCCACTGTCATTCTTTGCATTTGCAGATTTGGAGTTCTGATTGGTTTGTTTTCCCTTAGAATACAATTTTAAAAGGTTTCTCCCCCGCAGAGAACGGCTGAGCATCACACCCAGCTCCTCATTGTCCCAAAAGCCCCCATTACGGCCACCTCCAAAACGTCCACGCTTGACTCATCCCCCTGTGGACATGACCCCACATCTACAAATCATTGGAAATCACAATCCAGCCCCCTCCTCCACTGATGCAGCATCAAATCATGAATCCATTGAACCCTCCCCTCAACCAGAAATCCAAATAACTCCTGAACCTTCCCTATGTTCCCAACCCACTGCAACCATGGAGGAACCCCAATTCACTTCTGAGCAATCCCAGGTGGCCCCAGATCAACCTGCGACATCCAATCAAGCATTAGTGATTGAACCAGACCCAACCTCTCCCCAGCCAATTGTTTCTGGTATGGATGCTCCCCAAGATGACGGTACCACTTATTATTTTGATGATCAAGCAAGTAGAGGTTATTTTACCATCATTTACCACAAAAGAATACGCAAGGAGCTTCATTCAATCACTCAATCTTTCAAGGGTAGGAAATCTCCAAAGAAACTCCAAATGGGATGGGATGCGGTGAAGCACTTTTTGGATTTCTGCCTCCAGGCCACAACTACTATGGAACCACCAGAAATGTGGTACATCTCCCATTCAGCCAATTTTGAGTATGGTAACTGGGTTTGGCAGATCTGTGAGCAAGGTTTGTTTTATTTGAACATCCCATCAACTTGCAAGATTTCTTTTTGCTAATGACCACTTTTTCATGTCACAGCAACAGAGTTTCTACGCTTGTATGCAAATGAGCCATGGTGGGCACCAGAAATCATCAATTTTCCTGCCCTCAACTGCCTGCAGAACAGCCATTCTTGTCCCACTTGTGCACCCCCCCTAGATCAGAAAACTGCTCATCTAGAATCCAATCTGGTGCGCTTTCCTCATGCCTTGGACCATCCCACTGGGAAAGCAATCAATAAATGGTCCAAGACCGTGGCTTTCTCAGTGCAAACAGTTTCCAATGAACTGTGTGCACAGCCTCCCCATCCTCTCACATCTCCAGTATCCAATGTCAAGGCAAACCTACAAATGGTTATGTGGCTCCAAAGCATCAAGAAATTTCCAAATTCACTGCAGCCCTGCTCAATAGAGCATCACATGTTTCTAGAAAATGAGGCCAACACCAATCAGTCAGAGGCTATGCCCACCAATCATTCAGGGGATATGCCCACCAATCAGTCAGAGGCTATGCCCATTGAGCCAAGGGACTGTCTTCAAGAGCTACGCAGCATCATTATTGATATCATGATCAGCTTCACCTTACTTCAGGCTCATTCCCAGAAAGACCCAAAGGAGCCCTCCAGCGGCAAGAAGAAAAAGCACAAGTGCAAAGACCCTCCAGCATCCACTGTTGACCACTCTTCCCTCACTGTCTCAGATTTTTCAAATGAACAATGTTGCACTGAATTGACTCAACTAGAATGCTGCCACAATTTCCTCCCTTTTGTCTTCTACCTGCTTGCTGGCATCCAGGAGATCTTCATTGCTTCAAGAGACAGCAGGATTGCTTCTTTATGTGATTGTAATGAACTCCTCTGTTTAATTCAAAAAATTCAGTCTCTCTCAGATGGAAGACCTTCAGCAAAGGAACCCATATGGGCTCACCTTCAAATTTACATTTGATCCATCATGCTCAGTATATCTGAGAACCCTCAAGATACTGGAAAATTGACATTACCCACCAGGCATGATCTATCCAAGGCTATTTCTCATGACTACATGAACCACATGAACAAAAATTTCTGTTCCAACATGCCTTTCAGCCTAGAACCCCCTCCAATCTCTGAGCTACCAAGCTCAAATGTTTAATATGAGTGCTTTCATTTCTTCTCTGAGTTTCTCTAGCTGTACTGTTTCATCTTGCAAGTGATTTGAATACTTTTTTCATAATTTTAGCTGTATTTTTCATATGCCACATTTCTTAAAATTGTTATTTGCATGATAATTCATAATTCAATGTTTCAAAAGAGTGATTGTTCCATATTTTTCAATACTGCAAGCCCCAGTCACAAAAATTTCCCGTGAGCAGTGAGATTGGATTCCTCAAGGTTGACTTTTGGATTCAGACTGTCTTAAGCCCTAACCCACCACTCAGCACTTTTAGATTAATTGAATATTCAAAATGCCACAGATTGTTTTCCCCCACCCACTACTCAACCACTTTGCTGAAGCATCCATTAAGAACTACTTAAATAGGACCTCTTTCTCCCCTCAAGCAATTTCCTCCATCCAATCCCACCAGACCCCTTGACTTTGACTCCCACTTCCACTCTTAATATCCACAAATGCCATCTTTTCCATCCATTTAAAGATCATCATCTTTTCCCCAAAGCATACCAAGTACTCTTCCCTGTGAATTTCTAACATCCAAATAAATATTTTCATGGCCAGGAACAAGACTAAATCATATAGTTTTTTCCTTGTTATTATCCTTCATGTTGATTCACCAAGCTGACATTTTCCCAATCCCTTCCCAATTTTTCATTGTACTTCTCTTTTGGAAATTCTATGATTTTATATGCTATTGATATGTCCCCTGGTGAATATGAACTGCATACCACTCAATTATTAATGTTGTTACTTTCACCATTCACCAGGACAAAAGCATATTGCAATCATAAGATTGCTGGAGGAAAACCAGTTCAGTACAAATTTAACAGGGATCTTCTCTTTAACCAAAAAATCACAGGTAACAAGGACAAGGCACAGCAACACAACATTCTTTGAAGCTACAGGTCCTGCAGCAAATGCAAGCTCTATCCCCAGATTGATCCTGAAAATCCCAGAAAGCCAAAAAATGAAGATTTTCAAGAGGCGCATGCCTTTGTTGAATCCAACTTTCAACTGGTTGATCATGGTCAAGTGCTCCTGATGAATAAGGAGAAGAATGATATTATTGCCTATATCAAATTTATCCCAATCAAGGACCTATCACCTCAGGAGTATGATGATATTGACTTTCTTGCTTGGTTCCTGCACCAATGCAAGAAATTTGTAAACCCAGTGGGCTCACCATCTAGATCATGGGCAGGAAAAATGTGGACAATTGGATGGAGAAAGGCCATGGTAACAGCTCAAATGATTGGCCAATACATCAAGGACATAAAGACTGCTACTGCCAAATGCCAGTATGATGAACTTATGTCTTACTCTGAAAGGGCTTCTAGTATACTTGGAGGATTCTTCAGAAATATGGCACATGTTCCATTTAAGAAAAACCAAACCCTCATGCAAAATTATCACATCCCATCTTTCTCCAACTTATCATTTGATGATCCTCTTGGGACCAGCTCCTGTTCACCTAACCTCACCTTTACCTCTGATGGCTTCTGCAATGTGCCCCATATTGATGAAAATGATATATCCAACTTTGCCTTTGCTTTATTTGAACCACAGAAGAAAGCATGTGGATCACTTGCTACTCCCTCCAAGGGCTACAATTTTCATGATGGGCATTTTTTCATACCTTACTATGGGGTTGGGATCAATTTCTCTACTCAAAAAGGAATTGTTAAGTTACTCTGGCAATCAAAAAAGTATTTGCACTGTAAACTTCCTCCTGTAGAAAATGTTTTGTATACCTGTCTTGCCATGTCTTTACAAATCAATGTTAGAGCCCTAAACACTTGTAGAAGCATTCAGGATGGTACTATACATTATACCAAAGCTAACAAAAATAAATTACTCCATATTGCTGATCATAATTATTATTTGCATAGAAATTAAACTGTTTCTTTTTACTCTTTTATCTTGAACTTTTTTGGTCTTGGGAATAATTTATAATTAATGTATGAATAAAAATTCATCCCACTGCTTTGGCTGCTTTTCAAAGGAAGATCCTGAGGTACAATCTGTTTTTTTTATGACATGAGTATGAAATTTAGCTAATTTTGATTTGCATCATACTTCATAATCAAAATTTTTGAAAAAGAGTGATTGTCAAATAGTTTTCAATACTGGAAGCCCCATTTACAATAATTTTACCAGAGCAGCAAGATTGCATTCCTCAAGGTCAAATTTTTGATTTGGACTGTCTAAAGCCCTAACCCACCACTCAGCACTTTTAGATTAATTGCATATTCAAAATTCCACGGATTTTTTGCCACCACCCACTACTCAACCACCTGGCTGAAGCATCCATCAAGAACTACTTAAGCAGGTCCTCTTTCTCCCCTCAAGTCATTTCCCCACATCCCATCCCACCCCTTTCAGCAATATGGCACATGTTCCATTGCAGAAAAACCAAACCCTCATGCAAAAGTATCACATCTCATTTTTCTCCAACTTATTTTTTGATGATTGTCTTGGAACCAGCTGTGATAACATACATGCAAATTGCATCCACATATTTCTTGGCTAAAATGCAACAGTACCTGGCCAGAATGCACCACATTGTCTTTGCAGATTCCAGGGCACCAAAGTAGTTCCTCATCAAGTCTTTGACAGGATGTTCTTGTGCCTTCATCATCATGGATCTCACAAGGCTCCAAAAGCATCTGCTTTTCTTGTAGCCCAATGTATTCAGACATTTTTTACCAGAAGTAAACTACCAGCAAAGGAGGATAGATTGTTTTTTGTGTTTTCCTTGGTCCACCATTGATCTGGATGCCTGTAATTTGGATAAATTTTTTATTCAGATCAATGGTGGAACAAGAAATACACAAAATAAATCTATCCTCCTTTCCTGGTAGTTTACTTCTGTGAACAAATGTCTGAATACATTGGGCTACAAGAAAATTGCATGGTTTTGGAAGCTTGTGAGATCTATGATGATGAAATGACACCAATGATCCATCACAAAGAATTGATGAGGGACTAGTTAGATGCCCTGGAAGCTGCAAAGACAATCCAATTTGGTGCATTCTGGCCAGGTACTGTGGCATTGCAGCCAAGAAATATGTGGATGCAGTTTGCATGTATTTTATCAGAGCTGGTCCCAAGAGGATCATCAAATGATAAGTTGGAGAAAGAGGAGATGTGATAATTTTGCATGAGGGTTTGGTTTTTCTGAAATTGAACATGTGCCAATCTCAATTTGAAGAATTCATGATGAAATGAATTGGTGTTTCCACACTCCCAGATGATTGAATAAAGTCTCTATAAAAAAATTATGAAAAATGAATATTTGTAGTCATGAAATCTGTTGTTTTGGTGAAGCAAACAAACTCTTTGCATGGGATATTTCCTTGCTTAATGTGGTGTTCTAAAATTTCCTGATGTAAAAATATCAATTCCAATCATGGGTTTTTATTAAGATCATTAATCTTCAAATGAAATACATGATTTTCCATTAGGGAATTTGATTTTGAATTCAAAACTAAAGATCTTAGTATTGCCAATGTATTTTACATGGGTCAATTATGTGCATTCAATCTGATCTATTGATTAGGGACATTATTCAAAATATCAAACTTAACTTTCCCTTACACTCCCACTGAAGGTAATCTGCATATTCAAAATGGAACCAATAAGCTTTTCATTTTTTTTTTTTGAATCATTAAGCTCATCAGCAGATGTAAGATTGAATTCAAAATTCAATCAATCTTTTTATCTATTTCCCTGTAAGCCTTTCAATTTCTGGAAAGTGAAAAATTTGACTTAAAACCCAATCCAATTCAACAAAAACAATGAGAAAACCACCAGAGGTGGGAACATTTGTATATTCCAAGGCACCAGATGTCCTCAAAGGACATTCAAATATGGAGGTAATCTATATAATGATGTTGGAAAGTCAAAAAAATTACATCAAACACATATATTAAAATCAAATTTTTCTATCATCAAACTTCAAAACATCACTGGTCAAGTGTTATTGATGCCAAAATTCCAAAAAATCAGTCACCAAACATTTTCCAATCTATGAACAGAATAAACCCCACAAGTAAGCCACCACAAGAAATGACCAGCCCTGTGAGTAAAGATCTTGTTCAAAAGTACGTTTCTTTTTTTTATTTGAACTGGGGTTCATTTATTTATATACCCTATGATTTTTCACATTCAAGCCATCAATTGAAGAATTCCATTTTCTTTTGTTTTTTTTTTTGTTTTTTTTTACTTTTTGGTTTTTTTTTTGGGTTTTTTTGCTGTTTTTTTTTGTTTTTCTTTGTTTTTTTTTGTTTTTTTTTTTTTGGCTTCTTTCCATTTTTTTTTTGTTTTTCTTTTTGGTTTCTTTCTGTTTTTTTCTTGTTTTTTTTTTTGTTTTTTTTTGGGGGGTTTCCTTTTGTTTTTTTTTTTTGGCTTTTTTTTTAGTTTTTTTTTTGGTTTTTTTCTGGTTTTTTTTTTGTTTTTTTTTTTTTGGGTTTCCTTTGGTTTTTTTTTTTTTGTTTTTTTTTTTGGCTTTTTTTGGTTTTTTTTGTTTTTTTTTGTTTTTTTTGTTTTTTTTTTTGTTTTTTATTGTTTTTTTTTGTTTTTGTTGTTTTTGTTTGGTTTATTTTCCGTTTTTTTTGTTTTTGTTTTATTTATTTTTTGTTTTTTTGGTTTTTTTTGGTTTTTTTTCATTTTTTTATCTTGGTTTCTTTTGTTTTTTGTTTTGTTTTTTTTTCAGTTTATTTTCCTTTTTTTTTGCTTTATTTTCATTTTTTTTTGGTTTATTTTCCGTTTTTTTGTTTTTGTTTTTGTTTTATTTTATTTTTTGTTTTTTTTTGTTTTTTTTGGTTTTTTTCCATTTTTTTATCTTGGTTTCTTTTGTTTTTTGTTTTGTTTTTTTTTCAGTTCATTTTCCTTTTTTTGGTTTATTTTCCTTTTTGTTTTGGTTTATTTTCTGTTTTTTTTTGTTTTTGTTTCTGTTTCTTTTTTGGTTTTTTTTGGTTTATTTTTTGGTTTATTTTTTTTTGGTTTTTTTTTGGTTTTTTTTTGGTTTTTTTTTGGATTTTTTTCTGCTTTGCTTTTGTTTTTTTCATTTTGTTTTTGTTTTTTTTTCAGTTTTTTTCTTTTGTTTTTTTCTTTGAGTTTTTTTTTTTGAGCGAGCAAGCAGGCCAGAAGGGAGGGTCTGGCTTGGTGGGGGGATTTCATCACCCCCCAACCAAGCAAGCGGCAAAGGGGGGGGCCAGCCCGGTGGGGGGATTTCATCACCCCCTGACCAAGTGAGTGGCAAAGGGGGGGTGGAGGGGCTTGCGGTGGGAGGATTTCATCACCCCCCAACCAAGGGAGTGGCAAAGGGGGGGGGCCAGCCCAGTGGGGGGATTTCATCACCCCCCAACCAAGCGAGCGGCAAAGGGGGGGGCCGGCCCGGTGGGGGGATTCCATCACCCCCCAACCAAGCGAGCGGCAAAGGGGGGGGCCAGCCCAGTGGGGGGATTTCATCACCCCCCAACCAAGCAAGCGGCAAAGGGGCGGGCTGGTGGGCCTCGCAGTGGGGGGGACTTGATCACCCCCCGCCCGGCAAGCAAGAAAGGGGGGTGCAAGCCACCGCCTTGCGGTGGGAGCAAGGGGGGGCTGGTGGGGCTTGCGGTGGGGGGGACTTGATCACCCCCCACCTGGCAAGCGAGCAAGGGGGAGCAGCCGGTGGGGCTTGTGGTGGGGGGGACTTCATCACCCCCCCCCCCCCCGCCCAGCAAGCAAGTGAGGGAAACATTGAGGAGGGTGGGAGGGGGGGTGGATTTCAAATCTGCTCCCCACCTAGCAAGCGTGCAAGGGGGACATTGAGGAGAGAGGGAGGGGGGGTGGATTTCAAATCTTCTCCCCACCTAGCAAGCAAGAAAGGGGGGAGATTGAGGGGGGAGGGAGGGGGGGATTTCAAATCCGCTCCCCACCTAGCCACCAAGCAAGGGGGGAGATCAAAGGGAGAGGGAGAGGGGGATTTCAAATCCACTCCCCACCTAGCGACCGAGCAAGGGGGGAGGGAGGGGGGGATTTCAAATTGGCTCCCCACCTAGAGAGCAATCAAGGGGGGAGGGAGTGGCTTGGTGGGGGGGATTTCAAATCCCCTCCCCACCTAGTGAGTGATTTAGACACCTGCACCACACTTGGGGTCTGTCAGCTCCAATTTGGGGGTCTGTCCTACTATGAGGTGAACCACCTCACCCATCCACTGACACCCACCACCACCCACCAACACCCACCACCACCCACCACCACCCACCAACACCCACCACCACCCACCACCACCCACCAACACCCACCAACACCCACCAACACCCACCAACACCCACCACAACCCACCACCACCACCCACCTCATCCACCACCACCACCATCCCATTGGTAAGTAACCTTTTTTGTTTTTTTCTTTTTTAAAAAAAGAGGGTATTTATTTTTTTTAGATATCAGTCTTTTAGATATCAATCTCAATGGAATTGAATGTGGAATTGGATGAAGGCATGTCTGGTAAAAATTTGTATGGGATTTAAATTTTATTCCTCAATATTGTTCAACAATAAAATTACTAATTGAACTTTTGATTCTGAATTATTTTTCTTTTGGTTTTCCATTCATTTTGTGATTCCTGGGTGTCATCCTGAAACAGGGTTTGTATTTGTGATGAGATTGGCATTTCAGGGGATGCCAAGGAGAAACAACATGCATCAAAACCTCTTGTAGTAGGAAAGAGACACAGGCTATTGAACTTGAATGTTACTTCAGCATCCACAAGTAACAAAAAGTTCAACCATGCCAGGAGAAATTTTGTACAAGAATTTGATGATCCAACATACTTTGGGACACTGCAGGAAAATCTTGCACTCAATCATTTTGTCTTACCGTGCATGTACCCTCACATGCTGGTTAATGCTGTCACAAACCGCCAGTTTCAGCCCTACTTCATTCTTAAATACCACAGTTTGAAGGCCCCCAAAAGCACTCCACAAATCAATACTTTGTGCAAAATTGTCTGGGACTTGTACCAGATTGCAAAGAACCGCCATTCACTAAGCAAGAAAAACACAGCAGCCTTGACTGGCTGCATGCATGCCATTGGTTTTTGTGCTGGAAGTGATAGAGGTGCCTCTGCAGGTTTGTCCTGTTTATGTCAGGTTTTGTCAGAAAATTCAAAATATTGATTGATGTTGACTTCAATTCAAAAATAGGGGTCTATTCTTGCAAACCAGGTTTGAATGAAGAGACCATCAAGAAGGATGATGAACTGTGGGACCGTCTCCCTGCTCATAACAAATTTGTCTTTGGAAGGATCCAATCACTATGTACTTCAGCTCATGCTCAAAAAAAGAAAGTTTCAGATGAATATCTAATCCCAACTGGTCTTCATCTGAGTGGATGGAAAAGGAGCAAGATTTCTGCATGTTTTCAAATGTGGTTGTGACATTTGATGACTTCTCAAACAAGCTCCATACTGATAAGAATTACTTGAATGGTTTTACATATGGGATATTTTCATACATCAACAGATCTACTGGACAGCCTATCCTTCCTCCCTGCCATGATTTGGGTCATGGTTTATCTTTTCCAAAACTTGGTTGTATTGTTGACTTTGCAAAAGCTGAGGGAATTATTGAAATTCTTTGGAAGACCCAATTTTTTGATCATCCAACTACATTTCCTCCTCCTAGTTTAAAGACCTCTTCAACCCACACTCACTTTTGCTGCTCATTCCAAATTAATAAAAAACTAGCCAATTTATCTTTAAAACTCCAAGATTTTAGTCCTTCCAAAATTGATGAAAGAATTTTGGGAAAGAAGGCCCAATATGGTTGATGTTGTTTCTATTGTTTCTATTGTATTTTTTTCATTTTTGAAAGTTTTATCCAATCAATAAATCAAATATATTTAAAAGCCCTTTAATTGAGCAATCTCCTTGAGTGCCTCCACTGTTAGGAAGCAATGAAGTGATGAAGGGATGTGATGAAAGTGGGGATGAAGTGATGAGAGCATGGATGTGATGGAAGCAATAATTTGATGAGGATGATGAAGTGATGAGAGCATGGATGTGATGGAAGCAATAATTTGATGAGGGTGATGAAGTGATGAGAGCATGGATGTGATGGAAGCAATAATTTGATGAGGGTGATGAAGCTTTGTGAGCATTAAAGTAGAGTGATGAAGAAAACAGGATAGGAATGGAGGTTGAAACCAGGGGTGATGATGTGAAATGATGGGTTGAGGTGGTGAAACCCTTTAGATACTTTATTTGAAAAAACCCATTTATTTTCAGGTGACTCTGACAGGTCTGATGGGAAATAAGGTTATTTTTTTGTATTTTTAATAGTTGGTTTGGAGTAGTGGATTTGGGTTGAAACCCACTATTAAAAAATGGCAGGTTTGCTTAACTCTGATATGCCCTAATTTGAACTATTTCCTGTGGTAAAGACATGTCCTCTCATGGCTTAATTTTCATGAATCAATTTTTGATTGAGTGACACTTTGTTCTGTAACCAGGGCTGGTAGTCAACATATCTGCATTTGTTGATTGCATGCCTTTGTGACTAGCCCAATTCCCACTCAATTCAGGCCTTCCTTTTCTTCCAAAATGGATTCCCTTCTGCTCAGGCCAGAACTAGTTCAATGCATTTTTCTATTTTTATAAATTTCACCTACCCGGGCTTTTCTACATTGCAAAAATAATCCTGCCTCTTTCCTTGGTTTCAACATTCTCCCTCAAAATATAAAAAACCTGCCCTTATGTGTATACCAGGGATGTTGATCAACACATCTAAGTGAGGATATTGACTTTTTTTTCTTCCTTCTTCTTTTCTTTTTCCTTTCTTTACTCCCTTGGTCTTTGGTCATCTTCCATTTCAAATATTCTTCATTTTTTGAAATTTGAACAAACAATTTTGGCTTGGCTTTCTGTATTTTCCCTGATAGAAAGTAGAAGTACAAAAAATAAAATTACCCCAACATAGGCTATTGAATAAGAAACCAACAGAAAAGAAGCCATCAATGGCTCATTTATATAAGGAAATATTTGTACATTTCTAGGAGCATGGTGTGTTAGTATTATCCTAAATACATGTTTATGCATTTTATTTTGGGATGTGAATAAGAGAACTTACCCAGTTTTTGACCAGTTAATGCAAATTCCATTCTGGAAACAATCAGCCTCTTCCCAAATTTTTGAATTTCACTTTGAAGGAATTCCCAAACACCAACTGCAGTAATTTGTGGATGATATGTGGACTGCTTATGAAGCAACAGCTTTGCTCATATCTAGCTTTCCCTTGACAATCTATTATGAACTAATTAGCCAGAAGTTCAGCAAATGCTGATCTCTAGTCACAATATTTCACCACCTGCTTAAAGTTAATGATAAGATACAGCATCACATAACCCTGAGATATCAATGAAATACAGAAATGCCACCTGCATACAGGTGGTGTCCATTTTTCTGTGGTGATTAAACCCAAAAAATGAACATTTTCCAAAAGAAAAGACTTAAAATTTTTCTTCTTTTCTTATTTGGCACCCTTCCAGTCCTATTTTCCCGCTTGAGTTGTTTTTCAAAATTATCAAACCAAGATGGTTCTATCCGCCTATTGGTCAATTTTGGCCAGCCCCTACTTGATTTTTAGACTTTAGGTTCAAGTCTTGGCTTCAATCAATATTTTGTGATCTTCCAAATGATATACTTCAATAGGCCGCCTTGCTCATGATCTGGAGATTCGAATATCATTGCATTCACTTTTTTCATGTAACTGAGGAATTCTCAGCATTTTTTCCATGTTGCACTTCAAAAATTAAAAAGGATCAACCATTAGTGAATTAGGAATAATTAATCAAAAAGCATTAATCACATAGTGATTTTAACAATCCAACTTAAGTCAACTTACAGAACTAGAACTGCAAGGGTCATAGTCCAACCTCCACTGAGGATTAACATCTTTGGGTACCACAGATCCTCTGAATTCTAGAAAGTCACCTATTTTGTGGGAACAGGGCAAACCAATAGTCTTGGAGTATGACTTGGTGCACACTTTGCCATCATGATCATGTTTGAACTTCTTGAATTTTTCCCTAATAAGCTTAATTGCCTCTAAATACAATTTGTGTCCCAATGGTTAAAGTTCAGGTGGGAGAACTTTCCCTAACTTAATTTGAGATTTGTGCAGTGATTCATGTCCCAATTTAATCTGATTTCAAACTGTTCCATAAAGGTTTTTCCAAAAATCCAACATGTTTCCCAAAGATTTTGCAAGGAATCTTTTGAGAGTGGCATGGGCCCTTTCAACCAGAGAAGTAGTTTTGTTTCCAAAATCTGGGTTTATACAAGTCCATGCCGTTAAAAACCTCTTTTTGATAGGTAAAATGTTATTTTCCATATATTCAAACACATCCTCATAATCTTTCAAGAAACAATATAAAATTCAAAAGTTCAGAACCCAAAAATAGGAAGAACAAGAAGCAGTGATTTGGACCTACTCTGAGTTCTGCATCATTGACCTCCGCCTCCTCCTTGGTCTTTGAGGCCCCGTACTTTGCCCATAGAGTCATAAAGATTTTACATCCTTCAACTTCATTAACAAAGAACCCTTGACAGTTTGCTTGTATGTTTTTAGACAAGTGCCACGTGCAAAATTGTCTTGATGACTCTGGGAAACTAGATTCAATTTCAAAAATCAGAGTTTTTTCATGGTCCATCACAAAGACTATTGGAATTCTCTCAGGGTCATAAGCCAACTCCTTTAATGCATTTAAATACCAACTGTAGAACTCAAACATTTTTTTTGTTATGAAAACAAGAGCTTTTGTGAAATTTTTCCGGTTGGCTGTCATTTCTACAACATGCAATAGCGTGATTTTGTACCTAGTTGTTTTTTAAGTACAATCCAACATAGCAATATGATGGGATTGTTTAGAAAGCTTTATTGACTCTGGGTGGGCCAAGAATAGGGCCTCAAAGTGACCCTCCCCACTTAATTTTGACCGATGAATCCAACTTGATTCTTCAAGCTTTTTGTAGAGTATTTCCATAACACTTTTCCCCTTCAGTTCTTCAAGCGCTACCTTTTGCTTAGTGTTAAAGATTGTTTGTTCATCAACATAAGAGAAAATTGAGCAAGATTGATGGAAGCAATTAAGTTGTAACATATCCCATCATTAATTCCTTCTATTAGATTGTCTAAGCCTACCCCAGTGATTGTCCTCAGTTGAGGATGCACAGAGGGATGTTCTGATGGTTGATGGTTATGTTGAGTTTCTCTGTAGGAGATTCACCACAAGGGTTCTGCCTTTGAGCAACTTGCATGGATTAAAAAATTGCACCCAAACTTCCTTGTGTGAGTTTTCCAAGACAATTTGGTAAGGAGTTGCCCCTAGTAGGAACCATGTCAATCACAGGCCAAATCCACATATTTATCTTTCTTTGAGTTAAAAAATGTCAGAGCATAACCATGCTTTATAGCCCATGTTTGACAATATTTTTGCGCCTCTTCCCTAGTAGGAAAGGCTCTCTCACAGGAGGTGGGTCAAGTGGATCTAGTAAATATTCATTGGTTATTGTCATAGTTTCATAGTTTCATAATTACAATCCCTCAATTGGTTTTGATCAAATTAAATCAGGCAAAGACCTCAGTAACATAGAATTTTACTCACAGCCAGAAGTCAAATCCAACTGTGAAACATTTTGTTCCTCAATTTTCACCCTAGATGAGGATACAATTGGGGCTTCCAATGTTTCATTATCCAAATCCTTTTTTTCCAAAGCTTTGTTAAGGGCACTATTGATGTAGTCCTTCAATGCAGCCATTTCACAAGGAGGGCTTGCCACTGTTCCCATAATGCAAAAAAAATGGAATGCTACTTCAGTATTCAATGCAAACTTCAAATGAACAACTGCAAAGTTTGCTCACTTTTGAGTTAAGAAAGATGTGTCAAATTTCACTTTAATATCTAGGATACTTCAATTGAGTTGACTTTGATTTTGCTTTGATTTCACTTGAATTTTGCTTTGGAATTGCTAGGTGTGGTCCAACTGTCCCATATAGTACACATTTACCTCAAATTTGGTTTGAGGGAACCCAAGTGTGGTCCAGGGGGTGCCCAAAATTCTGGCCCAATTCTGGGGGGTTGCACACCCCCAAAAACAGCAGATTCAAGCCGTTTACGGGGGTACATGGCTCAAAATTGCTGTTTCTGGGGGTTTAACGGCTCCAATAAAACCCCTGGGGGTTGCGCGTGTTTGGAACGGCCCTTTGTATTTGTCTTTGGGCCTCCATGGCTCAAATGGGCCGTGTAGGGCCCACAACAACTACCACACGGTTGGAGTCGTGAATTTAGCATTACCCAAAGATGATAAATTGATTTTCTTTTTTGAATTTGTTTTTACAATTTAAATTTCTGAATCAACCATTATATCTGAATTTATTTCAATCTTTCATCAAGCTATCTCACTATTACCTGTAAAAAAAATGAATTAGTTCAACAAATGATAAATATCATATAATGAAAATCATATTTCAATCATAAGGATAACTGTTCTTCTCTTTGAAAAAATCATCAAAATCTTTTATCTTATCCCCCAAATCATCAAAATCCCATCCTCCAATTCCTCAAGGTTAAAATAGGTGTTCTACTTGGTCAGTTTCTCCATATCTGTCAAAGGGCTGACATAGTTGCTTCTAGAATAAGAAAATCAGTTTCAGTATTATCAATACTCATTCAAAATTTCTTCAATATAAATGCAAGGCTAAATCAATCAATTCTTGGGTAGGATCCTTCATGTTTGCAAATAGACAAAATTTTTGGCCTTTATAAGCTCCAGGAAAATGGTGAACTCTAAACTTCAAAATTAAGCCATGAACCCTGAACTTCAAGTCCAAAGGTCAAGTTGTGAGCTCTGAGCTTTGAGCTTTGGATTTTGATATTTTGTGTTTGAAATTTGGCCTTTGAGCCTTCAAGTTTGATCTTTTTCAGTGTGCAATGTCTCAATTTGGCCAAATGATTTTCCAAGTGGCGGAATAAATAGTCATACTGCTGAAATTCCTATTAATCATTGATTCAGTAATTTATGCATGTAACACCTGTTGCACAGTTTTGGAGAGATGACCCCTCATTATCATGGCTTCCATCACCTATGCAAGTGCAACTCTGATTTTACTGGATGAGGAGGTTGAGCAAAAACTTTTGATCTTTGACCAAGCCAATCTACAATTCCCAGTTGAATTTTCTGGTGGGATCTCCAAGATCAAAGCTAGCTATGAGAACAGATACCTTCTGTCTCCAAAATTTCTCTATCTCTGTTGGTACCTCCAAATTTGCCATCTTTCCAATATCAATAAATCATTACAGTTTTTCTGAAAGCTGGTGGTAGGTCTTTGAGAGGGTGGTCACTGGGACATGAGATCTTAGTCATCATAAGTCAGATCCCTCACATCAAAATTGCCAAGTGGATGGTTGAATTGGTCAATAAAATGTCAACTGCAACATGAGTGGTAAAGGCATTAGGCAATCCAAATTGCTCTCAACACTTTTTGATTGGATATTGCCAGTCACTTTGCTACATGAAAATTATAATTTAAACTGAATTTACAGGTTACTATGGAGGCTAAGTTTGCTTCAGTTATCATTTCCATTCCACAGCCATCCCCCTTGACTTTTGGTCCTTCCTCTTGGAATCAAGAAGGTGGGCCATGGTAATGCAATGCTTTGTGCACCTCAAGCATCAGCCAGCTAGCAAAAAACTCCTCAAAGGTCTATTAACCAATTGGCAACACTGCAACTATTGGGACAGAACATTCTAGCTTTACTTGTTGTGGCAGGAGTAGAGAAATATCTGGTCATTGATATGGTCTTCTACTGTTATGCTCATTGTTGGCAGCCATTTCAGGAAAATTCAAAGCATTCAGAATTGAGAATTGAAACGGAATATATTTGATACCAATCACCTACGCAAGTTGCACATATTCTCTGACAGGTACAATTAAGTTGTTACAGCAATTGAGCACACTTGAAAATATGATTTTTTGCCAGGATGGTAGATTGCAAAGCAAGTTTCCAGCCTCTCTATACAAATTAAAACATTCAAAGCCTTGCAATCTTAAACGGCAAGGATGCATTAAGCGTAATAATTATTGCAGCAATCATGCCAACCTCCTCATTTAGAAGCCAAATCATAAATCCCTTGACACATGTTGGGGGCAACCAACAACATTTGGAAAGTTAAACTTGATTTTTACACTGAAGAAACTAGTTTGCTTGAAAAAATGAGCTTATTTTCTGGATCATTCTTGCACCATTCTACTGCAATAGACAATGATCTTACTATGATGATTGCAATTTATGGATTATGAAGAATTGGTTGTTTTTTCCTTGCCAAACATTTGTGAGTAATTTGGCAATCCTTTGACTATTGGGATTAAAATCAAAGGCAGAAATTAATACCACAAGGTTCTACCACATACATGCTTGGCTAGCTAAATATTGGGTTTCCCCATTGGTGCATCAACCTCTTGCACCTCTTCTATTTTAGATAGAAAGAAAAAACTATTCCTAGAAAGAATTTTTTTAAAAAAAAATAAAAAATAAATAAATAAATAAAACATTTTTGTGGCAAAAATATTTAGGGTGATCTTAAATTCATGGCTCCAACCGTGTGGTAGTTGTTTAGGGCCCCAAATCGATCAAATGAGCCGTGGGGGCCCATAGACAACTACAAGGGCCGTTGTGGTGACCAAATCTGGACACCTTGGCCCAGTGCGGAAAATTTTAGAATTTTTTATGATTTTTTAACTATCTTTCATCATTGATTAAATCAAAAAAAAATCCAGAATGATCCCCTATTTAGTTTCCAGTTCCCAGCCTTCCCTTTTCCTAGTTGTCTAGGAGGATCTCTTGGGTATTTGGACCCCTGCGCCTGGTGTTCAAGTCCCTCTCACTCCACTCCTCATCCTCCGGTTCCTTTTGCCAAGCACGCAGGCAATACTGGCTTGGCTCAGCTCAACCCTTTCCGGCACTGGCATTGTCATTGACATCAATGGAAATGGAAATCCTCCTCATCTCCTCTCCCTCATTGGTTGGCCAATTGACTGATCCATCTATCCCTGCCTGTTGATCAATTGCTTGACTTGGACTCCCTCACCTCCTCCAACTTGCCCAATCTCACTATCCCACCCCCCTCTCCTCACCGCTCATCCAACCACCGGTTTATCCATCTCCACCCGTTGCTTTTTTGTCACCTGATGGGCCCGCAAGTGGTTGCTTGTATCAATTGCAAGCTGTCATCCCCCCACCAATCCTGACCACGCTTGTCAGAGCCCAACCTACAAACCCTCTCACCATCATCACTCATCTCACCCAAAAATCACCTCAAGCCATTGTTGAGACATCAATCCAACCACCCTTCTGAATCCCCCCTCAATCCACCTCTCCAACTGATCCTCTCAATCCTTCACACGCACCCAATCACGTGGAAAATCCTCATCACATCTTGCAAACAACTGATTGATGCAGCCTGGATCCAATCCATTCCCCCCCAGCTCACTGGTCTCCCGCGCGGCTTGTCTGTTGCCCGCGCAGGTCTCTGCTGTTCCACCCGCAGCTGTTTCCGGGGCCCCTCAAACACCTGCTGGTGGTAATCTGCAGGCCAGCAGTTGCCAGGGCCCATCAGCCTGTCTGCGCAGCCCCTCACCTGCTACTCTCCTGCCTGTGCCCATCATTGGCACAGGCTGGTTTCTTTCCATTCCTGCTCATCCATTGTTTTCATTATTTCAATTTTTTTTAGGTTGTTGTTTGTTTCTTTTTTTCTCATCATTTTCTTTTTTTTTCTCATGATCAAAAAAAAAATTCTCCAATTGTTTTTTTCCGCTCTATATTTGTTATCACTTTTACATAGTCAACAGGGACCCATGGCCCATAAAACCCCTACCTTTTCCAATTATCCATGGGAGTGTGTGCGTTTCTCCCCCCAGTTATTATCTGAAATTTGATCCTCATCATCATCCAGGGTATATCCTTGATTGCCCCCTGATCCATTGATCCAGAAGTCTTTTCCCCTCTGTGGCCTGATCCTTATCACCAACCATAGCCTTGCTGGTTAAAGAGAATTCTGTCTGTTGGAATTCTGGAGTGTGTTGCACCACTCTTTGATCCCTTTCTCTGACCATACTGGTCTTGATCCTTCCTTGATCACCTTTCTGGAGCCAATCACGTTTAATTGAAGAGGTTTTATTAAGTTTAAAACCTGTAGTGTTATACCTCCTTCTATTTTTCAAAGTTGCATTCTGCCAGCCTACTCTTGAGTTCCTTGTGAAGTGTTGAGGTTATCCCTGTTCAAATCAGTTACCAATTTCTTTTAGAGTTTCTCAAAACATTGTGCTTTGTCTTGTACGGTGTGGTGACCAATCCAGGACACCTCATGGATTATGGAAATTTTTGAAATTTTTTTTACATCCCCTTGTCCATCAATACATATGTTAAAAAAATCTTTTCTGGAATGATTTCCTATTCTAGTTTCCAGTTCCCAGCCTTCCCTTCTCCTTGTTTTCTAGGAGGATCTCTAAGGTGTCTAGACCCCTGTGCCCAGTGTTCAAGTCCTGTCTTGCCCCACTCCTCATCCTCCAGTCCCTTTTTGCCAAGCATGCAGGCAAGACTGGCTGGGCTTGGCTTAACCCTTTCCGGCATTGGCATCAGCCATCCCCTCCTCAACTCATCACCACCATCCAATCATCCTCCTCCATGGATCTCTCAACCCTCAATTTTTCAATCTTTCCAACCCCTCAATCCACCTCTTCAACCAAACCCCATCATCTGATCACCCGCGCAAGATCAGTCATGGGAACAATCCTTGTCACCTGACCCAATTGGTCATTCCCATGACAAATCTCACCCCCATCCTTACTGTTGGTGACCTTGGACCAACCAAAATTTAATGTTGACACCAATGACGCCATTGCTTGTTGCAACAGCCATCATCCTCCTTGCTCTAACCCAGCTTTGACCAATTGGCCCAACAATCCGGTGTGGTGACCAATCCGGGACACCACGGAAAAAAAAAAAAAAAAAAAAAAAAAAAAAAGGAAATTTTTTTAATTTTTCTTACACTCTTTATCCATCAATAAATCAAAAAAAAAAAAAAAAAAAAAAAAAAAAAAAAAAAATATATATATATATATATTTTTGGTTGTACCCCTATGTGTACCTTCATTTCCCCCCATCTCTCAACTTCTCCCTGTCCTAGCGGTCTAGGACAGGCCTCTTGCCTGTCTCTCCGCTTTGATCCCCCCCTCCTATGTTCAACTCCTACTTTTTGCGCTCGCGGCCCTGACTTTTGGCAACGCGAGCAATCGTCAAACCACCTTTGACGATCCCTTTGATCCTTCCCAATCCTCTCATCCAACCGACGCCGTCGCTTGTCGCAACAGTCGTCAACTATCATTCGATCGATCTCATCATACCCACCATCTCAACCTACCAGAGCATCATCATCACCCACTCCGTCATCATCAGCTCCAGAGGATCCCACTTGATCCACTCATCAACCATGCCATCAAACAACCTCGAACCCAACTCAACCCACCACCCACCGACTCATCCAATCTATCACTCCTACCATCCACTCATCCCTCCAATCCAACAAAGACGACAACAATGACGGCCAAGACGACGACCATCAACTCAAACTCACTCACGCCCTCCTTGCCCATCATCTGATCCAACCGACGACCGCGAGCGACTGCTCGCGGCCGTTGGAACCTTCACCCCGCTGTTGCCGCCAATCAGGCGACAACAGCCGTTGTTGACACACGCGACCGCTGTCGCGGGTGTCCATCTGATTGCCCGCGGTCATTCTTGATGCGGGCGACATTTCTTTTTTTTTTCCCTCATGTCATCTTTTTTTTTATGTTTTCATTTTCCCGCACCTATTTGTAGTATCTCTTGTACATAGTATACAGGGCCTCATGTCTATAAAAGGAGGGGCTCTCCCCTGCCTTTTGGCCCAGCATCCCATCAGACCATCATCATCTCATCTCATCTGTTTCCCCCATCATCATAATCAACTTATCCTTGGGCATCCTTCCCCACTTATCTGAGAAACTTATCCGGGTATATCCATGATTGCCCCTTGATCCTTTGAGCCTCTGTACTCAAACTCTGTCCCTTGTGACCTTGATCCTTATCACCAACCAATAGCCTTGCTGTTTGAAGAAGAATTCCTGTCTGTATGAATTCTTGGGTGTGTTATACCACTCTGATCCCTTTTTCCAACCATACTGGTCTTGATCACTCCTTGATCATCTTTCTGGAGCCAATCACGTTTGATTGAAGAGGTTTTATTAAGCTTAAAACCTGGAGTGTTATACCTCCCTTCTTCTTTAAGGTTGAATTTTGCCACGCTATTCTTGAGTCCCTTGAGAAGTGTTGGGATATTCTTGCTCAAATTTGTTATTGATTTGCTTCTAGAGTTTCATAAACAAATTGCTTTTGTTTTGTTCAGCCTCCCACAGTTATCTGCTACCCTTCAAGCGCTTGATTGCGGAGAGTTGGGCAGGTTCATTGAGAACCTGGAGGTTGGTTGGGATTGAGTTGATCTTTCCTAATCAGCTGCTGACAACCAGAGTTATTAGCTTGTGGGCGTTGTTACTTACAACTGCCTTGTTCTATTGAACTCTGAACAAACCTTGACTTATTTGTTCAAGTCTTTACCTGCACCATCTTGCCTCAGATAGTGTTGTTTCCATTGCTACCGACAACTCTTATCCTCTTCCCTTACTTTGATTTCTCATCCATAAGGTTCTGGACCTTGATTCTGGTTACATTTAAATATTATTGTAACTCCTAGGAGGGCAGCCTAAACAGCACCTTTCCCCTCCACAGAACTGCCACGGCTTAGCACCGTTTGGAGTCTTACATTTGGTCCCCCGGGCCGGGATCAAACCAGCAACCTTGGGATTTACAGTCCCAAGACATTTAAAATCAACCTTGAAATCCAATCTTTTTTTTTCCTGTTTTTTCCTCTTCTCAAATCTGATCCGTGGAGGCAACTTATCCTAGAAGTAAGTCCTCCCAATTTGTGCACTGCTTGGGCAAGATACTTGTTGTTTTTGGCGAAACCCTACTCTTGCCACACTCGTGAGCCACTTTGGAAATCTGCTCTTTGGATCCCCTAGGAACTCTGTTATTCAATATGGCATCTTCCGCTACTCCAACCACCTCTGTCCGACCTAAGATGGTAAAGATCAAACCTCAGAACAAGAACTTAGGCTTCAACGGTACAAATTTTGAGCGCTTCTTGGACTCCTATGAAATGGCTGCTGAAGTGGATGGAGCTAGTGAATTTGATATGGCTTATCAGTTGCGATTCTTTATCTCCTCTGATGAAGTTATGGAGGTAATCAAGTCTTTCAAGGGATTTGAATCCCATAACTGGACGCTTCTCAGGAAGGCTATGTTGGCATACTGGGGTAAAATAGATGTGGCTAGGTTTACTCTGCAGGATTTGGATGCTCTGGTTTCTCAGTGGATCTCCAATGGTGGTATTTCTTTAGCCTCTGACTATCAGATTTTTAGGAAGTCTTGGGATCCCATTCAAAACTATCTTATCCAAAACAATCACATTGACACAGTGGACTAAATTCAAGCAAAGTTCTTCCAATCTTTTTCGTTGGCTGTGCAGGAAAGGATTAAAGAAGAACTGGTCAAATCTGAAGCCATGATTACCACCAGGGATAATCGATTCAAGCTCCCTGTTTTTCTCACCCTTAGGAGTACTGTGGATAAAGTCATGAAAGGTCAAACTGCTCTTACCTTTGAAAAGCCTAGAACTACTGAACCGGTCCATGCTCCTTCTTTTAAAGAGTCAAACAATATTATGATTAAAATGGAGGCAGATCGTAGGCCTAAAGCAGATCCTAATTCCAATCAAGAACCTACTACTATAGATGAAATCACCAAGTTACTTAGAGCCTTTGAGAACAAAATAGATCAAAAGATTTCTTTGCTAGCTACTCCTAAAACTCCTTCTTCTGTCCCCAAATCAACTCTGGTCTGTTACTACTGTCATAGGGAAGGCCATGGAACCGGACAATGCCAAGAACTTTGGAAGGACCTAAAGGAAAAGTTGGTAGAGCAGAGGGGGAACAATTACTTCCTCCCTAATGGTGCTCTAATCCCTTTTGACTCGTCTCGTCCTATCCAACATGTGGTGGCCTCTTACCAGCCATCACCTCCTGTGAAAGAATCTCTGGCTTTCTTTGAATTTTGATCATCCTGTGGTACCCTCCAACCTTGGTATCCTCCAGCTATTTCTTCCTCTAGTCTTGCTGGGACTACTTATCAATCTGATCCAGCCAGGAAACAACATGAGGAACCTAAAACTCATAAGGCTCCTTCCTTGCCAACTTCAATCCTTTGAAAACACGTTAAACGTCGATCATCACTTGAGCCTCCTTCCTCTGATGTAGAAGACATGGAGGTGGAAAAGGAACCACTCATGGAAAGGTTCCCAGATCACCCTGATCCTTCTCCCTCACCTCAACCTTCTAATCCTATCTTAGATTCTGCGTCACCTGAACTTCCTCCCTCCACCCAGCCCAAAGTTCGATTTGAAAGGGGCATCTCCAAGGATCACCCCAATGCTGTGGAGGGAGTATTAAAGAAAATTTCTGATCTCAAAATTCCTGATCTATCTGTGGCTGAACTCCTATCGATCTCTCCATCTGTTGCTGAAGGAATGAAGAAATGGGTCTCTCGTCGACGTGTGGAAATTGGCCCTGAAGAACTCAAAGTCTCCTCTGGCACTTTAATGGAGGACTCTGGTCGAACCAGTCCTTCTTTAGACTCCAACCTTTATTCCTGTCCCCTTGGCTTCCTTTCTTGTTATCTTGGTGACTCAGCTAAAACTGTTTCTCCTCTTGTGGATTCTGGATCTCAGCTTAACTTAATCTCGGATGCTATGGCCTGCAAGCTCAAACTTAGTCCTAGGGTCAGCTTCAACTCTGCAGTGTATGGGATAGGAAATCAAGCTTGTGAACTGGTTGGTATTGCTGAAGATGTACCGGTCAGGATTGGTCGAAATATTGTTGGAACCTGCCACTTTTGGATCACTCGTTTGGACAGTCCTATGATCTTGGGACAACCCTTCTTAATGGACTTTGGTGCAACCCTGATGTTTTCTGATCAAGTTGGGGAGAGAATTCTTCTCCCTGATGCTGATGGCAGGAAAATTGAAGTTCCTCTTTGCTCTTTGGATTCTGGTCGTTGGGAAAGAGATTTTCCTGGTCATTCTCCCAAATCATCTTTTAAGGGGAAGCAGAAGGATAACTCTAGTTCCTCTCATTTTTTAGGGGAATAGTTGATCCTACTAATAGTTGTAGTTCTTTTCAGCCTCAGACTGCAACTCAAGGGTCAACTGCCATCCCTCAGGCTTATTTTTCATTCCTTTCATCATTCTCTTCTGAGCTCAAGAATATTAAAAAACAAAAACATATCAAAATAGAAAAATCCAAAAATATTTCTTCTCCATCTCCTTCTCTCTCTGGATCTGTTGTGTCTTCTTTTCCTTCTACTTTTGAGTCTGATCAATCTTCTCTCAGTTCCGGTTTGAATCTCCGCAATGAGTCTAAACTAGATCCTAATTGCAATTCTGTTTTTGGTGATTTTGGTATGAAGGAATATGGGCTTCAGTGGAGGCAATTTGGGGTACAAGTAAGTCCTCCCAATTGTGCACTGCCAGGGCAATCTTTTACCGTCATTTTTGAAACCCTACCTTGTGCCACACATGTGAGCAACGTATTATCTCCTGGTTCTCCTTTTATGGAGAAGGCACCCTTCAAGGATATTGCAGAACATCGGACTTGGAAGATGTTGGAACTTGGACTCAGCTTTCATAATCAAGTCTCTCTGGTCAACTCTTGGAGGAAACAAGAACTTCTCTCTTTTGCCACTAAGTATAAACCAGTTGCTAAGAAGATCCAACCAGTCAACCAGCCTATGCCTCTCAACCTCAATCCTCCCCTTATGCGTCCTCCTCTATCTCGCGATCCTTACTGTGGTCTTCCTCAATCTCTTACTGGTCCCTTTGTGCCTAATGGACGGGTCACTGAAGAACGTCTGAAGGTGGTCAACTTTGGTCCAGATGGATGGCTTCTTCCTGATGAGTTAAATTTAATCAAAAATGTCTTATCTCTAAGGGAAAAATCTATTGCTTTCTGTGAAGAAGAGAGAGGTCTCTTGCGGGAATCCTATGGCCTCTCTTATATCATCCCTGTAGTTGAACATGATCCTTGGAAAAAGAAAAAGATCCCTATCCCTGATGCTAAAGTTGACGAATTCATCAAGTTGGTCCGGGAACAAGTTTGAACTGGCCTGTATGAACAGTCAACTTCTAGTTACTCCAGCCCCGTCTTCTGTGTCCTCAAGAGTAATGGTAAACTTAGAATAGTTCATGATCTTCAACCTCTTAATAAAGTTACTATTAAAGACTCTGGTATCCCTCCTGCTACTGAAGAATTTGTTGAATCCTTCGCGGGGAGAGCTTGCTATGGACTAGGGGATATTATGGGTGGCTATGACAAATGATCTTTACATCCTATTTCTTGTCCTCTCACTACTTTCAATACTCCTCTTGGTCGATTTCAACTTACTCGATTGCCTCAAGGAGCCACCAACTTGGTTGCAGTCTATCAGGCTCAGATGATGTGGATCCTCCAGGATGAAATCCCTGATCATGCTGTTATCTTTATTGACGATGGAGGAATTAAAGGTCCAGTATCTGACTATGATAATGAGCTCTTACCTTGGCATTCAGGAATTTGTTGTTTTATCTGGGAATATGCTACTACCTTGGAGAGGATTCTGTTCCGAATCAAGGAATCTGGCCTTACTGTCTCTGGATCCAAACTGGCGGCTTGTGTCCCTGCTCTGGAAATTGTTGGTCATGTGGTCTGCAAGGAAGGAAGAAGGATGGCACCAGCCAAAGTCAACAAGATCATCTCTTGGCCTACCCCAATCAATCCAACTGAAATTAGGGGCTTTCTAGGTGTTGTCACTTATGTTAGAATCTTTATCCCATCTTTATCCGAAATCTGTGCACCCTTGCGTTGTCTAACCAGAAAAGATGCTGAATGGATTTGGACCCAAGATTGTGAATGTGCTTTCCAGCTACTCAAAAGGATAGTTGGTAAAGACATAGTTTTGAAAAAGATCTCTTATGGACCTGGAGCTGGCAAGATCAAGCTGGCTGTCGATTCTAGTTATCAATCTGTTGGGGCTGTCCTTACTCAGGAAGATGAAAATGGGTGGGACCGTCCTGCTCTTTATGAATCTTTGTTGTTTTCAGATGTAGAATCTAGATACTCCCAGCCCAAACTGGAACTCTGTGGTGTGGCTCAAATGATGAAGAAACTTCAAACCGTTCTCTGGGGCAAACATTTCAAATTGCAAGTTGATGCTTGATCCATCATTGAAATGATCAACGCTCCCAGTCTTCCCAATGCTCCTATGACTTGTTGGATGGCCTTTATCCAGCTTTTCTCTTTTGATATTGTTCACAGGCCGGGGAAATCTTTCACCATGCCTGACGGTTTATCTCGACAACCTCTTGGGGAGAACAAATCTGACGTTGGAACCGATTTCAATGAAGAGGAACCTTTAATCCAACCTATTTTCTCTTTTTCTTCTCAAAATTATTCTGGCTTTCAACAAGGCTTCTGGCTTAAATTAGAGCAGTACCTTTCAACTCTTCAAAAACATCCTGATCTCTCTGCCAAGGAATTTTGATCTCTTAAACAAAAGTCTTCTAATTTTTTTGTTCAAGGCTCTAGACTTATGAAGAGAGGCAATCCTTGTGCTCTTATTGTTGTTACTATTCCCTCTAAACAAGATTCTATCCTTGAAAGTCTCCATGAAGGCCTTGGTCATTGTGGGGAAACCAAAACTTATCGACGACTATCCAAACAATTTCGGTGGCCATCTTTGAAGAAATCCGTCTCCCAATGGTGCAAGAGTTGTGAAGTTTGTCAAAAACGTGATCTTAGGCGCCCAGCTGAAATTTGTTATCCTACTGGGGATTCCACTGTCTTTGGAAGGATTGCTATGGATGTGGTTCATATTAAGGCCGGTGGTGCTAAGTACCTCATTGTGGCTAGAGATGATTTTTCCGGATGGGTTGAAGCAAAATTTCTTAAGAACCTTAGCTCTGAATCAGTGGCAGCTTTCCTCTACAAGACCTGGACAATGCGTTATGGCCTGGCTCGATCTTACTCTACTGATGGTGGCTCTGAATTTGGGGGCAAGCTTGCTGAAATGATCCGATCCCTTCCTGGACAACATAGAGTTACTACTCCTTATTATCCTGAAGGCCAAGGCATGGTGGAACAAGGCCATGCCCCTTTGAAGGCTGCACTTGTTAAACTGGCTGGTGAAAGTGGCAAGAATTGTCGCAAATTCCTTCCTCTTGTTCTCTTCTCTGATCAAATCTCAACCAAAAGGACTACTGGCTACTCACCTTATGAAATCATCTTTGGTCAAAGAGCAGTCCTTCCTTTGGATCTGTAAATGGAATCTTTCTTGGGTGTCTCTTGGGAAGAGGTGTCCTCAACTACTGATCTGTTAGTTGCTAGATCCAAGCAACTGGAGCAAAGTGAAGACGTTTGTGAAGAAGCTTATCAAAAGATGATGGAGTCCAGAGCAAAATCCGTCCAGTATTGGGAGGACAAGCACTCTAATTGAATCAGGGAGCCCTTGAACCCTGGTGACCTAGTTTTAGCTTATAATCGATCTTTGGAGACCCAGTGGGGCAAGCTTTTCTCTAATTGTTGGAATGGCCCTTATCGAGTGGTTCATCAAGTTAGAGGTGGATCTTATGTTTTGGAGGAGCTGGATGGTACTCGGTTGGCCAGAAGGTTCTCTGCTGATCAATTCAAGAAGTTTCATTGTCGTGGGGGCAACTTATCTCAGAAGTAAGTCCTCCCAATTGTGCACCACCAGGGTCATTTGCTGCATTTTTGTTGTAAAACTCTACTGTATGCCACATATGTGAGCACCTGGGACGCCCTCCTTGTTCTATTCCTGCCGCTTCTAAGGCTCATTTGGGAGAATCAAGATATTTTCCTCAACTCTTCAATTGCTCTCAAGATCAAGAAATGCCCGATCTTTGCTTCAATTTCTTTGTTCCCTGCCTTTTTTTTTAATCCCTTCAAATTTTAGATGCAGACTAGGGACATTCTGTAAGTTGGGGAGAGATGTGGTGACCAATCCGGGACACCACGGAAAAAAAAAAAAAAAAAGGAAATTTTTTTTAATTTTTTTTACACTCTTTATCCATCAATAAATCAAAAAAAAAAAAAAAAATATATATATATATATATTTTCAGTTGTACCCCTATGGGTACCTTCATTTCCCCCCATCTCTCAACTTCTCCCTGTCCTGGCGGTCTAGGACAGGCCTCTTGCCTGTCTCTCCACTTTGATCCCCCCCTCCTATGTTCAACTCCTACTTGTTGCGCTCGCGGCCCTGACTTTTGGCGACGCAAGCAATTGTCGAACCACCTTTGACGATCCCTTCGATCCTTCCCGATCCTCTCATCCAACCGACACCGTTCCTTGTCGCAATGGTTGTCAACTATCATTCAATCAATCTCATCATACCCACCATCTCAACCTACCAGAGCATCATCATCACCCACTCCGTCATCATCAGCTCCAGAGGATCCCACTCGATCCACTCATCAACCATGCCATCAAACAACCTCAAACCCAACTCAACCCACCACCCACCGACTCATCCAATCTATCACTCCTACCATCCACTCATCCCTCCAATCCAACAACGATGACGGCCAAGACAACAACCATCAACTCAAACTCACTCACGCCCTCCTCGCCCATCATCTGATCTGACCGACGACCGCAAGCAACCGCTTGCCGCCGTTGGAACCTTCACCCCGCTGTCGCCGCCAATCGGGCAACGACAGCCGTTGTCAACACCCGCGACCGCTGTTGCGGGTGTCCATCTGGTTGCCCGCGGTCATTCTTGATGCGGGCAACATTTCTTTTTTTTTTCCCTCATGTCATCTTTTTTTTTATGTTTTCATTTTCCCGCACCTATTTGTAGTATCTCTTGTACATAGTATACAGGGCCTCATGTCTATAAAAGGAGGGGCTCTCCCCTGCCTTTTGGCCCAGCATCCCATCAGACCATCATCATCTCATCTCATCTGTTTCCCCCATCATCATAATCAACTTATCCATGGGCATCCTTCCCCACTTATCTGAGCAACTTATCCGGGTATATCCATGATTGCCCCTTGATCCTTTGAGCCTCCGTACTCAAACTCTGTCCCTTGTGACCTTGATCCTTATCACCAACCAATAGCCTTGCTGGTTGAAGAAGAATTCCTGTCTGTCTGAATTCTTGGGTGTGTTATACCACTCTGATCCCTTTTTCCGACCATACTGGTCTTGATCTCTCCTTGATCATCTTTCTGGAGCCAATCACGTTTGATTGAAGAGGTTTTATTAAGCTTAAAACCTGGAGTGTTATACCTCCCTTCTTCTTTAAGGTTGAATTTTGCCACGCTATTCTTGAGTCCCTTGAGAAGTGTTGGGATATTCTTGCTCAAATTTGTTATTGATTTGCTTCTAGAGCTTCATAAACAAATTTCTTTTGTTTTGTTCAGCCTCCCACAGTTATCTGCTACCCTTCAAGCGCTTGATTGCGGAGAGTTGGTCAGGTTCATTGAGAACCTGGAGGTTGGTTGGGATTGAGTTGATCTTTCCTAATCAGCTGCTGACGACCAGAGTTATTAGCTTGTGGGCGTTGTTACTTACAACTGCCTTGTTCTATTGAGCTCTGAACAAACCTTGACTTATTTGTTCAAGTCTTTACCTGCACCATCTTGCCTCAGATAGTGTTGTTTCCATTGCTACCGACAACTCTTATCCTCTTCCCTTACTTTGATTTCTCATCCATAAGGTTCTGGACCTTGATTCCGGTTACATTTAAATATTATTGTAACTCCTAGGAGGGCAGCCTAAACAGCACCTTTCCCCTCCACAGAACTGCCAAGGCTTAGCACCGTTTGGAGTCTTACACCGGACCAATCGGCTCCGCCCAATCCCTCTCTGACACCCACAAACCAACATTGTTGTTTGCGGCCATCGGAACCTTTGCACGGCCACTGAACAATGACCGTAAGCTTTGCTTGCGGCCGTTGGTGATGTTGCACCACCTTCATTGATTCTCCCTTGGCCAACCGCGGTTGCGGCCGGTTGAACCCATTGTCCTTGATGCGGTCAGGTTTCCATCTTCCTCTTCACTTTTTCTTTTGTTTTTTTTTCATGTCAGGCAGTTCCTGTTGCCAATCTTCATTTTTTTTAAAAAAAAAAAAAAAAAAAAAAAAAAATCTGCCCTCATTTGTAATTATCCCTTGTAAATAGTCCATAGGCCTCTTTTCTATAAAAGGAGGGGCTCTCCCCTGCATTTTTTGGAGGATTCATCTCATATATGAATCAATAATCTAATCATTCCAAAGGGCCTCTTTTCAAATTGTGTGCTGGGTATATCTTTTGATTGCCCCTTGATCCTTTGAGCCTCCATACTCAAAACCTTGATCCGTCTATCTGTGACCCTGATCCTTAGCACCAACCATAGCCTTTCTGGTTGAAGAGAATTTTCTCTTCTAGAATTCTTTAGTGTTTTATACCACTCTTGATCCCTTTTTCTGACCATACTGGTCTGATCCTTCCCTAAACATCTTTCTGGATCCAGTCAAATTTGACTGAGGGTTTTCTTTAAGATTGAAACCTGGAGTGGTAGACCTCCCTTTATTCTTCAAAAAGTTGAATTCCACCACACTACTCTTGAGTTCCTTGAGAAGTGTTGGGTTATTCTTGATCAAATCTGTTATTGCTTTGCTTCTAGAGCTTCACAAACAAATTGCTTTTTTTTTGTACAGCCACCCACAGTTATCTGGTACCCTTTAAGCGCTTGATTGCGGAGATTTGGGCAGGTTTTTTGAGAACCTGGAGGTTGGTTGGGATTGAGTTTATCTGGCCTAATCTTCTGCCAACAACCAGAGTTATTGGCTTGTAGGCATTGTTACTTACAACTGCCTTTTTCCATTGAACTCTGAACAAAACTTTGACTTATTTTTTTCAAGTCTTTCCCTGCACCATCTTGCCTCAGATAGTGTTTATTCCATTGCTACCAACTATTCCCAAACTTATCCCTTACATTGATTCCTTATTTACAAGTTCCTGAACCTTGATTCTGGTTACATTTAAATATTATTGTAACTCTTAGGAGGGCAGCCTAAACAGCACCTTTCCCCTCCACAGAACTGCCTGCGTCTTAGCACTGTTTGGAGTCTTACAAGGGCCACCCTCAGTTATCTGGCACCCTTCAAGCGCTTGATTGTGGAGATTTGGGCAGGTTTGTTGAGAACCTGGAGGTTGGTTGGGATTTAGTTTATCTTTCCTAATCTTCTGCCAACAACCAGAGTTATTAGCTTGTGGGCATTGTTACTTACAACTTCCTTGTTCCATTGAGCTCTGAAAAAAACTTTGACTTATTTTTTTCAAGTCTTTCCCTGCACCATCTTGCCTCAGATAGTGTTTATTCCATTGCTACCAACTATTCCCAAAATTATCCCTTACATTGATTCCTTATTTACAAGTTCCTGAACCTTGATTCTGGTTACATTTAAATATTATTTTAACTCTTAGGAGTGCAGCCTAAACAGCACCTTTCCCCTCCACAGAACTGCCTGCGTCTTAGCACCGTTTGGAGTCTTACAAGGGCCACCCTCAACTATTGGCTAACCTTCAAGCGCTTAATTGCAGAGAGTTGGGTGGGTTCATTGAGAACCTGGAGGTTGGTTGGGGTTTGAGTTGATCATCTCCAATCTTCTGCTGAGGACCAGAGTTATTAGCTTGTGGGTGTTGTTTACATACAACAGCTTTGTTCTTTTTGAACTTTGAAAAAACTTTAACTTCTTTTTTTCAAATATCTCCCACGTAATCTGGCCTCAGATAGTGCTGTTCCATTGCTACCAACTATTATCAAACTTTATCCTTTACTACTTGATTCCTCACTTAAAAAGTTCTGGACCTTGATCTTGGTTACTGTCATGCTTTGCACTTAAGGATTATTGTCTTCACCACTTCGACATGTCCTCTCCTCAGTACCATCTACCTCAGTCTAAAAGCGTGACACAAATAAAAGCACAACATCAATGGTGCAATCCGCTATTTCCTCTGGCTCGCGCTGACCTTCCAATCTTGGCGACCAACTCAGTATATACTTGCGAACTTTGCGGTTAACTCCATACCGGTCGGCCATCCATTATGAGATCCAATCTCCTTCCCTGGCCAATCAACAGCCTTGGACTTCCATCTTTGGTCATGCATTGTTTGTTAGTTTGCATCTACGTCTAACCAAGTCATCACTACTGTATAGTTCGCAATTGTACTAGTCCCTACCCTGCATACACTATTACCTCTCATTTGCATTACCTTCAACGTCACTTGCTCCTATCCCAATTTGTCATGCAATTGTACGCTCAGATTCTATTGTCTTGCACTTATGCTAAGACCTCGGATCTATACCACTGCTTCATTTCCTATTCCGTTCCTGTCATTCATTGCCTCACCGCTTCACCTGTAGTTAGCTCATCACCAGGTTGTACCTAGTCACTTTGGATTACCTTATAAGGGTTATCCCCTTGCCTGATGATTGTCTCCTCAGTTAGTTAATTTCATACGTTCTTGCATTTTGCTGCAACCTAGTTATCACATTGGATTCAGGTTGAGTTTCCTTCTTCGGAACACTTTCCATTTATCTCGCCGTTTGTTGAGTGGCATCACCAAGTTTTCACTTTGCAACTTGTTCTTGCTATTTGAACTTTCCCTTGCACTTTGTATTCCTTTGCGCTCACGATCATCTAAGAATTGCCCTATAGTACGTGGGGTGGTTGTGTGACAGTAAATTAACTAACTCAACTCATCTATTGTAGCCTGCCAACCTATAGTAGACTTCTTCTTTTTTGATGTCACATACTTGCTCAACCAGGAACGCTTCCCTCGCCCCTTACAATGATGAGATCCATTGGGTAGGGAGAACCAGAGCTCCTTGGGCCCAACAACCCTTAGATCCATTTCCTCCTTCCAAATTGCCATCTGTGGAACCTCTCGATGATCCTTGGGCTCCTCCACGGGATGCTCCAACGGACCCTCTTGCTGAATTGGCAGACTCCAACCATTCTTCCGATGAAACCTCAACTCGTGGTAGACCAGGGGTTTGCACTACTGCTCCCAAGACCAATGCTCCAACCCTGCTTTCAACATTGATCCAGGCCCTCACTCATGGTTCCCAGCGATCTAGTCCAAGCACTCCTAGTTTTTGCACTCCGGGAATGAAACAACCTGATCACTTTACAGGAGAACACCCTCATAAGCTTAGATCCTACCTACAGTCTTGTAAAATCATCTTTTCAAATGACTCCAACAATTTCCCTTCCAATAGACATAAAGTTATGTATGCGTTGTCCTTCTTAGGAGGTAGAGCCTCGCAGTGGTTTGAACCATACTCCAAACTTTTGTCCAACGACAGCCCCACTTGTATTCTCAACAACTGGGACAAGTTTGAGCAACAATTTTTCACCCTGTTTGGCAATCCCAATGAAGTTCAAAACGCCAAATACAAACTTAATAGTTTAGTTATGAAGGAGAACAGTAGAGCTTCCGTTTATATTTCTCATTTTTGAACCTTGCAGTCTTGCATCCAGTGGAACAAGGCCGCTCTTCTATTCCATTTCTGAAAGGGTTTACCGGCACGCTTAATTGAACAGCTCGCAGTTGGGGGTCATAAGACAACCTTGCTTCAGCAGCTAATCAATTGAGTGATTGAGCTTGATAATGGCTATCATGACAAGAATCGCTCTTGGCAAAACAACCATGGACCATCCACCTTGGTTCTGAGGGTGGACAACTCCTCGAAGCAAAACACGAGGAACCCAAAACCATCCAAACCAACTCCGACTTCAAACTCCAACTCAAAAGGGAAAGCCGTCGCCAAAACTCCAAAGTTCTTGGACAAGGAAACCGGGATGCTTCAAAGTGGGGAACGGCTGCGAAGGGAAAAGAACGGGCTGTGTATGTATTGTGGAGGTAAACATTATGTCCACAGCTGTGCAAAGCGGTTAGCGCGTGAAGCAGCTAAGGAGTCAAAAAATTAGCTTGTAGTTTTTCTGATACTTGCAAGGAAAACTACACATTATCTAAATCACCAAGAGTAAATCTTTGCACTTGCGAGTCACTAGGTGCTCCAAGTTTGAGATTTATCCTATTTCATTCCGACAACACTCCTTATCAAGTATTACTTGATTCCGGGGCTAATGTTTCCTTCATCAGTGAATCTTTTGCCACTTCCAAAAATCTTATGCGTTCCGAGATAGATAAATTTCCCATCTATCTAGTAAGTAGTGCGACTAAACCGTCTTATTGGGTTTCCCAAAAGGCAAAATGGACCTTTGCATTTTCCAATTTCCCCAGCTTTGAATGGGATTTATTTGTCTTGGCTATACCCAGAATGGATGATACCATTCTAGGCCATGATTTCCTAGTTTACTGGAATCTGGATGTGAATTGGCAAGAAGGAGTAATTAACCTTTGAACCTTGCACCCCCAGAACGCTAACCTTTCCATCAATCAGGAATTAAACAGCCTACCTGAAACTGTCATTGAGTTGGATGACACTTTTCCGCCAGGAGATTTGCAATATCCTGACCTTCATTCTCAAATTACCTCTTCAGATTTAGGAGTTATTGCTTACCTATCCACCTTACCTCTTTCCTGTTCCTTTGAAGAGAAACAGACACCAAACCAAAAGGTGTATTTTGAGCTCCCTAATCCTCTCGCACCATGCAAGCACCTCAAACTCAGTGCTCAAATATGACAAGATTGAAGATTTAGAAATCATTTGAGAGTCTTTACCTTTGGTTTATCATGACTTTGCTGACGTCTTTTCAGCTGCAAAAGCAAATAAACTGCCTCCATCCCGTCCTTACAATCACAAGATCAAACTTACTGGCCCACCTCCGGCACCAGGACCAGTTTACTCTTTCTTGAAGCAAGAATCAATTGCGCTTCAAGACTACATTGCGGAAAATGTAGTGAAAGGATTTCTTCAACCAAGCAATTCAAACACCGGTTCCCCTGTCCTATTTGTACCAAAAAAGGATGGCGGACTTTGCCTTTGTGTTGACTACCTGAAACTGAACCAGGTAACCCGGAAGAATGCCTATCCAGTACCGCCTATGTCACATCTTCTTTTCCTCTTCCATGGAGCTACTTATTTCTCAAAGTTAGACCTTCGAGGTGCCTATAACCTAATTTGCATTAAGGAAGGTCATGAGTATTTGACTGCAATGAGAACCTGGTTTGGAAGTTATGAGTATACCTTCATGCCTTTTGGCCTCTGCAACACTCCTTCCACTTTTCAACATTTTGTCAACAATATTTTCTCCAATCTCGTAGGTAAATACCTTGTGGTATATCTCAATGATATACTAGTCTACTCGAGAAACCTTGAAGATCACATTGCACATGTGCGAGAGGTGCTGCAGCGACTTTGCAAGAATGACCTGTTTGCAAAAGCCTCTAAGTGCGAGTTCCATCCCTCTTCTCTTCATTTTCTAGGTGTTGTAGTCTTGCAGAAAGGACTATTGATGGACCCAGCCAAGAGCAAACGCATATTGGACTGGCCCCCACCTTCTTTGGTTAAATCTCGTCAAGTTTTCCTTGGTTTCAGTAATTTCTATAGAAGGTTTACTGCGCGTTACGCCAAAAAAACCGTGAATCTTACTAACCTTCTTCAAAAAGACACTCCTTTTATTTTCACCAAACAAGCTGCTTTGGAGTTCAAAGCTCTGAAGAAAGCGTTCACCACTGCTCCAATACTCGCTCACTTGAACGAGCTAGCTTGAACTATTGTTGAAACAGACGCAAGCGACTATGCAATTGCAGGAGTCATCTTGCAGTTTTCTTCTTCCACTTCTCTCTTTCACCCCATAGCTTTTGAGTCTCGCAAGTTGCTCGCTGCAGAGCTTAACTATGAGATTCATGACAAGGAACTTCTTGCAATCGTTTATTGCTTGAAGAAATGGCGTTCATACCTTTTGAGTCTTAGGGAATCCTTTGAGGTTTTAACTGATCATAATTCTTTGAAGTATTTCATGAGCTCAAAAGTCCTTACACGTAGACAGGCACGTTGGGCCGAATACCTCTCCGAGTTCCACTTTACGATCACGTACCGTCCTGGGAAACAAGTGGTAGTTCCTGATGCTTTATCACGTCGGGACAACGTTTACCCAGGGGGGGGAGCACCTTTGCGGAAAACAACCCTGAAAACGTTAGGACACTCTTCTCAACCCAATCTGCCCAACTCAGTTCAATCATTGCTTGCTTACAAGATTTGGCTTCCAAACTCTGACAAGCTCAACGCGACAACCCAAAGTTCATCAAACTTTGAAAAAGTGAAAACTTATTAGATAGTAGTTACAGTATAGATGATAATGACTTTTTAGTTTATGATGATTGTATAGTAGTACCAGATAATTCTTGCATTAAGTTAGATATCTTCGAGTCACGGCATGATTCTCCGCTTGCTGGTCATTATGGGCAGGATAAAACCTACCAATTGATCGCACAACACTTCTACTGGCCTGGTATGACCAAAGAAGTAAAAGACTATGTTAGCGCGTGCTATGATTGCAATCGTAACAAGTCCTCAAAACACCGGAAGTATGGGCTTCTCCAGCCACTTCCAATTCCGCCTTGTCCTTGGCACTTGCTGTCTATGGATTTCATCTCTCAATTACCTTCTTCTAGTGGATATGATGCTATTCTAGTAATAGTAGATTGCTTCTCAAAGATGGCTTTATTTTTACGCAGTAATGTGACGGCCCCTTCAGAAGAATTGGCTAACTTGTTCATAGAATATGTATTTTCGAAACATTGCCTCCCTGATAATATAGTTAGTGATCGTGGATCTCTGTTTGTCTCAAGCTTCTGGACCTTGCTATGCCAACATTTGAAGATCACTTGCAATTCATCAACGGCTTACCACCCGGAAATGGATGGGCAAACCAAGCAAGTTAATCAGATCCTTGAACAATATCTTTGAATGTATGTTGCCTATCAACAAGACGACTGGTCGCAATGGCTCCCACTAGCCGAATTTGCCTACAACAACTCCACTCATTCCTCCACCAAACAGTCGCCCTTCCAAACTCTTTATGGTAGAAACCCAACTTTCTCTTCCCTTCACGTAGCACCTTCTCAACCTGCTACCGATTACCTTGAACAAATTCAATCCCTTCAATCGCAACTTCAAACCAACCTCAAAGAAGCAAACCAGCGCTATAAGGAGCAAGCAGACCAATCTCGCACTTTGGCTCCAACCTTTGCAGTAGGAGATCAAGTATGGCTTGATGCTTGCAACATTCGCAGCACTTGCCCAACTTGCAAACTCTCCAAAAGAAAGCTTGGCCCCTTTAAAGTAGAATCAGTCATCTCCCCTAACGCCTTTAAACTTACTTTACCTGCAAAATGGCAAGGTATCCACCCGGTCTTTCATGTGTCTCTCCTAGAGCCAGCTTGAGTCCTATACCCGGGCAAGACTCATCCCCCTCCTGAACCAGTCACTGTCCTCGATCATCAAGAGTGGGAAGTAAGCCGTATTCTGGATTCCAGGTTACGCAAAGGAAAACTTCAATACCTTGTTGAATTGTCTGGATTCCAGTCCGACAAAGATTGCACCTTGTGGGAACCAGCCCATCACCTTTGCAATTCACCCAATCTGATTCGAGAATTCCATGCAAGCTACCCTTGCAAACCTTGGAAATCATGATTCTTTCCCATCCAATCCCATCCAATTCCATTCCATTCCACTCCACATTTCATCCCATCCAATTCCATTCCATTCCACTCTACATTTCATCCCATCAAATCCCATTCCATTCCACTCCACATTTCATCCCATCCAATCCCATTTCATTCCATTCCACTTTTATCTTACTCAATCACATTCCATTTCATATTCCATCCCATTAAAACCCATCTTATTTCACCATCATTTCATCAGTTAATTCCTCCATCTCACTGTGTTATTTTTTTCTCATTTTCCCTTCATTTCCACTTATTATTAAAAAAATAATAATAATAATAATAATAATAATAATAGTAATAATAATAATAATAATAGTAATAATAATAATAATAATAATTCTATTTTTTAATATAAATATATATATATATATTAAATTACAAAGTTTCTTTTATTTCTTTTTCCGCATCCTCCCAATTCGCCGTCAATTCCGCAACCATGGACAAAAAGGTATCAAGGTCTTCATCATTGATCAATGCGGACATTCTTTGAAGTACCAGCACTTCCTTTACAATGTGCCTCTCGAAAATCTCCTTGCATCTTGCAACCCAAGCTTGCTTTGGCCAAGCATTCCATCCACCTTCTTCCAAGAGCTCTTCATACGCTCTCTTCCTTTGGCCACCCAAAATGCCTTCTCCAATATTGTCCGTCAGGCGCCTTGCATCCGTTTCGACCGGAAATACGATTTGCACCGGATCCGCTTTGCCTTGGCCCTCCATCCCTTCCGTCCCAGCCACTTCATCCCTTCCATCTCCTTCATTCCTTTCTTCTATCTCACCTGCTCCATCTTTGTTCTCTCCACTTCCGTTTCCTCCATCTTCCGCTTCTCTTTCCGCTGCGTTTTCTTCCCCCTCCCTCACTTCCTCGGTTATAACTCCTACTGGTTCCGCACCGGATACCTTACCTCGCACCTTGGCATTCATCTGGGTCCCCAGGATTTCAGTCGGCGTTCCCCAGTAAGGTGGTAGTGGTGGTGGTGTGTTGGTAGTATATCTTTGAAAACAAGGCAACACTAGCAAACAAGCAAACAATTAGTTACTATTTCAAGTTCATTAGTTAGTCCTTATTAATACTCACCAGGTACTCAAGTCCCCAAGTATTTGATCTCCGGCAATGGTGGTATCTTGTAATTAACCCTTGGCGCGGACCTACGACTTTGCATCTCCCTCAATGATTCCAAAGGACCCTTGACAGTCAACTTGACATTTATAGGAAAGTTGCACGCCACCTTGCAAAGGCAACATTTCTTGCATTTACCTTGGAGACCTTGGACGGCAGTACTGGGAATACATTGCTTTTTGCGGCGAATACAGTTTTTGCAACGGCGGGATGACAATGACAACATTCTTACAAAATTTATAAAAATCTATGTGGTAATGAATTAAGTAACGTATAAGGGTATACAGTGATAATTAAACGACTTGAAATTGATGGGAAAATTTACCTGAACGCTTGCAGGAGCTCGCGTCTTTATACCCGGGCAACTGTCATGGTTTGCACTTAAGGATTATTGTCTTCACCACTTCAACATGTCCTCTCCTCAGTACCATCTACCTCAGTCTAAAAGCGTGACACAAATAAAAGCACAACATCAATGGTGCAATCCGCTATTTCCTCTGGCTTGCGCTGACCTTCCAATCTCGGCAACCAACTCAGTATATACTTCCAAACTTCGTGGTTAACTCCATACCGGTCGGCCATCCATTGTGAGATCCAATCTCCTTCCCTGGCCAATCAACAGCCTTGGACTTCCATCTTTGGTCATGCATTGTTTGTTAGTTTGAAACTATGTCTAACCAAGTCATCACTACTGTATAGTTTGCAATTGAACTAGTCCCTACCCTGCATACACTATTACCTCTCATTTGCATTACCTTCAATGTCACTCACTCCTATCCCAATTCGTCATGCAATTGTACGCTCAGATTCTATTGTCTTACACTTACGCTAAGACCTTGGATCTATTCCACTGCTTCATTTCCTATTCTGTTCCTGTCATTCATTGCCTCACCGCTTCACCTGTAGTTAGCTCATCACCAGGTTGTATCTAGTCACTTTGGATTACCTTATAAGGGCTATCCCCTTGCCTGATGATTTTCTCCTCAGTTAGTTAATTTCATACATTCTCGCATTTTGCTGCAACCTAGTTATCACATCGGACTCAGGTTGAGTTTCCTTCTTTGGAACACCTTTCATTCATCTTGCCGTTTGTTGAGTGGCATAACCAAGTTTGCACTTTGCAACTGGGTCTTGCTATTTGCACTTGCCCTTGCACTTGGTATTCCTTTGCGCTCACAATCATCTAAGAATTGCCCTATAGTACGTGGGGTGGTCGTGTGACAGTTACACTTAAATATTTTTGTAAAAATCAGGAGGGCAGCCTAAACAGCACCTTTCCCCTCCACAGAACTGCCGGTTCCTAGCACTGTTTGGAGTCTTACACTGTTTCAAACATGCGCAACCCCTGGTGGGTTGTGTAGGAGCCATGTAACCCCTGGAAGCTGTGCCAGAGTTATGGGAACCCCCTGGACCACACTTGGGTTCTGTCAACCCAAATTTGGGATCAATGCATACTTTGTGGGACTTTTTTTACACACCTAGCAATCCCAAAGAGACTTTAAAGTAAAAGTAAAGTGAAATTTGAAATAATATAAAAAGCTGTAAACAATTCTTTCTCAACTCAAAAGTGAGCAAACTTTTTTTGTTCAATTGAAAGTTGGATTGAATACTGAAGTATACCATTGAATTTTTTTGCATGGGAACAGTGGCAAGCCCTCCTTTTTCTGACAGGGCTGCATGGAAGGTCTACATTGATAGTGCCATCAACAAAGCTTTGGAAAAAGAAAAAAAGGATTTGGGTAATGAAACATTGGAAGCCCCAATTGCATCCTCATCAAGGGTGAAAATTGAGGAACAAAATGATTCACAAATGGAAATGACTTCTGGTGGTGAGTAAAACTTTATGTTACTGGTCTTTGCTGTATTTAATTTGATTGAAACTGATGGAGTGCATGCCATCAATCTAACTATGTAACTATGACAGATCCACTTGACCCACCTCCTGTGAGAGCTTTTCCTACTAGGGAAGAGGCACAAAACTATTGTCAAACATGGGCAATGAAGCATGGTTACGCTTTGACAGTTTTCAACTCAAAGCGTGACCAATATTTGGATTTAGTTTGTGATAGACATGGTTCCTATTCAGGAAAACTTCTTACCAAACGGTCTAGACAAATTCACACAAGGAAGGTTGGGTGCAAGTTTTTAATCCATGCAAGTTGCACAAAGGTAGACCCCTTGTGGCAAATCTCCTATAAAGAAACGCAACATAACCATCAACCATCTGAAACTACCTCTGTGCATCCTCAACTGAGGAGAATCTCTGGGCAAGCCTTGGATCTACTTAAGGAAGGCATGAAAGATGGGCTCAATACGTTACAACTTAAGAGGAAATTGAGCAAGATTGAGGAGCGGGATTATGTTGATGACTAAACAATCTATAACACTAAGCAGAAGTTAACGCTTAAAGAACTAAAGGGTAAAATTGTTATGGAGGTACTCTATGAACAGCTTGAAGAAACAAGTTGGATTCACCATTCAAATTTCAGTGGAGAGGGTCACTTGGAGGCCTTGTACTTAGCACATCCTGAGGCAGTAAAGCTTTCAAAACAATTCCATCATATTGCTATTTTGGATTGTACTTATAAGACAAATAAGAACAAAACCCCACTATTGCATGTTGTAGGAATGACAGCCAATTGTAAAAATTTCACAAAAGCTCTTGTTTTTATAACAAAAGAAACGTTTGAGTTCTACATTTGGTCTGTAAATGCATTAAAGTAGTTGGCTTATGATCCTGAGAGACTTTCAAAAGTCTTTGTGACAGACCGTGAAAAAGCTTTGATTTGTGCTATTGAACTGTTTTTTTGGAAGGTTTATTTATTTTATGGGTTATGTTAGTACCCTTTCATTCCTTTTTTTTATTTGGCTCACCGCAATCTGGTGGTGTGTGGAATCTCACATGGCGGTGGACCAGGCTGGGTTGGCTGTGCAACTCTTTGAGCTGTGGGGGGTTGTACACGGCCTGGATTGGACCGTGTGGTGTGTCACACAGCCCCTTTTGAACCGTGTGCATGGCTCAATGAGCCGTGAATTTAACATTTCCCAAATATTTAATCTAAAAAAAAAACATTTCTATAATTTTGACCTAAGGTGGTAGAAAAATTCATAATTTCCTGAGCACTAACAGAATATAGGATTTAAAAAGAATTTTAAAACAAATCTTTATTTTTTTTCTATTATATCTATCTTAAAAATTAAATGAAATACAATGTCAAAAATTTTTTATTCCATACAATATAGTTTCTAGTATCCTGAGTTTCATTTATAAAAAAACAAGAATATATGTGGCAATGGCAAAAACTCCATCTTGCAAACAAGAATTTCCATAAATTCTCCCATTTCTCTTTTTTTTTTCTATATTTCTGTTTGAAAAAAAATATAAATTAACTAAACAAAATGGATAAAAATGGAAAGAAATGTGTATTTTAACTAGAAAAAAATCTTTTCAAGGCTCTGAAATTTGATGAGGCCCCCAATTTTCAGGGATTTAACCTCTAATGCTTCACTTGGCCATGGTTGAACCTGAAAAAATAAGACAAAACCAGTTTTAAAATGAGTTAATGGCTTATTACAACAGTAAAACTGTTACAAGGAACAAAACTCAAAGAATACTAGAGTGTTATGAGTAAGAGGACAAAACTTAATCTCTATAAAGAGATAAGGGACCTGGCTGTAATTGAATAAAGCCTAAAGGAGCTTTGTTTATTACAATAAACTCACACCCTTTAAAGTAACAATAAATGTTACAACTCCAAAGGAATTCCTACACAAACTTGGAGTTGAGGAGTTGATTATTTGATCATTTTCATACTAAAGTTTAAGGCCCCAGTCAATCATCTTCTTAATATTAAGGTGATTGTGCTTGTTAACTCTTGCTGTATACTGGATCAATAATAAATAATTAATAACTGAGGAAGGGGCTATAGGGTAAAGACCCTCCACTTTTAAGGGAACAGGAGACCTCAAGGGACTCAAGGGATCATCAGGGGAGTTCCAGGCTCTCCCTGGTTTTGTCCTCAAGGGCTCAGTACCCCATTACATCATATCCAATGAGAAATAGGGTACTAGTACTCATTGAGGAGGATTTTCAATGTAAAGTTTCCATTTAAAAACCCCAAAGGTTAATTAATTGATCCTAGGACTTAAACATTGGTCAAATGGATGTCTTAGAAGTCCTAGAACACCTCATAATTATTAAATCCCTCCCTTAAAATATAACTTGATAGCCTTGACATTTACATATCTCTTAAATTACTTGTACCTTGGCAGACATTACACATATAGAGTATGTATACTCTTTGAAATTATATTCAATGTTTTTTACCTTCAAAATAAGCTCAGGGACCTAAAATTGGACCCTCCAAAGGCTCAGTGGAGTATATTGAAGTATTAATACATCCCAAAGAGGGATGAGGTTAAAATTATGCAATTTATCTATAAAGAGTAAAGAGTTTGGTTTTAAAATAATTACTATAACTTATTCCCAAAAGAATGGAACATATTGGGAAGTTTTATATCAATAGTTGGGATACATCTGAGTACTCATAACTTAATTTACATATTTATTAGAGTTCCTTCTTTATAATATATATTATCAAGGTTTGAATTCCATACCAATACTCATAAGAAAATATTTACAAATTATGATAAAATATTATCAAAATTTATGATATAATTGTAAAACTCTTATCATTATTCATTCTTGGCTCTATGGTTGGATGAAACATTGACCTTGGTTTCATCAACATTAAAATGGCCAAAAAAAACTAGTTGAAGTGGAGTTGTGGTTTTGGGCCATTTTATAAATTCATTTTTTAAAGAATTTAAGGCGTTGGAATTCAAGGGTGGGGTCAGTGAGTGACCCTACCTTATGTTGGGTGAGGAATCCAAATCTGTAATGACATTTTAAGATTTCTAACTCCTTTTGTACTTTATTATTTGTTTTGGTTTTTATTCTACTTTGACAGGTTGTTCTGTTCAAGTAGCAAGCTGACAGGAATCAAGCTAGTGACTAAAACAAAAGAACAATCATCTTTCAATGTTAAAGAAGAGCAAAAGTGTGGGGGAGAGGATTTGCTTGAGTGGAAATTGTTATTATTAGCTGTTGGCCAATAACTTCAACCTCTCCATCAACAACATGCACTCACCGCGCGCCAAGGTCACCGCCCCCGCACAACCTAAGACGCATGCATCAGTGAACCCCTTGCCCCCCAACGGTCCAGCCCCTTCACAGTGTTGGTCTTCTTGGGCTTACTACCCCCTCAGGTACTGTCCTGGTACTCTCCTCATCCTGTTCCTGACCGTTTCCTCTGGGAAAGTATACTGCCGTCTCGCCTCGCCCCCATCGCTGTGCACATCAAGCCCAGCTTGCCAGCAAATCACTCCCTCAGAACTCAGGAGGAGCTAGAGACGACTTACACGGAGGTAAAGTAGTTCTCAAGCTTCCCAACCAATTCCATCTCTCCCTCCCGGGCCTGTCCCAACTCTCGACATCCTACCACCCGTACTTACCAGTACTATCTTTCACCTTTGTCACCTCAAGGTACAAGATCGCAATCGCACCCTCTCCTAACTCAGGACACAGTCACTGTCTCGTCGGTCACCTGGTAATTCCTCTAACTTCATTTCTAAGTCTTCTTACACCGTTTTCTATTCCTTCATTTACTCATTCTTTCTTTGTCAAAAGTTATTTTTATTGTTACCGCATTCATTAGAAAGCTTCTAAATTGTGCTGCATTAAAGAATAAGTCATTAAACCTTACATGTGCATGAAAACTCTTACATACAAAAGCTATTCTTTTTCTTCTCTATAGCATCAACTCTGTTGCAGAGGTTTCCTATCTGAACAATCAGTCTGTCCATACAGTCACGGCTTTGCTGGGAAATCTGAGTGGGAGGCGGATTAGAGTTAAGGTTGAGTTTAGAGGAGATTTTGGAGAGTCGTTTGTTGAACTGTTTCATATTTTCTTCCATGCTAGTAATCATGCTGATCAAAGATTCATTGTTAAAGATGATAGGGTCGTCGTCATCACTGTCCAAGACCTCAAATCGGGAACCATTTTGGGTAAGACTCATTGTGGTAGACACAGAAGATGGTACATGTGTAAATGAGGTGGGCTTAGAGCTCATAAAAGAGGTGAATTTATTTTCAAAAAAAAAAAAAAAAGAAAAGAAAGAAAGAAAGAAAGGAAAAAGAAACTAAGTAAAGGTGATAAGAAGAAGCAAATAGATCGTCATGGGTGATAACAAGAGGCATAAGAAGATTTTTATCTTTGGGATGGTCAAGAGGGTTGGATGGTGATCAGGTCATGGTCACGGGAATTCAAACTCAGTACTTATTATTATTATCACTGGCCGGTAATAATTCTAGAATCTGCATGGGTCGTCGTTGGCATCCAAGCAAATATTCACATCTTGACTCTTACATCCATCCTTCCCACATTCAACCCTATCACCCTATGATCATCATTTATGCTCTACGTCGTCGTCGTAGAGCAGATGAAACGAAAACCTTGGCCTTTAGAGCTGCAAGATGGTTAATGTCATCTTGATTTACTTCATCTTCTCCATCCATCTATCGTAGATCTTCCTCCACACTTGGCAACTGGGTAAGGATGGATCATATGGATGAGTCAAGATCGTAGTGTAGACATACTCCCTCCGAGCCTTCCTACTCCGGATACCATCATCATCATCATCATCCTCGTCTTGGTTGTTCTTCTCTTCGTCCTCATGCTCGCCCGTCTTGATCCATCTAGTTGATCAGGATCTATTCATCTATCGGATGACCTCGTCGATCGTCAGATTGAAGGCGTCAACTTGCAGCAGGCTGGAGTTCAAGGATTGGAGGATCGATTGTATTGATGTAAGTATGTATGAAATATTTTATGCACGATTACGTTCGAAGATTGATTGTTGAGATGGGGAGAGAGATGGATGGATGGATCGATGTCGTCCTGGGCCGTTGTTAGCAATCTCGTTCCTACTAATCATGCGTTCCCCAGCCCAAGCCGTCTCATGATAAGTCGAGGGTGCTCATGAAGGGCATCTTAACTTTTGTCATCATCCCTCGTGATCACCGAGTGCTCATCGGATCTTCCTCCATCCGATCAACTTTTTTGATCCTGTCTCTGTCGGTACTACCGTATGTAGAGTAAATATGTCTACAACAACCACACAAGAACAAGAGCAAGAATTCGACCTGAATAATTCTTAAACCAAGAGACATGACTTGAGCTGTTCTAGTTGAAATCTAACCTCTCTCTTGATCATCATTCTTAACGAACCGAACGATGTACATACATACTTATTCCATCCTCCATTTCTAGATCGACTCCTCTGATCCATTCATTCCATGTTGGGGCTTGTGGGTCATCTACTTACGAGATGGATGCCGACGATCGGTTCCCAGTTTGACCTTCCATTCTCGGTTCTGATGCTCTTCCCCCTTCGGCCATAGACACCAAGTATTCTTCCTGGTCGTCCTCCACCGGACTTGTCCCTACGATGCATCCAAGAAGGTAATTCGATCGTCATCCTCATCTGCTGCCCGGGTGGCTCAACTCATGGGCTAGAAGCAGCTCATCAAGCATTCTTATCATCCTAATTCATGACGCTACCCACCTCCTCACGCTAAAGGAAGTCATCGTTAGGCCGATCGTCTCATCGATCCTCGTTTCCCTTCGAGTCCATCGTGGGAGTCTCACCACGTGAGTTGGCATTCCGCTCGCATCCAGTAAATAATTATACGCCTACCCCTCAAGCCTGATCTGCACAGCCTAGTGATCACTGAACCTCCTTCCGGCTTCAGTTTTCTCAGTCGCTGTCGATGGGAACGAAACCAAGACTGGGCAGAGACACCTTGATCAGCATGTTCACTTACGCCGGGCCGTGGCTAGATCAGTGAGTGTGCACTCAAGGTACATCTTACGGATCCACCCGTGCTCATTGCAATATCCATCTCGACCGTATCCCACTGGATGAAGGAAGGCTACGGGGCCAATTCATCCCCCTGAATCGAATCCTCGGTCAACTCTCTTATGAATCCGACAGGTTCCCGAAGTCAACCCAAAGAAACCCATGAGGAAGCCAATCTACGGCGTTGCAGCAATTGATCACCGGTAGACCGATGACGACCGCTAAGTTGACGTTCGACTAACTTCACATCAACCGTAGTATCCTGAGTGAAGTCCCAAGAGTTCCCAAACCAACCGAGGTGATCAAGCCTAAGTTACCCTGAGGGTGAAGGCGTACAATTGAGAGGTGTACGTATTGGAGATGCACATACATACTACATAATAAATATCTTTCGTTACATGAACGTATTGCTGAGGTAGAGTATGGATTATGTAGCTCTACTGACCCTACCCCATCAACTTAACTCTTGAAAAGATCAACAGAAGGACGAGATTCGATGATGAAGATTTAGAAATTGAAGCTCGACACACCGTTCTAATCAACAAAATTCTCCGTCACCCCCAAGCGACCACCCTCATGATAACATCAACAACTGCCCAATTCAGTCTAATGTCAAACTTGACCAATCCAACCGAGCATTTATGACATACACCACCTACTCATTAAACCTCGATTAGTAACCCATGAATTTTTTCACCGCAGAAAACAAGTATTGTTGACTCAAAAGACCAAGGCGAGCGGGAGAGACAGAGAGAGAGAGAGAGGTTGAGAAAAAAAAAATCAATGAGGATAAAAAACCCCTTTCCTCAATCGATAACTGTCACCTTATAAACTACACCGGGAGACTAGCTAAGGAGTATTCGATGATAAGACCTTGCTTGAATCATAAAACCAGCTGGTAATGTGAAGCAACCTCGATCGAGCTCTCTGAATCCAGATTTTCATTATCATCACTACCACCACCCTAACTCTGGGAGTAGTTTCATAGTCAAGATCCTTACAACCCCCCACCCAGACAACATCAACACCATCATCACCACCTCCACCTCACCCTCCGCCCCTGCCCCTCACCGCCTGATCACCAGCTACCACAACCTGCAGCTAAACGACGAGCATTCGGACCAGGCTCCAGGCAACAACCCTCCACCACAATACATATCTACGTACTCACATCATCCCCATTGGGCTGATAGTACTTGCCATACAGTCTCCCCTTGGATGCCGAACCCAGGATGTATTATTCTTAACGTTTCACTCTAGGTATCCTTGACCTACCTCCACCCGAGTTCTTCCTCATATCATCCCCTCCCTCAAGTCTCTCAACCTTCTCCATCAATCTCTCTTCATCCCAGGGGAGAAACTTTGATAACTACCTACATCACCATCACTGCTCTCGGTATCCCTCCGGAATCCCCAAACTCAAACCAGAGCATAGAAAGCTTAAACATCCGCCAATCTGTAAATTGATTGTCGCTACCGAGCTCAATCATTATCATCCTAACAATCATAACTGACTACTCGGCTCGATTCGATCTCTCTCAGCCCAACCTTCTCTACACGTTCATCCTCCTAAACTGGAGCTTTTGCGTCAAAGCTTACGCGCGATTGTCTACCGATACATACCCTGTAGAACTCAAGATCCTGATGCAGACAATCCACTATCCGCATCCCTATCTCCTCTTTCCATCCGAATCACATTCGAACCTAACCACCTCCAATCTTCATCCTCATTCCCAACTCCATCGTCTACCTCCACATACTCAGGATACTCGAACTCAATTGTTTATCAACAATTTGCCATTTCGAGTGAGATGGCAAGATCTCAAAGACTTGTTCAGGAAAGCTGGTACTGTCCTCAGGGCAGATGTCTCACTAACACTAGACAATCGGAGTAAGGGCTTTGGCACCGTCCTATTCGCGAATAGGGTCGACGCCATCAAGGCACTCGAAATTTACAGTGAGTGGTCGCTTCATCTTGCCTCCTCATTTAGATCGTACAAGCGATGCATCCCCTGGTTGGAATCTCCTCCCTCATGCCTCATCGCGCAGCAAACTGACCTCTTTCTTCGAATCATCCCCGGTAAATCCTGGTCAGATGGCTTTGTGTGGCAGACTCGAGTGTTGGATGTCAGACTCGACCAACAGGATCCTACTGGCGCGATTGGAATGGCGGCAGCAGCATCGGTCACTCCAGCATCTTCCGCTCCACCGCCCCAATCAAAGCAAAAACATCATCAACAGCATTCACTCCATTCAAATCACCTATCTATGGTCAACCCTCATCTCCTCACGAGTGACTTGAGCCATGCAACTCAAAACTCTCAGCCACTTCCACCATCTAGTCTTCCTGGCTCATTGCTTCAACTGGGTCCATCTCAGCTATCATCATCTGTTGATACCTCAACTAATCCTTCTAATACTAATCTCAACTTCTCCGCTATTAACATCAACAATCATTCGGTCTACCCCGGATGTTGTGGCTTTACATCCACCTCAAACCAAATCAGTCACATCTCCAACACCTCCAGTGATCCTTATCAGGCCCTCTCGTCACCTCACCCTCAGCAACAACAATTGGGTTCGGCTCAAAACTCACTTCCACCCCTCGGTCCTTCGAGTGAGAGCATTACCGACGGGTCGACATCCTCATCCTCGTCTTCATCTTCATCATCGCTCGGAAGCCTAGCCATTACTTCAAGCTCTCTCTCTACTCGAAGGCTCTCATCCAATCTCGAGTTTAATCCCTCGATTAATAAACCAATCCCCTCCTACCGAAAACATCAGCACTCTCAATCCTTGACCCTCCTGCCCTTAGGTTCCACGTCCTCCGATCTATCCATCACTGCTTCCTCGTTCTCATCAAACACGTCTCAAGGCGTCTTCAGCTCTTCCACAAGGACTAACCATCGATCATCTCGTTCGGTTCATACCTTTGATTTCCACGTCACCCCACCCGCCTCGTCGGCCGCCACACATCCTACCGGATCACCAACTCCTATAAGTCGTCCACTTGATGTCCATCAACCTGCCTTTAAGCCTGCTGTCGCTCCAGTCATTCATGATCTCTCCCAACTCCACATTACCAACGGTCAATCTTTCTCAGATCGATCTACGACAGTCATCCTTCCATACGGGCCTAACTCCTCTCACGACCCTACTCCCCCCAATCATCTTGTCGCTTCCGCTGACCCAACCACCGAATCTTCTTTGACAGGCTCTATCTCAACTAGTCAATGTCACCCCTACCATCACCATCACCCGATCGGTCCTAATTCCAATCCACCATCATCCCTAGCTGGATCTCATTCCTCCCAAGTTCATATCAACCCCGCGCTTAATTGCTATGGTCACCCTCAGCCTTATCTGCCGCACCACATGCCCAATACCCATGCTAATCGTGCCACTTACCCCGCTGTACGTCTTCTACTCCTGAAATACTGATAGTAACGTCGTAACATCATAATAGGCTTTCTCGTCTCCCATCTCGCCGTCCACTGATCATTGTTATTATCATCATGATCCTCACACAGAACCCGGGATTTTCCTCTCGATTGTTGTATGTTAGCAATCTGCCGTTCAACTTTCAATGGCAAGACCTCAAAGACCTATTCAGACAAGCTGGCAATATTCTGAGAGCGGATGTGGCAACCAAAACCGATGGGAGGAGCCGCGGGTTTGGCACAGTGCTATTTGCAAATGCTGAGGATGCATCGAAAGCTTTAGAGATCTACAATGGATACGAACTCAAAGGTCGAATCCTCAACGTACATTTCGATCCATCCGTGCAACATTCGCCGTCCCCTTCATCAGGTCTACCTGGCGTCAATGCTTGGAATGAACATGCTGGTGGCGGCATGTCCACTCCTGCTCACCTCGCTTCTCACCATCACCAGTACTCCCATAATCATTTTCCCGACCCAACGTCAGCCCAACCGTTCGAAGCGGGACAGGATAAACCGCAACCGTGGCCTAAAGCGACTGGACACGAACTTAGTGATACAGCCCTAGATCTGCATACTCCGAGTAACAGTCATTCCTCCTCCCACTCCCTCGAAACCTCTCAGACCGCCGCGCAGGGTGCAGAAGAGAGCTGGAATGAAGGCCAGTCTGAACTCTGGGCGCCAGAGCCGGTGGGTCAAAGCAGCCATTATAACGGTCTCAATAGCCGGGCAAGTCTTCCAATCATCGTACCACCCCCACCCCTCAGTCCAATCGCTTCGAGGCGTTCCAGCTTCTTCAAAACGCCTAATCATTCCAACGGTTATCGCTCTTCCACGACAAACTATGATTCATCCCAGCATCCAGACAATCTAAAAGCTGATTCTAGTCATACTGGCCCAGAACCAATAGGACATCCCTCGAATCTCACTCGCCCCCAAGCTATACCGATGCCGCCACCTTATGATCTTAGTGTTAACACTAGTGGTATCTTATCGCCAGCGTTACCGAAAGCGATTCAAATGACACCATCCATGCCCGCATTTTCCTTTCAGGCTTTCATGCCAGCAACTCCCCCCCTGTTGCCCAACTTCTTTTCACCTGGAATCGGTCCTCCTTCATCACCCTCATACGCAAGAGGTACACCATTGGCGCTCAACAGATCAGTCAATTCCCCCCTGAGTCACAACCCGATGTTTCCTACCAGTCCTGATCTCAAACCAGACACCTATTCCCCGATCGAAGCCAACGCATCGGTCGTGGCTGATCAAGCTCGAGAGGTGACCGTTGAGATAGAAGATGACCATGAAGGGGCTAAAGTGGATGAGAAGATTGAAGGCTCGATGATTGAGGAGGAAGAAGAACGAACATCAAGGAAGGTCATGGACTCTAACGTCGATTGGGGATATCAAAGTTCATCGTCGTTGCTCGCGCACAACAATCACGTCAACCGAAGGGCCTCTTTGTTCGTCGGTCGTACCGGATCGTTGATGAATGAGATTTTTAATCCAACCTCAAGCTCATCTTCTTCGAAAGTATGCGAGCCACTAGGTGGAGGAAGAACGACGGTAGCTAGTTCGAATACTTCTAGCAAGAGTGTGACGACCAACAATCGAAGAGTGAGGAACATGAACGGCTTTTCGAGTTGGAGGTTGTTGGGAGGTCTGGGAGAAGAGTTGGACGATGATGATTTGCGTAATAGTTCGAGACGAGCGAGCTTTGATCTTCGCAGTCTCATGATTCAAAATCAGCCGGTCGATCAACAAGAGACTGGAGGGAGGAAGCAGGGTGGATATGGAGCATCGAATCAACTAACCACTCCTCTTCTTGACTCATCATCGATTCCGATCGCCCCCATCGCCAACAATGAGGCGATGATTTCTTCGACGACCATGACGACTTCATTCATCCAGCTGGATGATCTTAACCCACTCGATCAGGATCGTCTCGATCTCAAACCAGAGACCAAGGATCCATCTAGCGATCCCGAGATCCAATCCAACAAACTTTCTCAATCACAAAACGATCGTTTGGATCTCGTTGGCTTGGGATTGGTCGAATCGATTTGGACGCACAAAAACCATACGGAAACCCCATCCCAATAACTCTTCTCTCATCTCCTTATCCTCTCTCCCTCCATGATCATCATAAAATACTCGGTTCCTCCCCTTCCCTGGGATGTACTGAATGTAAAAACAAACTTCATCATTCTATCCCAAGCTTATCTCGTGTTGGGTGCCATCTTGGCCGGAGTTTCCCACTTTCTCTTTTTTCCCGTTCTCCTTTTTTTTTTTTTTTTGTTGTCGGTGCAAAAGGAATCAAAAAATAATAATAATTATAATAATACTATTGAAAATCAATATGGTCGATGTGCAAAAAAGAAAAAAAGAAAAAGAGAAAAAAAAACTAGATAGAAACCCCTCGTCACTCCTGCTCTCCTCTCCCGGGTCGTCGTCAGTTTTGTTGTAGTCTTGCTTCATCTTCGTCTTTTCGCTCTGATTATCATTGGTATGATTTCTCCATCTATCTATCTCTTCTCTCTTCTTCCTTATCTTTCCTGATCTTGTCGGTGTGATATCTTCTTCTGAACTCGCGTGACTCGGCCCACCCAAACCCCCGGAAAAAAAAGTGAACTAATAAAAATAGGTGACAGGATGGGAGTGGGGGGGGGGGTTCAGGAGAACCCTTGTGGGATGCGGAAACGGATGGATGTACATAGAGAAAGAAAGATTATCTTGATGTATGTATGTATGTATCGAATGTACAGTACTTATGGGTCGATCTACGTTACGTTACATATCTAAAAGCTAATTATGGATTTGCTTGATTGAACGAGTCTGAGACGAGGAGAGGTCATTAGAGTGGATGATCACCTAAGTCTCCCGGAGTGACGTTCATTGTGTGGATGGAGAATCGAGTGAGAAAGAGATAAAGGGTGGGTTTGGACCCACACGAACCGCCGTGTACCATCATGAACATCCTGGATATTCATCAAGGCATATGACGGTTGGGTAGCTTTTCATGGTGGGTGTTTGGCGTCCACTCGTCAACTTCAGCCCAAATGACGCTAGTTAACACTTCTGAAGGTTTGAGGTCTCCCATAGGCCAAAATCGCACACGACGCTACATTTTGGTCTGCCCTTGACATCTCCCCTGTCACTGGTGGATCCCAATGACACCTCCCCTCGACACCATTATGTTGCTTGAGGACGCCAAACACATCCGACCCAAAAATAAGGTTGCGTCATATTTGATCTTGTGCTGCAAAATCAAACATGACGCTAACTCTATTTCTGAAATGATAGTACATAACGGTTTGTGTGGGTCCAAACGCACCCTAAGTAAATATCTAAGCAAGTGCCACTCCCCCCCCCCCCCCTCAAAAAAAAGGGGGGAGGGGGTCAAAGTTGAAAACAAAAAATAAAAAAAAATAAAAAAGAAGTGGGAAATCTGTGGATGTACTAGGCCTAACCAAAAGGCTATGAGAATGGCTGAAAGGCCAATCCATTTGCAGGTTTTATGTTGTCACATACCACCATGTGAGAGTACCCCTGGGTTCAAGGGCACTTTGTCCCAAAGTGTGTATGGCTGGTGGCACTAACCCATGCACAAACCAATCATGGATCTGTATTCAAACACACTCCTGAACAACCTAACAAGCCACCAAAACTTGGGAGGATTGCTGTTGACTGGCAGAAAACTCAAGAATTTTCACAGAACCAGCCAATCTAAAAACTTTTCCTGATTGCAAATCAAACCTGAAACAGGGTTAGCCAGTCTAATGTAATAACTCAGGATCCTACAACAAATTGAGAGGCAAGGCCTAACCAAAAGGCCATGAGATTGGCTGAAAGGCCAGTCCATTTGCAGGTTTCATGGTGTCACATACCACTGTGTGACATCTGTCTAGGGTATAATTCTTTGGAGAATTCAATGATAGACATCACTTCATCACTTAAGTTAATCTGACAAGTAAAAAAATACTATGAATATCAGTTGTTTGCAAGGAATTCAAATATGACATCAGATTTGGAAAAAAAATACCTTATGCAGTATGATAAAACTAAGATAAATGATAAAAAAATCCATTTTCTTCACACAAGATGGAATGTTTCCAGTTGAATATTAAATAAATTTTGACCAAGCAAAACAAAAACATGGGGAAATTCTATTGATACCTATTTGATAGGGGGAATTCATCTATTTTGAATTATTTCAACAAAATGATCATCAAATGCAAAAATAATCATCAGAAATTTGAAAAACAGATTTCTTTGAAGTAAATTTTAAGATTTATGACAGAATGTGAATACCATTGTACCAAACATAAAAAAAAAAAATTGACAAAAAAACATATATCTATTTCATGCCAAGAGCCAAATTATGTTGATATATTTCAACAAAAGTTTCATCAAGTACAAAAAATAAATAAATAAATAAAACTAAAAATCCCAAATTGATTTCTTTGAATAACAATTGATATTTCTGGTGGGATGTAAATAGCTCATGCCAAAAAAAAAAAAAGAAAAAAGAAAAAAGACTTGGAAGATGCTTCATAAATCTATTTAATGAGCAAAATACAAAGTTTTTTTTTAAAAAAAAAAAAAAAAAAAATTCCAACAAATAATTTATTTAGTAATATGATGATCATAATAAAATCAAAAATTACTCTATTTGAATAAAAAACAATATTCTTGATGGAATATTGATATATTTTTACAGGATGTAAAAAAAAAAAAAAAATCCATACAAGGTTATTGAATGCCAGGGATTTAAATATCATGAAAAATGACCAGACAGAATTCATCAAGTGCAAGAATTATCAAAGAAATATCAAAAGACTGATTTATTTGAATAAAAAGCAATAGATGTTTCTTAGGCAAATCTTAAATTTGCAGCCCTGTGATTGAAAACAGGCAAAAAACACCATTTGCAACCCATCTGAGTTGTGTTTTTTATATATATATATATATATATATATATATATATATATATATATATATATATATATATATATTACTTTTTTTTCAAATTTTTTAATCTATTATTTATTTTTTTGATTTGAATAAAAAATAAATTAATCCATTGAATTAAACGTAAAAATATATATATAGAAAAATGGAAATTTATAAAAAAGATATAAATATATAAAAAGATATAAAGAAATAATATGAAATAAATAAATAAAAATTAATTAATTGATTGAATTAAAAATACAAATTTAAAAACAAACATAAATAAATAAAATAAAATGAAATAAAAATAAATAAATATATATGTATATAAAATAAAAATAACTAAAATCCACAATTTTTTTTTTTACCATTCACTTCCCAGAATGGGTTGTGTGGCGCGGTTTGCAACCCAAAGCCAAAAATAAATGAAAATAAATTAAATATATATATATATATAATATATAAAATATATATAAATAAAAATAAAATATATATAAATAAAAATAAAATATATATAAATAAAAATAAAATATATATAAATAAAAATAAAATATATATAAATAAAAATAAAAATAAAGAGTCTGTGGAGCAGCCTTATATTAAAAGTGCCCAAAAATACAAGTTCAACTTGACAGACCCTAAAGTAAAAACACCAAAAAAAAATCAACTAAATTAAAAACAAAGAAAAAAAAAGACAAGTAACTTGACCAGCCCCAAAGTAAAATCATCAAAACCATTTGCGACTCAAATGGGCCACAAATGATTGTTTGCAACCCAAAATGGGTTTCAAATAGCACCAGGTGACCCATTTTGGGTAGTGAACAGGGGTTGCAAGGTTGCAAATTTAACATTGGCCTTTTTCTTAGTTTCCTCACAATTGAAAAATTTGTTTTTGAAAAATTTTGAAAGGTTTTGATTTCTCTCTAAAGAATTCATATTTTTATCTGTGACTCAAATTCATCAATTGTTTATCATAAATATTATGTTTTAGTCAAATGAATTAATTTTTGATATTTCCTTAATTATTCCTGTAATTGATCAATTTTTTGTTAAAAAAAACTCAAATTATTTGAATTCTGCCAATTGAATAGGTTTATGTACAATTATTTTAAAAATAGAATTCAAAATTGATCAGAAATGTTGATTTTTATTGAAAGAAATCAATTTCAAATATTTCTTTGATCATTCCTGTGCTTGATGTAGTTTTTCTTGTAATCTTCATGATATTTCAATTACTCTCATTTCACAGGTGTGTATGTCCTTTTTTTTATTTTTCTGTATATTTTTTGAAAGGATATTCACATTCCACTAGAAATACTATTTTTTTACTCAAAGAAATCAATATCTAATTATTATCATTATTATGTTACACCATGAAAAAAAATTCTGACCTGATTACAAGTGATCATTGATTTTTAATTGGGTTACTTGATTAAGTATTTGTTTGGAAATTCAACCATACTTGGATTATCCTCATAAAATATGCATCTAAAGGATTTTCTAGTTCTTTTTATGTGTTTCATGAGGTATTTGCATCCCACCGGAAATATGAATTCTTATTCAAAGAAATCAATTTGGGATATTCAATTTATTTATTTTTGTGCTTGATGGAGTTTTCTTTGGAAATATATCAAACTATTTTAATTTTCCTCATGGAATATATGTGTGTTTGTTTTTCATTTTTGGTACATAGGCATTGACATTCCACCAGTAATTTTGAATTTTCTTCAAATAAATCCATATTTCATGTTTTTTTTTAGTGATTTTTGTACTTGATGATATTCTTTCTGAGATATTTCAAAATATTTGAATTCCCTTCATCAAATTGGCATATGTGGAACTTTTCTGTTTTTTTTTTTCATGTTTTGTAAAAATTTCTTTATGTTACACCAGAAATATTCCATTTTGTATAAAGAAAATTAGTTTTTATCATTTTTATTATTTTTCTCATAATGCATAAATTCTTAAAAAAAAACTGATCTCAGGTTTGAATTATGTACAGAAAAAATGATATTTATTTCATTTTTAAATGTCACATTGACTCAATTCATTTCCATCATTAAATGATCTAAAAAATTCTACCTCATAAAAACCCCAAAGGGACTCTTGGGGCCTTATTTTAGCCCTACAAGGCCTTAATTAATGTTCAAAGGTCTTGGGGGGGGCAAAAACATCCTCAAAAGGTGTTTTCCCACTCCAAGAATTCCTTCAAATGTTGCAAATGTGTTTCAAACCTTCATTGTCTAAAATCCCAGCTTTTTTTGTATTGGGACATCCTTTTAAGGTTTACACACGTTCCTGGGGTGGGAAAACAGGCCAGAATGGATGAATTTATTAAAATATTACTATAATCACACCTTTGTTTCTAAAAGTCATAAATTTAGCACCAAGAATGCTAAAATCATGACAATCTTTTAAGGAGGATGTTTTTTTAGTAATTATGAAGGCATTATTTTAAGCCAGGCTAGAGAATTAAATTTGCTAGATATCCATGGGGAGGTCCAGCACCACATGGCAGTTGGCTAAATTAATTTTTTTTACATAGACTTTGAAGTTTCTGAAACTTGGGTTTATGGAGATGGGATGCATAGGCTTGAAAACCAACATAAAATCAAGATTTTCAGCCTGATAATCTTTAGAGGCAGCCTGAATAGCACAAATTTTTTACAAAAAAAAACAATTAAAAATTTCCATCAAGGAGAAAAAAATGAAAATGAACCAAGACATACAAGGAGTGGGGAAAATGGAAATATTATTTCAGAGTTGAATTTTTAGTGTTAATTTAGGATGTTTGTCAGATCTCTGATACCAGGAACCTTGCAGTCCTTTAGCTACAGAGAGTGATAAAAATGCTGGAATGATAATAATAATTATTATTCCAATAATAAAAGCTTAGAAGCTCAAATAAATGATTTAATAAGAGCAGTTTCAAGGTTTAATTTGTTTGGTAGTATTGGTTTTCAATATAATATAAAAGAGGGGCCACAGTATTATACTACTGGGGATCTTTACAGACTAGCAACCTCTCTTCAAGGGGCCTCCTTAGGAAGTTTAAGAACCTTGGAATAAAGATGGGTGCCTTAGAAAGGACTTATTCCACTAATGGCAGGGCTTAACAGCACAAATGGCCTAGACAGGAAGGGTAAAAATCACTCTGAGCACTTTTACCACGAAAATCCTGGAATAATTGGAAGGGTTTCAGAGCAGATGGGGTAGATGCTTGACTAAACTTCAATGGTTGATTGGTTAATAAAGGTAAATAATACTACTACAGACTAAGTCATAAATCACTTGCTTATCTTCATATAAGCACTTGATTAACAATGAAATGGTGTCTGATTGATAATAAATAATTCCTGGTAACTGATGATGGAATAATGGATCCAAAGAGGTCTGTATAAATACCTTTTTGGGGTGATTTTGGTCTTCTCAGGGCGCGTAGAGAGGGTTCTGCTTGTGGGCTGAGGCTGGCAAGCCAGTCAGAACAATATTAGCACGTCCACTTGGTGCTGTTAATCAGACATCCTTAGATCTGCTGGATTTCTGTACTATTTTAGCCACAGGATCTGTTAATCTGTTATGGCGTAAATTTGATCATTCTGTACTCATCCTTCATTTGTACTATTTATATTGTTATAAAGCATGCAGATGTGGATGTTTACTAATCTTTGATCATCTGCTGATCATATAGATAATTTTCAATAATTTTTATGAACACTTCTTGTAGTGTTTTGTGGTCTTCAAAGATCAAGATCAGTGATTTACGTGGTAGTCCTTGATCTTTGATTTATTATTAAAAAATGTTTAAAACTTAATTTTCATTAATTTTATTTAATTTTTGATCTTTTTAGATCATTAGTAATGTATATGTCCATTTGTTACATATACTAGGCAACCCTAACTAGGTTGTAGCTCTTCTGAGCAGTACCCGGTTGTCAGATTAGTCATGACTGATCCAGGCGCAGGGATCAGTTAGTACAGATGCGCGCAGGGTAGGATCCGCTGCATGCGTGGCAGAATCAGCTGCACGCAGGTCTCTAGTACGCGGGAACCTGCTGCTACTAGTACATAGGGTTATGTAATGATGCGGGGCTGCACGCGGGAATTGTGACATAACACATCTCCGCGTGTAACTCCTAAAATATACACAACACCTCAATTCTGAGTGAATTTGAGGTGTAAACCATATACGTGACAATACGTGTTAAATATTAGAATGGCCAAAAAGTGCCATACAGGTTTTGTAATTTTTAGTACTTTTCCTTTTAATTATTTTAAAAATATAACGACTTGGAATTCAAGGGTGGGGCCAGGGAGTGACCCTACCTAATTTTGGGTGAGGAATCCATTCCTGTAATAATATTTATGGATTTCTCACTCCTTACTTTGTCAATTGAGGTATTCTAATTTTTCATAGTTTGTGTTACTATTTGACAGTTTTGCTCTGTATATAGTAGCAAGCTGACATTCCCCCGCTCCAAGATATGTCTATATCTGAAAAAAATTCGGGCTAATGCCTCCTGTTGGCTCTGTAGTTCCTCAGGTGTATAGGTCTATCAGGGATATTATGTTCAGGCAACCATTCATCTTTATCAGCTGATTCTCCCTTGTATCTAACCAGGTAGAGCCTGACGTCTTTTCCATTGATCCCATCTTTCTTATCCTTAAGGATCTTGCTAATTTTACTGTTGTCCTTTTCAGGTTCTTCTGTAACAGGTATTTCAGGTGAAGGAGTATGTTCTCCATTCCTTGGGTTTTATTTTTTGATAAGGCTTACTGGGAAGACTGGATGTTTCCTAGAAAGCTCATTACTGAGGATTACTTCCACAGCATTTTAACCATGAAGTTTATTAATGGTGTAAGGTCCAAAAAAAGCTGGTCTAAGCTTTTTATTTCCACCCAAGTTGGTAAAGTTAGTGGTAGAGATCAAGACTTGATCACCAATTTTGAAATCAGGTTCCTTATGGGTTTTATCCCACCTTTGCTGGTTATACTCTATAGCATCCTGGACACATTTAACAGCATGTTTGTTTGCTACATCTATCATGTTTTTGAAATCAAGTGATGTAGGGTGAATATTGGTCAGCTTGTGGTTAATTTTATCCTTGGTTAGTCTAGGAATCCATCCTCTTTCCAGTATATAAGGTGCTTCCTTAGTGGTAGAGTGCTTGCTACTGTTGTAGGCCATCTCCAGTGCAGGTAAAAGGCTAACCCAATTGTGGCAATAACCATCAGAATTCTTGTATTATAGTCCAAAGCCACAGAATCTCCTGAGCATGTCTTCCAGGGTCTGAATCATTCTTTCAGCTAATCCATCCGTCTGAGGGTGATAAGCGGTAGAGAAAGCTAAGGTGGTTCCAAGCATATCATGTAGGTTCCTCCAGAAATCAGAGGTGAATTTAGGATCTCTGTCACTGATAATAATCATGGGAACTCCAAAATCAGAAATGAGTCTGTTCCAAAATAATAGGGCAACTTCCATAGCAGTGCCTTCCTTGTGATTAGGTAGGAACTTTGCTTTCTTGGAGAACCTATCCACAATGACCAAGACTGAGTTGTAGGAATAGGCTCCTCCTGGTGGTAGTCCAGTTACAAAGTCCATAATGATGATCTCCCATCTCTTCTTGGGTTCAGCAATCTTTTGTAGTAGTCCAAACTGTTTCCCAGTAGTCCTGTTGGACTTCTGACAAGTTTCACAACTGTTAACGTACTGTATAGTGGAGTCTCTCCAATTAATCCACCAAGCAGTTTGTTTAACCTTATCCAAGGTTCTATCAGCAGAAAAATGACCATATGAGCAGTTATCATGGCACTCAGCCAGAACATTTTTGATATTGTCATCCTTAGTTAAGACTATGACACTTGAATGTTGATGCCTATAGTATACCAGAACATCCCATATGGTGAACCTTCTGGCTTTGTATGGTTTCAAAAGAGGTTCAGGTAGGCTATTGATAAATTCAGGAGGTGGAGAAGTACTTTCCATAATAGTGATCAGAGTCTTTATGCCAGAACTGTAAGCTTCTTTGATAGAGTTGAACAATGATTCATTTAGTTCACAAACGTGGATGCCCATTATAGGAGCTTCAATGTTTAACCTGTTAATATTAAGGATAGGGAAGATGTCATTATCCTCTGGATCATAGGCAGGGTTCCTTGGGTAATTGGGTAACACATTCCTGCTTAAACTATCAGCATTCTGATGTTTAGTCCCAGCTTGATGAACTATGGTCATCTGTCCTCTGTACTGTTTTATAGCTATCTGCCATCTCAACATATTCCTGCTAGGGGTCTTCATGTTCATCAATGTTCTGACAGCGTTGCAGTCAGTAATAAAAGTGAAGTTGGTGCCTTCTAAGTAATAATGGAGTTTCTCTAGGGCCCATACTAAGGCCAGGCATTCCATTTGGCTTGCACCGTACCTTTTCTCAGTATCTTTAATTTGTCTAGATATGAAGAGTATAGGTTTTCCACTGGTTTATCATCTTCTATGACTTCCTGGTGTAAAGCAGCTATTAGCCCTTCCATGCTGGCATCTATGTAGAGCTTAAAAGGTTTATAGTAATCTGGCTGGATCAGTACTGGAGCTGAAGTAATTGCAATTTTGAGTTGCTCATAGTGCTTGACTCTATCATGAGTCATTTCAAACATGGTGGTTTTTTGCAGATCTCATACAGACATTTGGTTAGAAGAGAAAACTTTGGTAAATATTTCCTATAGTAGCTGCAGAAGCTGATGAAGGATAGGAGTTCAGTTTTATTCTGAGGCATAGGCCTATTCATTACTGATGGGATAACAGATAATTTCTTTATGGCAAAAAACTAATAACAAAGAAAAGATTAAAAAAATATGTCAAAGGAATGATTGAGTTATAAAGAGAAGTTCCTGGATCTCTTTGTCTTTCACACTCACCACCAGAACAGAGCCAGAGATTAGATTATAGACCCAGACAGAACAATAAGAAAATGGTATGTATGAGAAAGATCGCAAGATAAAAGTTGTAGGTGACAGAATGATATGATCCAGTATTCCCCTTGAGAAACGCGTCGGAAAGGAAGTAAAGTGAGTATATAGGACCAGAGAAACAAAATGGACAGAGATGATAGGAAACAAAGAACAGAAAGAGAAGAGGAATGAGGGTGTTCAAGCAGTTAATCATACCAAACTGAATACTGGAGGAGGTTAAGGTACTTTGGTAGGCGGAGTGGCAGTTGAAGTTGAGAGAGTTTGTCGGCCGGGGTAATGAGTTTGAATGTGAGGTCGAGAGAGGTAATGAGAAGGGACGGCGAGAAGAGAAGCGTAGAGTCGGGAGAGAGAGATGGAGGATGAGTACAATGGGTCATTTGAGGAAGGAAGAGTGAGATGATGATGATGGTGGCAAGAGATTCCTGTGACAGTTTGTCGCGGGGAGGCATGTTGCATGAAGCTCCGTGACTACAACAGGTACACAGATGAAAACTCAACACCCCCCGGAGTTTGGTGGGATTAACTCAAACAGGTCTTCAGGAGTAGATCCAGGGATTTTCAATCGCTTGCTTTGGACAAACAGTCCGCAGACATTTTGGTCGAGGGAACGAGTACGACTTTGATCTCCTGGTTCTTCAGGCTCTCACGTAGGACTTTTGCTTTGATGTCAAGATGTTTAGTCTTGGAGTGTGAACCAAAGTTTTTTAGCTTGTCAAGAAGACCGGAATTGTCTATGTTAAAAATAGAGGGATAGAGCTCAAAATTCCACAGTTCGCTGATAAGATGCTTCATCCAGAGATTTTCCTGATATGCATCCGCAAGAGCATTCATTTCAGATTCTGTGGAGGAAAGAGCAATGTTACGTTGCTGACCACTATTCCAGGAAAGAGGACACGACTTCCAGAGACACAGATAACCGGTTTGAGACTTCCTAGAATTGTGGTCGTCTCCCCAGGTGGCGTCGGAGTAGTAAATGATTTCTTTATGGTCGTCTTTGGAGGGTGATAACTTAAGGTTGAGGTGGGAGGTACCATTGAGGTATTTGAAGCAATGAAGGACCTCTTTCCATTGTTGTATGCCCGGGTTGTTATTGAATCGAGAAAGGATAGAAACAGCAGGTGCCAGGTCAGGTTGTGTTCGACAGGCTAGGAAGTTGAGTACGCCAGTAAAGCGCCTGTAATTGACTCCTAGTCTCTTGAACTCGTCTATTTCGTCGGAATTGGGGTTCACGAGACAGATACCAGGTGTTAGGGGAGTTAACACGGATCTTGAGTTGTTGAGGTTCAGCTCCTTGAGTGTTTTATCCACAAGTTTATTTTGGTTAAGTTTGATGGAGACGTCGTCAATAATTATGTCCATCCCAAGAATAGTATCTGGATAGTGGGCGGTAGAATTGGGAAAGCGATTCAGAAAATTTTTTTTGAATAAATCCACGTCTCCGACTACAATCAAGTCATCGACATGGAAGAAGACAAAGGTTTGTGACTCTTTATTCATGAATAAACACGGATCGGAGTTGGAAGGACTGAATTGGATTTCTTTGAGCCATTTAGTAAGTGTTTTGTACCAGTTGATAGGGGATTGTCTCAGACCGTATAGGGATTTTTTAAGTTTTAGGAAGGCGGATTTTCTTGAGGAGTGTCTAGGAGTTTTTATATAGATATTTTCTTTCAACGGTGCATGTAGAAAAGCACCCTTCACATCAAATTGTCTGATTTTTAGGGATTTATCAGCGCACAGGGTCAGAAGAGCTAAGAGGGAAGAAAATCTTCCGGTGGGGGCATAGGTTTTGAAGAAGTCAACGCCATACTTCTGTTGAAAGCCTTGAATGCATAGTCTAGCCTTCTTTCTTTCGGGAGAACTAGAGGTGGCAGGTTTTGTTTTTAGCACGAGCACGGTGTTCAGGTAATTATCGGGAGTGAATGAGCAGTCCTCCCACACATCTTGGTTTTCGATGTTATCGAATTCTTCTCTTATGGCGTCGGAGAAGGTATTATCATCCAGAGTGAGGTAAGAATATTTAATAGGTTTGATATTGGAGGATCTTGGTTGGAGGGAGTATGTGTTGGAGGAGGATTTGACGATTGGAGGCTCGTTGTCTTGATCTTCATCTTGTTCATCTGGTTTGTCATTAACATTGTTAGAAGACAGAGCGTCAGAACAAGAGTGGAAGTCAGGATCTATCGATTCCTCCAATTTGTCCAATATCTCTTCCTCGGGAACAGTTTCTGTAGTTTTTGGAAGGTCAGGATGGGTGTTAGGGGGAGAAAATTCTTCAAAATCGTCGTAGATCGATGAGGGTTCAGGATTTTTGTTTTTTGGGTTGTAATCAAGGAATGTGATGTGTCTTGAGTCAATGATCCTACCGCTTTCCAAGAGGATTCTGTAGGATTGCAGTTCTTCATTGTATCCAATTAGGGTTCCCGGAATACCTTTTGGAGCCAGTTTAGAGCGCGGCATTCCAGGAGGGGCTAAGACGATCAGATTTATACCGATGGGCTTAAAAAAATTTAAGGGTAACTCTTTATTTTTGAAAATTTTATACGGAGAAGGATTGCTTTTGTGAGACGGTATCTGGTTGAGTGCAAGGGTGACGGACTTTATCACCTCATGCCACAGGTGTTTATTGATACCAGAGTCCTCCAGAGTGCTTCTAAGGGACTCAATGATGGTGCGATTGAACCGTTTGGCGAGACCGTTTTGTTTGGGCGTATAGGGGTCGGAATGTCTTAACGATATGAGATTCTTTTCACAGAATTCTTTCATATTCTGATTCACGAACTCAGTGCCTCTGTCGGAGTGGATGACTTGAGGGAAATAACCAAATCGCTTAGCCTCCATACTGATGATGTGAATCAAAGTATGAGGTATGTCGCTTTTATGTTTAACAGGTATGGCCGAGCAGAATCAGGAGCAACTGTCAACCACTGTAAGGAAGTATCTGTGGCCGGCCACGGAGCTGATTATAGGACCAACAGAGTCCAGGTGGATTTCTTGGAAGGGTCTTTTGGCTTTCGTATGGGAATGTTTGAAGCTTGCTCGAGTAATTTTGCTGACCGCGCAGGATTTACAAGGTGAATCAGATTTCACCGGTAGATTCAGTTTGTTGCGCAATCGGCTATAGCTCACGTGTCCTAACGATTTGTGAAGGAATTCCGAGTAAGATAATAAAGAAAATTTTTCCATTTCAAAGGCATTTACAATGGGCAGGTTGTTTTGGTAAAAGCCAGTATACAAGATTTCTTCGTTGTCACTTATTTGGAAGTCATTCTTGTTAAAGTTAATGGACAGGCCATCTAACATCAGACATCTGGCGGAAAGTAGATTTACGGAGAGATCAGGCACGAATAGGGCATTGGTAAGAGTTAGCTTTCCATTTCTCAGCTTGATTACGGCCGTTCCGATTCCTTCTATCTTCAGTCTTTCATCTTTTGAGCCCGTTCTAATACTCCCTATTTCTTCAGTGGTAAGTGAGGTGAAATGCGAAGGGTCGGATATCATGTGAGCAGAAGAACCAGTGTCTAAGACGAAAACAATGGCGGGGCAGACAGAGGCTTGGTGATAGAAACAACTAACGGTTGTCGACATGCCATTACGTTTTTTGTGGTATTCTTCACGCAGTTCAGGGTGAAGTGCCCAACAGTTGGACGGTGAATGGAAAGAGTTGGGATTGTGCTTGCCGTTTGTGCATCTGGGAATGGCGTTACTGTCCTGATTTCTCCCGGTGGTGACAAGCGCGGACGGAAGGGAGTTGTATTCCTCAAACTTAGGTTTCTGATTATTGAGGTGTATTCTGAAATGATCGAGGACTCTCTCGGGGTTGATGGAATCTTTATTATGAGTGATTTGATCTTTAATGGTACTCATATTGGGAGGAAGTTTATGGAGAAGCATATATGCCAAAATGTCTTGAGGAATATCTATCCCGACTTCGTGTAGTCTCCTTATGGCAATTTTGGCGGCAGTAATAAATCCAGGTCCGTCCTTGGGGTTGAAAGAGAGATTTTGGAGGTTGTCAAACACGCAAGATCTGTTGGAGGCTTCGGAGGATGCAAAAAAGTTGAGGATAGCTTTCCAGATGCTTTTCGCGTCTTTCTCATTTTCTATAGTAATAATATTGGCATGTACTGAGGCGTCTAGTTTAGAGGTGATAATGGATCGAAGGTAGATATTGTTCATTTCGGACAAGGCTCCATTCTCCGAGATGAATTCGTTTCTGAGTCCTTGGATGTCTAGCATATTTTCTATTCTTGTTCTCCATAGTGAGAAATTGTCGTGGGTCAACAGAGGAATTGATTTGATAGCTGCTTTTAAAATGGTTTGTTGTAATTGGTCTGTCATGGTGTGTGGATTGGGTGATGAGTTATCCGGATTTGACTGTTAATTGTGATGGGATAACGGATAATTTCTTTATGGCAAAAAACTAATAACAAAGAAAAGATTAAAAAAATATGTCAAAGGAATGATTGAGTTATAAAGAGAAGTTCCTGGATCTCTTTGTCTTTCACACTCACCACCAGAACAGAGCCAGAGATTAGATTATAGACCCAGACAGAACAATAAGAAAATGGTATGTATGAGAAAGATCGCAAGATAAAAGTCGTAGGTGACAGAATGATATGATCCAGTATTCCCCTTGAGAAACGCGTCGGAAAGGAAGTAAAGTGAGTATATAGGACCATAGAAACAAAATGGACAGAGATGATAGGAAACAAAGAACAGAAAGAGAAGAGGAATGAGGGTGTTCAAGCAGTTAATCATACCAAACTGAATACTGGAGGAGGTTAAGGTACTTTGGTAGGCGGAGTGGCAGTTGAAGTTGAGAGAGTTTGTCGGCCGGGGTAATGAGTTTGAATGTGAGGTCGAGAGAGGTAATGAGAAGGGACGGCGAGAAGAGAAGCGTAGAGTCGGGAGAGAGAGATGGAGGATGAGTACGATGGGTCATTTGAGGAAGGAAGAGTGAGATGATGATGATGGTGGCAAGAGATTCCTGTGACAGTTTGTCGCGGGGAGGCATGTTGCGTGAAGCTCCGTGACTACAACAGGTACACAGATGAAAACTCAACAATTACTGCTGCTATCTTGTTTTGGTCAGCAGCTAAGGTTAGTCCAGAGACAATGTGTCCTAAGGCTTTGAGTTCCCCGTAGCCAAAGTTACACTTTTTCATTGATACTTTCAATCCTACGGCAGAGATGGTTTTGAGGACTAGCCTTAATTTCTCCATGTGAGTATCCCAATGATCAGAGTAAATGATAACATCATCAATGTATACCATCATCCATCACTGTCTGATGAATAATCCTAGGACTATGTCCATCATCCTTTGAAAATGAGAAGGAGCATTTTTAATACCAAAAGGCATCCTAAGATACTCATAAATTCCCAAATGACTGATAATTCTCATGAATTTTTGGCTATCAGGGCTGATAGGTATTTGGTGAAAACCTTTCAGCATATCCATGGTGGTTATGTAATTAGCCTTGGACAGGTTATGCAGAGCATGGTCAATTCTTGGAATTAGATAATAATCAGCTTGGGTGTAGTTGTTAAGAATTCTAAAATCTCCAACCATTCTTGACTTATCATTGTGCCAAGCTATAATTACTGGGGTAGTAATATCCACTTGTTCATTGTGGCCTACTTCCCTTAAGACTTGTAAGTCAACCAACTCTTGAATATGGGTTTCCAGAGCAGCTCTGGATTTTGGACTAGAAGGGTAAGCAGGTCTCCTGTGGTTAGGTGGGTAAGGAGGCTTAATAGTTAGAGTTAGGATCATATCATGTCCTTTGATGTTACCAATGGGGTGATCTTTGGTACAGAAAGCATTCTGATTTTCAAAGCATACTTTTAGGATATCCCGTTTCTGTTCTTCATTGAGAAGGGAATTCAAAGAAGCTTGAGAGAAGTATTCCTGATTGAACTTCTCTAAGTGTTTTTCATCAGTTGAATCAGAAGTTTGAGAATTGACATGACATATTTGGAACTTCTTATTCCAGTCTCCTCCTACAGTGAAGTATCTACCTTTGCTTTGGAATACATATATACCATAAAGGCAAAGAGAATCATTACCAAGGATAAAATAATCACATACTCCGTTTTGGAGCACTACAAATTCAATTTTAAGTTTGAGTGATCCTTTAGAGTGAGGGAGTATGATATCAGAAGACCATACTCCAACAGCATTGAGAGCAGAATTACAACTGCTGAACTTAGCCTGAGGTACTGGTAGTAAGTTCAGTTTCCAATTTGGTTCTTGTTTTTCCAGATAAGTTGAACCAACACAAGAGCAAAAGGCTCCACTGTCTAGAAGTAACTTAACAGGGGAACCTTGGATTAAACCAGTAGCATAGCATGTTTTGCCTGAAGTGTAACTTTTACCAGCAGAAGTTTTTAGATTCAAAGCCTTAGCCTCAGAGATGTGGTGAATCTTCATGTTGGGATTCCATTATTGATGTAAGTTAGAATCCTCATTGACAGAATTTATGTCCAGAGAAGACTCAATACTACCTTCAATAACATTGATAGGGTTAGTGATTATTAGATCACAATCAGAGAGTGATCCGTCAGTATCATCAAGGTGAGGGTCAGGATTGTCATACTCTTCTCCTTCAATAAGATTAATCCTTTTCCTAGGTTGAGGACAATCAGGTTTTACGTGTCCTGTTTGGTTACAGTTCCAACATACTTTTTCTTTTGATTCTGGAGTCTTCTTGACTTCCAAGGTAGATGGAGTAGCAGGGGATTCTTTAGTTTTGGAAGTATATTCTTCCCTGTTCCTAGTATTTTGTTCCCTTGTAGGTCTATTGACCCTTTTATCAAGACCATTCATATCAATAGTTTCTTCCAAAACACCTATTAAGGGGGAAAGATCTGAATCCATAGGCATTCTACACCTTACACTGTGGTTGATTTGTCCAGGAAATATGTTGAGGAGTCTTTCATTGACTTCTCCTTTATCAGCATCAGGATAAAAATAGTCCAACCTCCTTTTCTTGGCTAAGCACCACTTATGAGGTTTGTCCTTGGATGGATCAAACTGGGAAGTTTCAAAAGTTTTCATCATCTTTCTTTTCCAAATCCTGGTACCAAACTGCACTTTGATCAATTCTTTCCAAGAATTCCAGGATAAAGGTCCAACTTCTTCTCTTTTATTGATAAACCAATCAAGAGCTACTCCTTCAAATAATCTGGGCAATCTTACCACAGCTATTGCATCAGGGAGCTCATAGGAAGAAAGAGTATAGTCAATAAACTTAATGAAACTGACATGGTTGTATTCTCCTTCTCCAGAGAATTTAGGCCATTCAGTGATGGGAGGAAGTAGCTTCAAATCCTGCTCCATTTCAGGAGTAGGACTGGGTCTGAAAGACTCATTCCTAGTTATCCTGGCTCTTGGAGGAGCACTAGGAGTACTGGTGAACCTTGCAGGTCTAGTTTCTTCTAAGTCAATGACCGGAGAGTTAGTAGAGTTGATCTTAAGATCTCTGAGATCATTCTTAATCATACCTAACTCTAAATCAAGTTTGTTGCTTAATAAGTCAATTTTGTTAGTCAGATGAGCTGAAGGAGTAGGACTAGTTTTCTTAACTTCTTCCTTAAGCTGGTCTATGGTTGCAAGAATATCTTCCTGAAGAATTGATTGGTTGTCATCAATATGTTTCATCAGGTCCAACTTACTAGCTCTTATACTATCCTTGATTTGTTGTATTTCTAACTCATCAATTCTCATAATCTGAGACTGAGTGTCAATCAATCTAAAAATACTTGAAATTAATTTTTCCAATTGGTGATAAGCTTTGTCAAAGCATTGGCTAATAATAGTAAAATTGTGAGACGCATTTACAGAAAAGCTATTAAGAGCTTCTACATCTAATTATGGTACACTTTTTTCCACTTCTGGGCTAAGGATATTATGTTGTCCCAATCCTTTGGGTTCCTTAACTTCTGATGGGCTGAGGACCTCTTCTTTTTGGTGTCCTTTCCCTTTAAGGAAGCTAACTGATCCCACAGATTCAGTTCTGCACGTAGCCTTCTACTTCTTTCTTTGGGATCAACCTTTGCAGAGAAATCTCAGATTTCTTTGCCTGAGAAGTGGCTTTTCTCATACCTGGTCAATCCTCCTGGGTCTGAGCCAACCTGAATTGTTCCCAATAGCTCACGTGATCTTTCACTAATACTTTGAGTCTTTCCTCCTTGGTTGAGTCCAGCTGGGGTGGCATAGGAGGACCTGTACCCTCCTGGGATAACATGGTGGGCAACGGATGGCTCTCCAACGGTTTGTTGGTCAAGTTGGCGGCCGCGGTCGTGGCCGTTGTTGTCCCGCGTGACGCTATGGTCACGGGTTTGAGTCCCCTCATTGCGCTCGCAACTGGAGTCCTTGCGCGCACGGGTTCCTCTGGGCAGAGATCCATATGACAGGGATCTACCAGTTGCACAGGTGTTGCGCCTATTTTGATACATAGCACCAAAAAAAATGTGTAAGTCTTTTGTCAAAACTTTTGAAAAAAGACTTTAAAATTATAAAAATAATATTTTTTGTGTGTTTTATATTTTTAATAATTTTTTTAAATATTTTAACTTAATTAGAGTTAAATTCAAAGGTACCAACACTTGGTTGGGGTCACAACTATCCTTGGAGGGTATTCCAACGGGGTCTGAGTGAGTTCCAATCAGATCCTGGGATAAATCCAAGGGTAAATCAAATGGTACACTGTCTGGGACTTCCTCTAGGAGGTCCTGGTCAATGAGATCACCAAAAACAAAATCCACTGAGATGTATGAAAAAAAATATAATTTTAATATTTTTTTGTATTTTTACATGTTAAAGTGATTTTTAGAAAAAAAAATCACTTTTATTATTTTTGGATTTTTCTTTATCTTCAGGGTTATTTAGTTTATAAATATAAAGCTTCCTTTGATAAATCTTCCACTCCTTATGTTACCTTAATAAAGAATTGAAATTGATAATTCTTTCAAGCTCAAGTTCTTTGTCTTTTATAACCTGCTGTTTTTAATAAAGCAATTTCTCCTGTTGCTGCTCAGGAGTTATAATAACAGGGACAAAGTTACGGAGTTTTTCTTATTTTTTCTTTTTAAGAAGGTTCAAATAATAATTGATCAATTCTCCGTTGGTCTTAAGATCCACTAGAGAAACAAATGATCAAAAATATATTTTATAAGTATGTTAACTTATTTTTAGAAATAAATAGACTGGTCCAAGGAATAAATAATTAAAAATTAATTATTAAAGGATATTTCCCGGCCAGACCCCCAGTTGTCAGCTCTCTGATACCAGGAACCTTGCAGTCCTTGAGCTGCAGAGAGTGATAAAAATTCTGGAATGATAATAATAATTATTATTCCAATAATAAATGCTTAGAAGCTCAAATACATGATTTAATAAGAGCAGTTGCAAGGTTTAATTGGTTCCGTAGTAAATGGTTTTCAATATAATATAAAAGAGGGGCCACAGTATTATACTACTGGGGATCTTTACAGACTAGCAACCTCTCTTCAAGGGGCCTCCTTAGGCAGTTTAAGAACCTTGGAATAAATATGGGTGCCTTAGAAAGGACTTATTCCACTAATGGCTGGGCTTAAAAGCACAAATGGCCTAGACAGGAAGGGTAACACTCACTCTGAGCACTTTTACCACAAAAATCCTGGAATAATTGGAAGGGTTTCAGAGCAGATGGGGTAGATTGCTTGACTAAACTTCAATGGTTGATTGGTTAATGAAGGTAAATAATACTACTACAGACTAAGTCATAAATCACTTGCTTATCTTCATATAAGCACTTGATTAAAAATGAAACGGTTTCTGATTGATAATAAATAATTCCTGGTAACTGATGATGGAATAATGGATCCAAAGAGGTCTGTATAAATACCTTTTTGGGGTGATTTTGGTCTTCTCAGGGCACGTAGCAAGGGTTCTGCTTGTGGGCTGAGGCTGGCAAGCCAGTCAGGGAAAGATTAGCACGTTCACTTGGTGCTGTTAATCAGCTGTCCTTAGATCTGCTGGATTTCTGTACTATTTTAGCCACAGGATCTGTTAATCTTTTATGGCGTAAATTTGATCATTCTGTACTCATCCTTCATTTGTACTATTTATATTGTTATAAAGCGTGCAGATGTGAATTTTTACTGGTTGTACATCATCTGCTGATCATATAGATAATTTTTAATAATTTTTATGAACACCTCTTGTAGTGTTTTGTGGTCTTCAAAGATCAAGATCAGTGATTTATGTGGTAGTCCTTGATCTTTGATTCATTATTAAAAAATGTTTAAAACTTAATTTTCATTAATTTTATTTAAGTTTTGATATTTTTGGATCATTAGTAATGTATATGTCTGTTTGTTACATATACTAGGCAACCCTAACTAAGTTGTAGCTCTTCTGAGAAGTACCTGGTTGTCAGATTAGTCATGACTGATCCAGGCGCAGGGATCAGTTAGTACAGATGCGTGCAGGGTAGGATCCGCTGCGTGCGTGGCAGAATCAGCTGCGCGCGGATCTCTAGTACGCGGGAACCTGCTGCTACTAGTACATAGGGTTATGTAATGATGCGGGGCTGCGCGCGGGAATTGTGACATAACACATTTCTGCGTTTAACTCCTAAAATATACACAACACCTCAATTCTGAGTGAATTTTAGGTGTAAACCCTATACATGACAAAACATGTGAAATATTAGAATGGCCAAAAACTGCCATACTGGTGTCGTAATTTTTAGTACTTTTCTTTTTAATTATTTTAAAAATATAAGGACTTGGAATTCAAGGGTGGGGTCAGTGAGTGACCCTACCTAATTTTGGGTGAGGAATCGATTCTTGTAATAATATTTCTGGATTTCTCACTCATTACTTTGTTAATTGAGGTATTCTTATTTTTCATAGTTTGTGTTACTATTTGACAGTTTTGCCCTGTATATAGTAGCAAGCTGACAATGTTCACCCACTGTAGCCACCACCTGCTTGCAAATCCTCTTTGGAGATTCTTTTTCCTGAATGGGTGTAGCTCATAGGGTAAACATCACACTCAAACAACAGCTTGAATGGGTATTAACCCAAAAAGATTTTGAAAAATGAAGAGTTATGGATGGTGGCAGAGTTTTTGGTTTTTTGATGATTTGTTGCAATTCCTGCACACAGAAGAAGGAGGTTCCAGAAGGACATACTAACTTTCCAAATGAGAACCATCCCACAGAAGTCAAAGAAGCTTCCATCAATTTATTTTTGGGCTCTGCATGGCCACTAGGAGAGCATGGGCCTTTAAACCAGAAAAAACCTTAGATTTTGTATAGATGGTGTAGGGTACACCATTCAACCCTTAAAACAAAATTTCTTCCCAATTTGGGTGGAAAAAATTCTTCAAGTAGAGAGTAAAGCTTATGAAATAATTGGAAGAATTCAGAAAAATCCCACTGGCCCCTAGAAAATGGAAAATGAAGATATACTGAATGATTCCTATACCCTGTGTTTAATCTGTGAGGGAACCCGTTCTGGTACACAGAGAGGCTGCAAATAATCTGAAATATATTGTAATATTACCTGGGAGTAATCACTGTTATTTAGAGCTGGATAATACCCTACTTGGGGCTGTTTTCCTCCAAAAAAGGCCTCTTTAATGCTAAAGAAGTCCCTGTATTGAGATCACCCTGCAAAAAGACTGTAAGAGATCTCCTTCTTTAGGAATAGGCATTAATCAGTCATAATATGATTCTGAGGACTCTAATATTCCTTCCCCCCATAATTTTTTTCATCTCAAAAAAATTTGAGCCCACTAGAAACCCAGTATGTCTTCTTGAAGAATCTTGACTCCTTGAGTTGGTCCCTATTAAGGAATGATTAAGGGTACAGAAGAATGGACAAGCTCCTTGCATGGTGAAATGAGGCTTCTAAAAAAAATCTAGATTTTTCCCAACATTTTCCTGGGCTAAGGACAGAAAGCCCACTCCCTGTCAATTTCCACTGGATTTGATATAACCAATGCCAATAGAGAATAGGGGATCAACTCATTGATTGACAAATTGGAACCAATTGTGCCTTTTCATTTTAAAATGGATGAGATTGTTTGAGGGAAAACTAATTACACCCTAATAGCAAAATTTGATGCCCAAATCTCCGATTTGATTTATCCCAAAGATATTTTTGCCAGTTCTCAACTTAGTGATTGCAATGATGAAAAAATCTTGGAGCCAATTGAATGGCTAGCATCTGATGATGTGGAGGATACTCCTACTATCTCAGCCTCAATCCAATCCATATTAGAATCTTTGATTCATTCAAATATTTCCTTGGTTCCATCACTGTCCTCTTTAGGTAAATTGCATCCAATCTTGGGTCAAATAAATGAGTTATTCACCCTATCATAAAATGATTGAAATTCACTAACCACTTCCCAAATACCCCAATTTAATTTTCAATCAAAAAAAACTTGTTTTATTACACAATTGCTTATCCAGGTTTTTTTTGATGAATAATCACTGTTTTCTGGAAAACAGTGCTTTGGTAGACCAAACCTTACCTATAGCCATCAGACTCAATGTTCCATTATAAATATAGTCCAAATCCTCAAAATAACTGTGAAGATGGATTCTCAAACAAAAATTACCTATAGTCACTCATCAGAATCACCCCTTTATCTCTCATGGATTAGATGATACATCTCAAAGCAACTATTTCCAACCCATATCCCAATCAGTCATCACAACTGAGTGAAGTAAACATGGAAATAAATTGTAAAAACTCAATAAATATCATTTAAATCTTACCTCAAAAACTGAATCATACACCCTGGAACCACATGCAATACCAGAAAAACTACAAATCAACTCACCAAGTATACATAATCTCTGTATGCAAGGGAAAACAGGAAACACCAAACAAACAAAAACTCACCTCACCAAATATACAGAAGAAATATATTCAAAGGACCCCATGAAGAACCAAAAAACCACTAATCAACTCAAAAAATTTACAGAAGCAATATATGCAAGGTACCCCAGGCAGCACCAAAAACAGCAAGTACCAAATAACCATAGAACTAAAAAGCAATATATGCAAGCAGCACATGCAGTTCCAAAAAAATAACCAGTATCAAATCTCCCCAGAAATACACAGCAAGATTTTCAAGCGGCACATGCAGTGCCAAAAAAACAACCAGTACCAGCTCAACCCAGAACTACACAGAAACAAATTTAAGCAGCACATGCAGCACCAAAAAAACAATCAGTACAAATTCAACTCAGCACTATATGCAAAAAAAATGAAGTGCCAAAAAAAAAAACTCAACCAAAAAAAAAATCACCAATACACAGAAATATGTGCAAGGGTTTGCATGCATCAGAACAATTTGCTTCCTTTTTAAAAACAAGAAAAAACATCACACAAATCTGTCATTTTTCTTAAAAACCAGCAGAAATTCCTTGTTTACCTATACCTTCCTGTGCATCACCTTTACAGAGAGAGGCCCAGAAGCACCCCCTGGGGGAGTATTTTATGTTTGAGGAGGGCCCCTTTGCCTTATCCAAGTTTCAAAACCAATTCCTCCTATGAGCATCAAGTCTTAATTTTCAAATCCATCCCATGTCATCCATCTCATTCCTCATAGAAAATTATTTCATCCATCACCAAATCATCAATATTTGGCACATACCCAGATAACTATTATCAGTGAACCAATGATAAAGCAGAAGGAAAGAAGAAAACAGAAATCAAAATCATCTTTCACCATTGAACCACCTCATCAGTTTCTTGAAGAAGGGTTCTTATAAGACCCAAATATTCAGCACCAACTTAACATGAAACTACAAGTCCATTGATAAATAAAAATTTTAAATAAAAGGAGAACAGAAAAAAAGAACAACTGAAATTTCCTCTACCCAGCTCCCTGTGGTTAAAACACATCCTTGGGCCATCTCCTATACCATCCCTTCAAGGGAAGCCTTATAATTTGAAATTTGAACATTGGTTCAAGATCAAATATCTCTGATCAACCACTTTTTTAAAACCTAAAAATAATCAAAATCAATCTGGTATAATCTTCCAAGATCCTATCAATCACAGGTAATATTTTATCCAGGTATTATATGAGACCTATTTTAAATCTTAAAGAAGCCAGTCATTAATTTAAAAAAATTATTGTGCAGAATTAAAAAATATTTTTAGAAGGTCAGGCAATTCAAAACCAACTTAGTTTACTATTACTATAAAGAAGTAAAAGAAATACCAAACTCCCCTTAGGGGCTTCCAGAAATATATTTTATATATTAATCCCATATCCCCAGGACTCTCTAGAGAACCATCATATTTTGAAAAAATAGGAAGCTTAATCCAATGGGGCCTCCCAGATCACCCTCTGAAAATAGCAATAAATTTCAGTAAGAGTGTTCCTGAGTAAAGGGAAAGCAAATTGCCTTGAATTCCTTTAAAATAAATCCCAAAAGCCATAAAAATAGGAGGGGTGTGCATAAATGAATAATGATACATTGATCTACTTGCAAAACCATTCAGATTACAGATTTAAAGTGCAAAACTTGATGTTCAATGAAAAAGGTGGGAGAATAAAATATAAATTGAAAAAAACAAAGCTCAATTTGTACCTTATAGTTCAAGAAAAAAATCTTGATATCCAAAAAAAAAATCTAGATTTCCAGAAAAGGGAGAAGGAGAAAGAAAACTACCTTGAATCAGAGAGAAAGAAGAACTTTTCCCTGGGCATTGCTACTCTTAGTAGTGGTTGAACACTTGAAGAAATTAAATAAATTTAATTCCTTTGATGGTTAATCTATTGATATGTATTTACAACACCATATAATTTCAAATATTTACAATAAATTTTTAAATGTTCTTCATACAAACCAATGTTTGAGCACTTTGAATTTCCATCAACATATTTCTGAACTTCTAGTGCTTTTTTTTTTGGATATCTGACAGGAGAATCCTATTTTTGTATACTTTTTGGGTGTTTATAATCCTCTAAAGGTATGATGAGTGGAACCATTGTATTTGGAAATTGCTAATGTAACCCCAGAATTGAGTTAAATCCAGCTATACTTGATAATCCATAAAGGCAAACTGTCCCCCTATCATAGGAAATTTATCATGATCCAAATCCAAGTCTATCTTTCATCTGCTTTAATCCTTGGATTGAAGATGAGAATCCATCCTAAAAAATTCCAGGTATTTATATAATAATTGTGATGGGTAAAGTTTTTAAAATCAAATATTTTATAGTTAAATCAGGAAGAAAAATCAGAAATTCTGTATTCTTTATCATACTCCATATTGTTCATAGAAGGAATTTCATGAGTGATGAGCTCCCTGTGACACTTCTCAAAAATTTTAGCAGAAAAATCTCTTTTTTTTTTTAGAGCCACTTTCCAGCTGCAGTATTTTATTCTTTTTCAGATTCAGGTGGCATCCTTGGGTCCTTCAGGGGGTTCTGTGTGCAGAAGTATACAGAAGTAATACATCAAAGATATTGCATGCATCACCAAAACAAACCACCAATCATCAGTCCAGAGGCTGTGCAACCAGTATACAGAAGTAATATATGCAGCATGCTGCATGCAGAACCAAAAAAATAACCCATCACCACACCAGAGGCAGTGCAATCAATGGTGTAAAGACAGGCAAAAGGTAACACAGTTGGTGGGAATAAAACCCACATTGACCCATTGCATGTGGGTTGCTCTAACCATTGAGCTACAACCGCTTGGTGCAAGGTGTATGTACATCACAACACTCCCCCATACACCAAGCACCCATTTGGTGCACTCCTAACCCCATAGTCTTGTGTTTTTTTATTCAATTTTAAAGTGTGATATTCAGCATGAAATTTAATCAGGATGCTACAGCTTGCAGTGCTGGGCTCATAACCTATAAAGATGGGGAAAAGGTAACACATTCAGTGGGAACAAAAACCACCCCAACCCTTTGCATGTGGTTTGCTCTAACCCTTGAGCTACAACTGCTTGGTGAGAGGTGTAACTCACAAAAAATGGACCACCAAAACACTCCACTAGTATACAGAGGTAATCTATGCAAGATACCACTTCCAGAACCAAAAAAATAAACAATCACCAGATCACTATACAGCTTTAATATCTGCAAGGGGTTGCATGCATGAGAATCATGTTCCAACTCATACATCTGTGATTTAAATGTACTCAGGGGGGCTCAGAAGCACTCAGGAGCTGTATTTTTCTACTTAAGGAGGGCCTTGTTGCCCTATCCAGGTTGCAATTTCCCCCATCCCCCCAATGGATTACCACCACTCAGTGTGTTTTCAATCATCCTTTATTACCATCCAGGACCCTTACTACCATCCATAGCCCATAAGTAGTTGATCTAAAATCCTTATAAGAAATATCCAACCCTTATAAAGTATATCAACCATTATCAAAAATAACTAACCCTTGTATAAATTACCATCTTTACAACAATCTATAACCCTTATAAGGAATATTTAACCCTTATAAAGGATAAAAAATCTTATTTTCAAGAATAAGAAACACTTTTATAAATTACCACCCTTAAAACCATCCAGGACCCTTATAAGGAATATGAAACCCTTATAAAGGACACCAACCCTTATCATCAACAATGATCAGACCTTATATTTATTAATAAAACCAATACCAACCATCAACATCATCACTCACCATCCATCACCACCATCATCTACCATTAACACATACCTTGACCATATCATCACCATCATCATCATCCATACCATCATCACCATCCATCATCATCATTGCCATCATCCAGCATCATCACCTACTCAGTATTGCCTCAACCATTTCAACCTTATCAATCATCACCTGTCACACAAAAGTATCATCCATCAGTAACCACTCAAACCAGATAAATGAATATAAAAGACAAAAAAACATCCTCCTTGAACCTTCCCCTTACTCAGCTTCTATCCCCAAATTCATCCATCTGTTCCACTATTTCTTCCTCATCAAACTTGACCACGTTGATCCTAGGTCTGATAGAGAATAATATAGTAGCAACTCTATATGAAAATCAGCCACAAATCTAAATTTGGGATCAAGAATTTGGAGACTGTGGTGCAGATTGAGATGAATTGAATCTAGAAAGGCTTCTCTTTACATGCATATAAGATGGAAATTTCCAGGCCAATGGATCAAGTCACATTGAGATAACTCGGTTGGAAACCATTAGTAAAATCAGATGAAAAATCTTGAGATAATAGAATCTTGCTTGTGGGCTTGCACATGATTGATATCTAATATTTATTTCAGATTCATGGGTGGCGTTACCATAGATTAGTCATGCTTGCTGTAAATCTTGTAGTCTTTGGAGGAGCAGCTCCTTTTTTTCATTTTCAGAGTTTGACACTCCAAAAAATATGTTGATCAAGCTTTTGGCACTTCAGACTGGGTATGCTTCGCCCATCCATAGTGGAGAAGGCCCGGTTGGAAGCCCTACAGACCGAGGTGAAGGATAGGGTGATCCTATTTCGCTGTTATCAGCCTGCAAGCCAGGGCAAGCCTGATTATTTCTGAGGGGAAACGTGATGCAGGGTGCTTGGTAGATTGAGTTGTGCTTGACATGGCAGACTTGTTTGATTTTTTTTGCAAATCTGACAAATATTGATATCAAGAATTTTTCTTTTTTTTGTTGGGTTTGTTTACTTTCCCACTTTTTTCTTGAATTGGTTTATACTTCTATGTTACTTTTGAGCCTGTCTCATTATCATCTCATCTTGACTTATGTATAGGGTTGCCTCCTTCTTCTCACCCCCCAGCCTACCCATTCATTTCTTTTTTCTGTGTATGTTTGTCTTGTGTTACCAACTTTCTCAACTTTTTTTCGATTGATTTCATTGATTCTATCGTATTCTAGGCTTGTTTTGTTGTATTCATCAATCTATCGTATTCAAATTTTATCTTAATGACTTCAGCAAGTATGTGTGTGCTGTGCTTGATGGTATGTATAATACTCCATTCCCTCGCCTGGTCTCTTCATGTTTAGGTCGAGTCTCGGTCTGGGTTCCCTTGCGTCAGATTGAAACTTGGGTGAGTTGCTTCCACTTTCTTCATATGAGATTCCTGGTATTCTAGGAACTAATTTCAACTGGACGATGCTCTCGCAGATTTGGTCACCAGCCTTTGTCGAGCGATATCGGTGCTCAATTTCGATTCGGCCGAATTTTTCGCATCAGCCCAGCAACCCTCCCAGTCGTTTGCTGGACTATGGCGCTCAGCATACCACCAAACAGTTCGAATTGGGATTCAGTCGGAGATGCATTCTACCGAAAGGAGGAAATCTACAGGATGTCATGGTCAATAATTGACCTGTCATTCTATCGAATCGTTGGTGCTCCCTTTGCTGGTCCCGTTGGTATGTCCGGCGTTCTTGCCTCTCGGAACTTTGCGCTCGTCGGTCCGATCTCACTGCTTACAACCCATCGCCGTTCCAGCTATCACCTTCGATACTTCGAAACCGATTCCTGTTTTGGATCCCACTTCGTCGATCCCGTCATCCACTCGGCCTCGTATTCATATCTACTCAAGCTCGGGTCAACTCATCCATACCGTCCTTTGGGACCACCCCTCGACCTTGGTATCCTTTGGTTTCACACACGATGAAAATTTAGTCACCGTATCATCCAATGGATTCTACCGCCTATATCCGATCTCCAACACGTCAGATCCCCCCGACTTATTACCTTACTCGCAGCATACTCTGGGCTCGGCCACCGAAGAAATCGGCGTATTGGATGCTATAATTTGGTCCGATGGCATGGTCGCCATGAGGTCAGATCTCACGTATGTCCAGGTCAAGGGCTGGCCAGAGTCTCCCCTGTCAGAATTTAGCGATCAGTCATACGATCCGATCAAGACTTCAGTTGACGGAACATCCGGATTTAATCAGAACGACACATTTTCATCTCTTCTGAGCTCTGACAATCAGCTCTTATTCCACCCCGATCGAAGTAATGGAAAACGAGAATCACTCGATTCTGGTGGCCTTACCGAGAAGCCGACAGCATGGGCCGTCATCCCTCCCCATTCCAGTCCCACAGGAGTCATTCAAATTCTTGCCTCACGGCATGACTCACTTGTAGTCATAGATCCGATGGATTCGACAGACCAGCGTCTTTCAGCCAAAGGACCCTTTTCGAGGATTGTACCTTCGCCTAACGGAAAGTTTCTCGCATTGTTGACCGGCCCTCCTAGTCCGAAGCCATACACAGTATGGGTAGTATCCTCTGATTTCTCACGGGAACTCAGTGAGTTTTCCTTAGTGGACCAGCCCGGTCAACATTTTTTGACCGATGGTCCACCTACCCAAATGGTTTGGTGCGGTGGAGACTCAGTTGTTATCGCCTGGGAAAAAAGTTTGCTTATGATTGGCCCTTTTGGGGCATCGATTAGGTGAGTAAGTGAACTTCATTAATGATGCTCTAGTCGCTCTCAACTAGACTACTGATTACTCTATCTTTTAGATACACTTTTACCGACTCGATTTATCTGGTAACCGAAATCGATGGCATTCGCATTCTGACACTGAACACGTGCGAGTTCCTATCAAAAGTTCCCTCTTGTACTAGTATGGTCTTTACTCCCGGCTCCACATCTCCTGCCGCAATCTTATTTGACGCGTTGGATCATTTTGACAAGCATTCTGCTCGAGTTGCAGACGAGCACATTCGGAACATCCGAAAAAAATTGCCCGAGGCCGTCACGGTCTGCATCCAAGCTGCGGGACGAGAGTTTGAGCCACGTTGGCAAACAAGGCTAATGAAAGCCGCCTCGTTCGGAAAAGTCTTTTTGGATGCTTATAACCCAGAGCCTTTTGTGAAGATGTCGAAAACATTAAGGGTTCTCAATGCTGTAAGAGACTACAAAATCGGGATTCCACTTACGTATGAACAGTATGTTCTTATCCTCTTTCTTTTTCTGTTCTTTCTCTCTTTCGTTTAAAGTCTTTGAATGACGAGGTTAATTTGGCTTTGTATCCCAGGTACATCTCACACCCACCGGATCATCTCATATCCCGATTGACCGTCAGGTCGCACTACCTTCTGGCTTTGCGTCTTACGGAATTTTTGAACTTGTCGCCTGCCATTGTGCTCCGCCATTGGGCCCGCAGTCTTATTTTGAACATGAGCGCTCCGTCATCAACTGAAAGTTCGAAACCGGAAGCTACTCCCGCTTTAATTTGTCGCCGCATCGTCTCAAAATTGAAAAATCGTCATGGGGTTAGTCCAGCAGATATTGCCGAAATAGCGTGGTCACTGGGCAAAACAAAACTGTGTGCAGAACTACTTACTTATGAGCCAAAACCTACCAAGCAAATCCCGCTTCTCATGAGTATGGACAAACCACAAGACGCTCTACAACAAGCGATGAAAAGCCTAGATCCCGATTTGATACAAACAGTTGTCTGGGACATACGAGCCGGAAAACCTTTAGCAGAATTTTTGAGCATTATCGAAGGAAAAGATGAAGCAATCAGTGTTCTCAGAATATGGGCCAAAGGCAGTGTCGAGAGAGGCTTTGCCAACGAAAAAGAAGCATCATCCAAAAGCATCAAAGTGGGACCCGACTGGGAACTATATCGAGATTTTTGCTATCAGGATGATCGACGAACAGAAAGCGCATGCCTTTGCTTAGAAGAAAGTTACCTAATTTATTCGCCTACAAAGATTTATACACCATCGACAGTACCAGAATGGGAGGCGTTCTTTTCGACTAAAGCTGCTAAGATTAAGGCTGCCATTAAGTTTTTTTCTGAAGACTCGGACCGAGTGTTTGAACAGGGAATGGTAACCGAAAGTGTCAAGTTATTGAACCTTCAAAAAACCTTGATATTGGATATTGTCAAGTCTTGGGAATCGGGTGCTCCTAATCATACGAGCAACCCAGCCCATGACCAATCAAAGAGGAACTTCATCGACTCGATGATTTCTAATAAAGGTCTAACGATGCCAAGCTTGAACGAGACGATCAGACAATGCATCAAACTTGGCTTACGCAAACAGGCTGAAAAACTTAAAGTCGATTTTAAAGTTCCCGAAAAGCGTTTTTGGTACGTCAAGATGAAAGCATTGATCGAATTGAAAGATTGGGATGGATTGGAAAATTGGTCGGGGAAAAAAAGTCCCATCGGATTCGAGGTGGGTTAAATGTCTTTATTTGCTACTTCCTGTTTTCGATTTTTTGCGCTTTCTTTTCTTTTCTTTTCTTTTCTTTTCCTTTTTTTTTTTTATTTCATTGGGGGAGGGGGACATACATGTCTGACTTTTTTTGGTGTTTTTGGTAGCCATTCGTTCACCATTTATTGTCAATGGGTTGTCACCGGGAGGCACTTCGATACGTTCCTAAATGTGAGGCTCGGAATCGGGTAGAGCTTTATGTGAAATGTGGCGAATGGGTCACCGCCGGGGAAGAATGCGCAGACAGGGGTGAAACAGCCAAACTGATTGAGTTACGTCAACGCTGTCCTAGCCCACATGTTGCTGCAGCTTTATCTAAAATGATAGAAGGTTTAGCGGCTTGATAAACAAAACGAGGGAAAGCAGTCCATTAAATGAAAGGTAATATTAAGTATCTACTCGCTAGTGGGGGGTCACATTGTAGTTGTAATATCATATTTCATGTTTCATTAGTTTTGGCTTCTTTTGCCCCAATCGGTTTGTTGTCACCGTCAAGGAACCCGCGTGTCTTTTGAATCTCACCGCCTCGTCAATGGGGACCAAGTTACGAGGGGGTTTTCGCCATGTGAAACTTGTTAATGTTAAATGTTAGAGCGGTTGAAGGTCTGATGAAGAGGATTGAGTGGAGGTGAATTTATATCGGCAAGCGTGGCGGATCTGATGAGGAGTCAAATGGGGCACTCCTGGTTTGGCTTACTAGGAGCAGATAGGGTTCATTTACTCGGGAAGCTCCAGATTTAAGTAGACTAACTACAAGAGACGGACAAGTGGTTGAGTAAAAACATACTGATGGATGAAGATATTCAATAGTGAGCTGCGAGAGTCCGCATTTTAAAGACGATCACTTCAGACACAATCGGAGACATAATAATAAGAGCAGGCCACGTCGGCAAGGGATGAAAAGTCTACTAGAAATGTAACTAAATTAGTATCTTACAAAGAGACCGCTAGACTGTTGCACTCGTGAGCTTATAAGATAGATAAGAAATCTGGAAAAAGGGGAGATAAAAGATTCAAATGGAATCAGGGTAATCTGGTTAGTGGTTAGTTGGTAGGAATTAAAGATACTTGAGTTATTGTTCAAAAGGAATCCCTGTTAGGATCAGATAGTGCCCGAAACCACAATTTGATTTAGTTGATAAGATGTTGAATATCCTGAATAAATTATCTGGTTATATATTCCCTGATTGATCGAGTGAATCAGAGATGATTGGCTGGAAGAAGCCCTTTCTTTCCACCTTTCTGGTCTAATCATGGTACCAAGGTTTCCACAGCCAGCAGAGGGTGATAATTCCCTAACCTACTACCAAGGGATTCAGTGATCACATTCTAGAGCCTTTTGATGATTTTATGCTGGTTCTTGGAGGCTCATTTCACCATGAAAGGTGCTTTTTCAGGTTTTTTATACCATCAGTTATGACTTAATATGGACTAGTTTAAGGGATGAAACTTTTTAAAGGATACATAGAGGGGTGCTAGAGAGCTCAAAATGATGGGTATAATAAATCATTTCATCTTGAGGATTGTTTTTTGATTTATCAATAAGTTTCTGTGGATTTAGGGTCAATATTGAAAGAAATGAAAAGGCCTTACATCCTGTTTACAGGCTCCCCTCAATACAGGGACCAGATAGTGTTACTAAATCCATGTTGACCCAGATGTCAAGATTCAGAGGAATTAGGTTACCATAATTTATAGTAAATTAGAAAACATCTTGTAGGTTTTCATGATGATGTAGTGGATGAAATCCACCCTTTGACAGGGAAACATGCAATGTTGCAGCCAATAAACAGGGTACTGGCCCCCTTGGAAGCATTCTATCTTCAGATTTAGGGGAATTTTTGGATTTCTTGTACCCATTAGGGTGTATCAGAGTTGTAATTTTGAAAAAATTTATATTGGCTACTTCAAAAAAAATATCAATTTTTCAAAAAATATTCTATAATCAAAATAAAGAATGAACCAAGTTTTCAACTGAATAAAAAAAGGATAAGTCTGAAATCAGCCATTTGATTTTTTTGAAAATTCTAAGTCTGATACACCCTATTTAGGGTGTTTTGATTCTCATCCCCACCTATTAACAGCACTGGTTCTGCCCCACATGGTGTAGAATCAGGCTGTAGGGGTCAACTGGGGTACCCCAAGCTTGGTCTGTATGGAATCTGAGTTCTTTCCTGCCTAAAGGCTACACCTTTGCAGGCCCACACATTCACATAGGTTAAAAAGATCCCACAACTGTTCCCAGGGTGTCACTTTGAATCCCAAAATTTTCTTTGGGTCCTTTCTGCAGTTCACAGGGGTTTAGCTTGCTACAGAAGCCTTCCGCTGCACATGGGAAATTTGATCCAATACCAATTTTTTAATAAATCTGGAGCCCCACAAAACTTTAGTTTTTTTAACCTTGTTTTTTTGTTTTTAGCCATTAGTTCAAAAAATGCAGTGTTAGTGTGATTCTTCCTCTGTAGGGTGACATCTTCTTATGCCAGAAACTCCCTGAAATATACAGAATTGTATGGTGGTTCCAGTGGGTCACTATACCTATTTTGGAACCAGGAATCTAATTCTGTAATGAAATCTTCATTTTTTACACTTTTCATGAGTTTTCATATATTTTTTTCCCCTTTTGATTTTTTTCATCTGTTAATAATTTACAACCTAGCTGATTTTGCAATTTGGTAATCAGCATATTGATTAATTTTTGCAGTTTTAGTGGTTTTTCAATAAAACATTGATGGAAGATGATTAAGGAACAAGAAATTGATAATTTTATGGACAGAAAACCAATTTTCATCCAAGTAGATGAAAAAACAAAAAATAGGAATCTGTCTGGAGGTGATGGAATTGAAGAGAAAGTGGATACTGATTACAGAAAGCCTAGAGGAGAGCAAAGTAATATGTAGAAACATTAAACCTTTTTAAAATAAACATATATATATATATTGAAACAGATGGGCCAAGTCCTGATGGCCTTGTTGATCTCTCTGAGATTTACTAGGATTTCACTTTAGGAAATTAGTTAAAATTTGTTTTAACTGGTGATGGGAAAGGGTCCTTAAAATGGGGTGTTTAGTGACCTTGCACATGTATGATAATTGAGAAGAATAATTCCAGGCTCACTTCATTGATGAAAGTGGTAAATACATTAACTAAAACTTTAAAAAAGGATGAATATTCCATTCAAATCATGTTTCATTGAGATTTTTTGTTTCTGTTGGATTGGTAATTGGTTTAAATTCAATATAATTAGTTTTTTGAGCAAAAGAAATCTCTATAAGAATAAGAAAGTTTCAAAAGGGAATAAAACATTTAGACAATGATATTTTGAATCTTCTGGATTGAGTTTCTGATTATATATGATATGATTTATTCAATAGACCAGGGAAAGATCTCTGGAGGAGTTCCTTTTTTTTATATGATTATTTGGTCTTATCATAGTACCAAGGTATATTCAGCAATTCAAGGGGAATGATAATGCCTCAGACTATCAACAATGGCTTTACTAGAGATTATCCAGAGATTCTTCTTATTATTTTGTTGCTGGTAGAAGATTTATTCCATAATAAAATGTGATTTTTAAGGATTCCACACAATTAATTATGCCGCAATATTGACTATTTTAAGGGATAAATATTTTTACAGGAGAAATAAAGGGGTGCTAGAGGGCCAAAATTTACAAGTCTCATAGAGAAAACAAAGTTGAGAATACTTATGGGATTTTCAAAGAGATTAATGTGGCTTTATGATCACTATTCACAAAAAATAAGAGGACTTCAACCCTTTTTGAATGTTCCCCTCAATAAAGGGAGCAAAATGTGTTACAGAAGCCCTACAGATTTTGAAATAGTCCCTAGAATTGGCTTCAAATGATATAAATCACTTCAAAATATATAATCAAATCTTTAATTGTTATATAGTGGCTCAAATCAATTTTTTACTGGAAAATTTGTGCTTTTACAGCTTGTATACTGTGTACTGACCTCCTTGGACGCACTTTTATTTTTAGATTTGGGGCAATTTTTGGGGGTTTTCTGCCCATTTTTGGTGTTTTAATGCCTATTTTCATTGAGTCATAGAATATCTCCCCCCCATGTGGTATGGAACCAGGATTTGGGGGTAAATGAGGTAACCTCATCCTGGTTTGTATGGCCGCTGTTCTTTTGCCTGCTAACAAAATTTAGATTTTCAGGCCCACTGTTCTGCAGGGGTTTCACAAGGCCCACAACTATGCACAGGGAGAATTTTTCACTCAAAAAATTTCACTGAATCCTTCCCAGAGTTTTGAAGGATTTTTGTAGCTTTCTACTCAAAACTTTTGATACCTGCAAGAGTTTATATGGAATCAAAAGTTTTAAATAAATCCAGAACCACACACAAATTTGTTTGTTTGAAGGAATTTTTCAAATTTTTCACATTAGTTCAAAGAAATGTGGGATGAGTGTGGTTCTCACCATGTTCAGTTTGTTCTTTGAATTTAAGGAAATCTGTGAAGGTATCAGAATTGGATGGTGGAGGCAGTGGGAAACTAGATATAATTTGGAAGAAGGAATCCAATTCTGAGATAAAATGTGGTTTATAAAGCCTGCCTAGGTGCCTGCCTAAGTTCAACTTGGTGTGCGCCAAGCAGGACTTGGTTGGATGCCCAGCGTGCTTGATTGGGTAGGGTTTGTGGAGGCTCAAAATTGGTGCCAAACCAAGTTTGCATTTGCCCAGATCAAAGCTGGGCACACCCCCAGCCTCAAACCATCTTTAATTGTCCACTAAATTTTATTTTCAATTTTTTTAACCAGGTAAGTTTTTCTTTCAATCTCATTTCTTTGAATTTTTTTGTGGGATAATCATCCAATTAAAGCAGAAGAAGAGGAAGAAATTGTTCCTCTGTGAGGGGGAATTGAATTGTGCTTCAGCCAGCATCTTGGCCATAAAATCACTACCCTCATTGGCTCAACCTAACTCTTGTCTCAGATGGAAATTACTACCATCTACCGCTTTGGCAATCATCTCCTCCACAAACATAGCTCCAATCTTGCAACAAACAAGTGGAGTAATTTTTTGAATGGTTGAAAAATTTTTTCCTCTCACTCCACTAGATCCTCCACAATCACTGGCCCGGAAACTCCTCTACCTCCTGGGTAGATTGAAAAACTTTGGTAATGGCTGGACATCCAAGTCAAGACCAATTTTTTTTGGCTGCTTGGAGCACTTTGATCAGACCAATCACTGCTTAGTTTTCCTTGGCTCAGAGTATGAATTGCTCAACCTTGGCTTTTTATATTTTTTTTATAAATATTTTATTTGTTCCAATAAAATTTAAAAAAAATAAAAACATTACTTCAGATTATTAATTTATTTACAGCTATTTAAAGTAGAAAGTAAAAAAAAAGACTTATTGAGTCAAAAAAGGGGAAAATAAAATTGAGAATGGGTTGTGCAGCCAGCTTTGATTGACGCCCCAACATACTTGGCAAGGCGCCAGGCCAATTTGGCTGTGTGCCAACTGGCACTTGACAAGGTGCCAAGATCTCTTGGCTAGGTGCCAAGCTGGCGCTTTTGGGAACCACACGTGCTTTACAAAAAAGACCCAGAACTTGGCCAGGCACCCAGACAGGCTTTGTACACCATATGGATTTTTCCTACTATTTATGTGGGCTTGAATAGATATTTTTTTTTCTAATTAATTTTTATTTTTTACTTCTCTTAGAGTTTAATTCCCTATTTCATTCTTGCAATATTTTCAGCTGGATATAAATATTAGCAGTCTTAAAAAATTAAGAGAATGTAATAAATGGAATAACTCAAAAAAAATAATATAAACTATAAAATATAAAATGATCAGGGCAAAAGTAAATTCAAAAAAAAAGCCAATCAAAAATTAATTCAAAAAACAAAAAAATATTATACAAAAGAGAAGACATTAAATACCAAATAGCACAATGGAAACAGGGTAGATCCCCAAAAGAGAGTTAACAAAAAAAATCAAAAGCCAGTAAAGGTTTTGAATGCAACAAAGGGCATAGACACATCCCTCAAATATTTCAGTTTTTTAATGAATATTTTCCTTAAGTGGTGTGAGCTAATTCCAGATCACAAAATGGATCTTTTGCCTCAAATAACCCATTTTTTAAGATAGAATAATCAAATTTTGGACCAGGACAGTAATATTTCTATTGCATCAAAATATTTTCACCCAAGGTTTAGTAAGATGTTTTAAAAAATTGAATTGCTAGTTTGTGAAGCTCATTTGATTCCCCAACTCTTGTAAGAAATACTTCCAGAATATTTCAAGATTTTTATTTTGCAATTTAACTTCAATATTAGATTCTGCCCCTTCCTTGGAAAAAAGATAGCCAACAAAGGTTATAATAATTATTGCACGTTTCCAAAATCTCAGAAAGCTAAACAGGTTCACCTTTGGAAAGAATTTGTTTTTCTGACAAAAATATATCTTGATAAATATACTTAAAAATGGAACTATATTTTAGAATTTCTGAAAAATCTGTCTGAATTAGGTTCAAAGATTTTTAATTCTTGCTCCAAGACTACAGAATATTGAATTTTTTATTCCTAAATTATTCTATATTTGAGAGCCTTTTCAATAAAAAGGATTAAATAAATTTATTTTAAATATATTTTCATCAATTTTATTAAGAAGTATTCCAATCTTTCTCCATAGTCTATTGTAAAATCTGGTTATGATATTTTTTCCTATGAAAATCAATGAAAGCCCACCCACTTTGAATACCACTAATTTCTATTGATGATTGAATTTTTTTCAGCCTACTAGATGCCAAGGACCTCACTCCTTCTAGCCACTAGAGGTCATGGAAAGTTTAGATTTAAAATAGGAGGAAATGCCAGAGATATATTTTGGCTAAAAGGGTTAAATTTATTTATATATTTATAAAAATAAATTTAAAAGGAGGGGCCAAGACCTTATTGGGGTTTTTGAGCCCTCAGGAACAAAGGTAAATGTATTTTCGGGACAATATAGGAGCAATTTTGGTGCCTTTGGGGTTGACAAGGACTCCTTTCAAGAAGGTTATGGATAATTTCCTTGGTGGTTGGGTTATGAAGAAACCTACAAAAAAGGTATAAGTTAGCAGGATCACTTAATATGTCTAGATATGGACTCATTCTTGATTGATGGGCCAATATGCAAGGATTCAGGGTGCTGGAGGTTGGTACTTGGGCAGGCCAAATGGTTGGATGTAGATTTGGCCAAAAAATGAGGATTTATGAGTTTTGGTCTATAATTTTATCAGAAAGTGGTCCAGAATAACACACTTATTTCTCATGAGAGTTTGATGCATTGAGCAAACAAATACCTGAAGCAATAATAACTATATGACTGGAGAAAAAAGGAGCAAGAAATGGCTGGGGGAGGGGCCCTTATTTATATTGTTTGGGTCCCCTCATGGTACAGTCTTTTTACCAGCCAAAGGAGGGTGGAGCAGGCTAGCGCTGAGGTCAAGGGACCATGAGTGTGTTTTTGTTGACCTGCTCTAGCAAATAAAGCATTAAGGAAATCCCTATGTCATCATACTTGGGGCTTGATACATGTTTCTGTACCCTTAATGACCTCACTGTATCAGCCAAAGAGGTCAATTAATATTTTTAAATATAAGCTATGGTCTCATGAGGCCAGGGGCTTGAAAACATGCTCTGGGGACCTTATTCTGAAGGATAATTTTGATTCTGAGGCTCTTCTGTCCATATTGGTGTGTTTATAGTCACTTCATCAGGTAGTACCCCCTTAGTTGTGACTAGTTATGTAAATCTTTGTTACCTGGGATACAGGAGTGTTTTGTATAAGTGTTTGGTTTCTTGTGGGCCATCTAGCACAAAGCTAGGCCTCTTTTTATCCTTAGTAAACACTCTCAGGGTGTTAAAGAAACTAATATGCACTCTTCTGGGTCCAAATCCTCTGTACAGGTCCCATTACAGGGGCCCTGACAGCCTTTGGTACAGTTCCAAAAAGGGTGTAGGGCCCATTTTTCTGGATTTTCAGATTTTTTACTCACTTTAATACTATTCCCCACCAAATGGTGGCGCTCTTTGGTCACCATGCGGTGTAGAACAAGGCTAGGGGGTGTATGTGAGGTACCCCACAGCCCAGTTTCCATTTTGGGAGAAAGCGGCATCACTGAGGACTGGGGGGTAGCCTTGGGTTACGGTGTGGTGCCCCATCCTGGACACCCTGGCCAGTGCGGAGATTTTAATTTTATATGATTTTTCCTTATCATCTTTCATAGGTATCATTATAAAAAAAAAAAACCATCCATCAAACTCGTCCATTGCCTTCAATCCTCATCCTCTCCACCCAATCATCAGAACCTTAACCATGGCAAGAGCTTGAGGGATAAAGTCAAGGCTTCCCTTGGTCGATTCAATTCAGCCAGTCGTAAGAAAGCTACTTGCTCACAGAGTGTATCCATTATCAATACCAGTAGTCCCAAAGCCCCATACTCTCCCCATCTCAACGATCCCTCTATGGTCAAACAAAAGGAAGGATTAGGCGCTCTGGCTTGCCGGATCTCCAAAAAAACTGACAATCAAAGATCAAGAACATTGGCGTAGTGAACGCTTGGATATGGCTTACGCCAAACCACCTCTACTATCTCACACCTTAGTCAGAGCTGCATCACCCTTTCCAATGAGACCAGCTCTGTTGACCTTGGTGCCCACTGCCGAGCTCAAGTACGGAGAAGCACATACCAATTATTCCCCCAATCCGTTCCGTTGTTGTCAGAACTTGAATACCTTGGTTGATCCAAACAAGCTCAACATGGCATTGAATCATTATCAATCCCCGTCCATCAATCCCCTTCCCACCTCTAGCTTTCCGGTCTCCTGCGCGGCTTGTCCGTTGCCCAAGTGGGTCTCTTCTGTTGCCGGTGCCCATCGGACACCTGCCAGTGGTCATCCGCGGTCTCAAAAGTTGCCCATGCCCGTCATACACCTGCCGGCAGTCATCCGCGGCCTTGGCAGTCGCCCGGGCCCATCAGGATGCCCGCGGGCGTCCCTCTTTGTTTTTTTTCTCTGAATGCTTTCTTGTTTCTTTTTTTTTGTTTCTTTTGTTTTCTCATGACACTGATCCGTAAAAAAAAAAAGAAAAAAAAAGAAAAAAAAAATCCGCTCCCATTTGTAAATCTCTCTTGTAAATAGTCTACAGGCCTCTGGTCTATAAAAGGAGGGGCTCTCCCCTGCTTTTTCAGCATGATAGAGATATCATCATAGGAAATCATCAAAGGGGAGTGTGTGCTTGTGTCCCCCCCATTATTGAGAAATTGAATCCTGATCCTTATCCTGGGTATATCTTTGATTGCCCCCTGATTCATTTTTTGAGCCTGAGTCTTTGCCCCTCTGTGACCTGATCCTTATCACCAACCAATAGCCTTGCTGGTTGAAGAAAAATTCTGTCTGTTGGAATTTTTGAGTGTGTTATACCACTCTTTGATCCCTTTCTCTGACCATACTGGTCCTGATCCCTGATCATCTTTCTGGAGCCAATCACAATTGATTGAAGGGGTCTTATTAAGCTTAAGACCTGGAGTGTTATACCTTTCTTTATTTTCTTTGGAGTTGCATTCTGCCAGCCTACTCTTGAGTCCCTTGAGAAGTGTTGAGGTTATCCTTGCTTCAAATCAGTTACTGTTTGCTTTTAGAGCTTCTTAAAAATTGAGCTTTGTTTTGTACAGCCACCCTCAGTTATCTGGTACCCTTCAAGCGCTTGATTGCGGAGAGTTGGGCAGGTTCATTGAGAACCTGGAGGTTGGTTGGGTTTGAGTTGATCATCCCCAATCTTCTGCTGACGACCAGAGTTATTAGCTTGTGGGCGTTGTTTACATACAACAGCTTTTGTTCCTTGAACTCTAAGCAAACTTTAACTTCTTTTGTTCAAGTTTTTCCCTGCATAATCTTGTCTCAGATAGTGCTGTTCCATTGCTACCAAACTATTGTCATCTTTATCCTCAACTCCTTGATTCCTCATTTACCAGGTTCTGGACCTTGATCTTGGTTACATCTAAATATTTTTGTAACACTCAGGAGGGCAGCCTAAACAGCACCTTTCCCCTCCACAGAACTGCCACGGCCTAGCACCGTTTGGAGTCTTACAACGGCCCAGCTGGTTGGTCTGGGCCCGCTGTGGTGACCAATCCGGGACACCACGGGCAAAAAAAAAAAAAAAAAAAAAAAATAAATAAATATCTTTGTCGGTTGTACCCCTATGGGTACCTTTGTTTCCTACCCACCGAATTGTTCTTCACCACTCAGAGATTCACCACTCCAGCTAGTCACCGATCATCATCACCACCCCCAATGATCACGGTCCCCAGGACCCATCCATCCCTCGCGCCCAACTCTCCAAGGCCGCCCTTGCCGCATTCGGCTCTCACTCTCAGATCTCCCATGGATCTCCCTCCAAACACATCTTCTTACTTGTCTTACTCCTCCTGACCGCCTGCCCCCTCAAGTCCAATCCCACTTGATTGCTGATTGATCGCTCACTCGACCGCCTCTTTGTCGACTCGATCCAACGCTCGCTAGCCTCACTCCGATCTCACTTTAGGTTACTTGGTATCCTCATGGCCAAACTGATCACCGAATTCGGTCAATCACCCAACACGACCAAACTCGACTTTGGTCACGATTTCGAGGCCTTTCAAGATCATGAGAACCGATCGTGCGTTGATATTTGTAGGCTCAGCCATACTTGGAGTCTCACCCTTGATTCTGAAGACGTAGCCTGGCTTCAGGTTCTGTCTTCCTTATTGGCTCGATCAACCAAGGCTTCGGATCCAGATCCGGATCCGATCATCCCATCCCCTCGCCCATCATCCAATCCGATCCGGCCGACGACCGCGAGCAACTGCTCGCGGCCGTCGGAACCTTCACCTCGTTGTCGCCGCCGATTGGGCAACAACAGCTGTTGTCAACACCCGCGACCGCTGTTGCGGGTGTCCATCTGGTTGCCCGCGGTCATTCTTGACGCGGGCGACATTTCTTTTTTTCCTCTCATGTAATTTTTTTTTTTTTTTTTTTGTTTTCATTTTTTTTTCCGCACCTATGTGTAGTATCACTTGTACATAGTATACAGGGCCTCATGTCTATAAAAGGAGGGGCTCTCCCCTGCCTTTTGGCCCAGCATCAGAGCATCAGAGCATCAGAGCATCAGAGCATCAGAGGATCCCATCATCCTATCAGACCATCATAAGCAATTTATCCGTGGGCATCCTTCCCCACTTATCTGAGCAAATTACCCGGGTATATCTATGATTGCCCCTTGATCCTTTGAGCCTCCATACTCAAACTCTGTCCCTTTAGACCTTGATCCTTATCACCAACCAATAGCCTTGCTGGTTGAAGAAGAATTCCTGTCTGTCTGAATTCTTGAGTGTGTTATACCACTCTGATCCCTTTTTCCGACCATACTGGTCTTGATCTCTCCTTGATCATCTTTCTGGAGCCAATCACGTTTGATTGAAGAGGTTTTATTAAGCTTAAAAACCTGGAGTGTTATACCTCCCTTCTTCTTTAAGGTTGAATTTCTCCACGCTATTCTTGAGTCCCTTGAGAAGTGTTGGGATATTCTTGCTCAAATTCGTTATTGATTTGCTTCTAGAGCTTCATAAACAAATTGCTTTTGTTTTGTTCAGCCTCCCACAGTTATCTGGTACCCTTCAAGCGCTTGATTGCGGAGAGTTGGGCAGGTTCATTGAGAACCTGGAGGTTGGTTGGGATTGAGTTGATCTTTCCTAATCAGCTGCTGACGACCAGAGTTATTAGCTTGTGGGCGTTGTTACTTACAACTGCCTTGTCCTATTGAACTCTGAACAAACCTTGACTTATTTGTTCAAGTCTTTACCTGCACCATCTTGCCTCAGATAGTGTTGTTTCCATCGCTACCAACAACTCTTATCCTCTTCCCTTACTTTGATTTCTCATCCATAAGGTTCTGGACCTTGATTCCGGTTACATTTAAATATTATTGTAACTCCTAGGAGGGAAGCCTAAACAGAACCTTTCCCCTCCACAGAACTGCCACGGCTTAGCACCGTTTGGAGTCTTACATTTGGTCCCCCGGGCCGGGATCGAACCAGCAACCTTGGGATTTACAGTCCCAACTTGAAGAATCAACTCCGAAATCCTATCCGATTTCTCTTTCTTTTTCTGTTTGTTCTTTTTTTTAGATCTGATCCATGTAGGCAGCTTGGTCTAGAAGTAAGTCCTCCCAATTTGTGCACCGCTTGGGCAAGATACTTGTCGTTTTTGGCGAAACCCTACTCTTGCCACACTCATGAGCCACTTAGGAAATCTGCTCTTTGGATCCCCTAGGAACTCTGTTATTTGATATGGCATCTTCCGCTACTCCAACCACCCCTGTCCGACCTAAGATGGTAAAGATCAAACCTCAGAACAAGAACTTAGGCTTCAACGGTACAAATGTTGAGCGATTCTTGGACTCCTACGAAATGGCTGCTGAAGTTGATGGAGATAGTGAATTTGATATGGCTTATCAGTTGCAATTCTTTATCTCCTCTGATGAAGTTATGGAGGTAATCGAGTCTTTTGAGGGATTCGAATCCCACAACTGGACGCTTCTCAGGGAAGCTATGTTGGCATACTGGGGTAAAATTGATGTGGCTAGGTTTACTCTGCAGGATTTGGATGCTCTGGTTTCTCAGTGGATCTCCAATGGTGGTATTTCTTCAGCCTCTGACTATCAGATTTTTAGAAAGTCTTGGGATCCCATTCAAAACTATCTTATCCGAAACAATCACATTGACACAGTGGACAAAATTCGAGCAAAGTTCTTCCAATCTTTTTTGTTGGCTGTGCAGGAAAGGATTAAAGAAGAACTGGTCAAATCTGGATCCATGATTACCACCAGGGATAATTGATTCAACCTCCCTGTTTTTCTCACCCTTAGGAGTACTGTGGATAAAGTCATGAAAGGTCAAACTGCTCTTACCTTTGAAAAGCCTAGAACTACTGAACCAGTCCATGCTCCTTCTTTTAAAGAGTCAAACAATATTATGATTAAAATGGAGGCAGATTGTAGGCCTAAAGCAGATCCTAATTCCAATTGAGAACCGACTACTATAGATGAAATCACCAAGTTACTTAGAGCCTTTGAGAACAAAATAGATCAAAAGATTTCCTTGCTAGCTACGCCTAAAGCTCCTTCTTCTGTCCCCAAATCAACTATGGTCTGTTACTACTGTCATAGGGAAGGCCATGGAACCGGACAATGCCAAGAACTTCAGAAGGACCTAAAGGAAAAGTCGGTAGAACAGAGGGGGAACAATTACTTCCTCCCTAATGGTGCCCTAATCCCTTTTGACTCGTCTCGTCCTATTTGACATGTGGTGGCCTCTTACCAGCCATCACCCCCTGTGAAAGCATCTCTTGCTTCCTTTGAATTTCAATCATCCTGTGGTACCCTCCAACCTTGGTATCCTCCAGCTATTTCTTCCTCTAGTCTTGCTGGGACTACTTATCAATCTGATCCAGCCAGGAAACAACATGAGGAACCTAAACCTCATAAGGCTCCTTCCTTGCCAACTTCAATCCTTCAAAAACCCGTTAAACATCAATCATCACTTGAGCCTCCTTCCTCTGATGTAGAAGACATGGAGGTAGAAAAGGAACCACTCATGGAAAGGTTCCCAGATCACCCTGATCCTTCTCCCTCACCTCAACCTTTTAATCCTATCTTAGATTCTGCGTCACCTGAACCTCCTCCCTCCACCCAGCCCAAAGTTTGATTTGAAAGGGGCATCTCCAAGGATCACCCCAATGCCGTGGAGGGAGTATTAAAGAAAATTTCTGATCTCAAAATTCCTGATCTATCTGTGGCTGAACTCCTATTGATCTCTCCATCTGTTGCTGAAGGAATGAAGAAATGGGTCTCTCATTGACGTGTGGAAATTGGCCCTGAAGAACTCAAATTCTCCTCTGGCGCTTTAATGGAGGACTCTGGTGGAACCAGTCCTTCTATAAAATCCAACCTTTATTCCTGTCCCCTTGGCTTTCTTCCTTGTTATCTTGGTGACTCAGCTAAAACTGTTTCTCCTCTTGTGGATTCTGGATCTCAGCTTAACTTAATCTTGGATGCTATGGCCTGCAAGCTCAAACTTAGTCCTAGGGTCAGCTTCAACTCTGCAGTGTATGGGATAGGAAATCAAGCTTGTGAACTGGTTGGTATTGCTGAAGATGTACCAGTCAGGATTGGTCAAAATATTGTTGGAACCTGCCACTTTTGGATCACTTGTTTGGACAGTCCTATGATCTTGGGACGACCCTTCTTAATGGACTTTGGTGCAACCCTGATGTTTTCTGATCAAGTTGGGGAGAGAATTCTTCTCCCTGATGCTGATGGCAGGAAAATTGAAGTTCCTCTTTGCTCTTTGGATTCTGGTCGTTGGGAAAGAGATTTTCCTGGTCATTCTCCCAAATCATCTTTTAAGGGGAAGCAGAAGGATAACTCTAGTTCCTCTCATTTTTTAGGGGAATAGTTGATCCTACTAATGGTTTTAGCTCTTTTCAGCCTCAGACTGCAACTCAAGGGTCAACTCCCATCCCTCAGGCTTATTTTTGATTCCTTTCATCATTCTCTTCTGAGCTCAAGAATATTAAAAAGCAAAAACATATCAAAATAGAAAAATCCAAAAATATTTCTTCTCCATCTCCTTCTCTCTCTGGATCTGTTGTGTCTTCTTTTCCTTCTACTTTTGAGTCTGATCAATCTTCTCTCAGTTACGGTTTGAATCTCCGCAATGAGTCTAAACTAGATCCTAATTGCAATTCCGTTTTTGGTGATTTTGGTATGAAGGAATATGGGCTTCAGTGGAGGCAATTTGGGGTACAAGTAAGTCCTCCCAATTGTGCACTGCCAGGGCAATCTTTTACCATCATTTTTAAAACTCTACTGTATGCCACATATGTGAGCACCTGGGACGCCCTCCTTGTTCTGTTCCTGCCGCTTCTAGGGATCATTTGGAAGAATCAAGATATTTTCCTCAACTCTTCAATTGCTCTCAAAATCAAGAAATTGCCAATCTTTGCTTCAATTTCTTTGTTCCCTGCCTTTTTTTTTTTTTTTTTTTTTTGATCCCTTCAAATTTTAGATGCAGACTAGGGACAGTCTGTAAGTTGGGGAGAGATGTGGTGACCAATCCGGGACACCACGGGCAAAAAAAAAAAAAAAAATAAAAATAAAAAATAAATATCTTTGTCGGTCGTACCCCTATGGGTACCTTTGTTTCCTACCCACCAAATTATTCTTCACCATTCAGAGATTCACCACTCCAGCTAGTCACCAATCATCATCACCACCCCGACGATCACGGTCCCCAGGACCCATCCATCCCTTGCACCCAACTCTCCAAGGCCGCCCTTGCCGCATTCGGCTCTCACTCTCAGATCTCCCATGGATCCCCCTCCAAACAAATCTTCTTACTTGTCTTACTCCTCCTGACCGCCTGCCCCCTCAAGTCCGATCCCACTCGATTGCTGATCAATCGCTCACTCGACCGCCTCTTTGTCGACTTGATCCAACGCTTGCTAGCCTCACTCCGATCTCACTTTAGGTTACTCGGTATCCTCATGGCCAAACTGATCACCGAATTCAGTCAATCACCCAACACGACCAAACTCGACTTTGGTCACGATTTCGAGGCTTTTCAAGATCATGAGAACCAATTGTGTGTTGATATTCGTAGGCTCAGCCATACTTGGAGTCTCACCCTCGATTCCAAAGATGTAGCCTGGCGTCAGGTTCTGTCTTCCTTATTGGCTCGATCAACCAAGGCTTTGGATCCAGATCCGGATCCGATCATCCCATCCCCTTGCCCATCATCCAATCCGATCCGACCGACGACCGCGAGCAACCGCTCGCGGCCGTTGGAACCTTCACCTCGTTGTTGCCGCCGATTGGGCAACAACAGCTGTTGTCAACACCCGCGACCGCTGTCGCGGGTGTCCATCTGGTTGCCCGCGGTCATTCTTGACACAGGCGACATTTCTTTTTTTCCTCTCATGTAATTTTTTTTTTTTGTTTTCATTTTTTTTCCGCACCTATGTGAAGTATCACTTGTACATAGTATACAGGGCCTCATGTCTATAAAAGGAGGGGCTCTCCCCTGCCTTTTGGCCCAGCATCAGAGCATCAGAGCATCAGAGCATCAGAGCATCAGAGGATCCCATCATCCTATCAGACCATCATAAGCAATTTATCCGTGGGCATCCTTCCCCACTTATCTGAGCAAATTATCCCGGTATATCTATGATTGCCCCTTGATCCTTTGAGCCTCCATACTCAAACTCTGTCCCTTGTGACCTTGATCCTTATCACCAACCAATAGCCTTGCTGGTTGAAGAAGAATTCCTGTCTGTCTGAATTCTTGAGTGTGTTATACCACTCTGATCCCTTTTTCCGACCATACTGGTCTTGATCTCTCCTTGATCATCTTTCTGGAGCCAATCACGTTTGATTGAAGAGGTTTTATTAAGCTTAAAAACCTGGAGTTTTATACCTCCCTTCTTCTTTAAGGTTGAATTTTGCCACGCTATTCTTGAGTCCCTTGAGAAGTGTTGGGATATTCTTGCTCAAATTCGTTATTGATTTGCTTCTAGAGCTTCATAAACAAATTGCTTTTGTTTTGTTCAGCCTCCCACAGTTATCTGGTACCCTTCAAGCGCTTGATTGCGGAGAGTTGGGCAGGTTCATTGAGAACCTGGAGGTTGGTTGGGATTGAGTTGATCTTTCCTAATCAGCTGCTGACAACCAGAGTTATTAGCTTGTGGGCGTTGTTACTTACAACTGCCTTGTCCTATTGAACTCTGAACAAACCTTGACTTATTTGTTCAAGTCTTTACCTGCACCATCTTGCCTCAGATAGTGTTGTTTCCATTGCTACCAACAACTCTTATCCTCTTCCCTTACTTTGATTTCTCATCCATAAGGTTCTGGACCTTGATTCCGGTTACATTTAAATATTATTGTAACTCCTAGGAGGGCAGCCTAAACAGCACCTTTCCCCTCCACAGAACTGCCACGGCTTAGCACCATTTGGAGTCTTACACCGCCCAAGGTATTTGAGCAACTAATTGCAAGGCTATTGCCTGGTACTACCCGTGGGCTGGTTGCCTGGTGACAACCTTTGCAACCAACTGGCCTGGCCCAAGCAACTACACGCAGGGCCAGCGGTTGGTTGTGGCAAAGATTTTCTGCCTGTTGGCAGGTGGTGGCTCCTGGGGCTTATGGGAGTTGCATGCGCTGCTGTGGAAAGTGCACCTCTGCGCATGGGTTTGTGGAAAAAAGTATCTTTTTGTCCATGACTCCTAAAGTATACATAATTATGGTTTTCTGACAAATTCTTTTGTCAGAAACCCAATCCTGTGGATTTGATGAGAAAGGTTACACAGGTGAACCATGGTTCTACCTGAAGGAGCAGGAAATGGGGGGTGGTGCCTGTTGGTGACCCTACCTAAATTGGCTCCAGTAATAAATTCCTGAAATAATATTCCTACTTTTCTTACTAAATAAGGGTTTTTTATCTCATTTTTATTTTAGATTATTATTTCTGTACTTTTTATTTTTATTTATATTATATATATTTATTATTATTATTCATTATTATTTTTATTTTTTATTTTTTGTTTTTGGTGGCTTTAGTCAGTTGGTTCTGAATAGTAGCCAGCTGGCAAGTTTTTATTTATATTTTCTGCATCCATTTAGTTAATATAATTGATAATTTTGAATCATCATTACTCAGCCTAGATGGCAGATTCTGAAATTATATAAATTACCTAGAAATACAGATTTTATCTCTTCATCCCATCCTCATAAATTAAATTTCTAATTAAATCTTTCAAATTTTTTTTCTTGAATGACCCTAAGAGCATCCCCGATTGTTGGAGAGCGCGGCTTGTGAGGTAGCAATTTGCTGGCCAAAATAAATAGCTAGCAAGAGTTTTAAAGCAGGGGTTTCACAAACATCCACTCCACAAGGCCACGGTAGCCAGCTAACAACCCAAGGCGCACAATTGGGTGCCACTTCAGTGGCTAATTAGCTATACCCCTACTTTGTCACAACTTGCAACTTGTTGTTGCAACCCATTGTTGCAAGTCATCATCACCAATCATCCTCCCAAATCTGCTCAACAAATCCCAGCCTTTCAGCCTTCAAAAACCTACATACCACCTACTGTTGGGTTAAGAGACTGTTAAGTTGAGTGAGAGGAGAAGATCAAACTGGGAGGAGAAGCCAGGAGGGACTGAACTCAGGGTGTGGCGGTCAAGAGGATATGAGAATCAGTGCTTGATTGCGTGTATCAGAAAGGAGCGGTTTAAGTAGTGACAGCTAGAGAACCCATAAAGTGTGTCTGATCAGAAGACAGAAGCATATTCATAGAAGTTATCCAAGAGAAGCGGACCAGAAACAATTCAAAGAAAAAATTAAACACTGGAGACCAAAGTCTGGACATGGACAGGTTGGTAAAAGGCCTGAGGTCACAACAGTGACATACATGAGACAAGAGTAACACACCAAAATAACAGATCAATCTTATAAAAGAGAGAGTGATTAACAGCAACAACACTGAGACATAAAATGGAGATTGTAATCTGGAATGACTATCAGCCATACATAGCAAGTAGTAAAGCTTGTACAATGAGGCTGTAATAGATAAGAAAGATAGAGTGGGAATATAAGGACAAAAGATTAAGAGAAAAAATAATTTACTGTCTCAACATCCTCCCATTCTGTTAATCTATGTGGATGGTAAGACCAATTAACAGTTTAAATAGAAAGTGTTAAACTGAGTAAATGTTGTAGGACCGTTGATTCACAGGGCTAGTAGAGTTGCATGTGGCAGTACACAGCAGGTTGCTTATTTGAGGCTGATGGAGATGCTTGGTAAAGTTGGGCATTGTAGCCAAGAGAATTTGAGTCCAAAGTATGAATTGCATGCATAATGTGCGCTTGAGGAGCAACCTTAGATTTTGAACAGTCATAGAATTGGTTGCACACGTGAGGGTTGAGTTTGAAGCAACAATCCTTGGGGTGATTGGATAGAGGATTGTGGTGACCAGGCCAATAGGGATGTTGGTTTGGATTTTTGAGCATGGCTGTAGCTCCACCTTAGTCATTAAACGGTGGGGAATCAATGTTGAAAGGCATTTTTTGTGCATTGCTGTCAATGAGGTCCAAGACTACCTGGTAGGTGACAACATTAGCTGAGTTTCCAGAAGAGATAACCAAGTCCCAAATTTGATCCAACAACAAAGGGAGTTGATTCAAAATTTCAGGTGCCATTTATATGTAATCAAGGGTGAGATCCAACAACTTGAGTTGAGAAATGGCATCTTGGTACTTGAGGATTGAGCTGGAGAGATTGGAAGGACCAATTTAGATGGTTTTGAACTCTTGGTAAGCACAAAAAAAATTAGATTACTTCTTTGAAGACCCAAGATCATTAATTTTTTTCCAAAGGATGACAGGATCATCATCACCTCCATTGGCTATCACCGTTGATATCAGTGACTTGTGAATTCTCTTGCTGATGATATCAAGTGCTTTGTTGGCTGATTCAAGGTAGGCAGCTACAAATCTCCCTTTTTAATCTTAATCTTGTTTTGGGATTTTCTCACCACTGAAAAAACAATGATGACCTTTTCCATGCAGGAAGTTTTTCAACTTGAAGTTCCATTCCAGGTAATTCTTGGCGGTAAGCAGAGGTATCAAATTTTTGATTTCATCTGACATTTCAGGTGGGATCTAAAAGGAATGGATTGGAGCTGGAGGGAATAGTTTGAATAGCTGGTGATGGAGAAAAGATTGAGAAATTGAGACAGTGAGAGCAAAGGAAGAGATGAGTATTTTGAAATTTATTTGATGTTTTGTGTTTTTTGGTTGTTTTTGCTTATATGATTGATTATTTGTCAGACAGGAAGAAATTAAGGAGGAGTAACTTGGAATAGGCAGAAAAGAAGAGATGGGGCAAGTTCCAGAGGAGAAACTTGGGACTGTAAATCTGTTGGGTTAAGAGACTGTTGAGTTGAGTGAGAGGAGAAGATCAACCTGGGAGGAGAAGCCAGGAGGGAATGAACTCAGGGTGTGGCGGTCAAGAGGATATGAGAATCAGTTCTTCATTGTGTGTAGCAGAAAGGAGCGGTTTAAGTAGTGACAGCTAGAGAACCCATAAAGTGGGTCTGATCAGAAGACAGAAGCATATCCATAGAAGTTATCCAAGATAAGCAGACCAGAAACAATTCAAAGAAAAAATTAAACACTGGAGACCCAAGTCTGGACATGGACAGGTTGGTAAAAGGCCTGAGGTCACAAAAGTGACATACATGAGACAAGAGTAACACACCAAAATAACAGATCAATCTTAAAAAAGAGAGAGTGATTAACAGCAACAACACTGAGACATAAAATGGAGATTTTAATCTGGAATGACTATCATACATACATAGAAAGTACTGAAGCTTGTACAATGAGGCTGTAATAGATAAGAAAGATAGAGTGGGAATATAAGGAAAAAAGATTAAGAGAAAAAATAATTTACTATCTCAACACCTACTACCTCTCCAAAAAGAAGATGGCCCCCTTCCTCACCCACAAAAAGTACTTCCCTTTTGCCAGCTTCCACTTTCAGCATCAACAAATTTTCCTTGAAGTTGAAGAAGAACTTCATAAAATTCAATTTAGTCAAATAAGGAACAAATCAAGAAGAAAAATGATCAATTTTAACCAAGTTGAAGGCCATTGTAATCTCATGAATGATTATTTTAATCAAGATGCAAGATACACAAACCAAATGTTTGAGAGGCAATTTAGGATGAGAAAGGTTACCTTAAAAAGGCTAGTAACGGATTTGGGGGCTCATGACCCCTATTGGAACTAAAGAATGGTAATTAAATCAATACTAATGACCAAGGAATCCCTTCCATTGTTTCAGAATGTAATCAATACTGACATCTATTTTTTTTCATTTTTTTTTAAAAAATTTTTCAGGACTGTTGTGAACAAAGTGGTATTTATCTTCATCAGAAAATCACTGCTGCAATTTGTGAATTGGCCTATGGATATTCTGATGACTGCAGCAAAAAATATGTTAAAATTGGCAAATCAACTGCAATGGAAAATTTGGAGAGATTTGTGAATGATATTGTCATTTTATTTGAGGGGGAATACCTCAGAGGTCCAACAGATGAAGAGATCTCAGTAATCATGAAAGAATATGAAGCACATGGTTTCCCAGGATGTTTTTGTAGCATTGATGGAATGCATTGGGTCTGGAATAATTTCCCCCAACCTTGGGATGGTCAGTTCATAGGAAAATAGGGATGTCCAACAATGGTTTCAGAAGCAGTAGCATCATTAAATTTAAGAATATGGCACTGTTTCTTTGGCTCACCTGGGACTCACAATGACATCAATTTACTCAACAATAGTCACATATTTGATTAATTTCCACAGGTATTGTTTTTCATTATGTTATTTGCCTTATTTCTTGTTTTTTTGACTTATTGAAGGATTTTTGAGTATTTTTTTTCAGGCACTGCATCAGATGTATTGTTTGAGATCAACAATCATCAACATAACTATGGATACTATTTGGCTGTTTGAATATATCCCAACTGGCCTGTTTTTGTCAAATCTTACAGAAGTTGTGAATATCCTGCAAGTAAACATTTCAATCAACTTCAAGAAGGAGCCAGAAAGGACATAGGAAGAGCAATTGGAGTTTTGCAAGGTTGATTTGCAATAATTCTCAACCCATTAGACTTTGGTTCAAAGAAGATATAGTTAAGATTATGAAGTGCTGCATAATTCTTCATAATATGATTGTGGGGGAGAAATCTCCCTGTGATCCTTTTCTTAATAAAAATATTTCCAGTTCTACCACCATTAACATCTCCACAAATGTTCATGATCCTGCTTTATTTCATACTTTTTAATATCTCAGTCAAAATAATTCTAGGCTTCATGATTCAACTCTTCATTACCAGCTCATTGATGATTTAATGATTCAAAATTAGATGAAGAGGGGAATTGAGGGTTGATTTTTTTAAATCTCTCAAAATTTCTTTGCCCTTTTATTTTTTTATTTCCAATCATAAAAAAAAAATATATTTCAAGTTCTCTTGCAATATTTCCTTGCCATTTTATTCTTTTGTTTCAAATCATAAATAAATATATATATTTCAATCTTCCATCTCATGTTTTCAAAGAGTATTCATTTGAAATCAATCAGAGTCCAAAAAAATAATCCAACACAAAGAGAGGTACAGGCCCATTCAAGAAGTCAAAGTAGTTATATATGGGGTACTTTGATACAGATACTTGTGTTTAGTGAATCACCCTTCTAGTTGATCTCAGAATTTTTGCTTCAAAATCAACATCTCTTTACTTTCATCATCAGGACACCCTTCTTCATATTGTAAAATTACTGTCAACTGCCCCATTGCAACCTTGAAGTCCACTTTCTTGCATTCCAAATTGTACATCTTCTCCGCAAGGTTTTTCTGCCACTCACCAATTTTGTTTTTCTTCATCAGGATATCAAGTTGTAAACTGGAATCATTGAAATATTTGGAATCGGGCTCTGAGTTCAAGCAAAGTTGCTTTGCGGCCTTAACACCCTCCAGTTGAGCCAAGGAATTGGAAATGGAGGGCAGTGATAGGAGTTGGCTTGCAGGGGTGTTTGGATTGCTGAGGCCATAGCTGGAGGCCGGTGTGCCAATCCATTTGCGTGGTGTCAAAGGATTTCCCAAGGGCCTTCAAATTTGAATTGTTGGCCCTTGGTTTGTTGGTGGTATAGCTCCTTTTCATGGCGTATCCAGTCCATTGGACTCAAGCCGCTTGGTGGTGATTGTTTGATTGCACAATAGATGGCCAAAAGCTTCAAGGTGGCAGTGTTGAGGTTGGAACATCTATAGAATAGAGAGAATGACAAATTTTAGTTTGTGTACCACCAAGAGAAGTGAGATATCAAGAGAAAAATCAAATGTTGACTGGTCCAGATACCCTCCAAATCATGATAAACGCCTTTGCTGTGGATGTTGCAGTCTTCCTCAACCCGCTTGAAGAAGTTGATGCCAGTTTGGTTTGTTGCAAATTATGGATGTTTGCTTACATGGATCCAAGATTGAGCAAGCTGCTCCTCTTCTTGAGGGGTCCAGTTGGGGGCTTGTTTCTTCTTAGCTTTGTGAGTCTTGGTTGGAATTCTAGATGGGAGGCTGGTGGGGTCCATATTGGGTGATGAAGATGGTGGCGGATTTGGATTGGCGGTGATATGCTTCAAGGAGGGAGAGAGTTGGGGGAGTGGGGCATATCAGAGCTTGGGCTGGTGGGAGGAGGGAGGGTGGAGCTTGGAGGGAGGAGGAGGGAGGGGGATATGTGGGGAGGATATTGCTGGGGAGGATATTGAAGTTGACATGGATGGAGGGGATCTACATACAAGGGTGGCAGGGTATGGCGGGGTATTGGCATATAGGATATGCAAGAGATGCCAAGCAGGGAAGCTAGCAAGCTTGCTAAATTACAATAAGTTTATGGAAATCTTGGCAAAGTTATGGAGCTCACTTGCTAGCAAGCCCTTAATTTGCACAATTGTGAAAATTGCTTGGTAAATTTAGCTAACAAGCAGGTTTACCAAGACAATTGGGGATGCTCTAATAATTAATTTAGTCATTAAAAAAAATTTGTCTAGAACCCTTCATTCCTTGAAGTAAAGGAAAGTTCTTAAAGTGCCTTGAAAAACAACTTCAAGTAATTGATAATAATGGCAAGTTATTTATTCTGAGAAACAGGAATAAATTCCAGAAAAATATGTTTCAAGTTTTTGTGAATCTATGAATTTTTTTAAAACTCAAAATGTAAAATAAATGACCTTTTCATCAAAAAAAAAGGTTCCATTCAGTTTCAAATTGGCATTTTTTGACTTTAATATGTTTTTTTCAATATAAAATGGAACAATGTGGAACAAATTTTCAAATTTTTCAAATGGAATCAAGCTTTATAAAGAAAAAAACAAGAAATGTGGGGCCCAAGCTTTTAAACTCACAATTCTTTGTGAGTCCTTTCCCTTCCTGTTGGTTTGATCTCTGGGTTCCCTTCAATTGTGGCCCTTGCATGGTTGATGTCAGCTTCTTGAGGTTCCCTGCCATCAGGAAATCTTGATCAATGATGACAATTTTGGCAATGGAATTGCTGACGATAAACTAAAACAGTATCTTTAGGAATTGGATGATAGGATCCTCAAAATCCTTCAAATTTTGCTCCAAATTCTGGATGCTTAGCAGCAAGATATCCTTGGCAAGCATCACAAGTGTGGTGAAAAAGAGTGGAAACCACTGAATATTGGCCACAATCCCACTCAAGTCCCAGAATTAACCCAAAACTCTTGTCTGCTATATCCTTCCTCTTCTGATAGGTCTAAAAAAACTACTCTGCAAAAATCTAAAAGACAACTCTGCAACAATTTCCCTGGAAAAAAACCCCTGAATTCCATTCCTAATTGTTGTTTTTTTCTATAATTCTGCAATGAGAACTCCTTAAATTAATTTTGAAGTGATTAAATAAGCTATGCTACTACTTCCATGATATATATCTTCCTCTAAAACTAGGAAAAAATGGCTTCAAATATACAACCTCAACATAAAACTTAGGAGAAAGAAAACAAAAATTAAAAGATGACTCCCTCTGCACCTCCACAATTGAATTTGATGAATCCCAGCTATGATCTGCCTAGCCCCAATCCATCCCCATGAATTATTTAAAGCTTTACTTGCAATCTCCAATAGCATTACTATTCAATCCACCCCTATATTCCTACATTGGAAGATCGCTGTTGATATCCTTTGCAAATCCAATTTGATCTATGCATGCTGCATTTTTGACATTCTTCCCCTACTGTCCCAAAAATTGCATAACCTATCTGAAAATACCCTACACACCTCATCATTGGTCTTCAAACAACATATCAATAGTCTTCCAATTGCTTGCCTTGGTCATATGCTTCTCCAAACTTATATACATACATCTTGGATTTTGATATCCTAAATCTATCATTGGGGAACATGGCTGGCTCCTGTGCTGAAGATCCTTTTAATTACAAAATAGGCAAGATTCAGGCTCAACTCTTCTTTTTGCTGTGGATCCTGCATCCATCTACTTCTGATTATTTTTCCTCTGCCTCCTGAATAATCAAAATTCAGGGCCCATCTTTTGTTCCTATTGTGCTGAAGATCCTGTATCTGCCCACTGTTGAGCCTTTCCAGTCTGCTGATCCACCTCTGAGCCTATTCTATTCATGTCTATAAATAGCAACCACACCAGGCTTGTGGAGATATTTTCAAAGACTAAATTGGGTAATCTTTCTTCCAAAATAAATCCCTTTTTTTTAAAAAAATCATTTTTCTTTTTCAAATAAATAAATAAATAGTTAAATAAATAAAAATCTTCTTGTAATTTTCCCACCTTTTGTTCTTGAAACTTTTTGAAATAAATGGTACCTGGCCTTCCCCATATAGAACCCACTTGATTACCCATACCATCCTACAAAGGGAGAAAAAAAAACTCCATAAAGCACTTTGAGCTAATTGCCTCTGCACTCCAGACAAGGAGAAACTGAGGGAAAATGAGACAAAATACCACCCAAAATAAGAAAACTGAGAGTACAGAAATAAAAATTCTGCAGCCACACATCAACTGAGGAAACCTGGAAAAATCCAGACAAAGGTCTGAAATGGGGATAGACCTTCTCCACAGCTCTTGGTAATTTATCTGAGATTCCCTGTTTCCCCCCACAACTTCAACATTTTCCCAAATTTTAATCATCCAATGACTCCTCTCCTAAAAAATCATCCATGGGATTGTCATCCGCACTCCTAAAATTGGCCATCTTCTGATAATTTTTGGAAGAATCTGCAGTCTCATATAATTCTGTTTTTCCCCGCACATGGGATTTTTTCACATGTACTGCTGCCAATTTCTGATTTAATGGATTCCCATACAACTCCTCCAACTGGTAAATCACCCCTGCAAATGGCTTTACAAAAAATAAGGCCTTTTCCACTGGTCCGCAAACAAGTTTCCCCACTGCATCTCAAGGCTAAAATTATATAGAGTTACAATATTTTCCTTCTGCAAAGGATCCTGCAAATGGTTAGCACAGCACCTGTCCCAATACCAAACATACCTTTCCCAGCTCTTCTTTAGGAATTCTTCAGCTTTGAAATAGTTTCCTTTCTCCTCAAAATCTCCTCCATATTCACTAAAATAAAGCCCTCCATTGTCTTTACCTTCCACCAGTAAATGGCTAAATAGGTAAGCATCTGGATATCTACTGGGAGCACCGTCTGCCATCCATAAAGTAGCTCATATGGCAAGTATCTGGTTCTCCACTTAAATGAGATCCCATCTGCAACCAAGACTATTGGCAGAACCTCTTTCTATATCTTGCCAATTTTTCAACACATATTTCCCATCATTTCTTTGAGGGCTTGGTTCCCCCTCTCAATACCTCCCACTCCTTCCAGGTATTACTCTGTGACCCAACTAAACTTTGCTCTGCAATAAATTACAATACTCTTGAGGTTACCATGGAACTCTGCACCACCATCCATGGTAAAAATCTCCAAACACCCCAAAAAAGAAAACCAATCATCCTTTAGGAACCTCCCAAACTTCTTCATTGACAACTTTACCAATGGTCTAGCCTCCACCCATCCAGATAAGTTTTCCCTAGCCACCAGAAGTTACACAAACCTTCCTGCTTTAATATGGACCACATCAAGAAAAAAATATCCAAAAATTGCATCCTCTCCTGTTGGAATACCTACCTCCTGTGGTAAAATGGCACTCCTCTTCTGAAACACCTTGCATATCCGGACCCAATCTCACACCATCTGCCCAAGTCCTGGCCACCAGAACCTGGAATTTACCCTTTTCTGGGTCTCTGCCTCTCCCCAATGACCTAAGTCATTGTGAAGACTTGACACTAATCCCTCTTGATCATTCTTCCTTGTAAAAATGAGAAAAGGTATTGGAAAAGCCCACTTAAATAAATTTCCATCTTGATGGAAGACCTACATAAATGAATTCTGGAAAAATCTGAAAACAGTTTCCAGAAGTCCCACCAGAAACTTGAGCATTTGGAGATACTCTTACAATGCCCGGAATTGTGAAAATTTCTGGAGTTGGAAATTAAAAACTTCTGCAGTTGCTAATTCCACCATCAGCAATCTCTGCTCTACATCCAACTCCTCCTTCTCTGCCTGTTGCACCTACAGAAATCAATACAAGGCATCTGGAATTGTGAAGGCGTTTCCTGGGATGCACCTAACTGTAAATTCAAATAGCTTTAAGTACAAAATACACCTAATCATTGGTACATTAGGTAAACTAGGAGCATTGATCATTTTTTATAAAGCCTCTGCATCTACTAAGAGCTCAAACACCACACCCCAAAAGACATGTTGTAGCCTCCACACAATCTGTGTTACTCTGAATAGCTCCAACTTTGGCTGAGAATAAAAAGAATTGACTTCAGAAAAGGTTACCAATTTGTAGAGAACAGGTTGGTCTTTCCCCTTATCTTATTGGTTTATGAACCTGCCCACCCAAAAATTTCTCAAATCTACTTCCAACCAGATCCCCCCTTTTCATAGTCCAAGTCCTCCGGAAAGATCTGCCAACCAACTATGTCTTTCAGTTCCAGGAATGTGAAATTGAACTCTTTGGTCCACACTCACTCAGCCCCCTTCCAAATTAACTTTCTTAATGGACTAAATACCTCTGCAAATTTCTCAATGAAGATCTGCACAGCCCCAGGAACTGAGAAAAATGAGTGGTTTTCTGCAGATTTGGCCAGTCAAGGACCTTTTTTGACTTGTTTTTAGTTCTCCTTTGACTCCTTGCAGATACCTCATTCCTGAGGACCTCTAGGTCCCAAATGCATACTGAAAGATTCTTCCCAAAAACTATTAACCCTTCTTCCTCAACCCAAAAAAGAATTTTTTCCAAATTCTGCATGTATTTGCAAACAAACCACCTAATCCCTAGATTATCTGCAATAGTCTCCCCACCATAATTTCTCCTTGGAACCTTTATTCCTGCATAATTGAAAAATATATTCCCTGTCTCAGTCAGTTCATCCTGCAGAATCCACAACATCTGTGCCTGATACATTGCTACCAAGCTCATTGCCCCTTGTGGAGGACAAATCAACTGAAGCAATCCAAATCAATTTTTGAAAGCCATCATTGGGAAAAAATCCAGATGAAGCTCCTAATGGTTGTACCCTCCCATTAAATCTACCAAGAGGTAACATACTCTCCCTGTAATTTTCTCTAAATGTTTTTCCACCTTTGGAGGAAGCCCCGCATCCAAAATAGTTATTTATTTAAGCTTTGAAAATTTTGAAAAATCCACAGGTGCTTACTGTCCTATTTCAGCACAGGAAATATAAGACAGGAATAGCTAGAAAATGATGTTTTGTACAATCTGTTCTGCAATTGCTCTTCCACCAATTCCATTAACTGGTCCATAATTTCTGCAGGAATTGTCAATGGATTAATCTGCCATGGCTTGTGCGCTACTTTCAGAATATAATAAGGGCTGGCTATCTTGTGTTTTCAAAAAACCTGATATTAAAGAAAAGATTCCAGAACCTTCCTCCAAATAAAAATGACTTCTTTTAGCAGATTCATTTTATCTGAACCCAGCCATACCTCCAGCTAAAAGTTGAGATCTGCCATCTTTTATGCCAATATTCCAACAATTGGATAAAATTCAGGTGTAGTTGGAGATAGCTAAAAGTTGTAGGGGTTCTTACACCACTTAATAGCACTCATAGATTGGCTTAGACCCAGTTCAATGCGAGTTTCCTGCTTTTGGAACTTTCTTGCCTTTAGCTTGTACAGTGGGTGGACAAAATTTGTGGGACTGTTTGTCAAAGCAACCACACCAGGGTACTTTAAACAATGTAGATAAATCCCAGGGTGTATTTATTTTGGTTTTGAACAACCCATCTTTGGGCTCCCACTTCAGTTGACCAATTGCCACATTTCCACAAACTTTGTTTTCTAATTTTGATGTCAGACTACTCAATCAATCCAAAAAAAAAAAGATGGTAAGTAAATCTTTTAGAATCTTATTCTTCATCTTTGATCCTGATCCATGGGTTCTATTTTTTCATTCATAGTCTGCTTTGGGAAATTTGTTGTTTCAGAAGATAAAGATGGTCAAACCATTGGAGGAGGGTATAATTTTGATGGTCCAAATCAATTTTAGAGCAAATTAAATCAGCCCAACTCAAGATTAACCTCAGAAAAATATAACCTCAAGCAGCTCCAGGCATGTTGGCCTACTAGATGCCAAGGACCTAGTTCCTTCTAGCTACTAGAGGTGATGAAAACTTGTTGGAATAGTCAGAATGTCACAGCCGTTGGGGTACACTTCCAACAATACAACCACAATCTCAAAGCCCGCACCCAAAACAAAAAACCACACCTTAAGTACCACGGTTATCTTAATCTCAACCAAAATTCACAAAAGCACTTAATCAACCTTACTTCACCTTCAAACTACCATAACCCCTTTACCTCTTTCTCCTTACCTCTTTCCTCATCAACTGAAACCACACCCTCATCCACCAATCTCCAGAACTAAAGCTCAAGGACTCAAACTCAACAAACCCACAAAATCAGCCTTGTCATCATCACGCCAAGCTTTAAAAACCCTTGTGCCATGTCTGCCTGGTGAGACTCACTATTTTTCATCCTCAATCTTGTCAAAACTACTTGTTACTTTTGTTACATCCTTTGTCATTCTAATCATGCAATTGTGCTCTCAGTCTGTTGTCTGTTCCTTGGTTTTTGGTAATTCAACTCTAAACATTTCTTCACGGTTAAAAGCCAAAAGGATCTCTTCATATTAAACCAGGAACCAAGGATAATATACTCAAGATTTTCCAATTGGCCACCATGGGTCACTTCAGACAAGCCATGCTCAAAACCACCTTAGAAACAATTCCAATGCTTGGAAAAGACAACTATGGAATTTGGAAAGACAAAATGGATGCAATAGTATATGTCAGGGCATGCGCCAATAATCTAAAGAAAGAAAGCTCTCAACTGGATACAAATACCAACAACAAACTTAAACTTCTCATAATCTCAAAACTCAAATCTTCTACTCATGAAAAAATTGTGACCCCTGTCAACAAAAATTCCACCAAGCTCCTCTGGAAGGCTATCAACAAGAAGTATGATTCATCTCAAGCTTCTAATAATGCTAGAGTGTTCAATAATTTCCTGTATCTTCAATTCAATGGCAACCAAATCAACAAATTCATAACCAAGGCTAAAGTTTGTCTCAAATGGATGTCCAAAGTAGGAATATCCCTCCCAAACAACCTCCTTGACTACTTATTACTTTTTAAATTCCCCAAATTGATGAAAGACTTTAAGCAGAAAATCATGCACGCCAATAAGGTTCTGATGGTAGAATTTTTCTTCAACCACTTGAATCAGCTCAATAACAAGGCAAAAGCCCAAAACTCAATGGAACCAAGCTCAAATTCAAGAAAAAAGGTAGCTCTTGCCTCAAACACTTCCAAGCTTACTCTCAAAAGTCAGCCAGGTCCAAGAAGACAATGCACGGATGGCTACCACAATCTCATTCAAGACAAATCCCACTCTGCAGACAGTTGCTGGCATCTGCATCTGGAGATTGCTCTGGAATGGTGGAAGGAAGAACAAGCTAAATGGAAAGAAAAGAAATCTCAAACTAAAGACAAGTCCTTAACCACTCACCATCTGGCCTTGGTATCTCTCTGGATTAATCACAGTAACCCTCAAACTAATTTCTCTTGGATAGCGGAACATTGGTACATATGATCAACAATAGCAGGTAATTCATTGATATGGCCCCCTGCAAAGATAATGCTGTCAAAACTGGAAAAGAAGGCGCTAGCTTGAACATCAAAGGAAGAGGTACTGTTTTACTCCTTTGGAAAGATTTTACTCTTCAACTTTCCAATTGCTTCTACATACCAGAGGTCACAATCAATCTCCTCAGCGCTGGAGCCCTCAATCAAGCCAGTTTTACTCTTACCGCTGTAAGAATCCAAACAGTGCTAGGCCGTGGCAGTTCTATGGAGGGGAAAGGTGCTGTTTAGGCTGCCCTCCTGAGTGTTACAAAAATATTTAGATGTAACCAAGATCAAGGTGCAGAACCTGGTAAATGAGGAATCAAGGAGTTGAGGATAAAGATGACAATAGTTTGGTAGCAATGGAACAGCACTATCTGAGACAAGATTATGCAGGGAAAAACTTGAAGAAAAGAAGTTAAAGTCTGCTTAGAGTTCAAGGAACAAAAGCTGTTTTATGTAAAAAACGCCCACAAGCTAATAACTCTGGTTGTCAGCAGAAGATTGGGGATGATCAACTCAAGCCCAAGCAACCTGCCAACTCTCCGCAATCAAGCGCTTGAAGGGTACCAGATAACTGAGGGGGGCTGTACAAGACAAAGCACAATGTTTAAGAAGCTCTAAAGCAAACAGTAACTGATTTGAAGCAAGGATAACCTCAACACTTCTCAAGGGACTCAAGTGTAGGCTGGCAGAATGCAACTCCAAAGAAGATAAGGGGAGGTATAAAACTCCAGGTCTTAAGCTCAATAAGCCATCTTCAATCAATTGTGATTGGCTCCAGAAAGATGATCAAGGATCAGGACCAGTATGGTCAGAGAAAGGGATCAAGGAGTGGTATAACACACTCAAAAATTCCAACAGACTGAATTTTTCTTCAACCAGCAAGGCTATTGGTTGGTGATAAAGATCAGGCCACAGAGGGGCAAAGACTCAGGGTCAAAAATGGATCAGGGGGCAATCAGAGATATACCCAGGATAAGGATCAGGATTTAGTTTCACAATAATGGGGGGGGGGGACATAAGCACACACTCCCCTGGATGATGAACAAAAGGCTGGGGAGAGCCCCTCCTTATATGGGAAGGAGGCCCTGTTAGACTATGTACAACGGATTCTACAAATAGCGCGGAAAAAGAAAGAAAATCAAGTTATCACTCGCGTCCGTCCATGGATGGGCGCGCATGACAATACCGGAATCACCCACCCCTCTCCAAAGGCGGACTGGGTGGGAAAGGAAAATGAACTGGACCGCCGCGGATGTCCGTGGGCCATAGTCAACACTTCTCCACCCCCACCCGGAGATGGAAAGGGGGTGAGAGAGTCCCAGAAAAGGTGACAGATGAAGTTTGTGGGAGCGCGGATGGGTGGATAGGAGATTGGCTTGAGGCGGTTGAGTAAATCCTGACAGGCTTGAGATTCATGACTGATAGATCAAGTGAGATGGGAGATCGACGGATCCGAGTATTGGAAAAATGCTTTGGGGTGCTGTTGGGATGGATTTGGTAAGTCATGGATGAGCGCCATGCGCGCAGTCGGATAAGAGATTGGGACGCGCTGCGGACAGGAGATCAGGACGCGCGCGGTCGAGTAAGAGATTGGGACGCGCGCGGTTGGATAAGAGATTGGGACGCGCGCGGTTGGATAAGAGATCAGGACGCGTGCGGTAGGACAGGAGATTGGGTTGCGCGGCCGGATAAGTTTTTTTTTTTTTTTTTTTTTTTTTTTTTTTTTTTTTTTTTTTTTTTTTTTTTATAATGATACCTATGAATGATGATAAGGAAAAATTAAAATCTCCGCACTGGCCAGGGTGTCCAGGATGGGGAACCACACCGCGGGAAGAGAAACCTTTTCTGTTACTCACAACAACTTGACAATTTTTGGGAGCTCTATTGTTAAAAATCTTTACTCTATCCCTATTCTGGATTTTGATCAAAATATTTCAAAGAATTATGCCTAATCATGTTTCCTCAATACAGCCAAAGCTGAAATAATGAAAATCCATTGAAAGTTTGGACATGCTTCTCTTACTTGACTCAATCCTTTCATCCAACACACACCGGGGGCCGTACGTTCCAATTTTTAATGCATAAATTGCATCAGCTGCAAGATCAACAAATCTTCTTTCAACCAGTCATCCAACCCCATTAGCAAGGTGTTTGATACAATTCATCTCAATCTCATTGGACCCCTCAGGCCGCAATCAAAACAAGGGTGATGTTTTGCACTGAATTTTGTTGACAACGCCTCTGGTTACCTGGCTGCTTTTCATTTGACATCAAGGGACAAAACCACTGACGTTCTCATTGATTTAATTGAAAAAGAATTCAAAAAGAGAGGTTACTACCCCTTGGAGGTCTGCTTGGATGGGGGTACAGAATTTGTTAATCAGACACTAACCTCCTACGTAAGCAAAAAACACATACATCAAGTTGTCTTGGAACCGTATCATCCTGAGCACAACCGCTGCGCTGAAAGGGCAAACAGAACAATAGTAGAATCAGACAGGTAAATCATTAGAGATGGAAAAATACCTTCAAACACTTGGGACAAAATTATTAAAGGCAGTTGCCTCATGTTAAATCAGATTCCTAGAGGTGAAGAAAAGATCACTCCCTGGGAAACAATAAATGGTTAATCACTACCCCCTTCATTTGTTCAACAGCTAGGGAACCCATGCGTGTAACTTGTAACTAAACAGAAGAAATATCTAAAATTTGATCAAAAAGGGGAAGCAGGAGTTCTTGTGGACTTTAATCCCCTTTTGATTTCCTATTAAATTCTGACAAAGGAAGGCACACTAATTTCCAAAAAACACGTCCAATTTCTGAAGATGAATCACTCCAACTGGAGCATGCCATGGTATCCAGAAGAAGAAGACAAACTCAGAAAACCTTCCTCTCACAAGACCATACAAGAAGATGGCCCAACTCTTACTCACCCCGAGACCAACAAGATGCACCAATCAACCCAATGGAAAAATTACAGAGAACAAGAAGAGTAAGACTCCAAAAGCTCTTCCTCTCAACAGAATATCAATGACCAGTCTGACAAAGGCAAGCCCAAAAGTCCAGGTGCATCAGAACTAGTCCCAATCTCAGAATCTCAAAGCACAACACCACAAAATCCTCAACCTTCCCTACCAGCTCCTATTCTCCAAGGCTTCACTTTGATCAAACCTCCCAAAAGGTATGGATTTTACCACTATTATGAGCCAATTACATATGAAAAAGCCATCAAGTGTGAATAAAAGGAAAAATTTGAAACATGCCATAAATTTAGAACTGTCCACAATCAAAAATCTAGATGTATGGGAAGACTAAAATGGTCCTGCTCCAATCAACTGTTTGAACACAACATGGGCTTTCTGCATCAAAGACAACTGCCATGGCGACCCAGTCAAATAAAAAGCTCAACTGTGTGTCCAAGGCTTAAATCAAATTGAGGGGCTCAATTATGAGGAACCTTTTTCTCCTACCAGCAAACCCTCAACTCTGAAGCTTCTACTCCTGTTGTCTCTCAAAACAAAATCTTGAATCAGGAAATTTGATGTTCAAAGTGCCTTCCTTCATGCAACTATTGAGGAGGAAGTGATTATTTGGACTCCAAAGGGATCTAATTGTGCCTCCAAGTTCCTCAAACTCAAACGGTTGCTATACCGCTTAAAACAGTCACAAAAGAATTGGTACAAAACCCTAACAGAGTGGTTAAAATCTGTTGGATTCTCCAAATCTAGCTGTGATCCATGCCTCTAAATCTCTGAAAATACAAACTCAAAACTCTTATTCCACGCGGAAAACTTAATCCTTGTAGGACCTGCTCTCAATTTTGAAAAGAAACTTTTTCATTTCCTGGATCCTCAGCTCAGAAACCTCAAACTATTCTTGGTATGAAAATAGACCTGCAAGACAATGCAGTCTTTCTCAGTCAACCAAATCACATTGATTCTAGGTTGGAAGAACTTGGCCTATCTGAAGCTGAACGATCTTTAATGCCCCTTTCTCCTGGCCTGCAACTCAAACCAGCTAGTGACGCAGAGAATGAGCAGTTCAAAGGTCTGAATATTAAATATTGCTCAGCAAAAGGGATGCTGAACCACATTGCTGGTACACTCGGCCCAATTTCAGCTTTTCAGTATCAAGTATATCAAGATTTTCAGCAAAAACCAGTATTATTCACTGGAACAAACTCAAACAAGCTTGGAGATACTTGAAGGGCACCAGGGATCTCAAAATGAAACTTTATTTCAATTCTGCCAGAGCTTCTCTCAAATTCTTCACCAATGTGTTGTGGGCTGAGAATCCTACAACTTGAAAATCAAAATCTGGATAACTCTGCTTGGTGTACAGTAGTTTAGTTTCCCGGAACAGTAGTAAACAAAGAAACATATCTTGGTAATCTACTGACGCTGAGCTAAACACTCTTGTGGATGGCTTCCATGAGGCAACTTGGATCAAAGCAATTATGAAGAACATTCTTAGGCTTGATATCAAATGCATTACACTCTCAATTGAAAACAGCAGACTGGAGGATAAGATCCAAAAATTTGGTTCAAACTCAAAGACTTGCCACCTCTATCTCAAAACAAAAGGCATGCGGGAAAAACTCAACCAAGGTAACATCAGCGTAAATCTTATTAGCTCTCACAAAATGCCCCTTGATGCACTAAATAAAGCCTACGCTATCCAGAGTCTTGACTGCCTTGTAAAATGCTATGCTCAAAACAAATAAAATATTTTTTTCCCCTTCTTTTGTTGTTTTGCTTGGTTTCTTCTTCTTATTGTAAGTAAGTCTCATCAGGCATGGAGGGGTGTTGGAATAGTCAGAATGTCACAGCCATTGGGGTACACTTCAAACAATACAACCACAATCTTAAAGACCGCACCCAAAACAAACAACCACACCTTAAGTACCACGGTTATCTTAATCTTAAACAAACTTCACAAAAACACTTAATCAAACTTACTTCACCTTCAACCTACCAAAACCCTTTTACCTCTTTCTCCTTACCTCTTTCCTCATCAACTGAAACCACACCCTCATCCACCAATCTCCAGAGCTCAAGGTCAACAACTCAAACTCAACAAACCCACAAAATCAGCCTTGTAATCATCACTCCAAGCTAGAAAAACACTTGTGCCATATCTGCCTGGTGAGACTCACTATTGTTCATCCTCAATCTTGTCAAAAATACTTCTTATGTTTTTTACGTCCTTTGCTATTCTAATCATGCAATTGCGCTATCAGTCTGTTGTCTGTTCCTTGGTTTTTAGTAATTCAACTCTAAACATTTCTTCAACACTTTAGAGTAAAAATGTTTGAAAAAATTCCAGAGATATATTTTGGCTAAAACAGGTTAAATTTATTTATATATTTACAAAAATAAACTTAAAAGGAGGGGCCAAGAACTTAATGGGGTTGTTGAACCCTCTGGAACACAGGTATATGTCTTTTTAAGGACAATATAGGTGCAATTATGGTGCCTGTGGGGTTTACAAGGACTCCTTTCAAGAAGGTTGTGTGTATTTTCCTTGGGGTTTGGGTTATGCAGAACCTACAAAAAGAGTTTAAGTCAACAGGATCACTTACTAGGTCTAGATACGGACTTATTCTGGATTGATGGAACAATATGCAGGGATTCAGAGTTCTGGAAGCTGGTGCTGAGGCAGGCTGAATGGTTGGATATTGATATTGGCCAAAAAGTAATGATTCAAGAGTTTTGTCTATAATTTTATCGGAAAGTGGTCCAGGATCACAAGCTTATATCTGAAAAGGGTTTGATGGCTTGAGGATGAAAATAACTGAAGTAATAATGAATATATGACTGGATGAATGAGTTAGAAATGGCGGGGGGAAGAGCCTTTATTTATATTGGTTGGGTCCCCTCATGGTATAGCCCTCTTACAAGCCAAAGGAGGGTGACCCAGGCTAGTACTGAGGCCAGGGAGCCATCAGTGTGTTTTTTTAGACCTTCTTAGGTCACTAAAGAGGTACAGGAAGCCCTATGTCATCAAACTTTTGGCTTTGAAACATGTTTCTGTACCCTTAAGGACCTCATTGTATCTACCAAAGAAGTAGTATTCAATTAATATTTTGAAATATAAGCCATGTTTTCCTGAAGCCAGGGGTTGAGCACATGCTCTGGGAACTCCATTCTGCAAGAATATTTTGATTCTGAGGCTCTTTTGTCCAGATTGGGCTGTTTTAAAGTCACTTAATGGGACAGTAAACTCCTAGTAATGTTTAGCTACCTACAGTTTTAGTTACCAGGGACACAAGGGGGGTGTTGTATGCGTATTTGGTACCTTGTGAGCCATCTAGCACAAAGCTAGGCCTCTTTTAATCATTAGTACACACTATCAGGGTGTTAAAGTAACTAACATGTACCCTTTTAGGTCCAAAACTACTGTACAGGCCCTTTTACAGGGGCCCTGACAACCTTTGATACAGTTTTAAAAAGGGTGCAGGGACCATTGTTCCGGATTCTTTGTTGGTTTATCTGTTTTAATACTATTCCCCACCACTTGGTGGCGCTCTTTGGGCCCCATGTGGTGTGGAACAGGGCTGTAAGGTGTATAGGTGGTACCCTACAGCCTGTTTCTGTTTTGGGAGAGGGGGGGCTGTCCAGTGAGCCAGCTGGTTGCCTTGCACAAAGGTCTGGATGGTTGCTAGGAGCCTTTGAAAGGTAGTCTGTGAACTACCTGCGGCGCTGGAAACAGGTAGCAAACTCTGCATGTGGTAGTTGCTGACTAGCAAACACTCCAGGCTTGCCCTTGACTGCTTGCAGGGCCCGCGCGTACCATAGCTTCTTTGCCCGGTTGCGGAGGGTACGCGGCTGGCTGCGCTTGAATGTTTGCAGAAAAAGCGTGTGGCGTAGCTTATTTGCACTTTTGCAGAGGGTATGCGGCTGCACGCGGGGCTATGGACAAAAGCGTGCCACGGCTTCTTTGCGCAGTTGCAGAGGGTACACAGGTGAACTATGGTTCTACCTGAAGGAGTAACTTTTTGTGGGTAGTGCCAGTGGGTGACCCTACCTAAATTGGCACCATGAATCCATTTCTTTAACTATATTTTTAAATTTATTAAAGGTTAAGATTTTATTTCTTAATTTCTTATTTTCATTTTTTCATTTTTCATTTGATTATTTCTATATTTTATTTTTTATTTGATTATTTCTTTATTTTATTTTTGCGGGCTTTAGTCAGTTGGTTCTGAATATTAGCCAGATGAAATTCCCCCCTTTCAAGATTGGTTTACCCAAAAGAAATTTTTTTTGGGGGGGGGGGACAGGTAAAAGAAGTTCTTGGTTGGAGATTTTAATCTTTCCTTTTTGCAGCTATGAAATTCCTCAGAAGGATGGGGCCATCTGGTATGTTACTTTCTGGTAGCCACTCAACCTTGGCTGCTGATTATCCTCTGTATCTGAAAAGGTAAAGCCTGAAATCCTTTCCATTGAATCTTTCCTTCTTTTATTCAAGGATTTTTCTTATTTTGCTGTTGATCCCTTCCTGTGGGATTTCTAAGGGAATATTTTGGGCAGGTGGGTCTTCAGTTTTGCTAAGGCTGTAGTGCTTAATCAGACTAACCGGAAAAACTGGGCGTTTCTTGGACAATTCCTCACTGATCAGGATAAATTCAACCACATCATTTCCATGAGGCATTTTTGCGCAGGAAGGGACTACAAAGGCTGGTTCCAGTTTCTTATTACCTCCTAGATTGTTGAAGTTCACCATGGAAAGTAAGACCTTGTCCCCTACTTTAAAGTAAGGTTCCTTGTGGATTTTGTCCCACATAGTCTTATCATACTCAACAGCTCTCTGAACATATTCTTGGGCATGATGATTAGCTTTGTCCAAAATTTTCTTGAAGTCCAGGGCTTTTTTATGGACATTGACAAGTTTTTGGTTGAAACTTTCTTTAGGCATTCAAGGTACCCATCATTTCTCTAGAATATAAGGGACTTCTTGAGTAGTTGAGTGCATACTGCTAGTATAAGCTATTCCTAGGGCTGGCAGGAGACTTTCCCAGTCATGATTGTACCCATTGTGATTCTTAAACTCTAAACCAAAAGGGCAAAACCTTCTTAGCATTTCTTCCAAAGTTTGAATCATGCGTTTAGCTAGTCCATCAGTTTGTGGATGATAAGTGGTGGAGAAATCTAATTTTTTTCCAAACATCTCATGAAGGTTCCTCCAGAATTCAGAAGTAAACTTTGGGTCTCTGTTGCTGATTATAATTTTTGGGATACCTTTGTCAGCCATGACTGTCCCAGAACAGCAGGGCTACTTCCATAGCTGTGTCATCTTTTTGATGAGGTATGAACTTTGCTCTCTTGGAGAATCTGTCTACAGCCACTACCACAGATTTATAGGAGTATGTTCCCCCTTGAAGTAAACCAGTGAAAAAGTTTCAGCTTGGTACTATTGCAGAGCAAGCTGCAAAAGTAACAGAAATAACTTAAAAATAATAATAATAAACTTAACCTAAGAAGGAGTGAGAAAACCAGAAATATTATTGCAAAAATGGATTCTCCACCCAAAATTAGGTAGGGTCACTCACTGAACCCACCCTTGAAAATCAACTTCTTATAGTTTTAAATAATTAAGGAAAGAAAGACCAAAATACCACGGAACCACTATTGAACTTTTTAACCATTTAAATATTTCACATGTATTGTCATGTGTAGGTTTCACACCTAAAATTCAGTCGGAATTGAGGTTTTGTGTATATTTTAGGAGTTACAGACAGAAATGTGTTCTGTCAGAATTCCCGCACGCAGCCGCGGAAACAAATGCACCTGCGCCCAGCTAAGCTACAGCTCTGTCACTCTGTCAAAGTTGTGTACGCAGCCCCGGACCTCTGACAAGCACGCAGCCGCAGGACTACGGGTTGACAAAGTGACAGGCGGCCTGAGAAACTTAGGTACCCGTAAACATGCTACAACCCACACGGGAACATTCTACATATGTAATAAATGTTCCTGTGGATAGTAGATAGTCCAAAAGTACATAAAATTATTTAAAAATACTTAAATAAACTTTATATGTATTTTTTATTAAATATAATTCAAAGCACCAAAAATGTCAAAAATAAGACAATGACTACTTCTAAAAATATATTAAAATACTTTAATATACTATTATGAGAATTTCTAGACATCAAAATTTTTGAGACATAATAAGAAAACTTATGATGTAAAAATATGACATGAATACCCATGACTTACATTTTTAAGTAATTATTTTAGTAAATCTACTGAATTTTGAAAATAAGGAGTAAAATCAATACCATGATTTTACTCCAAACATTTAATACATAATGAGAAATCATCTGAAATCAGAATATCCATAGGAATGTCTATTAAAATGAATTATTAACTTACTGGGAAAATTTACTAAGTATAATTAATTAAATAATAAATAAAAAGGACAGATTAGTGTTATTCACACTTCCAAACATCAATTATAAAGTAGAATAATTCCAATAAAATGTGGAATTGTATGCTACCCATCTTACAGCACCAAGAACACGTGAAAGGCTACCACTGGTTACCCTGCTGACCTTGGTGTCCACCCCTTTGAGCCCCTGTACCCCTCAGAAGGACAATATTGGGACTCCAAAAGCTATAAATAAATATCTCTTTAGAGGATGTTGATACCCAGAGACCCAGTTATATTTATATCCAGACACCATGCCAAGGTAATCAAGTACTTATAAGAGATAAGTAAGTGATTTATGGCTTAGTCTGATCAATAATATCCGTCCTCAACCTCTTTTTATCAATTTAAACTGCTGAACAACCTTATAACCCCAGTATACAGGTTTAACCCATCAGTGCACATCCCAAACAGATACCCAAAGGATTTAATAATATACCAGTGAGTCTTATTATCCTTTCCCTGTTGCAGAGGCTTTGTTACAAATCCCTTCCACTCCACCGTGTATTTTATATACATATTATCTTTGGGAAAAATATCCTTTAAACTGAAGGGCCCAGAGTAACTAGGACTAAATGTTTTCATACTGAATTCCCTGAAGAGAGGTGTTAAAAATCCCCAATATAATTGTGGCCCCTCTATAAAAATATTTAATAATCAATTTATCTATATTGATTTATAACAATAAACCATAACCAAACCAATTAAACTTGCAATAAGCTTTATCCAAATATTTTACCAATTTTTGCTGCATTTGTTGAATAATATATTTATTATTTATTCTATCAACTCTGGTAGATAAAGGATAGCATGGGTCTTTGCATCCAGGAGGCTGGAACAAAGTCAATGTTTATTTTTTCCCATATATTGGTGGGTTCTGATATCTTTTGGAGAAGACCAAATCTCTTTCCTGTTTTTCTGTTAGTTCTCTGACAGTTTTTGCAGGACTTGACGTAGTCAGTGATTTTTTCTCTCCAGTCAATCCACCAGGATGTCTGATTGACATTTTCAATATTCCTATCTAATGAGAAGTGAACTGAGGTGCAGTTATCATGGCATTCATGCAGTATAGTTTTAATGTGGGTTTCTGATTTGAGGACTATCACACTTGAGTATTTATGACGGAAGTATAACAAACCATCTAAGCTTAAGAATCTCCCTTCTTTATAAGGAATGGAAAGTTCCTATTTTAGAATCTGTATTAAATCATTACAGGGATTCTTGCTTTTCATGATCTGTAGTAACTTGAGATGCTCCAGGCCATAGCTCTCTTGGATGGAATCAAAGAAAGCTAGGTCTAGATCATAGACATGGATCCCTAAGATTTGGAAGATATCATTCTCATCAGGGTCATATTCAGGGTTCCTAGGGTCATTAGGGAGAGCCCATCTACTGAGTCCATCTGCATTCTGGTTTTTGGTTCCAGGTTTGTGCATGATTGTCAAACGTCCTCTATACTGCTGGATAGCTATTTGCTGCCTAAGCATGTGACGGTTAAGAGTTTTCATGTTCATGAGCGTTGTTACTGCCTTACAGTTGGTTATTACTTCAAAGGTACTTCCTTCTAGGTAAAAGTGAAGTTTCTCTAAGGACCAGACCAACGCTAGGTATTCCATCTGGCTTGCTCCATACCTTTTTTCCATATCTTTAATCTGTCTAGATATGAATAGGATAGGTTTTTCCACAGGGAACTAATTCTCTACTTTGGATTGGTGAAGAGCAGCTCCTAGCCCATCAAGAAAGGCATAAATTTATAATATTAAAGGCTTAGAGTAGTCAGGTTGAGTTAGGACAGGGGCAGTATTCATTTTTTTCTTCAAAGTTTCATAGCTCTGTACTCTCTCATGAGTAATTTCAAATATAGAAGTCTTGTTACATATCTCATACAGTTTTTTTAGCTATGGTAGCAATTTTGGGTATGAAATGCTGATAATAACTACAGAAACAGACAAATGAGAGCAATTCAGTTTTATTTTGAGGCATTGGCCTATTGATTATGGAAGCAACCTTATTCTGATCTAATGCTAAAGATAGTCCTCAGAATATGTGTGCCAAGGCTTTTATATCAGCATAACCAAAGTTGCATTTCTTCATGGATATCTTTATTCCAAAATCTGCTATGGTTTTCAGTAAAAGACCTATCTTCTCTAGGTGGGTTTACCAATCATATAAGTAAATTATAACGTCATCAATGTAAGCCATCATCCAACCTTTTCCAATGAAAGTTCCAACGAATGTTTCCATCATCCTCTGAAAAGGAGATGGAGCATTCTTTATCCCAAAAGGAATTCTTAGGTACTCATAGATCCCTAAGTGACATATAATCCTCATGTACTTCCTGCTGTTAGCTTCAATGGTTATCTGATTAAATTCTTTCAAAATATCTGTTGTGGTTATATACTTTGATTTGGAAAGATTATGCAGAGAGTGGTCTATCCTAGGGGTGGGATAATAATCTGCTTCAGTATAGTTGTTAAAAATTTGGAAATCTCCAACCATCCCAGACTTGTTGTTAAACCAGGATATGATGAAAGGAGTGGGGATTTGTAATTGCTCATTATGCCCTACTTTCCTAAGGAGTCCCAACTCCATGAGCTCAGTTATGTGTTCCTCTAGTGCCACTTTGGATTTAGGGCTTGCCGGGTAAGCAGGTCACCTCAAGATGGGGGGGGGGAAAGGAGGTTCTATAGTCAGAGTTAATACTAAGTACTGCCCCTTTATATTACCTATGCGATGATCTTTGGTGCAAAAGGCACTCATGTTTTCAAAACACAAGTTTACTAGGTTTTCTTTTTTATCAGACGTAAGTTGATCATTAAGAGAGGCTTGCAAGAAATATTCATTTTGAAGGACTCTAGAGGTTTGTTCTCCATGGAGGTTGATATGTGACAGATCTGGAATTTCTCATTCCATTCTCCTCCAATGGTGAAGTCCCTGTCTTTGCTCTGGATGACATCTATCCCATACAAGAAGAAGGCATCATTACCTAGTATCAAGTAGTCACATAGGCTATTTTTCAACACTACAAATTTGAGTTGAAGCCTTATGGATCCTTTACTTTGAGGGAAAAAAATAGGCATATTTACAACCTCTAAGGTGTACATAACTGAGTTGCAGCTTCTGAACCTGGCTTTGGGAACAGGAAGTAAGTGTTCCTTCCACTTGCGGTAGTGGCAATCAAGGAAATTAATACTAGTGCATGAGAAGAAGGCTCCACTTTCAAGCAGAACTCTGACTGGTTTACTTTCAAAAAGACCTGTGGAAAAGCAGTTTTTACCTAAAGTATAGCTCCTGCCAGTGACTGGTTTCACCCTCAAAGTTTTGGCATCAGAGATGTGATCTAAATTAATGGATTTGTCCCACTTCTGAGGTAGTTGGGACTCTCCTTTGACATGGTTAATCTTCATGTTAGAACCTATATCTCCTGAGATGAAATTGAACAGACATGAGTCTGGTTCTTCCTCATGTTGTTGGATGACCAGGTGTAAGCCATTGCCTTCCTCTTCAATAAAGGATTCAGCATTGATATTATTTATCTTTCTCCTAGGATGAGGACATCCAGGTTGTCTGTGCCCCTTCTCTCCACAGTTCCAACATTCAAGAGAGGGGTTGGCTTTGACAACAGCATTCCCCTGGGGAGCGGCTAACACCAATTCTTTACCAACCTCTTTTGTCTCTCTAGGTTGGCTCTGGAGCTCTCTAGGTCTTTCTTGGGGCTTTTTATTTAGTTCCATCATGTAAATTATTTCTTCCATGACTCCTATAAGACTGGGAAGATCATTTTCAATGGGTATTCTGCACCGGAAATTATTTTATAGGTGTCCTTTTCATTGTCCTAGCAATCTCTAATTATTCTCCTCTACAGAAGCCTGTGGATAGACACAGTCAATCCTCTTCTTCTGGTTCAAGCACCATTGGTGAGGGTTATCTCTAACCCGATCAAAGAAATCTTTCTCAAAGGCTTTGAGCATTTTCTTCTTCCAAACTTGAGTACCAAATTTTTCTCTGATGAGTTCTTTCCATCCTTCCCATGGGAAATCTTCTCCTTGTTCTCTTTTGGAGATAAACCAATCCAATGAAACCCCTCCAAAGAGTCTGGGTAATCTTACTAGGGATATGGTCTCTGGTAAGCCTGAAGAAAGAATATGATGATTGATGTATTTCATGAAGTTTATATGATCATATTCTCCTTCTCCAGAAAACTTAGGCCAATCTGTGATAGGAGGAAGCAGCTTAATAGCTTGTTCCATTTCAGGAGAATAGTTCCTGTGCAAGGGGGTAAGATTAAACCTAGGATTGGAGAACCTAGGAGCAGGCATGTGCTGCTCAGAATGGTTAACAGCTTCAGATTGCAAAATCTGGGATAAGTTTACATCTCTGATATCATTCTTAATCATATTGAGCTGCATATCCATTCAAGGTTTGAGCTAATTTATAGAGTTCTCAAACTGGTTCCTATGCTCTCTTAGTATTTCTTCAAGAGAGTCATTACTAGCTGAAGGTTGATGTTGAATTACATCTTCTCTCAAGGATGAAAAGGACTTCTCATAATGAATCCTGTTCTTGTTTCTTTCTTCCAGGATAAGATTCTTGATCTCTTGGAAATAAGAGAAAACTCCATTTTTTTATAAGGGAATTAGTTATGGAAAAAGATCTATCTACAACTAGCTCTTGTAGGCCCCCTTTAATTCTTGAGCTAGAGCTCTCACTTCTGCCCATTTCTTTTGATTGTTGAAATCCTCCTTTGGTCTCTTCTGGTAAGAGGATTTTACCTTTCCTTTTTTTTGGGAGGAGGCTGAGTTTTCTTGAGGTGGTCCCAAGGATTCAACCCCTTCACTTATTCCTCTAGCTTGTGCTTGGTTATCAACTTTTGCAAAGATTTTTGGGAAATCTGGGCCTGTCTGCAATAAAGACCTGGATCTTCACATTGGCCTCTTTCTCCGCTTGCATTAACTTTTGCCACAAGGACATGTGTTCATTGATTAGCATTTTCCAGGACTCCTCTTGCTGTCCTTGAGAAGGAGCTTGGGAGGAGGAGCTGGGAAGAGGAGCTGGAGATGGGATCCTCTTGATTGGCTGGATACCCAAGTCTTTCATTCTTTGTAGAGTCAAAAGATGGATTATTCAGCTTGGCTCTGGAGTGGGCAAGAGAGGTGAAGCTTCCATCTGGTCCTCTGAGACTAGAAATTTTTATTGAAAGAAATCAGTAACTTATATGAATGCTTAAAATAAGTGAGATAATATGGCTTACTATCTGAGTTTGGAGTGGAAACAGATTCTTCTCTAGTTGGGGACCTAGGTTGGATAGGAGCTTCTATGACAGGGTAGTTGGGTACTATCACTGGTGGGGTAACTGGTGGGGCTGTTACTTAAGCAGTGTAAGCAGTTGGAGTTGATTATGCAGTGGTCGGTCCAGAAATTAGAAAGTACCAGATATAAAATTTATGACTTAATTTATAATAAAAAATGTTTGAAGAAAATTTTGGAAAAAATATCCCTTTTTAATAACTTAAATCTGATGTGAGCAGTGGGTTGAGTGTTAGCACAATCTCTATGATACTTCAAGATGAGGTTTACACAAGAAATTTCTTCAAATTCTTTTTCCTCTCTGAGTTTTGAGTGGAGAGCAATCAATTTCTTCTGTTCTAAAGGAGATAGAAGTTCCCAATCAGTATGTTTGTAATTTTTGATATACTCTTCTTTTTGGAGTTTTGGGAGTTTAAGATATTATTGAATAAGTTCTGCGTTAATCTTCAAGTCTATTGCAGAGGAGGGAGTGGTAAAAAATATTAGAAAATGATTTTTCAGATTTTTTTTAGTATTTTCAAGTATTTTTAAAGTTTGGTAATTTATAATGATTTTTTTCAGAATTTTTTGGCTAATTTTTGAAAAATTGTGAAAAATTTTGAAAAATTATTAAAAATGGCACAGGATCAATAGTTATATCAATTATTTCCCCGCCAGACCCCCAATGGTTAGAATAATAGATGCCAAGGACCTAGCTCCTTCTAGCTACTAGAGGTGATGAAAACTTTAGAGTAAAAATGTTAAAAAATGCCAGAGATATATTTTGGCTAAAAGGGTTAAATTTATTTATATGTTTATAAAAATAAACTTAAAAGGAGGGTAAAAGCCCTTAATGGCGTGTTTTAACCCTCCAGAACACAGGTATATGAATATAGGTGCAATCGTGGTGCCTGTGGGGTTTACAAGGACTCCTTTCAAGAAGGTTGTGTGTAATTTCCTTGGGGTTTGGGTTATGCAGAAACTAAAAAAAGGGGATAAGTCAGCAGGATCACTTTCTAGGTCTAGATCTGGAATTATGATTGCTGGATGGACCAATATGCAGGGATTCAGAGTTCTGGAAGCTGGTGCTGAGGCAGGATGAATGGTTGGATATTGATATTGGCCAAAAAGTAATGATTCAAGAGTTTTGTCTATAATTTTATAAGAAAGTGGTCCAGGATCACAAGCTTATATCTTTTAAGGGTTCAATGGCTTGATAATGAAAATAAATGAAGCAATAATGACTATATGACTGAATGAATGAGTTAGAAATGGCTGGGGGAAGAGCCTTTATTTATATTGGTTGGGTCCCCTCAGGGTACAGCCCCTTTACCAGCCAAAGGAGGGTGACCCAGGCTAGTACCGAGGCCAGGGAGCCATCAGTGTGTTTTTTTAGACCTTCTCAGGTTACTAAAGAGGTACAGGAAGCCCTATGTCATCACACTTTTGGCTTTGATACATGCTTCTGTACCCTTAATGACCTCATTGTATCTACCAAAGAAGTAGTATTCAATTAATATTTTTAAATATAAGCTATGGTTTCCTGAATCCAAGGGCTTAAAAAAATGCTCTGGGGACTCCATTCTGCAAGAATATTTTGAGTCTGAGTCTCTTTTGTCCATACTGGGATGTTTTACAGTCCCTTAATTGGACGGTACACTCCTTGTAATGTTTAGGTACATACATTTTTAGTTACCAGGGACACAAGGAGGGTGTTGTATGGGTATTTGGTAACTTTTGTGCTATCTAGAACAAAGATAAACTTCTTTTTATTCTTAGTGCACACTCTCAGGGTGTTACAGTAACTAGCATGTACCCTTTTAGGTCCAAGCCTACCATACAGGCCCTTTTACAGGGGCCCTGACAACCTTTGATACAGTTTTAAAAAGGGTGCAGGGACCATTTTTCTGGATTCTTTTTTGGTTTATCTGTTTTCATACTACTCTACATCACATAGTGGCGATCTTTGGGCCCCATGTGGTGTGGAAAAGGGCTGTAAGGTGTATAGGTGGTATCCTACAGCCTGTTTCTGTTTTGGGAGAGGGGGGGCTGTCCAGTGAGCTGGCTGGTTGCCTTGCGCAATGGTCCGGCCGGTTTCTAGGCTCCTGAGCAAGGTTTTTGGTTGACTACCTGCGGGGCTGGAAACAGGTAGAAACCTCCGCGCACGGTAGTTGCTGACTAGCAACCACTCCAGGCTTGGGCTTGACTGCTTGCAGGGCCTGCCCGTACCATAGCTTCTTTTCCCAGTTGCGGAGGGTATGAAGCTGGCCACGCTTGACTTTTTGCTGGGCCAGCGCATGCCGTAGCTTCCTTGTGGGGTTGGGGGGGGGGGGGTATGCGGCTGGCCAGCGCATGCTGTAGCTTCTTTGCAGGGTTGCGGAGGGTTTGCGGCTGGCTGGCGCATGCCATAGCTTCTTTGTGGGGTTGTGGATGGTATGTGGCTGCGTATGGGGCTATGGACAAAAGCGTGCCATGGCTTCTTGGCGCTGTTGCAGAGGTTATGCAGCTGGGCATGATTGAATGTTTTCTGGGCAAGCGCATGCCGTAGCTTCCTTGTGCGGTTGAGGGGGGTATGTGGCTGGCCGGTGCATCCCGTAGCTTCTTTGCAGGGTTGTGGAGGGTATGCCGCTGGCTTGCGCATGCCATAGCTTCTTTGCAGGGTTGTGGAGGGTATGCGGCTGGCTGGCGCATGCCATAGCTTCTTTGCGGGGTTGCGGAGGGTATGCGGCTGCGCGTGGGGCTATGGAAAAAAGCTTGCCATGGCTTCTTGGAGCGGTTGCGGAGGGTACACAGGTGAACTATGGTTCTACCTGAAGGAGTAACTTTTTGGGGGTGGTGCCAGTGGGTGACCCTACCTAAATTGGCACCAAAAATCCATTTCTTTAATAATATTTTTAAATTTATTACAGATTATGGTTTTATTTCTTAATTTTTTATTTTTAGTCTTTTATTTGATTATTTCGGTGTTTTATTTTTGGGGGCTTTAGTCAGTTGGTTCTGAATAGTAGCCAGCTGACAAGTGACCTCCAAGCTGAAAGAGAGTAAAATACTTGAAAAATATGAACATCAGATTCCCAAAGAGCTTGAATAAGTGTATTTTAGAGGTTCAAATGACTTCAAACCTACATATCTCAACATTATCATCACCATCTCACCAAGAAACTGAAAAATCAACATTGATCATAATTTGCTTTAATTATTTTTAGAAAATCCCATTATTGATGTTTCTTTAATGAAAATAATTCCTCTTTATCCTTAATCACAACCCCTCATAAAGAATAAAAAATATCAATGGTGCAGAATTTTTCATTTTTTTTTCCTCCAGCAAATTTTTTGAGGTTTTGCTTATTTTCAAGATCATTTTTTCAAGAATTGAAATTTAATATTTTTTATCATTTAAATTTTTTATAATTAAATTTCAGATGATGAAATATCCAGTCCTGTGAATAAATGTAAATACATGCCTTTTTTTGAACAATGTATTCAGCTTGAACCATATACCTCAAAATAAATTGACTGCTTTAGTTTAATCAGTTGAATTATTTCTGTCTACCCAATGTAATTCCCTCCACATAATTTTGCTTCAAATGAATTTTCCCTGCCATCTCCTTCCACTATCTGTAATCATTGACTTCAAATAACTCCTATTTTTCTCACAAACGTGGCACAAGGGTAGATGCTTGTACTAGGACCCATAAATGGCACATAATCAGAAGGACTCACTTTATTTCCTATTACCACAATCAATGCCCCTATTCCAATTCCAATATTCTTCCAATTTTCTCAAAATAAAATGCACCTGGAAATCCCTCCCAACTGCTCCTTACTAGTTGAACAGCTGCGCAAAAATGGAGCTATCTCCCCACAGCTCCCTGAGCCAAAACTCAAAAATCTTCTGGAGCAGGCTCCTCAAAGCACTCTCCTGCATGTGGAAACCCAATATTTCTTTCCCACCACCCACCCTTGGTGTGGTAGATTTGCTTTTTTGAATATTATCCCCCTAGAGTTGGCTAATGTGAAGAGTTCCTCCTGTGCATTTGGATAGAATCTCAGTGAGGCAAGGAAGGCAAAAAGAAATGGCCTACCCAGTATGAACTTGGAACGACTCACCACCAAATATTACTGCAGAATTGATACCTTTGAAACCTCTGTTAACTCCTGCTTCACTAATCCTTCCAATAACCACTCAAATCCTACCAAGGTGTTTAACCCAATGTTTCACTTTTGCCAAAAATTTCCTGCATCCTTTTCCAACCTTGAAAGAAGAAAGTTGACTATCACTTAGCTGTCCACCATAGCCATACAGCATTCCCCTTGGATCCACATTTCTTCATACCCTAAGGGGAAAATGTTTGACTCTCCCAAGGCTAAATCCTCAAAGCCTCCATTGAGTGAACCAACCCCTGCCTTTTCTTTGGTTTTTGGAGGGTCCTCCTTGGTTCCAGAGTATTGATGAAAGACCACCGCAATTTCTTCTTCCATGATTGGCAAAATTAAAGCTAGCTCTTTAAGGGTCATCAGTACTGGTTTTTATTATCTGCAGATCCTCCTGGAAACTTCTCCCACCCTTTTGCAGGATTCCCCTGCTCTTACCACAACAGCTGTGTCCTGGGCCTTTGGTTGGGTTGGAATGTGGACACCTATCTTTTTATTTTCTGATCAAATGCCTGTACCTCTGCTGAGACTTGGGGGGGGCTCCCAGGAGCCTATTGGGAATGTGTGACCAGCAGAGACCATTGCCTCCTTCATCCCCAAAGCCCGTGCTCTCAAATGAAAATGTGATGAAGGTGACTCTGGAAGGTCACATACCTTTTCTCCCAAAGGTAGAATGCAATCCCTTCTTTCCAAAACCACCTCCTTTTCTTTAAAATCTTTTCTAAATACCTTGAATACATGCTTCATGTGTCCAGTTTACCTAAAATAATAGAATTGGATGGTTTGAAAGGCATCACCTCTTGCAAAGGCTGGAAATGCTTCCAGATTTTCTGCTGCTTTCTGAAGAAAAATCTGGAGTGGCTTGAAAATTTAAGTAAATTAAAAATTCTAATTTTCTTCAAAGGAAGGAGGTACTTGCATAACTGGAGTCTCCTCCCAAAATAATGTTGGTTTTGTGTCACCCACAAGACAAAGAGACTTGTTAAAAAGTCTGCACAACTCATATGTCTTGCTGGTATAGTGGTTAATTACTAGACTCATCTTCCATTTTCTGATATCAAGGTTACTGTTTCCATCCACCATAGAGCAAAGAATGAATAAAAACCAAGATTTTTGGAATAACATCATAAATTTTGATAATATTTCATAATATTTTATAAGTATATTTTTATGAGTATTGATTATGGAATTAAAACCTTGAAAATATATATTATGAAGATGGAGATCCAATATAACTTGGAATTAGGTTATAAGGGCTCAGATGAGTCCCAACTATTTATATATAAATTCCCAATATGTTCCATTCCTTACGGGACAAGTTATGGTAATTATTTTAAGCCATACCCCCTACTCTGTATAAAGAATTTACATAATTTTAATCCTATCCCCCTTTAGATGTAGATATACTTTAATAAACTCTAATTAGCCTCTAGGACTTCCACTCAGAGGGCCCTGAGCTTATTTGTAAAGTAGAAACCTGGTAATATGATTGCCAAGAATATAAATACCTTATGTGTATAATATCTGCCAAGGTACTAGGAATTAAAGGATAAGTAAATGCCAAGGCTATCAATTTATAGGTATTCAATCACTCTGGAGTGTTCTAGGACTTCCAAAAAGTCTCTTTGACTGATTTTAATTCCTATGATCATTTAATTAACCTTTGGGGTATTTGAATATAACCTTTTACATTGAAAATTCTCCCCAATGAGTACTATTACCCTATTTCTCATTGGGTATGATTTAATGGGTTTCTGAGGCATTGAGGGCAAAATAAGGGAGATCCTAGCACTCCCCTGATGATCCCTTTATTTCCCTGAGTGCTCCTGTTACCTTAAAAGAGGAGGGCCTTCACCCTATATCCCCTTCCTCAGTTATTTATTATATACTATCAGTTTCAAGAAAAATGTCATGTTTTTTTGTAATTCTTATCCAAATTTTCAGAGTTTTTTTCCTCTGTTTTATTTTATTTTTCCTTTTGTTTCATTTTGTTGTCCTGGAATAACTTTTTATGTCCCCCTTTTTACTATCTATGCCCTGAAATGAAAAAACCTGTCCTTACCATAAAAAAAGGCTGTCCATTCTTACAATGTTTTTACACTGTATTTTCAGGTTGTCTGTCTGCCTGTTATTTTTGGTGGACAAGATTTTTTTGTTGGGAAAATTGAGTATAAAAAACATGTTGAATTTTTTTTTGTCATTTCAACCAACATGTAATTTTCTCTTGCCTAAATTAATTACAGGAAAAATTATACTTAAGTAATTCACAGGATCAAGTAAAAAAAAAAAAAGAAAAAAAATTGAGGAAAAAAAAGAAATTAAGTAATTTGAACATAAGAGCTAGGATTTTTGATAATATTGCCAGTTATAGGTTCCATATCACCACATGCTTTGTAAAATTTTTGGCAATGGGTGAAGCACTCTTTTAAAACTCCTGGCGTGATTTCCTGTTCAATAGCCTGATGGATAGCTTGAACTAGATCTTTCTGGCTTTGAATGTCTTCATGTTTGACTTTTATTTTGATGATTTTGAAAACAAGCTTGATAGGGTTCAGCACGGGAGAGTATTTGGGAAGAAATTTGATTTCAGTTTTTTGGGTAGACTCCTTCATTATATGGACAACTCAATCCAAATATTCTCTGAAATGAAACAGTTTTTTTTCCATGATAATGAGGGATTTTGGCAGGCATCTTTTATGTAGTTGGAGAAGGAAATTTGCAATTTCAAGGGAGAGGTTCCCATCTTTTTTTAAATTTCCTCATTCAGTAATTCATAATAGATCATACCTGAATTTGCCAGAGCCCCAAAAAGATGGATCATGCTTCCCCTAGCATTGGTTGCAAGGAAGTTGCCTCAACTGAATAAAAACAAAAGAAAACAAAAAATTAAGAAAATAATGAGCATCAAAATCAAAAAATAAACAAAATAATGAGCATGAAACAACTTAACTAAAAGTGAAAAAACATGAGTAGGGTGAGTTTGAGAGTTGAAACCAGACTCATAAATTAAGATGAGGTAACTTCCTACATCAGTGACACAATTGAGAACAAAATTGTGTTGCTGTTGTAGGAAGGAAGCCTTGTTCCACTTGCAAGGGACTAGGGTGGCCATCTTCCAGGTGATTTCAAGATTTCACAGAACCTTCTGGATTGAGGGGATCAAGGTAGAGACATCAAACCTTGTCCTTGATTTGGCCAGCTAGGTCCTTCAAATGCAAGCCTAGATTATCTTCAAGATGCATCAAAGTTGATGCAATGATTTCATTTGAAATCTTTGACTTGGGTCCTGGTGTGGCTCTTGATCAATCCTCATGTCCATCTTGAGCCTCACCTAAAATCCATCAAGCTTGAAGGTCTGAGATGCCAAAAGTTGTGGCAAATTCAACTTGAGACTTTCTTTTGTTGAGGACTTGCTGTTAAACCAGGTTCTTGATCTTGCCACTGATTGGTTGATGAGGTTTTCTTGCCTGACTGATTTGGGATTTTGATTTCTTCTGGTTTTCTTTGTTTTTTTGCACGTTTCTGAATGCTTTCAATAGAGCCAGGTTGGAGGTAAGGTGGCAATGGGCTTCTTGGATATCCAAGGAGTGGTCCTGAATTTATTCTTGGTATTTGCAAGCCTCATATTCATAACCCTGGAAGAACTTGTTGTCTTCAATTGTTTCATCCAATGCTATGCTGAGGCAAATCAAACCCAAAAAAGAAGAAAAAAATAGCACTTAATTGATCCAATTAAGTAAAGGAAAGTAGGAAATAAGATTATATAACTACTTAAGTACTTATCACAATGATGTTGGAAGTCAATGTTGGAGGGGAATGTTGGAGGTTGTTGTTGGAGGTTGACTTTGGGGATCAATGTTGGAGGTGAGGGGTGTGGGAAACAGGTCCCCACAATCTCCTTCCTGGTTTGGGCCAAACCCAGACAGGAAACCCAAAACAGGTGACCTGTCACTTCAAAATTGAAGCAACTGGTTTTGCCCATGTGCTTCAAGGTTTTGTCGCAGGCTTTCCAGCCTTTTCAATATTTTGACTGGCCAGACATGCGCGTGGAAAACTCTGGAAAGTTTTCTTGAAACTGATAGTATTATTGATCCAATAATACAGCAAGAGTTAAAAAGCCCATTAAACTTAATCTCAAGAAGAAGATTGACTGGGGCCTTAAACTTTAGTATTAAAATAAAAAAATAATCAATTAATCAACCCCAAGTTTGTGTGGGAATTCCTTTGGAGTTGTAAAATTTACTGTTACTTTAAAGGGTTTGATTTTACTTTGTAATGAAGGCTCCTTCTGGCTTTATTTGAGTAGAGCCAGGTCCCTTATCTCTTCATAGAGATAAAGCTGTGGCCTTTTACTCACAATACTCCATTATTGTTTGAGTTGTGTTGTTTTGTAACAGTATTACTGTTTTGATAAGTCAATAACTGATTCAATTATTGGTTTTGTCTTAATTTTTGCAGGTTTAACCACAGCCAGTACAGCCATAGAGGTTAAATCCTGGACAAATGGGGGCCTCATTGAATTTTGGAGCCTTGAACATAGTTTTTTCTCCTTGATTTACAAATTTTTGTGGATTTTTGTCCATTTTTTTTTTGGTTAATTATATTTTTTTTCATAAAGAAGTATATATATATATAAAACAGAATTTTTTGAATTCTTTGAATTTTGTGCAAGGTTGAGTTTTTGCCATGGGCACAGATATAATTGTGTTTTAGAAATTAAACTAGAAATACTGTAGACCATGTTTGTTTTTATTCACATTAAAGATTTGCTTTTGCCATAAAAATGTCTCAATTTAGATATTAATCTCTGCCTTTGATTGTGACCCTGATAGCTGAAGCTTGCATGTGGGAGTCAAACTTAATCAATTAAATCTCTAGAGCTTGAGGAACCTATTTGGAACAATGGTTGAACTCCAACTAGCAGGTCCTACAAATTATTCAGAGATTATGTCAGAAGCATCCTTGAATGGATTCAAATAAGGCATTTGGAATGATTTTTTTGATAGGGAATTCACCTTAATGCATCCTCAGCGCTGAAGATTAGTCAAGATTTAAGAATTTGGCTATTGGTATAGACAGATTAGGTATTGCATTGCGGTATTCTGTTTCTTCCCCAAATTTTTGGGTTGAATTCCCCAAAGCACTGTGCCAACTTTGTTGAGGTTAAACCTGCTAACATGATGTATCACCACAGTACGGAGGCTGTGCAGTTGAACCTAGACCAGTAATACCAAACAACCCTGGAAGCCACAAGCGTCTGTAGCGTAGTTGGTAAAGGCAGCGCTCTAGTATGTGTCTCAGTCTATCTGAGGTTGTGGGTTCAACTCCCACCAGACACATCTTCCTTTTCACAGTCTCAACAAACTTTGCTCCTAATACATGAAAATTATAGAAACACTGTAACATATGATGGCAGTATCTGTGAGGTGGAGCACAGCAAAACGCCATGATTAATTTTCCAAGGCCTTGCTGATTGGATATGAACCATGGAGGACTTTTCCAGCTAGTTGGATGCATACATCACCACTGATGATGAAATAATCAAGCCAGCCTTCCTAGAGCCTTAAGATGGAAAAAGATTGAGAGGAAATATTTTTGGAATGAGGCATTTTGATCAATGCAAAACAGGCCTCTAGAATAACTAAAAATTTAGTTTTTTGTTAGGATTTGGATGGAGGCAGTGACTAAGTGGTTTCCAACCAATGAATTTTGAAATTTACTCAGATTGCTTGATTTGTTTATGGTTTGTAAAGCGCTTCTGGATGCCTGTCCAAGTTTGACTTGGCATGAGCCCAGTGGGACTTGGATAGGTGCCCAGAGGGCTTCATTGGGTTGGACTTGTGGCAGGAAAAACTTGGCACCCAACCAAGCTACCTTTGACGCCAATTAAAGCTGGTGGCACCAAAACAACCAGCCTCCCTCCCAACAAATTTTAACAGTTGTTTGCTTTTAAAAAATATTTTCTTCTATTTGGCGGGTCAAAGCGCCCAGCTTTGATTGGCGCCAAGATAAACTTGGCTAGGCGTCAGACTTAGTTGTCCAGGTGCCAAGTCAACCTTGGCTGGGTGCCAAGAAGGCTTTTCTAGGTGCAAAAATGCCTTTGCTAGGGGCCACAGGCGCTTGAGCAAATTTTTGAAAAACTTTGGTTGGAAACCAAACAGGCTTTACAGACCATAAGAATGATGTGAAAAGTTTATATTGTCTTGAACACATTAATATCAACTGGTCAATTTAACCTGAGAGGTGTGACCAGTAGAGAACTAGGACCTCATGTCTGAATTTCCACCCTTCAGTATTAAACCTTTTACATCTTGCGGAAAGAACTGTAAAATAAATTGATTGGAATTAGCAGTATGTTTGTGAGACTAGATGAAGTGGTTTCTCTTAGTGGAGACAGATCTTGATTGACTCAGAGATTAATTCTCTCAGATTGGGACTCAAAGCTGAAGCTTGAAACTCAAGGCTCAGGGCTCAAAGCTCAGAATTTGGATGACTGTCAAACCCATCTATAGCAAAGGATATGTTTAATGGGAGAGTTAATTCTCTCTGGATTACTTTTGAAAGGCTCAGTTTGGCCTAGAATTTTGATGAAGGCAAGTGACTGAGTGATATAAATCAACAGGTGCTGAGAGCAATTCAGATTGATTAAAGGTATTTTCCACTTCATTGCAGTGGATGTTGTCTTGATTGCATTAGCCAGCCAGTTTCTATTATGAGGCTGGGGGACTTGTGTAGCTTAACAGGGAGTTTTTCTTGTAGCAAATTCAACTATTGAGACTTTATCAGACAAATCACCACAGAATTCCAAGACCAACTTGGTTGAAGAGGATAGATTTTTACCTGAACCTCCTCCTCATCCATTAAGGTATAAAGCTGAAGATGTGACGGCAGGCATGATTGTGAGGAGCAGCCTAACAAAGACTCTGCAGCATAAGTCCCATGAAAAATTTTTTAAATTTCTGCAGGGTAGGAGATTTCAGCAGTAAACCTATTTGATCCACTGCTTTGAAAATCATTTGATAAATTGAAATATTGAAAACAGCATAAACTCAAAGTCCAATACTCTAAGCTTGTCAGCTTGCTACTATTGCAGAGAAAGCTGCAAATTAACAGAATAACATAAATAAATAAAAATCTTATTAAAGAAGAAATAATATTAGAAATATTATTTCAAATTATGAATCTACATAAAGAGTAAGGTAGCGTCACTCACTGACACCTACCTCAAATTCCTACTGCTTAGATTTTTAAATAATTTATGAAAATCTGGAAAGAGAAACAGCCTTGGTATTTTGGACATTTTAATATTTCACATGAAACCCCACGTATAGGTTTCACAGTGAATTTTGTGACAGAATCCAAGAATTTGGTGATTTGGAGGAGTTAAGGGCAGAAATGTGATTTGTCACAATTCCTGCACGCAGCCGCGGCAACCACTACACCTGTGCGCCACTGAGCAGCAGCACTGTTACCCTGACAGCATACCCTGACAAGCCCTGTACGCAGCCCCGGGAATCTGAAAAGTACGCAGCCGCAGGACTATGGGCTGAAAGAGTGACAGGTAGCTTGAGAAGCCCAGGTACCACGTAAAGGTGCTACAACCTTGATGGGGACATACTACATATGTAATAAATGTCCCCTTGGATAGTAGATAATCTAAAAATACGTAAAATTATATAAAAATACTTAAATAACCTTTCTACAATTTTTTTGATGAAATATAATTAAAAATACAAAATATGTCAAAAATAAGATACCTTCTCTTTGTTAAATATCTTAAAATACTTTAAATATACAATTATGAGAACGTCAGAACATCAGTATTTCCGTGACATACTCAGGTAACTGATGATGTAAAAATATTACATGAATTTGCATAAATTATATTTTTAATTAATTATTTCAAGTAAATCAACAGAGGTTTGAAAATAAGGAGTAAAATCAATATCATGATTTTACTCCAATCAGCTAATACATAATGAGAACCCACTTGAAATCAGATTACCCATTGTGGTGCCCCATCCTGGACACCCTGGCCACCTTAAGACCTCAATCCATGAAATTTTGCGCAAACGTACTGTCCGGCATCTAAAAAAAAAAAAATAATTCCAACTCATCCTCAGGCTCATCCTCACAGTCATCATTGTGCGCCGCGCGTCCTTATCCTTGCGCGTTGTGCGTTGAGCATCCTTATCCTCGCGCGTCGCGCGGCGCTCATCATCATTGCTACCTTTGCGCGGCACTCATCCTCATTGCAACCTTTGCGCGGCGCTCATCCTCATTGCTACGTTTGCGCGGCGCTCATCCTCATTGCTACCTTTGCGCAGCGCTCATCCTCATTGCTACCGTCGCGCGGCGCTCATCCATGATTTACCAAATCCATCCCGACCGCACCCCCAAGCATTTGTCAAATCCTTGGATCCGTCAAATCTCCTATCTCACTCAATCTATCAGTCGTGAATCTCAAGCCTGTCAGGATTTACTCAACTGTCTCAAGCCAATCTCCTATCTGCCCATTGGCGCTCTCACAAACTTCATCCATCACCTTTCCTGGGGCTCTCCCACCCACTTCCGCCTTTGGAAGAGGGGTGAAGAGTGTCAACTACCGCCCGCGGAAATCCGCGGGGGTTTGGTTCATTTCCCTTTCCCACCCCGTCCGCCTTTGGACAAGGGGTGGGTGATTCTGGTATTGTTGCATGCGCCCATCTACGGACAAACGCGAGTGACTACATGATTTTCTTTCCTTTTTTGCTCTATTTGTAGAATCTGTTGTACATAGTCTAACAGGGCCTCCTGCCCATATAAGGAGGGGCTGTCCCCTGCCTTTTGGATCCATCATTGGAGCATGGAATCATCCAGCATGAAATCAGCACACCCTTGATCCTTGAGCTTCCATACTCAAACCCTTGATCCTTGATCCTTATCACCAACCAATAGCCTTTCTGGTTGAAGAAAAATTCTGTCTGTTGGAATTTTTGAGTTTGTTATACCACTCCTTGATCCCTTTCTCTGACCATACTGGTCCTGATCCCTGATCACTTTTCTGGAGCCAATCACGATTGATTGAAGAGGTCTTATTAAGCTTAAGACCTGGAGTATTATACCTCCCCTTAGCTTCTTTGGAGTTGCATTCTGCCAGCCTACTCTTGAGTCCCTTTAGAAGTGTTCAGGTTATCCTTGCTTCAAATCAGTTACTGTTTGCTTTAGAGCTTCTTAAACATTGTGCTTTGTCCTGTACAGCCACCCAAAGTTATCTGGTACCCTTCAAGCGCTTGATTGCGGAGATTTAGGCAGGTTCATTGAGAACCTGGAGGTTGCTTGGGTTTGAGTTGATTATCCCCAATCTTCTGCTGACGACCAGAGTTATGAGCGTGTGGGCGTTGTTTACATACAACAGCTTTTGTTCTTTGAACTCTAAGGGGACTTTAACTTCTTTTGTTCAAGTTTTTCCCTGCATAATCTTGTCTCACATAGTGCTGTTCCATTGCTACCAAACTATTATCATCTTTATCCTCTACTCCTTGATTCCTCATTTGCCAGGTTCTGGACCTTGATCTTGGTTACATTTAAATATTTTTGTAACACTCAAGAGGGCAGCCTAAACAGCACCTTTCCCCTCCACAGAACTGCCACGGCCTAGCACCGTTTGGAGTATTACACCTTAGGAATGTCTACTAAAAGACTGAATAACATCCTGGGAATATTTCTCAAGATAATTAATTAGATAATAAATCATGTGGATAGAGTAGTGTTATTCACACGTCTAAAAAAAATCAAAAGGTAGAATAATTACAATACCCTGTGGAATTAGATTTTACCCGTGCTACAGAACCAAAAAAACATGGAAGGATACCACTGCTTTCTCTGCTAGACTTAGCACCCCTCCCTTTGAGCCCCTTTATCCCTCAGAAGGACAGAATTGGGACTCAAAAAGCTATAAATATAGAGATCTTTTGAGGATATTGATACCCAGAGACCCAGTTATATTTACATCCTGAAACCATACCAAGGTAATAAAATAATTATAAGAGATAAGTAAGTGATTTATGGCTTAGTCTGATTAATAATATTGGTCCCCAACCCTTTTTATCAATTTAAACTTCTGAAAAACCTTTTTAACCCCAGTATTAGCTTTAACCCATCAGTGCATGTCCCAAAAAAGGACCCAAAGGATTTAATAATATACCAGTGAGTCTTATTATCCTTTTTATTTTTTGAAATCTTGGCTACAAGGCCCTGTCACACCATCATATATTTTATATATATATTATTTTTGAGCAATATCTCCTTCAAGAATATAAATTAAAGGTTCCAAAGTAACCAGTTATACTTTTTTTCAAAGTGATTTCCCGGAAGAGAGTTGTTATAGATCCCCAATATAATTGTGGCCCCTCTATTAATTTATTTAATAATCAATTTATTAATATTTATTTATAATATTGAAACATAACCAAACCAATAAACCTTGCAATAGCTATATCCAAATACTTTATGGATTTTTGCTGAAATTATTGAATAATATATTTATTATTTATTTTATAAACTCTGGTAGCTAAAGGAAAGCAAGATTATTGGTATCCAGGAGGCTGAAAGTTGGGGGTCTGGCCTGTAAATATTCCATTATATTATATTTAATACCTTGGACCAGACATTTCACGTAAAAATTAATCAAAGATAATTTATCTGACTTTTTAACCATGATTTATCATTAATTTTTTTTGCAGTGGATTTTAAAACCAATGCAGAATTAATAATATATTATTTAAATCTTTTAAAAATAAGAAAAGAAGAATACATTAAAAATTATAAACCAACTGGTTGGGAAGCTTTAAATAAAGCTGAACAACTTGATATCTGTTCTGTCTGTAAACAATCAGATAAAATCCTTGAACAAGAAGATCTTGAGAGTCTTATCAACTTTAAAGCCCTATTAAGAAAACATAAAGCATGGAAAAAATACCATATAAATGAATTTTTAAAAGATAAAAGTAAGCAAAAACTTGATAGTACCAAATTATATTATTCAAATAATATTAATATATTTTATTAACCAATAAAATATCTTTCTCATACTATCAGTTAACCCTCCTATTCCAGAAACCACGGCCACTGAAGGTGATATATTGGATCAAAAAGTATGAGATATTTCTGGACGTCCTGATAAAATTGACTGGACTAGAGAAGACCTCATTGGAACACACCAAGACCCCGTAGGATTACCTATTAAGGAAAATATAATCCCAATAAATTCTTAGTACCTTTTAACATAAAATTAAGTAAGTTTTAATAAACTTATTATCACAGATTTTTCTTTAGAAAAATACTTATTAATATTTAATTCAATATGAATAGACGTTACCAAAGGGCCTCAGGGAGAATTCCCTCCTATGGATCTTTGCCAAGAGCCCCCTGTAACCGTGAGACCACAAATAATGACAACAATGAGGGGGCTGGAGCCTGTGAATCAAATTTTGGTGGACAGGGAACAGCCCCAAGTACTGTTGCCCTCCCCCAACATAGAGCTGGAGAAGGTAGTAGAATCAAGCCCCCCTCCATCACAAGGAGGTTCCCTTCAGCCACTCCAGCAGAATCTGGCTAAGGAAGCCAGGATTAAAGACTTAGTCAAAGAGCACATGAAATATTGGGAAGAATTCAAAGAAGCTTAAGCCAAGGAGGATGTAGTATCTATGAAAAAGATAATATCCCAGGCAAAGGCTACCCAGATAGCCCTTCAGAAAATGATTACAAGGAAAGAGGTAGAGTCCTAGGTGGAAAAGTGGAATCTGTGGGATCAATTAGCCAACTGAAAGGCAGAGGATCAGAAAAGAAGAGATCTTCTGCCCATCCAAAGCCAAAGGAAAAGAAGGATTGGGATCAGATAATATCCTTAGCTCAAAAGTGGAAAAAGGTGTACCACAATTAGCTTCTAATTCTGAACCCACTTTCTTGTCTAAACCAACCTCTGATTTAATTACTTCCTTTTCTAATGATATGCGTCATAATTTCAAAATTGTTTGTGGAAATTTTGGCGGTGTTTACACTCAATTGGATAAGTTGACCTCAGTACTGGTGTAAGACTCCAAACAGTGCTAAGGCCCAGGCAGTTCTGTGGAGGGGAAAGTTGCTGTTTACGCTTCCCTCCTAAGAGTTACAATAATTTTTAAATGTAACCAGAATTGAGTTCCAGGAACTTGTAAATAAGGAATCAATGTAAGGGATGAGTGTGTGAATAGTTGGTAGCAATGTAAACAACACTACCTGAGGCAAGATGGTGCAGGAAAAGACTTGAACACAATGAGTCAAAGTTTTTGTTCAAAGTTCAATGGAACAAGGCAGTTTTAAGTAACAATTCCCAGAACCTAATAACTCTGGTTGTCAGCAGAAGATAAGGAAAGATCTACTCAATCCCAAACAATGTCACCTTGCTTGTTGAAAAAAGGAACCTGTCAAAGCAGATCAAACACAGAAAATAAATAATAAAATCAAAAGAAGTGGGAAATCCAGATATATTATTACAAAAATAGATTTTTCACCAAAAAGTAGGTAGGGTCACTCACTGACCCCACCCTTGAATTCCAACTCCTTATATTTTTAAATAATTTCAGAAGAAAAATACCAATAAACCACAACACCACTATGGCACCTTTTGGCCATTCTAATACTTCACACATTATGCCATGTATAGGTTTCACACCTAAAATCAAGTCAGAATTGAGGTTTTGTGTATATTTTAGGAGTTTGAGGCCAATTTGTGTTATTTCACAATTCCCGCACGCAGCCCTGCATTCATATAGCAAGGGTACACACGCCTTACACTCAATACGTAGGCACATGTCAAGAAAACCGCATGCAAAATGACTGATGATGGATCCCTGCATGCAGCTGTCACGCCTGCGCGCGTCAACATCAGTTGAGCTAATTCCAACAGCCAGGTACAGCAGGAACATGCTACAACCTGCATGCATACATCATGCATATGTAACAAGTTGACTTACGGATAGAGAAATGATTGAAACCTAAGAAAATTGAATAAAAATATGAAAAACAAAAACAATAAAGCAAATACATTGTGGAAAACAATAATAAAGGTTGTCAGGTAAATAAGATTGAAAAATCTTTATGAACCACAAAGCACACCAAGAAGTCTTCCAAAAAATTATTAAAAATTACAAAGATGTGCAGAAGATAACGTAGAATCTAGGAAAACCCACTTCTGCCCATGCAACTCAAAGAAAGTAATAAAAAATAAGGAAATATGCCTGAACCATAAAAATAACAAATTAATATTTCAATAACTTCTGAAAATTATTTCACATAGAAATATGACACATGCAAGGCTATCCAATTGAAAGCACCAAGACTACGTGCAAAAATAGCCCTGGTTATCCTGCAGGCCTCATCACACAAGCACTACCCTCTCTGGTGCCCTGAGAAAATCTTCTTAACCCAGAAAAGAATATAAACCAACCCTTTTAGATGGTTTAAACACCAGTAATTGTTCAGTAATCAATCCAGACCCCTTGCCATCCCTGATCAAGTGTTTATTCAAAATAAAAAAATGATTTATGGCCTCAGTCTGATAGTATAATTATTAATTCTAACACACTGTTAATTCCATTGAAGAAACTCAGCAATAATCCCCAACCATTGTCCTGAGACCCTTTCAACGGTGAATTTCTGCAAGTTTCTTGGAGTGTCTGCTGAAATTAGTAATTTATCTCCTCCTTGCCTCTAGGCATAAGTGCTGTGAGTCAGAAAGTCCACCAAATCCCCTTGAGTAACCCCTTTTGAGCAATCACTTAGGACCTCATTGTACCATGGTCTTTACACGGTTCAAAAGAGCCCCTTGAAGAGAGTTTGTTATCCAATAAAGATCCCCTGTTTGCATAAACTGTGGCCCCTTTTGAAAAATATATTTAAATAAATTTAATCCAAACCAAACCACTCAAACTTTGCACTTGCTTCTAAATCAATCATTTGAGCATTTCACACAATTTTCTTGGAATTATTATTCCAACACCAATATCACTTGCTGTAGCTAAAGGATGGAAAAGTTCCTGGTATCAGTAATCTGACAACTGGGGGTCTGGCCAGGAAATATCCCTGAATAATTATTTTTAATTAATTAATTTCTTTGGACCAGATAATCTAGGTAAATATAAGTAAAAATACTTATTAATTTTTTTATTTTTATTCTTCCAGTGGATATCAAGACAAAAATGGAATTAATCAATTATTATTATAAACTTCTGAAACCAAGAAAAGAAGAGAGAATCCTTAATTTTTTACCTGTTATCATAACTCATGAACAACAAAAAGCAAAGCTAAACTATTATAAACAACAAGCTTTGAAAGATAAAGAATTAGAGCTTGATCAAGACTTATTAATTTCAATTCTTTACTCAGGCAAAAGACGGCCTGGAAGAAGTATCAGAGGAAGACAAGGATAAATAAAATAAAGAAAGTAAGCTCAAAATATTATATATATTTTTTTTCAAAATTTTCTGAAAACAATTCAAAGATTAATAAAAAATTAATAACAATTAACAAAATTATAATAAAACCAAAAACTTATTAAAATTTTATTTTTAACTTGTTTGCAGTGGAAAGAACCTTTTCCCTTGCGGATTTTATTGACCAAGACCTGTTAGAAAACAGTTCTAACCACAGATCATTGGATTTAAGCCCAGACTTCATTGGTACCCAAAATTAATAAAATTATAATAAAACCAAAAAATTATTAAAATTTTATTTTTAACTTGTTTGCAGTGGAAAGAACCTTTTCCCTTGCGGATTTTATTGAGCAAGACCTGTTAGAAAACAGTTCTCATCACGGGTCTTTGAATTTAAGCCCAGACCTCATTGGTACCCACAAAGACCCCGCTGGATTACCTACCAAGGACTCCTTATACCCTAAAAAAGCCTTAGTACTGTTGAATTCAAGTCTAAGTGAGTTAAAAACTAATTTAAAATAAAAAAAAATATTTTACTATTTTTTTATCATTTTTTTACTACCTTTTGACAAAACTTATACTCATTTTTTTGTACAATGTCACAAACAGGCCCAAACCCCGCGCAACCAGACAAGCCTTGTCCTATGGACCTCTACCCGGAGGAACGCGCGCCCGTACAAGTGCCTGTAGCAAGCAAAATGAGGGGACTCTAACAGACAACTGGAGTGCCGCAAAATCCACCAGCACCCGCAACCGCCCAGTCAAAAAACAAACCATTGAAAGTGAGTCCTGTGCCCGGAAAGTTGTCCCGCAAGGCTACTCCTCCTCCTATGCCTCCCAGTCCAGACTTGACCAAGGATTTCAGGATCAAAAATCTGGTTAAGGATCATGTGAGTCATTGGGAGGCATAAAAGCTAGCCCAAGAGCAGGAGGACTCAGCAGCCATGAGAAAGACTATATCACAGGCTGTCAGCTCTCTGATACCAGGAACCTTTCAGTCCTTTAGCTACAAAGAGTGATAAAAGAATTTGGAGAAATAATATTCCAAAGAATAAACACTTTACAGCTCCAATAATAATATGGTAAGAGCAAGTGCAAGGTTTAATTGGTTTGGTTATAAATATTTTAAATCTAATATAAAAAGAGGGGCCACGGTAATATACTACTGGGGGTCTTTACAGACTTGGAAGCCTCTACTCAAGGGGCCTCCTTAGGCAGTTTATAACCTTGGAATGAAGATGGGTGCCTTCTAAGGCCTTATCCACTACTTTGGGCGGGCAAAACAGCACACAAACCCAGAGCAGGAAGGGAAAAACTTACTTGGGAAGTAATCCACAGAAATCCTGCAAAGATTCAGGTAAGAAGCTTCAGAAAAGATGGGGTTGGTGGCTGGTTCAAACTTCTGGTTCTTGATAGTTATTTAGAAAATAATAATAATAATACTTCAGACTAGATCATAAATCACTTGCTTTCTTCTTGATAAGCACTTGACTAACAATGACACAATTTCTGATTGATAATAATAATATTTCTGATAACTGATTGATTTACTGATTGATCTCTGGAACAAAAGGGCAAAAAGAGCCTGTTTAAATATTCCTTTTTGGGTGCTTGAGGGCCTCTAGAAGGGGTATTAGCCACAGGCTGAGTCTAGGGGGGCATTCAGGGCAAGATTTGCACGTCCTCAAGGTTATGTTAGCCTGCTGGCCTTAGATCTGTCAAGGAACAGCTCCTTTTTAGCTGCAGGATCTTTTAATCAACAGATTAATCATTTTGCTGATCCTGCACTGATCCTCAATTTTTACTGTAAAAACTGGTCCAAAGTGAGCAGACGTGGATGTTTATTGATTCTCCATCATCTGCTGATCATGTATGTAATTTGTAATAATTTTTACGACCACTCCTTGTGTAGTTTTTTGGTCTTTGAAGGTTCTGATCAGCTCATGACGTGGTGAGTCTGGATCTTTATTTAATTAATAAAAAATACTCAAAATTAGTTAATAACTAATTTTAATTGACTTTTGAGGTTTTTAAACTATGATCTACGCTTGTGTGGTAGCTTTACATGTGTAGAGTAGATCCTACTATGTTGTAGCTCCTCTGAGCGGTACCTGGCTGTCAGACTGATCACGGCAGGCTAGGCACGGGGATCAGTCCATTCAGATGCGCGCGGGGACTGATCCGCTGCGCGCGTGATCACGGCAGGTTAGGCGCAGGGATCAGTCCATTTAGATGCGCTCGGGGACTGATCCGCTGCGCGCGTGACTAGGTCACAGGATTACCTGCGCGCGGGAGGGATCAACTGCGCGCGGGAGTTTGGGTGCGCGGGAGTCCAGCGCTGTAGGGACGCGGGGCTGCGTGCGGGAATTGTGAAAAAACACAATTCCCTGTGTAACTCCTAAACTACACACAACACCTGGATTTCGACTGAAATTGAGGTGTGAAACCTATACATGACATATCATGTGAAATATTAAAATGGCCAAGAGGTGCCATATTGGTGCCATGGTCATTTACCATTTTCTTTTAAATTAATTAAAAAATATAAGGAGTAAGAATTCAAGGGTGGGGTCAGTGAGTGATCCTACCTTATTTTGGGTGGGGAATCCATTTCTGCAACAATATTCATAGATTTCCTACTCCTTCATTTTATAATAATTTTATTTATTTATTTTTTTGTTCTTTTTATTTTTGTTAATATTATTATTGTTGTTGCTTTGTCAGGTTGCTCTGTGCTAAGTAGCAGGCTGAAACAGGCCAAGTCCTCTCAATTAGCCCTGCAGAAATTAATTCCCAGAGCAGAAGTAGAGAATTATGTAGAAAAATGGAACCCTTGGGATCAAATAGCCAAATTAAAGGGAAAGGACCCCAAAATTTGAGGTCCTCAAATCATCAAAGGATGAAGAACCCAAAATATTGGGACAATATAATATCTCTAGCTCAGAAATGGAAGAAAGTTTATCACAAGTAGATTCTGATGATATAACACCATTGTTTAACAAATTTTCTGGCAATGTTTTCCATAATTTTAACATCTTGAGTAACAATCTAGACAATATTCACAAACAACTTGAAAAAGCAATCCAAACAATCCAAAATCAAACTGACCATCTGAGAGCCAATGAGTCTGAAATTAAATTGTTAATGAATACCAATGATCTAAATAAAGCATCTTTAATTAATCATATTGGTACCACCTGTTCTTCTGGACAGGAAGAGATACTTCTTCTCCTTGAGCAAATCAAAGGAGAAATAAGAAACAAAACTGATACCCCTTCTGTTCATCTTGTTAATAAAATTAACTTATTAAGCAACAAAATGGATTTGGAACTAGGTGTGATTAAGAATTATTTAAGAGACCTTAAAATTAAATCAACTGCCCCTCCTGAAGTCAATGTAGAAGAATCAAAACCCACCAGGACAAGCATAACTAATAACATCTCTCTTGATCCTGGAATGAATAGGAATGAGTCTTACCGGCCTAGTCCTACCCCTGAAGTTGAACAAGCTTTGAAACTCTTGCCTACTGTAACTGAATGGCCTAAATTCTCAGGAGAAGGGGAATACAACCATATCAGCTTCATTAAATTCATTGATAACACCCTTGCTCCTATGAACTACAAGACACAATAGCTGTAGTTAGGCTACCCAGGCTCTTTGAAGGAGTGGCACTGGATTGGTTTATCACCAAAAGAGGAGAAGTAGGATCTCAAAATTGGAGCTCTTGGAATTTTCTAATCAATGAACAGTTTGGCACCAGAATCTGGAAAAGAAAGATGATGAAAAATTTTTAGAACTCACTTTTTGACCCATTAAAGGACAAACCCCACAAGTGGTGTTTAGAAAAAAAGAAGAGGCTAGATTGTTTCTCTCTTGAATCCAATAAAGAGGAGATCAATGAAAGACTCCTCAATCTATTTCCCGGACACCTTAATCACATTTTGAGGTGTAGAATGCCCATGGATGCTGACCTCTCAACCCTCATTGGTATTCTAGAAGAAACTATTTATATGAATGGTCTTGACAAAAGGATCAATAGACCTAAGGAACCCGCTCCCAAGACTAGAGAAGAATACAATCCCAAAACAAAAGACTCTACCAATACCCAACTAGAAGTTAAGAAAACCTTTGATACCAAGGAAGAGGTATGCTGGAATTGTAACCAAACTGGACATGTGAGACCTGGATTCCCCCAGCCCAGGCAAAAGATCAATCTTATTGAAGGAGAGGAGAATGAAAATGACCCTAATCCCCAACTTGATGACACTGATGGATCTCTATATGAGTATGAATTAATGATCAATAACCCCATCAATTTCATTGAAGGAAGTATAACATCTTGCTTAAACATTAACTCTGTTAATGAAGATTCCAACTTACCTCAACAATGGAATCCCAATATGAAAATTCACCATATGTCTGAAGCCAAAACTCTGACTCTCAAACCCTCTGCTGGTAAAAGTTACACTCCTGGAAAAACCTTCTATGCTACTGGATTAATTCAAGGATCTCCTGTTAAGTTACTTTTAGACAGTGGAGCCTTTTTCTCCTGTGTTAGTTCAGCTTATTTGGAACAACAAGACCCAAATTGGAAAGAAAACTTACTACAAGGACCTCAGGCTAAGTTCAGCAGTTGCGACTCTTCTCTTAGTGCCATTGGAGTTTGATACTCTGATATCATCCTCCCTCACTCAAAAGGATCACTCAAACTGAAAATTGAGTTTGTAGTGATCCAGAATGGAGTGTGTGATTATTTCATTCTAGGGAATGATTCTCTTTGCCTATATGGTATCAATGTATTCCAAAGTAAGGGCAGGTACTTCAAAGTAGGAGGAGACTGGAACCCAAAGTTTCAAATATGCCATTTTAATTCTCAAACTTCTGATTTGACTTATGAAAAACACCTGGAGACGTTCAACCAGGAGTACTACTCCCAAGCAGCCCTGAACCCCCTGATGAGTAAAGACCAAAAACAGGACATTCTTCAAGTCTACTTTGAAAATCAGAATGCATTCTGCACCAAGGATCATCCAATTGGTAACATCAAAGGACATGACATGATCCTAACTTTAACCATTAAACCTCCTTACCCTCCAAACCTCAGGAGACCTGCTTACCCTTCTAGTCCAAAATCTAGGACAGCTCTTGAAACTCATATTCAAGAATTGATTGAATTACAAGTCTTAAGGAAAGTAGGACACAAAGAACAAGTGGAAATCACTACTCCAGTAATTATAGCTTGGCACAATGATCAGTCTAGGATGGTTGGAGACTTTAGAATGTTGAACAACTATACCCAAGCTGATTATTACCCTATTCCACAGATTGACAATGCTCCACATAACCTCTCTAAGGCTAAGTTCATCACTACTATGGATATGCTGAAAGGTTTTCAACAGATACGTATCAGTCCTGATAGTGGGAAATTTATGAGAATTATATGTCATTTGGGCATTAATGAGTAACTTAGGATTCCTTTTGGTATCAAAAATTCTCCTTCTCACTTCCAAAGGATGATGGATACAGTTCTAGGATCATTCATCAGGTAAGGATGGATGATGGTATACATTGATGATGTTATAATTTATTCTGATGATTGGAATGCCCACATGTACAAAGTAAGGCTAGTCCTTAAAACCATCTCCACTGTGGGATTAAAAGTATCAATCAAGAGATGCAACTTTGGTTATGGAGAACTGAAAGCTTTAGGGAATATTGTTTCAGGACCAACCTTAACTGCTGACCAGAGAAAAATAGCAGCTGTGATGAATAGGCCAATGCCTCAGAACAAAACTGAACTCCTATCCTTTATCAGCTTTTGCAGCTACTACAAGAAGTATCTACCTAAGTTTTTCCTTCTCACCAAATGTTTGTATGAAATCTGCAACATCACCACTGTGTTTGAAATGACTCATGAAAGGGTCAATAACTATGAAGAACTAAAGCTGGCCATGACCTCAGCTCCAGTACCGATTCAACCTGACTATTCTAAACCTTTCAAAATCTATATAGGTGCTAGCATGGAAGGGCTAGGAGCCGCTATACACCAAGAAGTGATAGAAAATGATAAAACAGTGGAAAAACCTATACTCTTCCTATCCAGACAAGTAAAAGATACTGAGAAAAGGTATGGTGCAAGCCAAATGGAATGCCTTGCCTTAGTTGGGGCTCTGGAAAAATTCCATTAATACTTAGAAGGTATCAAGTTCACAGTAATTACTGATTGCAATGCTTTCAGGACTTTAATGAACATGAAAACCCCTATTAGACATATGTTAAGGTGGCAGATAGCCATTCAACAGTACAGATGTCAGATGACCATAGTCCATCAAGCTGGTGCTAAACACCAGAATTCTGACTGTTTGAGTAGGAATGCCCTACCCAATGATCCAAGTAACCCTGCTTATGATCCCAAAGATAATGATATATTTCCTATAATTAACATTAAAATGATGAATACTGAGGCACCCATTCTGGGAATCCACATCCGTGAGCTGGATGAATCCCTGTTCAACTCCATCAAGGAAGCTTACAGCCCTAGTATGAAAACACTAATCACCATTATGGAAATCACCTCTCCACCATCTGAACTGATTAACATTCTACCTGAAACTCTCCTGAAACCTTACAAAGCAGGAAGGTTTACTGGATTTGATGGTCTAGTATACTATAGACACCAACATTCCAGTGTTATAGTCTTAACCAAAGAAGACCATATGAAACGTATCCTAGCTGAGTTCCACAATAACTGTTCAGCTGGTCACCTATCCACGGATAGAACCCTAGAAAATAAAACAAACTGCTTGGTGGATCAATTGGAGAGATTCCACAGTCCAGTATGTCACCAATTGTGAAACTTGTCAGAAGTCCAACAGGACCACTGGAAAAAGGTTTGGTCTAGTACAGAAGATTACTGAGCCTAAGAAAAGATGGAAAATCATCAACATGGACTTTGTAACTGGATTACCCCCAGGAGGAGCCTATTCCTACAACTCAGTCCTAGTCTTGGTTGACAGGTTTTCCAAGAAAGAAAAATTCCTACCCAATCACCAGGAGGATACTGCCATGGAAGTAGAATTACCGTTTTGGAATAGACTCATAGCTGACATGGGAGTCCCTAAGATAATCATCAGTGATAGGGATCCAAAATTCACTTCTGAATTTTGGAGGAATCTCCATGACATGTTAGGCACTACCCTAGCCTTTTCTACAGATTATCATCTTCAGAAATATGGATTAGCTGAAAGAATGATTCAGACCCTAGAAGACATGCTCAGAAGGTTCTGTTGTTTTGGTCTAGAATACAAGAATACTGATTGGTATTTCCATGATTGGGTAAGCCTTTTACCTGCTCTTGAAATGGCCTAAAACAGCAGAAAACATTCTAACACTAATGAAGCACCCTATGTACTAGAAAGAGGATATATTCCTAAACTACCCAAGGATAACCAAAACTAGAAGCTAACCAATATTCACCCCACATCACTTGACTTTAAGAACATGATAGACATGGCCAAAAAAACACTGCTAAATGTGATCAAGAAGCTGTTGAATATAACCAGAAAAGGTGGGATAAAAGCCACAAAGAACCTGATTTCAGGATTGGTGACCAAGTCTTAATCTCTACTATCAAATTTACCAACCTAGCAGGGAACAGGAAACTCAGACCTGCATTTGTTGGAACTTTTACTATCAAGAAACTCCATGGGAAGAATGCAGTAGAAGTGATTCTTAGTGAAAAGCTTTCCAGAAAGCACCCAGTTTTTCCAGTAAGTCTTATCAAACACTACCTTCCCACAGAAGGAGAACAGACTCTGTCACCAGCAATACCTGTTGCAGAAGAAACTGAGAAAGACAAAGGAAAAATAGGCAAATTCCTTAAAGACAAGAAGGAAAGTATAAATGTCAAAGATGTCATACTCTACCCAGTCAGATACAAAGGAGAATCTGCTGACAGGGATGAATGGTTATCTGAAAACAACATCCCTGATGGACCTATCCACTTGAGGAATTACAGGGCTAACAAAAGACACTGAACCCCAAAAATTTTTCAGATATAGACATATCTTTGAGTGGGGGAATGTCAGCTTGCTAGTTGACAAGAGAAACCTGTAAAAGCAGATCAAAAACAGAAAATAAATAATAAAATTAGGAAAAGTGGGAAAACCAAATATGTTATTTCAGAAATTCATTCCCCACCCAAAAATAGGTAGGGTCACTCACTGACCCCACCCTTGAATTCCAACTCCTTATATTTTTAAATAATTTCAGAAGAGAAAGACCAATAAACCATGACACCACTATGGCACCTTTTGGCCATTCAAATATTTCACACAATATGCCATGCATAGGTTTCACACCTAAAATTCAGTCAGAATTGAGGTGTTGTGTATATTTTAGGAGTTACAGGCGGATTTGTGTTATGTCACCATTCCTGCGCGCAGCCCTGCATTCATATAGAAAGGGTAAACACGCCTGAAACTCAATATGTAGGTGCATGTCATGAAATCTACATGCAAAATGACTGATGATGGATCCCTGCACGCATCTGTCAAGCCTGCGCGCATCAACATCAGTTGTGCTAATTCCAACAGCCAGGTACAGCAGGAAAATGCTACAACCTGCATGCATATTTCATGCATATTTACCAAGTTGACTGAAAGATACAGAAGATTTGAAACCTAAGCAAATTAAATAAAAATATGAAAATCAAAACAATAAAGCAAATAAATTGTGAGAAAAAATAATAAAGGTTGTCACATAAATAAGATTTCCAAATCTTTATGAACCACAAAACACACCAAGAAGTCTACCAAAAAATCATTGAAAATTACCAACATGTGCAGAAGATGACGTAGAACCTAAAAACACCCATTTCTACCCATGAAACTCAAAGAAAGTAATACAAAATAAGGAAATATGTGTGAACCATAAAAATAACAAATTAATATTTCAATACCTTCTGACAATTATTTCACATAGAAATTTGACACATGAAAGGCTAGCAAATTGAAAGCACCAAGAATAAGTTCCAAAATAGCCCTGGATAGCCTTTCAGCCTCATCAAACAAGCACTGCCCTCTCTACGTGCCCTGAGAAGATTTTATTACCCCAGAAAAGTAAATAAACCAACCCTTTTAGATGGTTTAGACACCAGTAATTGTTAAGTAATCAATCCAGACCCCTTGCCATCCGTGATCAAGTGTTTATTCAAAATCAAAAAATGATTTATGGCCTCAGTCTGATAGTATAATTATTAATTCTAACACACTGTTAATTCCATTGAAGAAAATCAGCAATAATCCCCAACCATCGTCCTGAGACCCTTTCAACCGTGAATTTCTGCAAGTTTATTGGATTGTCTACTTAAATTAGTAAGTTATCTCTTCCTTGACTTTAGGCATAATTGCTGTGAGTCAGGCAGTCCACCCAATTCCCTTGAGTAACCCCTTTTGAACAATCACTTAGGAACTCATTGTCCCAAGGTCTTTACATGGTTCAAAAGAGCCCCTTGAAGAGAGGTTGTTATCCAATAAAGATACCCTGTTTGCACAAACTGTGGCCCCTCTTGAAAAATATATTTAAATCAATTTAATCCAAACCAAACCACTCAAACTTTGCACTTGTTTCTAAATCAATCATTTGAGCATTTCATGTCATTTTCTTGGAATTATTATTCCAAAACCAATATCACTTTCTGTAGCTAAAGGAAAGCAACGTTCCTGGTATCAGTAAGCTGACAACCAACCTCCAGGTTCTCAATGAACCTTCCCATCTCTCCACAATCAAGCGCTTGAAGGTTACCAGATAACTGTGGGTGGCTGAACAAAACAAAAGCAATTTGTTTATGAAGACCTAGAAGCAAAGCAATAAAAGATTCTAACAAGAATAACCCAAAACTTCTAAAGGAACTCAAGATTAGCGTGGTAGAATTCAACTTTAAAGAATAAAGGGAGGTCCAACACTCCAGTTTTGAAGCTTAAAGAAAACTCTCAGTCAAACCTGACTGGATCCAAAAAGATTATCAGGGAAGGACCAGACCAGTATGGTCAGAAAGAGGGATCAGGAGTTGAATAGCACACTTGAGAATTCCAGCAGACAGAATTATCTTCAACCAGCAAGGCTATGGTTGGTGATAAAGATCAAGGTCACAGATGGACAGATTGAAGATTTGAGGATGGAGGGTCAAAGGATCAATGGGAAATCAAAAGATATACCCAGGATAAGGATGGAGATTTTAATTCACTGATAATAACTGGGGGGGACAAACACACACACTCCCATGGATGATTGGAAAAAGGTTGCCTGAAGATTTTTGTGATGAAGATTATCAAAGGATGATGGAGTCCAGAGCAAAATCAGTTCAGTATTGGGAGGAAAAGCACTCCAATCAAATCAGGGACTCCTTGAAACTTGGTGATCTATTTTTAGCTTATAATAAATCTTTGGAGACCCAGTGGGGCAAGCTTTTCTCAAATTGCCGGAATGGTCCCTATTGGGTGGTTTGCCAATTTAGAGGTGGATCTTATGTTTTGAAGGAGCTGGATTTTACTCCACTGGCCAGAAGGTTCTCTGCTGATCAATTCAAGAAGTTTCATTGTTGTGGAGGCAACTTATCTCAGAAGTAAGTCCTCCCAATTGTGCACTGCCAGGGTTATTTGCTGCGTTTTTGTTGTAAAATGTACTGTATGCCACATGCGTGAGCACCTGGGACGCCTTCTGTGTTTTATCTCTACACCTTCTAAGGCTTATTTGGATGGATCAAGATATTTTCCAACACTTCAATCCCTCTCACAATCAAGAAATGGCCCATCTTCTGTTCAATTTCCTTGTATTTCTCCTTCTCTTTATATCTTCAAGTTCAAGGTGCAGACTAGGGACAGTCTGTAAGTTGGAGAGAGCTGTGGTGACCTATCTGGGACACCTCATTGATTATGGAAATTTTTGAAAATTTTTTTACATCCCCTTATCCATCAATACATCCTTTTTTAAAAAAAAGTTTTTTCTGGAATTATTTCCTATTTCAGTTTCCAGTTCCCAGCCTTCCCTTCTCCTAGCTGTCTAGGGGGATCTCTCAGGCGTCTAGACCCCTGTGTCTGGTGTTCAAGTCCCTCTTGCCCCACTCCTTATCCTCCAGTCCCTTTTTTCCAAGCTTGCGGGTGAGAAAAGCTTGGCTCAGCTCAAGCCTTGTCGGCATTGGCATTGGCCATCCTCTTCCTCATCACATCATCATCCAATCAGCTGTAGCCTTCACTCAACCCCCACATCCACCCCATTGCGGCATTGGGGACAACAACAAAGATTGCCGCCATTGACCAATGACCACAAAGGTTTCTTGCAGCCGTTGGTGATGTCAACCAATCAATCATCCTTTCAAACCAATTGACATCCACAAAACTCTGCCTAGGCCTACCATCAATCATGACCAATATTGAAGCATCTCATCCTCTCCCCAGGATCATCCCAACTTCATCAAGGCCAGCAATCCACTCATAATCCTTATTCACCAATCATCATCCTCCCAATCCATCTCTGAGGACCACAAATGGCAATGTTTTTTGCAGCCGTTTGAACCTTTGCGTGGCCACTGCTGTCCGCGCGGTCCCTCCATTGTCATGATGGCCACCCAGGCGCATCTCCTGCTGCTCATCAACCATGGCCATCATTGGCCCAGGCTGATGACATTTTGGCCCTGTTCAGCTTTTTCTTCTCATGTGTCATGAATACCTGTTTTTTATTTGTTTTCTTTATTTTTTCTTCACCATTTGTTTTTTTGTTTCTCATTACCATTTAAATTAAATTAATAAAAAAAACTTGTTTTTTCAATATTTGTTGTTTTTTTCCACTCTATCTGTGTTATCACTTGTACATAGTCAACAGGGGGCCATGGCCCATAATAGGAGGGGCTCTCCCCTACCTTTTTCAAAATCCATCCATGGGAGTGTGTGTATATTTCCCCCCTGTTATCATAGTAATGTATAATAATTATCCTGGGTATATCTTTGATTGCCTACTGATCCATTTTATCCCAAGTCTTTGCCACTCTGAGGCCTGATCCTTATCACCAACCAATAGCCTTGCTGGTTGAAGAGAATTCTGTCTGTTGGAATTTTTGAGTGTGTTACACCACTCTTTGATTTCTTTCTGTGGCCATACTGGTCTTGATCCTTCCTTGATCATCTTTTTGGAGCCAATCACTTCTGATTGAAGAGGTTTCATTAAGCTGAAGAACTGGAGTGTTATACCTCTGTTATTTTTCAAAGTTGCATTCTGACAGCCTACTCTTGAGTTCCTTGAGAAGTGTTGAGGTTATCCCTGTTCAAATTTTTTTTCTGTTTGCTTTTAGAGCTTCTCAAAACATTGTGCTTTGTCTTGTATGGCCACCCTCAGTTATCTGTTACCCTTGAAGCACTTGATTGCGGAGAGTTGGGTGGAATCAATGAGAACCTTGAGGTTGGTTGGGGTTTCAGTTGCTCATCCCCAATCTTTTGCTGAAGACAATAGTCATTAGCTTGTGGGTGTTGTTACATACAACAGCTTTGTTCTTTTGAACTTTAAAAAAACTTTAAACTTCTTTTGCTCAAATATCTCCCATGTAATCTTGCCTCAGATAGTGGTGTTTCATTGCTACCAAATATTATCAAACTTTATCCTTACCACTTGATTCCTCATGTCAGCTTGCTACTATGTACAGAGCAAAACTGTCAAATAGTAACACAAACTATGAAAAATAAGAATAACTCAATTAAAAAAATTAGGAGTGAGAAATCCATAAATATTCTTACAGGAATAGATTTCTCACCCAAAATTAGGTAGGGTCACTCACTGACCCCACCCTTGAATTCCAAGTCCTTGTATTTTTAAAAATAATTAAAAAGAAAAGTACTAAAAATTACAACACCAGTATGGCACTTTTTTGTCATTCTAATGTTTCACACGTATTTTCACGTATAGGGTTTACACCTAAAATTCACTCAGAATTGAGGTGTTGTGTATATTTTAGGAGTTACACGCGAAAATGTGTTATGTCACAATTCCCGCGCGCAGCCCCGCATCATTACATATCCCTACATACTAGTAGCAGCAGGTTCCCGCGTACTAGAGACACGCGCGCAGCTGATTCTGCCACGCACGCAGCATATCCTACCCCGCATGCATCTGTACTAACTGATCCCCGCGTCTGGATCAGTCGTGACTAATCTGACAACCATGTACCGCTCAGAAGGACTACAACCTAGTTAGGGTTGCCTAGTATATGTAAAAAACAGACATATGCATTACTGATAATCTAAAAAGGTCAAAACTTAAATAAAATTAATGAAAATTAAGTTTAAAACATTTTTTAATAATAAATCAAAGATCAAGGATTACCATGTAAATCACTGATCCTGATCTTTGAAGACCATGAAAAACTACAAGAAGTGTTCATAAAAATTATTATAAATTATCTAAATGATCAGCAGATGATGGAAAATCAGTAAACATCCACATCTGCACGCTTTAAAGAAATATCAATAGTACAAATAAAGGATGAGTACAGAATGATCAAATTTAGGCCACAACAGATTAACAGATCCTGTGGCTAAAATAATACAGAAATCCAACTGATCTAAGGATAGCTGATTGACAGCACCAAGTGAACGTGCCAATTTTGCCCTGACTGGCTTGCCAGCCTCAGCCCACGAGCAGAACCCTCTCTACGTGCCCTGAGAAGACCAAAATCACCCCAAAAAGGTATTTATACAGACCTCTTTGGATCTGTTATTCCATCATCAGTTACCAGGAATTATTTATTATCGATAAGACACCCTGTCATTGATGATCAAATGCTTATATGAAGATAAGCAAGTTATTTATGACTTATTCTATAGTAGTATTATTTACCCTTATGAACCAATCAACCATTGAAGTTTAGTCAAGCAATCTACCCCATCTGCTCTGAAACCCTTCCAATTATTCCAGGAGTTTTTGTGGTAAAGTTCTCAGAGTGAGTGTTACCTTTCCTGTCTTGGCCATCTGTGCTGTTAAGCCCGGCCTTTAGTGGAATAAGTCCTTTATAAGGCACCCATCTTTATTACAAGGTTCTTTAACTGCCTAAGGAGGCCCCTTGAAGAGAGGTTGCTAGTCTGTAAAGATCCCCAGTAGTATAATACTGTGGCCCCTCTTTTATATTATATTGAAAACCATTTATTAGCCAACCAATTAAACCTTGCAACTGCTCTTATTATATCATTTATTTGAGCTTCTAAGTGTTTATTATTGGAATAATAATAATTATTATCATTCCAGCATTTTTATCACTCTCTGTAGCTAAAGGACTGCAAGGTTCCTGGTATCAGAGAGCTGACACCTCACTTAAAAGTTCTGGACCTTGATCTTGGTTACATTTAAATATTTTTTTAACACTCAGGAGGGCAGCCTCAAACGCACCTTCCCCCTCCATGGAACTGCCATGGCGTAGCACCTTTTGGAGTCTTACAACGGCAAGAATTCTGTTGAAATAATCTTGGGTGAAGAATTATCAAGAAAGCATCCAGTATTTCCTGTTATTTTAGTAAAGAACTTTTAACCAAGAGAAGGTAGCAAACTCCCTCCATTAATAATCCCAATAGAGACTGAACCCATGAAGGAAAAAGGGAAAGTCAGAAGGATATTGAGAGACAAGAAAGAGAGATTGAAAGGAATAGATTTTAGACTATAATCAGTAAGATAAAAAGGAGAATCTGCAGACAAAGATGAATGGTTACCAGAAAGTAATATACCTGATGGACCAATAAATCTGAGAAACTCAAGAGCCAGTAGAAGGAACTGAAATGCATATTGAATTAAATTTTTCCCAACAACTCCACATTTATTTCAGATATGGCCATATCTTGGAGTGGGGGAATGTCAGCTTGCTACTCTTGCAGAGCAAGCTGCAAAGTACCAGAATTACTTCAACATATAGAAATCTTATTAAAGAAGAAATAATAGTAAAAATATTATTCCAAATTATGAATCTACATAAAAATTAAGGTAGGGTCACTCACTGACACCTAGATCAAATTCCTACTTCTTATATTTTTAAATAATTCATGAAAATCTGGAAAGAGACACAGCCTTTGGATTTTGGCCATTTTAATTTTTCAAATGAAACCCCACTCATAGATTTCACAGTGAATTTTGTGAAAGAATCCAATAATTCTGTGATTTGGAGGAGTTACAGGCGGAAATGTGATTTGTCACAATTCCTACACGCAGCCGCAGCAACCAATACACCTGCGCCGGGCTGAGAAGCAGCACTACCACCCTGGCAGAGTACCCTGACAATCAGTGTATGCAGCCCTGGGCATCTGACAAGTACGCAGCGGCAGGACTACGGGCTGACAGAGTGACAGATGGCTTCAGAAGCCAAGGTACCACATAAAGGTGCTACAACCTAGACAGGGAAATACTAAATATGTAATAAATGTCCCTGTGGATATTAGATAATCTAAAAATACATAAAATTGTATAAAAATACTTAAATAAACTTTCTATGTATTTTTTTAGAAAATATGATAAAAAATACCAAATATGTCAAAAATGAGATAACTACTATTTGTAAAATATCTTAAAACAATTGAAATATACAATTTTGAGGACTTCAAGAAATCATAGTTTCCGTGAAATACTAAGGGAACTGATGATGTAAAAATATTACATGAATTCTCATAGTTCATATTTTTGGTTAATTATTTTAAGTAAAACAACAGAATTTTGAAAATAAGGAGTAAAATCAATATCATGATTTTACTCCAATCAGCTAATACATAATAAGAATGCACCTGAAATCGGATTACCCGTATTAATGCCTAGTAAAATAATTATTAACATCCTGGGAATATTTGCCAAAGATAATTAATTAGATAATGAATCATGTGGAAAGATTGGTGTTATTTAAATGTTTAAACATCAATCAAAAGGTAGAATACTTCCCATACCCTGTGGAATCAGATGTTACTCAAGCTAAATCACCAAAGAAACATGAGAGGCTACCACTTTTTTCCCTGATAGCCTTAGAAACCATCCCTTTGAGCCCCTGTATCCTTCAGAAGGACAGAATTGGGACTCAAAAAGCTATAAATATAGAGATCCTTTGAGGATATTGATACACAGAGACCCAGTTATATTTACATCCAGACACCGTGCCAAGGTGATCAAATACTTTTAAGAGATAAGTAAGTGATTTATGGTATGAGTCTGATTAATAATATTGGTCCTCAACCCTTTTTATCAATTTAGACTTCTGAACAACCTTCCTAACCCCAGTAATTGGTTTAACCCATCAGTACACATCCCAAACAGGTACCCAAAGGATTTAATAATATACCAGTGATTCTTATAATCCTTTTTCTGTCGTGGAAGCTTGGCTACAAGGCCCTTTCAAAACACCATATATTTTAAATATATATTATCTTTGGGCAATATCTCCTTTAAGAATATAAATTAAAGGTTCCAAAGTAACCAGGTATATGTGTTTTCCAAGTGAATTCCCTTAAGAGAGGTTTTAAAGATCACCAATATTATTCTGGCCCCTCTATTAATTTATTTAATAATAAATTTATTAATATTGATGAATAATATTAAACCATAACCAAACCAATCAACCTTTCAATAGCTTCATCCAAATATTTTATGGATTTTTGCTGCAATTATTGAATAATATAGTTATTATTCATTTTATCAACTCTGGTATCTGAATGATAGCAAGGGTCTTGGAATCCAGGAGGCTGACAAAGCTCAAAGATCAAGATTTGAAATTCAGACTTGCAGCTCAAAGCTCTTTAGTCAAGTTTGGATATTTGTAATTTGCCATTAGACTGAAGCATTTTATAGCCAATAATTTTTCATATGTGAGACCATAGAGAATCCTTCTCCAGAGAGTGATAAATATGGCCTTGAAGTTTTATTGATGAAAATTTGGATGAGTATTGATTATAATTTAACTGATATTCTGAGTCTGAAATCAACTACAGTCAGTTCTTTGAGTGATATGGGATAACTGAACAGATAGAACATTGATTTGGAACCAGAGAAATTTCAGAGTAGTGATTTGAATAAATTGGATGGACAATAGATTTTAAGGATTTTAGAATGAAACATGACATTCTCCTTGTAGCTAGAAAGAGGAATATAAATTATCTGTTTTATTAAAAAAATACGTAAGTTGTGAGAAGAATCAAAAACAAATTTTATGAAGATTGATATTTCCAGAAAAATAATTCATTGATTCAGAAATCTCCATGGAAGAAAAAATTCAAACAGAAATCAATTTCCATCTTTTGAAAGTGAATTTATTCGCAAAGATTGTCTTATGATCTCAAATAAATATTATTTTTTATTTTTTAAAAAATGGAGGAATTTTGAAAATCCTGCATTATAAGATATTGTGATAAATTTTTTGATTGATTATTAGATAATATTATAAAGATTTTGGAAACATGAAGGAAAATAACACAATTTTTTGATTATTGAGAAAAAAAGAAGTGAAAGAAAAAGTGTGCGAGATTAATTTTAAAATACCTTTCAGAAAATGTTGTTTTTTTAGTAATTGAAAGTTTAAAATTTTGATGAGCTGATTTCTTTTGATATATCAAACCAAAATGACAGCTATCTTATTGAAACATTTCCAGTAATTTTTAGGGGAGTGCAAATCCTTTGAATTTTTGCAATATATTACAGAATTTCTGTTTAAGACTTTATCATAGCTTTCTCTTTGAATAAATTGGAGACAAGTGTTTTTTTTAAGATTACTAAGGAAATTCTTGATCCTATGAGTTAATGAAGAACTGATTGACCAGAGCACCATTGCTGTTTTATCCAGTGTGGAAAGAGATTGTGTGCACTGAAAATTTCCCTGCAACAATCCTGCTCCTGCTCTGGAAACTTCACTAGCCCTTGAGTTACAATCCTGAACCTTCTGATGTTGAGGTTAAACCTGCTAACATGATGTATCACTATAGTAGGGAGGCTGTGCAGTTGAACCTAGACCAGTAATACCAAACAACCCTGGCAGCCACAAGCGTCTGTAGCCTAGTTGGTAAAGGCAGCACTCTAGTACGTGTCTCAGTCTATCTGAGGTTGTGGGTTCAACTCCCACCAGAAAAATCTTCATTTTCACAGTCTGAACAGGTTATGAGCCCAGGGCCTACCTGAGCGTATACTTGCTTACTTATGAGACTTGAATAAGATGTGAATGCTTCCTGTAAGACCATCATCCCCTGTAAGCCTATCATGGGTTCAATCCCCACACTGATCACACTTTCACCTGGGTATTGCCATACCTATTTCTACATCACATAGCAAGGGGGGTTGTTGAGGTTAAACCTGCTAACATGATGTATCACCACAGTACGGAGGCTGTGCAGTTGAACCTAGACCAGTAATACCAAACAACCCTGGAAGCCACAAGCGTCTGTAGCCTAGTTGGTAAAGGCAGCACTCTAGTATGTTTCTCAGTCTATCTGAGGTCGTGGGTTCAACTCCCACCAGAAACATCTTCATTTTCACAGTCTCAACATCTGAAACCCTATCCGCAAAACTCTTCCCCACTTATTCAGATAATCCCTAAGCAAAAGCACAATTGAATAACAGTAATAAATTATGTGTACTCTCCAACAAGCTCTGCACTTGGAATATTCTCTGCTTAGACTCTGAGTTACTTCAAAAGGCTACAATTTAAATGACAAAAGATTCCTTCCCTTTTAATAACATAAGATAAACAATTCCCCGTAAGATTTTCCTCCAATAACGGCCCATCTGGTTATGAAAACAACCCCTTTTATGTAAAACCCAAAAGCAGAGCTATAAATCAAAAGAAGTAAACAAAATAGAAACTTTTACATTCATCTTTCCTCATGCGTTCCGCAAAGATCTGGCTTGCCATTAGTTCTGATCTCCCTAGCTGATCCTTCCCCATACAATAGATTTGGAAATACTATTGTAATCTCCAATAACCCTAACATTTGATTTGCACTGTGGTGGTTATTTATAGACACAGAGGAAAGTAGGCTCAGCACTTGACATTTGACTCAGAGCAGCTCAACAGTTGTTGGAACTCCGCAGCACAATAGGCTCAGGAGGAGCGCATTTGCGGGATTTCTAATCCAGAGTACAAAAGTTAGAGGCTCAGCATTGTTGCAGCGCGCCCTTTCTGCAGCAAATTAACAAGAATAGGCTTGAGTTTTTGCCTTTTGCATACAACAAACGTGGTCCAACATAACTTCCCCTCTGCAAATATGGATTTACAAGTGCAGAAGCAATTGATCAAGGCTAAGTAGTAGATACTAGGCCAATTATGGATTATGCACTGGGTTTGGGGGAGTATGCGTTATCAAAACTGAAGCTGAGGAGGTGGCATGCAGATTGTTGGGGATCCGTAGTAATTCCCCATGCAGGATTTTGAATGATCTTCTAAGGAAGATTGATGGGGATCTGTTGTTAGTTATGCATTGGCGCAACTAAACTGTTAGGGAAGATTGGCAACATGATCACCAAACCTACTGCAATTCATTGCATTGGGTAAACAATTGGACTATTTTTAAGGAGGATCAGTGCAGAATGCACGGGGGTGGTTAAAGGAGGGGTCTTTCTTTTTTATTTTACATTCCTTTGGGGAGTAGTTCAATTTTTTGAGTTGTACATATATATATCAAGGACATTTTCCCTTACTGGAAGGGAAGGAGGGGGGGACTATTGATGGGGAAAAAGAAAAAGAATTTATAAAAGAATCAGAATATTATTGGAGATTATCAGATTATATTACCTTAGACGGCATACAGTAAAGGAGTTTTTTTATTTATTTTCTGCTTTGAAAAGCATGATTACCAGCTGGTGTGCTTGGAGTCTTAATTAGGAAATATTTCAAGTTTGGAGCTTGTTGAGAAGTCTGCATTTTTTGTTTACTATTAATTCATTGCAAGTTAGCTTTAGTGGTTACCATCAAGGGCGGGATAGTTTTGCGGATAACGGAATAGGGGTTGGGAGTGATTCTTAAACCGCTGCGGGCAGTAGTAACTTTCCTTGCGGAAGTGGATTATATTTAGATTTGCGGAGGTACAGGAGGTTAACTCAAGGGATTTTGGGCTTTCTGGAACCTTGAGTGATGTTTTTTCAGTGAATTTTACAGAAAACAAAATCTCTTTCCACAGATTGGGGGTCTAGCCAGGAAATTCATTTTATCTGTTTAAACCTGGTACTGTCCGCAGAGTTATATTTTTTTCTTGTTTTACCCTCAATATTTCAATGATGATTGGAGATTACAAGTCTGGAATGGGAAACTCCCTTCAGACCCATCAACAGGCAGAATCTGGCAGTTAACCACCCTAGCAAAGTGCTTGGTATCAAACCAAAAGTCCAATGGGGCCTCTCTGCCAAGGGCAACCACGGGTGCAAAATCAACATATGTGGCACCAGAGTTGCTGGAGGAGCAGCAGGGTAGGGGAGCAAAGATTATTCCAAGGGAGTATCCTGATTTTAGTTTTTTTCTGGAGAATTCCCACCCGGTTCCTGGAAATTTTCAAGAATTTTGCCAACAGTGAAGACGCAAACAACATAGACTGGGTTTGGCAGATAGTCAATTTCATTCTGGAAAAGGAAGATCTGCAGGATGTGGAGGATATGGAGGATTATAGTGAATGGAATTGGGAGAAGGTGCAGAGGGAAATAGTGGGGAAATGGGGGTCAAAAGAGCAGAGGTTCCAAGAGGTGGATCTTGAGCCTCTTGAAATAGAAACTGCAAAGGAAGGAGATGTTTCCTCAAGGACATTGTTTGGTGTGCACTGTTCCTCATTTGATGGAATTCTAAAGTACCTAGTCTGCAACAAGATTTTTTTGGAGCATACTGGTTCATTAAGGAGGACCTTCATGTGGGGGCTTAGCTCAAATTTGCATGGAAGTTTCCATAGAAAGCTATACAACGCGGGATTAATTCACTGGTTGTGGGACGGAGGATTAGCCCTACTCCTGCACATGAAGGGCATCTGCCCAGAGGTTGTGGGCAAGTTAAAACTGGAAGAACTTATGGAGGAAGACCCAAAGGGTCCAGTAAGGGGAGATGTGCAGATGAAGAGGGTAAAGGGGCCAGTAACGCCAAAAGAAACTTCAGAAATGACCAAACTTTTTAACAATATGTGTCTTTTCTGGCAGAAAGCTGTGGCAAAGCCAGCCGGAACAGCACCAGAACCACCAAAAGCAACATCAACGCATGCACCAACTCTGGCACCATCAAGGCCACCACCAAGGAACAAAGGCAATACTTGCATCTTCCAATGCTACTCCTGTTGGGAAGATGACCATCTTAAAAGGTTGTGTAAAGAACTAAGTGCGGATGTGAAAAGTAAAATAGTTAGGACGGATGGAAGGGAGTGTTTTTACCCTTCAGGAAAAGCTACACCGGACTTGCTGGATCAACCTTCACCAAGAGATCTGGCTTGAGCAGCGGCGGCAGAAAAGAAGGAGGAAACAACCTTGGTGGGGTACACGTTTCCTCTAACTTGGAAACCCCGGGGAGTTTTGGCAGAGGTTAGGGCTGTTGCCTCCGACAAGAGGAGAATGCACATTGATGGTCCTACCCCTTCAAAAACTCTGGAGCAGGAAGTGGTAGTTAAAACAGGGGGGTCCCGCAGGAGGGCTGGAGAAGTAGCAAGGAGGTTTTTGTAGAACGGATCACCTGGTTTCCCTAATTTTGAAAAAGCTTGTGGCAATCTCACCAGTAATGGTGGAGGAGATGGTTGCAGTCTTTAAGAAGTTTATGGGGAGTAAGGAGGAAAAACCAAAACCCAAGGAAGAGGCAAAGGTTGGTTCTCTCAACACAGGGCAGACGTTCTGGGAGCAAGCGGCGCTATGATGTGCCCTTTGGGCTACATAGAAATGCGGATTGGAGGAAAATGGTGTTGGGAAATGGTCAATAGCAGCCCAATGGTAAATTTCCTCCCATTGAATTTGGCAACTGATGCGGGGTTGGTCTAACACAAGGAAAATATTGGGTTGTGGACTTTGGGAGGTTTCAAATGCATTTTCAAAGGGGTATTGGAGAAAGAGATGAGGGAGGTGGCTATGGTATTGGCTCTGCTTTTGTATTTGGTAGTAAGCTGTTTGGAGGTCATACTTGTTAGGCCATTCTGTTTTGCCTTCCAAGCATCTCTTGGCTTCTGTATGGATCATAGGGAGGAACTCCTTACTGTTGCTGATCCCTTGGGGAAACAATACAAAAGAACAATATGTTGGCCCAAGAGCAGCGGATGGGGACATTGAAAGGGCTGTTCATTTGCGGAAGGAGGCCACAACAATTCAGTGGAGATTTTGAGATTTCAGACCTGTGGCCTGTGTGGGGAAGGATCCATCCTTGTACAGAAGGTTGACAGATGAGGAGAAAGGAGAAACCACTGTGGTACAGTGCAGCATACTTTGGGAAGTATGGAGGAAAGCGGGAATCGGTGTAACAATAATGGGAGTGGGGGTAGGATCAAAATTGAGTACTTCCTTGTATGCACCTCCAATGGGTTCCAGAACAAGCAGATACCCTTGTGCCACAATTGTGAGAATCCCAGATTTAGTTGCAGGATAGCAATTGCAAGTGGAGGAAACAATGGAGGGATTGAAGTTGATTGAAGTGCCAAATTTGGGTGGCAAATACAAACTGGTTGCTAAGAATGTGCAGCCACAGAACAAGCCAATTCCACAGGACCTCAAAAAGGCCCTATTTGTTGTTCATGGCACCCTTATGAGTTTCCATTGACAACCGTGATTCTGGAGGAGGATTTGACAGGCTTCACGGAAGAGCAAATGGCAGAACTCAACTTTGGGCCGGAGGGGTGGTTGTAAGAGGAGAAAGTACAATTGCTAAAGGCAGTGATTTTCATGCAGAGGAAGGCGCTTTCTTTTTTTCCGGAAGAGTGGGGGTTTCTCAGGAAAGAAATTGCGGACCCCTACCAGATACCTACGGTCCCTCAGAACCCTTGGCAAATTAAAACCATCCCTATTCTGGCGGCGGTTAGGGATCAGTTTAAGAAGTTGGTGCAGTGTAAGACTCCAAACGGTGCTGAGCCAGAGGCAGTTCTATGAAGGGGAAAGGTGCTGTTTAGGCTTCCCTCCTAAGAGTTACAAAAATATTTAAATGTAACCGGAAACAAGGTCCCAAACCTTATGAATGAAGAATCAATGGAAGGGATGAGTTTGTAAGTATTTGGTAGCAATGGAAGACAACATTATCTGAGGCAAGATGGTGCAGGAAAATAATTGAAAAAATAAGTTTAAATTTTGTTCAGATTTCAATAGAACAAGGCAGTTGTAAGTAATAACACACAAAAGCTTATAACTCTGGTTGTCAGCAGAAGATTAGGAAAGATCAACCCAATCCCAACCAACCTCCAGGTTCTCAATGAACCTTCCCAACTCTCCTCAATCAAGTGCTTGAAGGATACCACATAACTGTGTGTGGCTGTAAAAAACAAAGCAATTTGTTCTATGAAGCTCTAGAAGCAAAGCACTGACAGATTTGAATAAGAATAACCCAAAACTTCTCAAGGGACTCAGGAATAGGGTGGCGGAATACATCTTTAAGGGAACAAAGGGAGGTTTAACAATCCAGGTTTCAAACTTAAAGAAACCTCTCGGCCAAATGTGACTGGATCCAGAAATACAATCAAATGAATGATCAGGAACAAAGCGGTTGGAGAAAAGGATCAATGGAGTGGCTTAAGACACTCAAGAATTCAACCCAATGAATTATTCTTCAACAAGCAAGGCTATTGGTTGGTGATAAGGATCAGGTCACAGAGGAAGGATCAAAGGATTGATTATGGAGGCTCAAAAGATAAAGGGGAAAACAAAAGATATACCCAGGATAAGGATGATGAGATGCTCAGATAAAGGGGATGGACCCCATATATTTATTGATTCCTGTCAGCTCTCTGATACCAGGAACCTTGGAGTCCTTTAGCTACAAAGAGTGATAAAATAATTTGAAGCAATAATATTCCAAAGAATAAACACTTTACAGCTCCAATAATAATATGGTAAGAGCAAGTGCAAGGTTTAATTGGTTTGGTTATAAATATTTTAAATATAATATAAGAAGAGGGGCCACAGTAATATACTACTGGGGGTCTTTACAGACTTGGCAACCTCTCCTCAAGGGGCCTCCTTAGGCAGTTTAAAACCTTGGAATGAAGATGGGTGCCTTCTAAGGCCTTATCCACTAATTTGGGCGGGCAAAACAGCACACAAACCCAGAGCAGGAAGGAAAAAACTTACTTGGGAATTAATCCACAGAAATCCTGCAAAGATTCAGGTAAGAAGCTTCAGAACAGATGGGGTTGGTGGCTGGTTCAAACTTCTGGTTGTTGATAGTTATTTAGAAAATAATAATAATAATACTTCAGACTAGATCATAAATCACTTGCTTTCTTCTTGATAAGCACTTGACTAACAATGACACAATTTCTGATTGATAATAATAATATTTCTGATAACTGATTGATTTACTGATTGATCTCTGCAACAAAAGGGCAAAAAGAGCATGTTTAAATATTCCTTTTTGGGTGCTTGAGGGCCTCTAGAAGGGGTATTAGCCACGGGCTGAGGCTAGGGGGGCATTCAGGGCAAGATTTGCACGTCCTCAAGGTGATGTTAGCCTGCTGGCCTTAGATCTGTCAAGGAACAGATCCTTTATAGCTGCAGGATCTGTTAATCAACGGATTAATCATTTTGCTTATCCTGCACTGATCCTCAATTTGTACTGTAAGTACTGGTCCAAAGTGAGCAGACGTGGATGTTTATTGATTCTCCATCATCTGCTGATTCTGTATGTAATTTGTAATAATTTTTACAACCACTCCTTGTGTAGTTTTGTGGTCTTTGAAGGTTCTGATCAGCTCATGACGTGGTGAGTCTGGATCTTTATTTAATTAATAAAAAATACTAAAAATTAGTTAATAACTAATTTTAATTGAATTTTAAGGTTTTTAAACTATGATCTACGCTTGTGTGGTAGATTTACATGTGTAGAGTAGATCCTACTATGTTGTAGCTCCTCTGAGCGGTACCTGGTTGTCAGACTGATCACGACAGGCTAGGCGCGGGGATCAGTCCATTCAGATGCGCGCGGGGACTGATCCGCTGCGCATGTGATCACGGCAGGTTAGGCACGGGGATAAGTCCATTCAGATGCGCGCGGGGACTGATCCGCTGCGCGCGTGACTAGGTCACGGGATTACCTGCACGCGGGAGGGATCAACTGCGCGCGGGAGTTTGGGTGCGTGGGAGTCCAGCGCTGTAGGGACGCGGGGCTGCGTGCGGGAATTGTGACAAAACACAATTCCCTGTGTAACTCCTAAACTACACACAACACCTGGATTTTGACTGAAATTTAGGTGTGAAACCTATACATGATATATCATGTGAAATATTAAAATGGCCAAGAGGTGCCATATTGGTGCCATGGTCATTTACCATTTTCTTTTAAATTAATTAAAAAATATAAGGAGTAAGAATTCAAGGGTGGGGTCAGTGAGTGACCCTACCTTATTTTGGGTAAGAAATCCATTTCTGAGATAATATTTATGGATTTCCTACTCCTTCATTTTATAATAATTTTATTTATTTATTTTTTTGTTCTTTTTATTTTTGTTAATATTATTATTGTTGTTGCTTTGTCAGGTTGCTGTGTGCTAAGTAGCAGGCTGACATTCCCCCACTCCAAGATATAACTATATCTGAAAAAGATTTTGGGGCTCAGTGTCTTTTACTGGCTCTGTAGTTTCTAAGGTGTATAGGTCCATCTGGAATGTTGTTTTCAGGTAGCCATTCATCTTTATCAGCTGATTCTCCTTTGTATCTGACTAAGTAAATTCTTACATCTTTTCCTTGGATCCTCTCTTTTTTATCTTTAAGGAATTTACTGACTTTTCCTTTGTCCTTCTCAGGCTCATCTAAGACTGGTATTTCAGGTGAAGGGGTCTTTTCACCTTCTCTGGGATGGTAGTGTTTGACAAGGCTAACTTGGAAGACTGGGTGTTTCCTAGAGAGTTCATTACTGAGGATGACTTCTACAGCATTCTTACCATGGAGTTTCTTGATAGTGAAAGGCCCAACAAAGGCTGATCTGAAATTTCTGTTTCCAGCCAAGTTATTGAAATTGGTGGTTGAAATTAGAACTTGATCTCCTATTCTGAAATCCGGTTCTTTGTGAGTTTTATCCCACCTCTGTTGGTTGTATTCAAAAGCATGTTGTACACACTTGGCAGCGTGCTTATTTGCCATATCTATCATGCTTTTGAATTCCAGTGATGTTGGATGGATATTAGTTAACTCCTGATTGAGGTTATCCTTGGGTAATTTGGGGATCCATCCTCTTTCCAGTACGTAAGGAGCCTCTTTGGTAGTAGAGTTTTTACTACTGTTATAGGCCATTTCTAGTGCAGGTAAAAGGCTAACCCAGTCATGGCAGTATCCATCTGTATTCTTGTACTCCATCCCAAAGCAACAGTACCTCCTGAGCATGTCCTCTAGAGTCTGGATCATTCTTTCAGCTAATCCATCAGTCTGAGGGTGATAAGCTGTAGAAAAGGCTAAGGTAGTTCCTAACATATCATGGAGGTTTCTCCAGAATTCAGACGTAAATTTGGGGTCTTTATCACTGATAATAATCTTAGGAATACCTACATCAGCAATTAGTCTGTTCCAGAAGAGTAAGGCTACTTCCATAGCTGTGTCTTCCTTATGGTTAGGTAGAAACTTGGCTTCATTAGAAAATCTGTCTATGATAACCAGGACTGAGTTGTAAGAGTAAGCTTCTCCAGGGGGCAGTCCCGTTACAAAGTCCATGTTGATAACTTCCCATCTTTTCCTGGGCTCAGCAATCCTTTGGAGTAGTCCAAACCTTTTCCCAGTGGTCCTGTTGGACTTCTGACAGATTTCACAGCTTGAAACATACTTGATAGTGGAGTCTCTCCAGTTGATCCACCAGGAAGTCTGCTTTACTTTATCTAGGGTTCTATCAGTAGACAGGTGACCCAAAGAGCAATTATCATGACATTCAGCTAAAACAAGTTTGATATGCTCTGTTTTGGTCAATACTATAACACTAGAGTGTTTATGCCGGTAATATACTAGGCCATCCCACAGTGTGAATCTTCCTTCTTTATAGGATTTCAGCAGGGGTTCAGGTAAACTGTTGATGAGTTCAGATTGAGGTGAAGAACTTTCTATGATGTTAATCAAAGTCTTCATGTTGGAATTTTATGCTTCTCTGATGGAGCTGAACAGTGATTCATCTAGTTCACATATGTGAATTCCTATGATGGGAGCTTCAAGATTAAACAGGTTAATGTTTAGTATATGAAATATATCATGATCTTCTGGGTCATGAGCAGGATTGCTAGTATCATTTGGTAGAGCATTTCTGCTAAGACTTTCAGCATTCTGATGTTTAACTCCAGCTTGGTGGACTATAGTCATCTGACCTCTGTACTGTTGTATGGCTATCTGCCATCTTAACATATGCCTGCTAGAATTTTTCATGTTCATGAGATTTCTAACAGCATTGCAATCAGTGATAACCACAAAATTTGTACCTTCCAAATAATAGTGGAGTTTTTCTAATGCCCATACTAGAGAAAGGCATTCCATTTGGCTGGCACCATATCTCTTCTCAGTATGTTTGACTTGTCTAGATATGAAGAGTATAGGTTTCTCTACTTGTTTATCCTCTTCTATTACTTCTTGGTGTAATGCGGTTCCTAATCCTTCCATGCTGGCATCTATGTAAAGTTTGAAAGTTTTAGAATAATCTGGTTGTATCAACACTGGGGCAGTAGTCATAGCTACTTTGAGTTCCTCATAATTCTTCAATCTTTCATGAGTCATTTTGAACAAAGTGTTGTTGTTGCAGATCTCATATAAACACTTGGTGAGGTTAGCAAATTTAGGTATGTACTTCCTGTAGTAGCTGCAGAAGCTTATGAAGGATAAGAGTTCAGTTTTGTTCTGGGGCATAGGTCTGTTCATTACTGCTGCTATCTTGCTTTGTTCAGCAGTTAAAGTGAGTCCAGAAACAATATGTCCTAGAGCTTTAGGTTCTCCATATCCAAAGTTGCACTTTTTCATAGATACTTTTAATCCTACTGTGGAGATGGTTTTAAGTACTAGCCTTACTTTATCCATGTGAGTATCCCAATCATCTGAATAAATGATAACATCATCTATGTATACCATCATCCAACCTTGCCTGATGAACATTCCTAAGACTGTATCCATCATTCTTTGGAAGTGGGAAGGAGCATTTTTAATACCAAAGGGCATTCTGAGATACTCATATATGCCTAAATGACATATGATTCTCATAAATTTCCTACTATCAGGACTGATAGGTATTTGGTGAAAGCCTTTCAACATGTCCATAGTAGTAATGAACTTGGCTTTAGAAAGATTATTTAGAGCATGGTCAATCCTTGGGATAGGATAATAATCAGCTTGGGTGTAGTTGTTGAGCATTCTAAAGTCCCCAACCATCCTAGACTTATCATTGTGCCAGGCTATTATCACAGGTGTAGTTACGTCTACTTGCTAATTATGCCATAATTTCCTTAAGACTTGTAAGTCCACTAGTTCTTGGATGTGGTCTTCTAGAGCAGTCCTAGATTTTGGACTAGAAGGGTAAGCTGGTCTTCTGAGGTTAGGAGGGTAAGGAGGCTTAATAGTCAAAGTTAAGACAATATCATGACCTTTAATATTACCAATGGGATGGTCTTTAGTGCAAAAAGCCTTCTGGTTCTCAAAGCATACTTGGAGAATATCTCTTTTCTGGTCTTCACTAAGCTGGGAATTCAGGGCAGCTTGGGAAAAGTATTCCTGGTTAAAAGTCTCTAAGTGTCTCTCATAAGTGGAATCAGTAGCTTTAGAATTGACATGGCATATTTGGAACTTCTTGTTCCAATTGCCTCCTATAGTGAAATATCTCCCTTTACTCTGGAAGACATCTATCCCATACAGGCAAAGAGAATCATTTCCTACAATAAAATAATCACATAATTCATTTTGAATTACTACAAATTCAATCTTTATCTTGATTGATCCTTTAGAGTGGGGAAGTATGATTTCTGTTGGCCATACTCCAATAGCATTAAGAGGTGAGTTACAGCTTCTGAACTTATCTTTTGGTACTGGTAGTAAGTTTTTATTCCAGTTAGAATCCTGTTTATCTAAATATTCAGTTCCAACACAGGAGCAGAAGGATCCACTGTCTAGAAGTAATTTTACAGGAGAACCTTGTATCAAGCCAGTAGCATAACAAGTTTTACCACAGGTTTAACCTTTTCCAATAGAAGGTTTGAGGTTTAAGGTCTTGGCTTCAAAAACATGTTGGATTTTCTTGTTGGGTGTCCATTGTTGAGGCAAATTGCTATCTTCATTAACAGGGTTAATATCCAGGGAAGATTCTATGTTACCTTCAATGACATTAATGGGATTAGTGATCATTAAGTCACACTCAGCGATGGAGCCATCAGTTTCATCTAGTTGGGGGTCAGGATTAGTGTCATCTTCTTCCCCTTCAATAAGATTAATCTTCCTCCTGGGTAAAGGACAGTCAGGTCTTACATGCCCTGTTTGGTTGCAATTACAACATATCTTTTCTTTGGTTACTACAGTATTCTTGGCTTCTGAGTTGGTAGGGAGAGGTTCTTTATTCTTGTTATTATATTCTTCCTTATTCCTATTAGTTGGTTCTCTGGGTTTGTTAACCCTTTTGTCTAAAGCATTCATGTCAATATTTTCTTCTAATACTCCTATGAGAGTGGAAAGGTCAGAGTTCATGGGCATTCTGCATCTTATGCTATGGTTAAGTTGTCCTGAACATAGGTTGAGGAGTCTTTCATTGACTCCTTCTTTATCAGCATTTGGGTAGAAGCAGTCTAGTCTTCTCTTCTGGTCAAGGCACCATTTGTGAGGTTTGTCTTTGGATGGATAAAACAAAGAAGTCTTGAAATTCTTCATCATTTTTCTTTTCCAAATTCTGGTACCAAATTGTTCCTTAATCAAGTTTTTCCACAAGTTCCATGACAAAGATCCTACCTCTTCTCTCTTGTTGATGAACCAGTCAAGGGCTACTCCTTTGAACAGTCTAGGTATTCTTACTACAGCTATGTTATCAGGAAGTTCATAAGAGGCCAGAGTATAGTCAATAAACTTAATAAAACTGACATGATTATATTCTACTTCTCCTGAGAATTTAGGCCACTCAGTGATAGGGGGAAGTAATTTTAATGCTTGTACTACTTCAGGAGTGGGACTAGGCCTGAATAATTCATGCCTGATTGGTCTTGGTCTAAAAGGTAATTGGGGAGTACTGTGGTACCTGGAAGGTCTGATTTCATCAGAGTCTGCAATGGGTTGAGTTAAGTTTACCTTTAGATCTCTGAGATCATTCTTAATCATACCTAATTCCAGGTCAATTTTGTTACTTAATGAATCAATTTTATTAATAATATGAGTAGGGGAAGCATGGTCTGTCTTATTAATACCTTCTTTGATTTGTTCAATAGATAGAAGAACTTCTTCTTGGATAGCTGAAGTATTGTTTTCTAGGTACTTCATTAGTTCTCCCTTACTCAAGCTGATGCTGTCTCTTATTTGTTTTACTTCTAACTCATTGATTTTGACCAAGTTGGATTGGGATTGCATGACTTTACCAAAATTGTTATTTACTTTATCCAATTGTTCATATACTTTGTCAAAACATTTGCTAATGATATCAAAGTTATGATAAACATTTATGGAAAACAATTTGAAAGTTTCTACATCTAATTGTGGTACACTTTCTTCCATTTTCTTGCCAAAGATATTATATTGTCCCACTCTTTGGGATTCTTTAATTTCTGATGGGCTAGAGATCTCTTCTTCCTGTTGTTGTTGTTTCCTCTTAAAAAGCTAATTTGTCCCAAGGATTCCAATTCTGCACGTAGCCTTCTACTTCTTTCTTGGGAATCAATTTTTGGAGGGTTATTTGAGTCTTCTTTGCCAAAGATATGGCTTTTCTGATACCTTGCTGGTCTTCCTGGGTCTGAGCCTGTTTGAACAGTTCCCAATGACCCACGTGTTCTTTCGACAATACCTTTATTTTTTCCTCCTTGGAGGAGTCCGGCTGGGGTGGCTTAGGTGGAACGGTATCCTCCTGGGATATCACGTTGGACAAGGGACGGCTCTCCAACGGTGATTTGGTTGAGTTGGCGGCCGCAGTCATCGTCATTTTTGCTTGGATTGGAGCAATCACTGGCTCAATCCGCATCGCGTTCGCGACTGGCGTCCTTGCGCGCGCGGGTTCCTCCGGGCAAAGATCCATAGGACCAAGCTTGTCCACTGGCGCGGGTGTTGCGTCTGTTTTGATACATGTTACAAATTATGTAAGTCCTCGTCAAAACTTTGTAAAAAAAATCAAAAAATAATAATTTTTTTGAGTAATTTTTGGTTTTTATATTTTTTTAAAAATATATGACTTACTTATATCTAGGTTTAAAGGTACTAAGTCCTTTTTGGGGTCAGTACCATCCTTGGAGGGTATTCCAATGGGATCTGAGTGGGTTCCAATAAGATCTTGGGACAAATCCAAGGGTTCAAAGTCTGGGACGTCCTCTAAGAGGTCTTGGTCAATAAGATCACCAAAAGCAAATTCCACTAGAAAGGATAAAAAATATTTAAAAAAATATAAGTTATATATTTATTTATTTTTATAATAATTTTTTATAATTTTCGAGTTTTTTATGATTTTTTATAAAAAAATAATAAAAAAGGAGATTATGGCTCACTTTTATAATTTGGATACCGTCTCTTAAAAGCAGAAAGCTTTCTTTGATAGATTTTCCACTCTTTGTGCTGTCTTAACAAGGAGTTAAAATTGATAATTCTTTCTAACTCTTGTTCCTTTTCTTTTAAGATTTGTTGTTTATAATAAAGAAGTCTCTCTTGTTCTTGTTCAGGAGTTATAACAACAGGCACAAATTTACGTAATTTTTCTTCTTTTTTCTGTTTAAGAAGATTCAAATAATAATTGATCAATTCTCCGTGGTTTTTAAATCCACTGGATAAATCAAAAGATAAAGAAAAATAATAAGTATTTCTACTTATATATATATAATTTTTTAAATATAAATAACTGGTCCAGGAGATAATTAATTAAACAATTAATTATTAAGGATACTTCCTGGCCAGACCCTCAGTTTTCAGCTCTCTGATACCAGGAACCTTGCAGTCCTTTAGCTACAAAGAGTGATAAAAGAATTTGGAGCAATAATATTCCAAAGAATAAACACTTTACAGCTCCAATAATAATATGGTAAGAGCAAGTGCAAGGTTTAATTGGTTTGGTTATAAATATTTCAAATATAATATAAAAAGAGGGGCCACAGTAATATACTACTGGGGGTCTTTACAGACTTGGAAACATCTGCTCAAGGGGCCTCCTTAGGCAGTTTAAAACCTTGGAATGAAGATGGGTGCCTTCTAAGGCCTTATCCACTAATTTGGGCGGGCAAAACAGCACACAAACCCAGAGAAGGAAGGAAACAACTTACTTGGGAAGTAATCCACAGAAATCCTGCAAAGATTCAGGTAAGAAGTTTTAGAACAGATGGGGTTGGTGGCTGGTTCAAACTTCTGGTTGTTGATAGCTATTTAGAAAATAATAATAATAATACTTCAGACTAGATCATAAATCACTTGCTTTCTTCTTGATAATCACTTGACTCAAAATGACACAATGTCTGATTGATAATAATAATATTTCTGATAACTGATGGATGATTGGGAAAAAAAGGGCAAAAAGAGCCTGTTTAAATATTCCTTTTTGGATGCTTGACGGCCTCTAGAAGGGGTATTAGCCATGGGCTGAGGCTAGGGGGGCAGTCAGGGCAGGATTGGCACTACCTCAAGGTGCTGTTAGCCTGCTGGCCTTAGATCTGTCAAGGACCAGCTCCTTTATAGCTGCAGGATCTGTTAATCAACAGATTAATCAATTTGCTGATCCTGCACTCATCCTCAATTTGTACTGTAAGTACTGGTCCAAAGTGAGCAGACGTGGATGTTTATTGATTCTCCGTCCTCTGCTGATCCTTTATGTAATTTTTAATAATTTTTAAGAGCACTCCTTGTGTAGGTTTGTGGTCTTTGAAGGTTCTGATCAGCTCATGACGTGGTGAGTCTGGATCTTTATTTAATTAATAAAAAATACTAAAAATTAGTTAATAAATAATTTTAATTGACTTTTAGAGTTTTTAAACTATGATCTACGCTTTTGTGGTAGCTTTACATGTTTAGAGTAGATCCTACTATGTTGTAGCTCCTCTGAGCGGTACCTGGTTGTCAGACTGATCACAGAAGGCTAGGCGTGGGGATCAGTCCATTCAGATGCGCGCGGGGACTGATCCGCTGCGCACGTGATCACGGCAGGTTAGGTACGGGGATAAGTCCATTCAGATGCGCGCGGGGACTGATCCGCTGCGCGCGTGACTAGGTCACGGGATTACCTGCACGCGGGAGGGATCAACTGCGCGCGGGAGTTTGGGTGCGCGGGAGTCCAGCGCTGTAGGGACGCGGGGCTGTGTGCGGGAATTGTGACAAAACAAAATTCCCTGTGTAACTCCTAAACTACACAAAACACCTGGATTTTGACTGAAATTTAGGGGTGAAACCCATACATGACATATCATGTGAAATATTAAAATGGCCAAGAGGTGCCATATTGGTGCCGTGGTCATTTACCATTTTCTTTTAAATTAATTAAAAGATATAAGGAGTAAGAATTCAAGGGTGGGGTCAGTGAGTGACCCTACCTTATTTTGTGTGGGGAATCCATTTCTGCAATAATATTTATGGATTTCCTACTCCTTCATTTTATAATCATTTTATTTATTTATTTATTTTTTTTGTTCTTTTTTATTTTTGTTAATATTATTATTGTTGTTGCTTTGTCAGGTTGCTCTATGCTAAGTAGCAGGCTGAAAATTCCAAAAAAAATTGATGGATGATAGATAGATGATGTGATATATGGGGAAAAGGCAGAGGAGAGCCCCTTGTTTTATAGACAAAATCCCTTTATACTATTTACAAGAGATTACTACAAAATGAAAGAGGAAAAAAGCATTTTTTTTTTGATGATTTTATGAGAAAGAAAAAAAAAGTGATGAATAACAAATTTTGCAACAGGAAGCGCCTGACATGTGAGAAGAAAGGAAAACAATGATGAAGAAAACAAGGATACCAGCCCGCATCAAGTATGAAAGCTGGCAGTTGGATGGATGGTGGCAACAGTGGTTGAAGACCATAATCAACGGTGGTTGAAAACAAGAGCCAAGAGCCGCCCAGGCTTGTCCAAGAGTGGCAGGCTTATAAGCAAGAGTCCAAAAGGCCACAAGCAATAGCTTGCAGTTGTAAGGTGAAGTATCAAGAGGATGGGGATGGGAAACAGCGCCAATAGCTGCGTGTGATGAGTTCTGATGGGAAGGTAGGAGGATTGGATGTTTGATCAATCAATAAATGGGCATACAGCAATGGCCTTGGCGGATGACAGATTGGATGTTTGAGTTTCCTATGGAGTTGGAGACAAGGACAAAAATTTCATCAAGGGGGGGTGGCACAAGTGAAGATGAGTAAGAATGCCGCCAGAGAGTGTTGAGATGATTATAGATCAACTGGGTTCCATGCTTGAAGGTGATGGGAGGGGTCAAGTGAGGGGAGCTGAGGGAGATGATGCTATTGATATTAAAATCAAGGTATTTAGGGGAAGTGAGAGATTTGCACGCAACAATGCCACCCATAGAATGAGAAATGATGAGGACATTGGTGAAGATAGCCTTATTGAGAAAGGTTTGAGCTTGAAAGGCCAAGAAGTAATTGTTGAAGTCAAGGGCAAAGGAATCAAAACAAGGGTGATGACGGAGCAGGTAATGAGGATGAGGGGATTTTAATGGGTTCATTGGAGTCAATGATTATGCTGGTGATGGGGATTATTGGTGAGGAAGAGGATGATGAAGATGGAAAACATTTGCACTGAGCGCTTGGCCAAAAATTGGGGCCAGGAGCGCAACAAGGGGGAATTGAACTTGGAGCCGGGGGGAATTCAATAATCCTTTTCATGGCCTTGCTAGACTGGTAGGACAATGAGAAGCGGAAAGAAGATGAAATAAAAGGCTTGCCATAGTGAGACACAAAAATAATAATATTTTTTTTTTGGTATGAAGTTGAATGAAAGAATGCATAAAAACAATTTAAAAATTTCCCTTTTTTATGTTGTTTCCCAAATTGGTCACCACAGCAGGAGAAATTGCAGATGGTTCTGTACAAGCCTTTTTGTTCTAGTTATTCCAGTCCAATTTCTTTCAGTACTGAAACAGGATGTGAAGAGTCTGCGGATTTTCCACAACCTGAAAAGGTTGAACTCAGTCACAATCAGAGATGCTGGGTTGCCTCTGCAGGTGGAGGAGTTTGTGTAAAACATGACTGGAAGAGTCTGCTATGGGTTGGTAGACATCATGGGGGGGTATGTTCAGTGGGAGCTACACCTGGAGTCCCAACCAATTACGGCATTTAAGACGCGGTAGGGGCAACTTCAGTTAACAAGGCTTCTGCAGGGTGCAACTAATTTGGTTGTGGTTTACCAGGCGCAGATGACATGGATTTTGCAGGATGATGTTCTGGAAACAGTGAAGATATTCATTGATGATGTGGGTATCAAGGGGCAGCAGAGCAACTAAGGCAGAGAAACTATTGCCCAGAATTTGGGGATCAGGCTTTTTGTTTGGGAATATGTGCAGAATTTGGAGAGGATCCTGTTCTGGATCAAGTAAGCGGGATTGAACTTTTTGGGTAAACATTTTGCAGTATGCTTCCCTGCCTTAGAGGTCCTTGGTCACAAGGTATCTTCAAAAGGAAGGAAAATCACTAACTCAAAATTTAACAAGGTTCTAGAGTGGCCTACTCTGCAGAAATCCACTCATGTTTCCCAGTTTTTAGGTCTATGTGGATGGGTGGAGATCTTCTTTGAAATTTTTGCAGAGATAGCAAGCCCGTTGCGGAGGCTGATTTGGAAGGGAGCTGAGTGGTTTTGGATGGAGGAATTCAATTGCAATTTCAGGCAGTTTAAGGATATTCTGGGGCAGCAGATACTGTTGAAGGACCTGGGTTACAGAAAAGGGGAAATCCAGCTGTTGGTAGACTTGAGCAAGTTTGGTGCAGGCGGTGTGCTGAACCACAAAGATGGAGGGAAAGACAGGCCAGTTCTCTACAATTTTATAATCTTTTTGGAGTTTTAATCTTGGTACTTGAAGCCCAAGTTGGAGTTGTGCGGGGTGACAAGGATTGTGCGGATATTACAGAATGTGCTGTGGGGGGTGACATTTGAACTCCTGGTGGATGCAGAAGCGCTAGCTAGGATGATTAATTCCCCAACCTTGCCTAATGCTCCTATGATGCAGTGGATTGCATACTTACAGTTGTTCAATTTCACAGTCAGGCATTTTCTTTGGAAGGAGTTTACAATGACAGATGCCTTGTCTCAGTATTGGGAGATCCAGCATGCAGAAAAGGAGGATTTGGATGTGAACAAGAGGCTTCTAACAGTGGAAAAAATGGCTGAAGAAGTTCAAAAACTTCCCCTGAAACAGTTTGGTAGTTTCCAGGCATTGGAGGAGTATCTTTGGATGCTTCATTTTTCAGAGGGTTTGTCGGAAACGGAGTTAAGATGGGTTTGGAAAAAGGTTTTGCATTTCTTTCACCAAGACGGGAAGTTATGGATGTGGTCACTTCCAATACCCCTGGTTGCAGTCACAAGGTGGAAGGATCAGAAGGATTTTTTGTGGAGCCTCCACAACAAATTAGGGAATTGAGGGGAGGTGGAAACACCAAGGAGAGTTAAGACAAGGTTCTGGTGGCCAGGACTGGGGAAAATGGTGCGGAATTGGGTGCAGAGCTGCAAGGCATAGCAGCAGCGGAGTACCAGATTACCTTGGGAGGTGGGTATTCCAAGGGGTGAGGATTCCCTTTTTTGAAGGATCTTGCTGGAAGTGGTCCATATCAAGGCAGGGAAGTTGCAATACCTACTTGTGGCTCAGGGAGACTTGTCCAGATGGGTTCAAGTGTTTCCATTGATTAAGCTGTCAGCGGATAAATTTGGGAGTTTTTTAGAAGAGGATTGGTTTGCTGGTTTTGGGTGTTTGCGGCTGATCACCATGGATGGCAGGGGGGAGTTTAGGGGTGAACTTTGGAAGCTGGTCAAATCTTGCAGTGAAAAGCTTGGAAGAGTTGCAGAATATCATCTGGAGGGGGCAGGGGCAATAGAGAGAGGGCATCAACCAATCAAGGATGCAATGGTCAAGATCTGTGGAAACAGCAGGAAGAAGTGGCAGGAAATTTTACCAGTCATGTTGTTTGCAGATTGGATGTTGGTCAAGCAGGGTATGGGATATTTTCCTTACAAACTCTTGTATTGGCGGCAGCCAGTACTTCTTGTGGATATTGAAACCCTGACTTACCTTTCTATTGACTTGTGGAAGGTTAAGACCACGGAGGACCTAGTTATGGCGCAGGCGGAGCAACTTTTGCGGAGGAAGGAGATGGTTGCAAAGGCTGAAAAGAGGCTGCGGGACAGTTGAGCTAAGTTGGTCCGGTACTGGGACAAGCCTTGTTCCAATTGCTTGCAGTAACCTTTGCAGATGGGAAATGTTGTTCTGCTTTACAATTGGATCTTGGAAATTCAGTGGGGTAAGCTTTTTGCGGATTGCTGGAACAGCCCTTATTGGTTTGTAAGTCAGTTTCCAGGCGGAAGTTATCAGTTGGAGGAGTTGGATGGCACTCTTCTTAAGCAGAAGGATGCAGCAGCTCATGGGAAGAAATTCCATGTGTGGGGCACTAGGCATTTTGATGAAACCGCAGGTTTGGGGGATGAGGATCAGGAAATGACCAACGTGGAGGAGCCGGCTGCAGAGGAGAGGGAGTCTTTGGAGGAGGATTCCTCAGAGGAATTGACTTTGGGGTCAACATTCAAGTTTTGGGGGCATAGGAGAACCAGGAAGCTCAGATCACCAGAGCAGCATGGAAGGTCTAGTCTCTAGTGGCCTTTGTCTGGGGTGGTCCAGGTTCTTAGGTGATGTGTTATTTGCAGAGTTTTTTTTTAGTATTTTCTTTGCTTTTGTGTGTGGGTGTGTCTCTATTTTTATGATGTTGCAGGGAATCAAGAGGATTCCTTTCTGAGGAGGGCCAGGAATCATACACCACAAAAAATAGGGCGCCACCCGTATTCAGGTGGAAAGTTGTATATCACCTGTATCCAAGCTATATCTCAAGAATTATCTCTGTTGTATCTTCAGTTGATCTCACCTCCTCATTTATATAAGGAAAGATTTGTACATTTCTAGGAGAATTGTGTGTTATTATTATCCTAAATAAATGTTTATGCATTTTATTTTGGGCTGTGAATAAGAGGAATTACCCAGTTTTCAACCAGTTAATGGAAATTCCAGTCTGGAAACAATCAGCCTCTTCTGGAATTTTTGAATTTCACTTTGAAGGAATTACCAAACACCAACTGCAGTAATTTTTGGATGATATGTGGACTGCTTGTGAAGCAAAATCTTTGCTCATATCTAGCTTTCCCTTGACAATCTATTATGAACTAATGAGCCAGAAGTTCAGCAAATGCTGATCTTTAGTCACAATATTTCACCACCTGCTGAAAGTTAATGATGAGATACAGGATCACATAACCCTGAGATATCAATGGAATACAGAAATGCCACCTGCATACAGGTGGCGTCCATTTTTCTGTGGTGATATTTATTTCAAATATTATATAGAAGAATCAAGGGGCATGGCAAAAAATTTAAGCAAAAAATTTAAATTTTTAGCTAGAGATCTCTTTTTTCCTATTTATATAATTTAGTTTGTTAAAAGAGGAGGAGAGAGAGAGTTGGGAAAAATTAAGGAAGGAAGATGATGCAGCCCAGCCTGAAAAAGAGCTCACCACTGGGGCAATGATGCTCACCTAGGAGCTTGCAATGCTCTGCAGCTGGGATTCCAACCAAACGTTGGAGGATGACCAGTATCCGCTCATACAAAACGCAGAGGTACCAGTTGATTTTGACTTCCTCAATTCCTCACCCACAATCTTCATTGTTGCTTTGGATGGATGAATGGTGTGTAGAGAGAAGGTGTAATTGGGTTGATCTAGATGGGTGGGAGTGGGAGGATTGGAAGGATAGTTGAGGAGACGGAGTCTGGATTGGAGAAGAACAGCACCAATATCTTCAAACCAGAAATGGAGGCAACAGAAACTCAAAAATGGGCGCGGGAGCTATTAGGGGATTTTTTGTTTCAGTTAGTATGAAAAAAAACTTATGTGGTATGGGCCGCAAATGGGAGCTGATCACAATGACCAAGTGCGGGGACTCAATCTCCCCAGGAGGAGCTGTGGTTGGGTTAGTGGTTGCTGGAAGGGCAGTTGATGGAGGTCAAAAGAGAGGAACTTTGGGCGCAGCCAGGGGGGTATCAGAGGCATAGTCACTTGGAAAATTCTGGGAATGGTGTTTGGCCCGCAAGGTACTTGGCCAAGTATGACGTTCAAGTTGTGACGGAAGGCCCAAGCCTGTGTGGCAGCAGTAGCAAAGTTTGCGCCTCAAGGAGGGGGAGAAAGCATGTCTGTGACCTCTGCAACAGGCAACAAGAAGGAAGAGAAATCCGGCTCCAGAGTGCAGTTTTTTGTCTCAATCAACCCATCATCATCCACCAAAAAGTTGGCCATAGGGCCGCAGCAACAACGTTTGCGGTGGGGGCCACAGGTGGCGCAAGGGCAGGGGGGACAAGTCTGCAAGGATCCAGGAGTTGGGGCACCAAAAAAACACCTGCAGTTTCCTAGATGGCAGGAATCACAGGCTAGGAAATCTGGAGTATGGGTGCAGGTTCTCCTCATTCTTGTGCAGTACTTGCACAATTCCATGGTGAAGATTTTTCTCTTAATGTGGGTCTTGGGTGTAGATTTATAAGTTGGAGGGTGGGGTATCCAATTGGTTGACTAATGTTGTGGAGCGTGGGAATCCTGGGGACAGAATTCAAGTTTTGGGGGGTGTGGTGGTTATTTATAGACACAGAGGCAATTAGGCTCAGCAATGGACATTCAACTTGAAGCAGCTCAACAGTGGTTGGAAATCCACAGCACAATATGCTCAGGAGGAGTGCATTGGAAGATGTTCTAATCCGTAGTACAAAAGTCAGGGGCTCATCATTGTTGCTGCATGCACTTTCTGCAGCACAACAACAAGAATAGGCTGGATTTTTTGCCTTTTGCATACAACAAACGTGGTTGAACATAACTTCACCTCTGCAACTATCAATTTACAAGTGCAGAAGCAATTGATCAAGGCTAAGTAGTAGATAATAGGCCAATTATTAATTATTCACTGAGGTTGCAGGAGTATGGGGCAATCAACACTGAAGCTGAGTAGGTGGCATGCAGATTTTTGGGGATCAGTATTAATCCTGCATGGGGGATTGGGAGTGATCCCCTGAGGAAGATTGATGGGGATCTGTTGTTAATTATGCATTGGCAAAAATCAACTGTTAGGGAAGATGGGAAACATGATCACCAAACCCACTGCAAATCATTGGATTGGGTAAAGGATTGGAATATTGGTAAGGAGAATCAGTTCAGAATTCACGGGGGCGGTTAAAGGAGGCATCTTTCTTTTGTATTTTACATTCTTTTGGGGAGTAGTTCAATTTTTGGAGTTGTAAATATATATGGAGGAAATTTTCCCTTACCGGAAGGGAAGGAGGGGGGGACTATTGATGGGGAAAAAGAAAAATAATTTATAAAATAATAAGAATATTATTAGAGATTATTGGAGTATATTAACTTAGAGGGCATACAGTTAAGGAGTTTTTGTTCTTTTCTGCTTTGAAAAGCTTGATTACCAGCTGGTTTGCTTTGAGTCTTAATTAGGAAATAGTTCAAGTGCAGAGCTTGTTGAGGAGTCTGCATTTTTTATTTAGTATTACTTCACCAGATTTATCTTTGGTTGTTACCATCAAGGGAAGGATAGTTTTGCGGATAATGGAATAGGGAGTGGGAGTGATTCTTAAACTTCTGCGGGCTATAGTAAAATTTATCATGGAAGCAGATTATATTTAGATTTCCAGAGGTACAGGAGTGTAACTCAAGGGCTTTTGGGCTTTCTGGAACTTGGAATGAGTTTTTTGTGGAGAATTTTATGGAACACAAAATCTCTTTCCACAGTGCCAATGCATTACTAAGAACAGATCCCTGTCAATATTCCTTATCCAATCTCCCTAAATTTAGCATGTGGCATTACCCAAGATCCCCATCAATCCGTATGCCGCATCTTTGACTTTAGTGTTGATTGTCCCAAAAATTACTTATCCTCCGCAACCTCAGTGCATACCCCATAGTCAGTCATTTGATACATACTAAATAGCTCCAAACACTTGCTTCAACATTCCTAAACCCATAATCACAGAGGGGAAGTTATCTTTGACCACAATTGCAGTACGCAAAAGGTAAGTCTTTGAATATTGTTCCACAAAAGGCAAAAATCCGGCTTAGCCTCCTATTGTGCTACAGAAGCATGTTGTGATGCTCCAAAACCTAAGATATAGCCATCAGACTCACCTTTCTAGTATAAGGAAAGATCCAATCATCAAAAAGACCTCAAAATTTGATTCTACACCAAAAATAACCCCTAGTCACTCAGCCAAAGTACCCCTCTATCTCTCATGGATTAGAAGATACAGCCCAATCAGGTGGCACAGCTCAGTGAAAGACATATATGGACATACTCTGGAAGACTTCAATTACATACCACATACATTAAACCCATACAACACCCAAACTCCTCACTAGCCTATACAGAATTTATATATGCAAGACACTGCATGCAGCACCAAACAAATCACCTCATCTGTACACAGTAATATATGCAAGCAGTCACATGCAGTACAGAAGCAATTAATACAGCACCAAAAAAATCACCTCATCTGTATACACAGCAATATATGCAAGCAGGCTCATGCAGTACATGAGCAATTTATACAGCACCAAACAAATTACCACACCTGTATAAACATCAATACATGCAAGACACTGCATGCAGAGGCTTTACAGCATCTTACGGGACATCATACAGAAGAAATATATGCAGGGTACTGCCTGCACAACCAGAAAAACTGCCCACAACCACAATTCAGCCACCAGGTGGCATCCCCCCCTGATGTCTATAAATAGAGGGCCTCTCTCCAGCCATTTCCCCAACATCCCCCCAGGCACCCATCCTGGGGTGGCCACCCTTATAAAGGGTATTGACCCCTTATATAAAATATTAAACCCTCATAAAAGGTATTAAACCCAATAAAAGATATTAAAACCTTATAAAAAATATTAAAACCTCATCATCAAATACCTTGACCATCATCAATCATCACCATCATCATCAACCATAACCAACCATCATTATCATCATTCATCATCATCAATCATCACCATCATCCATCATCATCACCATCACCCATCATTATTATCATCATCATCATCATCATCATCATCATCATCATCATCATCATCATCATCATCATCATCATCATCATCATAATAATCATCATCACTCATCATCATCACCATCATCCATGATTATCCATCATCATTCATCATCATCATCACTAATCATCATCACCATCATCCATCATCCATCATCATCATCATCCATCATCATCCATCATCATCATCAAACATCATCATCAACCATCATCATCCAACCACCTCATACATCATTATCATCATCAATGATCATCAACCATTCATCATCAGTTGTCAAGTATAGTTTCAACCATTTCAACCTTATTCATTCATCACCTGTAGCATCAAATGATTATCAATCAGTAACCAATAAAACATGATAAAATACATGAAGAATTAAGACTGGAGAAAGGATTCTTCCCTTAATCAGCTTCCATCCTCCAAGTCACCCATTGGTTCCACAATTTCTTCCTTATCAAGCTTGAAAAATTTTTATCCTAGGTCTGATAGAGACTACTATAGTAGAAACTCTATCTGAAAATAAGCCACCAATATCTTTTCTTTTATTGTTGTGAGACTACTGTAGTAATTAGAGGGGCAGGCAATTCAAAACCACCCTTATTATTCCTCTATCTTATCAGTAGTTGTAGTACTGAATTCCCCCTCAAGTGACTGCCAGAAAGCTATTTTCTAAAACTTTACCCAATCCCAAAGGAGTCTCCAAAACATTTTGCACCAATTCTGAGCCCAAACCTTTCCTGCTCCAGAATAGACAACCATCCAACATTCTTTCCTTGACCTATTTTTCTGCGGACCGCCCTCCCACTTGCTGAGCCTCTTGGGTCAAATGTTGACTGCTGAGCCTACTTTCTTTTATGTCTATAAATAACCACCACACCAGACCCTAAGAAAGATTAAATTTGTATGTGGATGTATTTATGAAGGACCTAGCTGCCTTAAATCATGTAAAAATTTTAGATGACAAACTAGTTGAAGCACAAATTGTTTACACCCAGAAAACTCAAGATATTGAAAATGGATCTGTTGCATCACAGTTAGAGTTTTTGCAATTTATTTGAGATTTATAGATATTTAATTATTCCTTACATAGATTTTGGTTTGAATTAACTGTTAATTTGTAGAGTTGACGTGCGGCAAGCTCAAGCGTAGAATGAGGACACTCCATATTTGGAGTATCTGGAGGTAGTTGAGTCGTGAGAAAAATTTTCAGCTGGGACGGTCAGTCCACCATTGAACCTCCTCAGAATAATTGAAGACTCATCAAACAAATGGTCAATTGCTCATATTGGTTACACAAGCCCTATCACAATATTTCTTTCTCTATTGTCCTTTCCTCTTTTCTATCCTGTCTTCTCCTCAAGCCTCAACTCAAAACCTGTCATCTGCAATCTCTTCATTTTCTATCTTGTGTGCCCGGTGAGATCTCAGCTGTTCCTTCTTTTCCTCAATTCCATGTGAACCCCCAAGTCTGACTCCATCTCATAGTCTAACCCTCATCCTAGTCTTATAGTCTCAATCTCATACTCATAGCCCTACTTGATATGCCTCTTGAACTTATACTCCTCACATCCTGATGTTGGTGCTCCCTTGTTTCATTGTGTGTTCCAGTGCTCTTGTTGATCACAGTTTCCTTTCTAGCCTGATTTCCCAGTTTGAAGCAATCTCAAGCCTGTCAATTCTAATACGGTTAAAAGCCAAAAGGGAAGCTCTCTGGAATTGTCAAAAACAAAGATCAGTGGTTGATTGATGAAACTGGGAAATGGCCGCATCCAAAGGATTCAGACAAGCCATGCTGAAGACGGCCCTGGACACCATTCTGAGGCTCAGCAAGGACAACTACAGAGTTTGGAAGGACAAAATGGACGCAATACTAGATGTACAAGGATGCTCCAAGGAAATTAATGATACGTTAACGACAAAATCAAACTTTTGATCATATCACAATTGGAAGCATCAACTCTTGACAACATTGTAACGGCATCCAATAAGAACTCTGCGAAACTACTATGGAAGGCTATAATCAATAAGTATGCTTCATCTCAAGCCACAAACAGGGCTAGGATTTTTAACGACTTTCTCTACTTGAGATTCAAATACGATGAGATTGAAGAATTCATGAAAAAGTTCAAAGTGTGTCTAAAGAAGATGTTGACAGTTGGAATCATTCTACTAAACAACATTCTTGCATACCTCATCCTGTTCAAGTTCCCAGAAAGCATGAAAGACTTCAAGCGGCAAATTATGCACACGGACAAGGAACTTTCCGTGGACTACGTGATGAATCATTTGACTGAATTGAACAACAAATCCAAGGCACAAGGCACACAAGATCAACAACAAATTGAAACTGAAGTTTCTCTGACCAATACAAAACCTCCATCTGTGCAAAACAGTGAACGCAGGAGGTGCACTGAGGGATGGCACAATCCCAAGCAAGATCAATTCCACTCGGCAGATAAATGTTGGCACCTTCATCTCAAACTGGCGCCGGAGTGGTGGAAGGAAGATCAAGTAAAATGGAAAAATAAGAAAAATACCTCAAATTTGACTGCTCATTATTGAGAGAATACAAGAACTCTTTATTGCAGTCAATCAAGATGTATAAAGACAAAGGATGGAGAAAGACTTTGATAACAATCTTATTACAATATACAGTAGGTGATTAGTAAGAGGAGGAGACACTGAGGCAATGGACAGAGAGAAGAAGAAGCAGGACAAGATGAATGAGAGCAAGGCAGTTACCTTATACACCCTTGACTTTGGGTCTTTCTGCTTGAGTTGTAGGAAGGCTTGGGATGCTCCTCCTTAAGTTGAGGGTTTGAGTTTTGTCAAGGTCATATCTATGGATTGTCCTAGCCTTAGAGAGGAAGAGAGAGGTCAAGAATTTTCTGGGCGGTTGAGTTGTTGGGGGTAGGGAATTAGTGGAGAAGGGATATAGAGCAGAGGCCCTTTTTATGGCTGTTTGATGGAGTGTGGGCGAGCGGGGTAGGATGGTTGTTTTGACGGAGGAGGACAGTAGACGGTAGATGGGAGAGAAATGTTAGATTGGGAAGGGAGCCGGGGAAGGGAGAATGGTGGTTTGGGATACCAAGGGGTTGTTTGTAGATTGGTCATTTTGGTGCGTGAGTGGCTCTGAGTAGATTTCAAGAGGAGCGCCTAGTCATATTCTAACACTCCTCCTTGATTAGGCAGTTGATAAGTGGAGTTTTTTTTGGGAATTGTTGACTTTGATTGGTCCTAGGGGTTTGGTGAGGATGTTGGCAATCATTTCTTTGGATGGAACGTGCAAGACTGATAGTAAGGATTTGGAGACAAGATCTCGTAGATATTGGTAGCAAATCTCAATGTGTTTGGAGTTTGGGTTAAGCTGAGCTTTGCGACTTAGAAAGTTAGCGCCCTGGTTGTTGTTGTGTAAGATGGGCTTTGACAGTTGTATGCCAAGGCTTTTGATGAGGGTAGAGAGCCATTATATTTGTTTGGTGCATAGGTTCATAGCAACAAATTCGGCTTTGGTGGTGGACTGGGCAACTATAGATTGTTTCTTTGTCGTCCAGCTGATGGGGTTTCCGTATAAGGTGATGAAGTACCCTGTGGTGGACTTCTTTGTGATAAGAGATGTCCCACAGTCTGCGTCAGCCCACCCGCGTAGTTTGTCATTGGGGTTGTTGGTCTTGGAGTATAGGATGCCAAGGGAGTTGGTACCTTTCAGATACCGGAGAAGATGTTTGGCCAGTTTCCAGTGAGTTTTGGTTGGGTTATTGGTGTTTTGAGCTAGGAGGTTGGTTGCAAATGCTATTTCCGGTTGGGAATTTATGGCAAGGTGGGTAAACATTCCTACTACTTGCTGCATAATAGCGGGGTCAAAGGGATGTGAGTCTTTGGCTAATAGCTGATGGAAATTCATTGGGGCGGGGGCCTTGACTGGATTGGAGCTGCTCATGTTGAATTCTTCAAGGAGTTTGTCGCAGAAGTCCTTCTGATGTAGTAGGAGCGACCCATCCTCCTTCCAGTCAAGGGTGTAGCCAAGGTGTTGTCTTGGACGCTCCTGGGTCTTGATTGTGTACTTCTGGCCAAGCCTTTCAAGAAATGCAAGAAGTTGGCCACAATCGCAACCTACCAGGAGACCATCATTGACGTGGATGTGGAGGAAGATACTTTTATCCTTGTCCAGGAACAGAGACTTGTCGCCAACGGAGGGTAGCATGCCTAGGTCCTTGAGGGAATCCATGAGATGAGCCTGCCAGCAGCGTTGTAAGACTCCAAACGGTGCTAAGCCGTGGAAGTTCTGTGGAGGGGAAAGGTGCTGTTTAGGCTGCCCTCCTAGGAGTTACAATAATATTTTAATGTAACCGGAATCAAGGTCCAGAACCTTATGGATGAGAAATCAAACTAAGAGAAGAGGGATAAGCGTTGTCGGTAGCGATGGAAACAACACTATCTGAGACAAGATGGTGCAGGGCAAGACTTGAACAAATAAGTCAAAGTTTGTTCAGAGTTCAATAGAACAAGGCAGTTGTAAGTAACAACGCCCACAAGCTAATAACTCTGGTCGTCAGCAGTTGATTAGGAAAGATCAACTCAATCCCAACCAACCTCCAGGTTCTCAATGAACCTGCCCAACTCTCCGCAATCAAGCGCTTGAAGGGTACCAGATAACTGTGGGAGGCTGAACAAAACAAAAGCAATTTGTTTATGAAGCTCTAGAAGCAAATCAATAACGAATTTGAGCAAGAATATCCCAACACTTCTCAAGGAACTCAAGAATAGCGTGGCGAAATTCAACCTCGAAGAAGAAGGGAGGTATAACACTCCAGGTTTTAAGCTTAATAAAACCTCTTCAATCAAACGTGATTGGCTCCAGAAAGATGATCAAGGGAGATCAAGACCAGTATGGTCGGAAAAGGGATCAGAGTGGTATAACACACTCAAGAATTCAGGCAGACAGGAATTCTTCTTCAACCAGCAAGGCTATTGGTTGGTGATAAGGATCAAGGTCACAAAGGACAGAGTTTTGAGTATGGAGGCTCAAAGGATCAAGGGGCAATCATAGATATACCCGGATAATTTGCTCAGATAAGTGGGGAAGGATGCCCACGGATAAATTGCTTATGATGATGGGATGCTGAGGCAATGATGATGATAGGATCTGAGATACTAGGATGATGGAATGGTCGGCCAAAAGGCAGGGGAGAGCCCCTCCTTATATGGGCAGGAGGCCCTGTTAGACTATATACAACGGATTCTACAAATAGAGCGGAAACGGGAAGGCAACCATGTGGTCACTCGCGTTGGTCAAGGATCTGCCAAATGCTTGCGGGAGCGGTCGGGATGGATTCAGTAGATCATGGATGACCGTCGCGCGATGGTAGCAAAGAGGAGATTGGGAGGCGCAACGACAAAGATGAAGACACGCAACGAACAAAGATGGGGACGTTCTATAACAACGGCGGAGATGAGAAGCAACACGGATAAAAGACGCGCGACGCGCGCGGATGAAAGGAGCGCGGCGCGGCGCGGCGCGACGCGGGGCGGAGCGCAAAGCGGAGCGCGACGCGGAGCGCGACGCGGATAATGGAAGCGCAGCGCGGCGCGGCGCGGCGCGCGCGCGCGGGTAAACAATAGTTGGATGAGCCTGAGGATAAGTTGTCCAGCCGGGCGGTACGTTTGCAACAGTTTATGAATTGAGGTCTTAAGGCGGTCCGGGTGTCCAGGATGGGGCACCACAGCGTGGGGCCTGCTTTGTCTGGTACAGGGATTTTTTCAGGCGCCAGAACCAATCCTCCTTACCCAGGACCTCAAATCTGGCCACCTGGGCAACATAAACCGTAGAGTCCATGTCGCCGTATAGGAAGGCCGTTTCTACGTCAAACTGGAAGACCTGCATACCGTGTTGAACAGCCATGGCCAGTAAGCATACAAATGATTTGTTCGGCCCGACTGACAAGTATGTTTCCCAGTAGTTTCTAGGGAATTCCTGGTGGTTGCCGAAACAGAACCAGCGGGATTTCCGGCGGTTGACCTTTCCAAACTCATTCTTCTTACGTACCAGACGCCACATACCTCCAATAACCTTGTTGTCCTTGGGTGGTGGTACCAGGGTCCCGGTGTTTCGTGCAAGAATGGATGTATTTTCATTCGTCATTGACTCAATCCACAGGGGCCTTTCTGCCGGGTCCGAGAAGGCCTCATCCACCAAAACCGGCTTGGATAGATGTAGCTTGTTGTTGTCCTCAACATGGTGGTCAGCGCTGGCCAGGTTGGGTCGAGTACGAAAGCGTTGATTCCCGGACAGGATGTTGGCTGGCGAAATCGCACCAGAGATCTTGTTTGGGGCGGTCTCGTAGTACGGGACATAGGCGTAGCGTTTTGGCAGGTTTGATGGGGCCAAGGTTGGGGGGGATGGGGGGAGGGGGGAGCGGGAAGGGGGGATCTATTCAAGACAGGATGAGTTGGAGGGGGGGAGATGGGGGGAGAAGCCTCAACCTGCGGAGTGGAGAGTGGTTGGTCCGGGGCAGCAGGGGTGTGCAAAAGGTTGGCCAGTGGTGTAGGAGGTTGAAAAGCGCGGGCAGGGGAGGAAGGAGGGAGGGAGATGGGAACATCAGTCGGGGGAGGTGGGGGGGATGAGCAGGAAGCAACCGGGAGAGAGCAGGGAGTTTTTTTTATGGAGAGAGGATTTTTATAAGGGAAAGAAACGGGCGCAGATGTGAAGTCACAGCTGACAATGATGGAACGGGTTGTGGTGTCTAAAAAACAAGCAGCATCAGACAGGGGTTTGTAGCCAAGAAAGAGGACGGGTTTGGGGGGGGAAGGACCTTAGAAGCTGATTTGTGGAGCACATAGAACTTGACCCCAAAGGGCAGCAGTGTCAGGAGCTCTCGGGTCGGCTCAATAGATGAGGACAACTTTTTGAGTTTCTTTGAAGGCAAATCCCACTGCAGAGCCTTTGAGGGGAGCATGTTGATTAACATGGAGGCATATCATGCCGCCTTGTCCCAGTACGCTATTGGCACTGCGGAGTGTCCAAGTATGCATTAGATCTTGACCAGGATGGTATGGTTGAACCTTTCCGCAATTCCGTTGGTATGGGGAGAGTTGGCAGGCCCTTTCTCAACCGTTATCCCTTTTGAGGAAAGAAAACCCAGGAGGCTTGAAGAGGAAAACTCACCGCTGCGGTTGGAGTGAATGGTGGTGGGGTAGTAGCCAAGGTGGTTATGAATCTCATTTATAAAGCTTGTGATCTTTTGTTCAGATTCAGACTTGTGTTTGATGAAGTATATGCGGTTGAAACAAGAGAAATTGTCAACAATTACCAACAGGTATTTGTGTCCAGCTTGGCTGTGCGGGTTGATTTGTTGTACGTCAAGGTGAAGCTTTGCAAACGGTTTTGAGGCAGAGGGGATTGGGTTCAGGTGGGATGACCGTTTTAGTTTGCATTGCTTGCACACTTCACAGTTAGAAGAGGAGTGAAGGGGATTGGAAGTTGTGATGTTATTTAGTTTTAGGAACTTCTGGAGATATTTGTTGGAGGGGTGCCCTAGGGTTACGTTCCAATCTTCAACAGGTTTGTTGTCCAATATGAAATTTACTGTCAGGGAGAATGACTTGTGATTTGAGACATAGAGGTTCCCAACCCAAGGGAACCAATAAATTGTTTTGTTTGCCCGTTTGATCAAGATGCATTGGTGGTTATGAGCAATTCTCAGGCCATGGTCCTCAAGTTGAGTAGCAGAAACCAGGTTTCTAGGCCCAGAAGGGGCATAGTATACGGGGTATATAACTACTCCTCCCAGATTGAGTTGTCCAACGTGAGTGATGCTGATCTGACCACCATATGTGTTCATGCTTTTGTTGTAAGGTTTAGGATCTTTAAGTAGAGATAGGTTAGACACAGTCGTTTTTGTAGCTCCTGAGTCATATACCAGTTTGTTCTGGGAATTGCTATCCGTGAGGTTGTATAGTCCATCCTCCTGGATAAGGAATCCTGATTGATCTGGGTCCAAGTTGGCTTCCGAGAACTGGTTTACTTCTTCTTCCGCGGTCATGGAGTCAGCTTCTTCCTCCAGGGAGTTCAAGGAACCTACCTTGGCGGCCTTAAGTAATTCCATAATGTGGTCGATCTTTGAGGTAACACTAGTTCTTTCAAGGCAGGGGTTTTTCCTTGTGGGGGCGGCTGGCCTAGGTCTGCTTGTGAGTACCGGGTTCTTTTCCAATTGGTTTTGTCTAGGTTTTGCTTGGTCTTTCCTTTTGGTCTGATTCCAGTCTTGTCGTGGTTTCTTTCCTTGTGAGGAGTAGGACAACACTTTGGAATGGTTTGATACCCGGCAACCGTCTTCCAGCATAATCCGGTCACAGACTTCATTTAGTGAGAAGGGTTGGGTGTTGTGAAGTGATTGGACCAGGCTTGTTAGGGAGTTATCTTGTTGGAGGCTTTTCAAGTATAGTGCCGCTGCCATACCGGTTGATACTTCCATTATCCGATCTTGGGGAGATTGAGCTCCAATAGTTTCACTCAGTGTCACGTAGGCGTCTTTGAAGGTTTATGTATGTTCTCTGAGGGAGGTTTGGGGTTCATAAGTGAGGTTGAAAAGATGAGAGAGGAGGTCGCAGGTGACAATAACTGAATTTTCCCCGCAGGCTTTGGCCAGAGCGCTTATTGCCGCTTTGAATTGGTTTTGTGACTCCTTTACCCAAGAAATCAATTCTTTGTCAACGGATTGGTAGAGAATGTTTATTGCTAACGCATTCTTCTTCCAATATGTCTTTGTTTGTTGGTTGTGTTTGATCCATTCAGGGTCTAGGATTTCTTAATGGCCTTTGCTCACGAGTAAGTTTTCAATTTGGTTTCTCCAGTCCAGCCAGTTGTGTTGGGTGAGTCTGACTATTTTGACCTTAGTGGAGTAATTGTCATCAGGGCTTTTGTCCAAGTCCAGAAGGTAGGGGGTTTTTTCAGTTGAGGAGCCTTGGATTCTTTCCGCCATGATTAGTTAGGACCTGCGGGATAATTAATCAGATCCTTTTGTTTATCCTTTGTCTTATATTGACCAAGAGTTGACTCTTGCTACCATGAGAGAATACGAGAACTCTTTATTGCAGTCAATCAAGATGTATACAGACAAAGGATGGAGAAAGACTTTGATAACAATCTTATTACAATATAAAGTAGGTGATTAGTAAGAGGAGGAGACACTGAGGTGAGGGACAGAGAGAAGAAGAAGCAGGACGAGATGAATGAGAGCCCGACAGTTACCTTATACGCCCTTGAATTTGGGTCTTGCCGCTTGAGTTGTAGGGAGGCTTGGGATGCTCCTCCTTAAGTTGAGGGTTTGAGTTTTTTCAAGGTTGTATCTTTGGATGGTCCTAGCTTTTGAGAGGAAGAGAGAGGTCAAGACTTTTCTGGGCGGTTGAGTTGTTGGGGGTAGGGAATTAGTGGAGAAGGGATATAGAGCAGAGGCCCTTTTTATGGCTGTTTGATGGAGTGTGGGCAAGCAGGGTAGGATGGTTGTTTCGACGGAGGAGGACAGTAGACAGTAGATGGGAGAGAAATGTTAGATTGGGAAGGGAGCCGGGGAAGGGAGAATGGTGGTTTGGGATACCGAGGGGTTGTTTGTAGATTGGTCATTTGGGTGCGTGAGTGGCTCTGAGTAGATTCCAAGAGGAGCGCCTAATCATATTCTAACAATTATCTCTCTCTACTCACCGCATGGATTTATCATGGTGATCCCAAATCTAAATTTGTATTGGACAGTGGTGCCTCAATCCATATGGTCAATGACAGCCAATACTTCAAGGAAATGGCCCCATATGAAGGAAATAATATCAAGACCGGAAAAGAAGGTGCAGAGTTACCCATCATGGGAAAGGGAACCGTGGTCTTTGTTTGGGGTAATTTTACCCTAGAACTGACCAACGTTTTCTACGTACCAACTTTAACGATAAACCTACTAAGCGCAGGAGTGTTAAATCAATCCGGTTTCACACTAAGGGCGCAGAAAGACGGGTTCGACATACTCAAGGACGGTAATTTCCAGTTTGGAGGAACCATAGTTGGCAATCTTTATACCCTACAAACTCCTAAGTTCGTTCAGAACCTGTTGGCGAATCTGGCTGTCTCTTACAAGGATGATCTTATGAAAATTCATCGCAACCATGGGCATGCCTCAATCACGCCACTTGAGAGGAGCATCAAGCATATCCCATCCAAGGTCAAGAAAAATTTTGAGTTTATTCATTGCGTGAAAAGTAAGATAGCCAGGAATTCCTTCAAGGAGAGATCAAAACTGGCTAGTAAGGTCTTTGAACAAATCCACCTTGATTTGATGGGACCTTTCAACCCTCAATCAAAAGGAGGACATCAATTTATACTTACTCTTGTCGGCTTTTCCTCTGGATACATTGGGGCATTCCCAATGGGTTCAAAGGACAAAACTCCTGATATTATAATTGATCTTATAGAAAAGGAGCACAGAAGGAGAGGTTACTATCCTACTGAGGTCTGTTCCAACGGTGGCTCAGAGTTTGTCAATACTAAACTCAAAAGCTTTTACAATTCAAAACACATTCAACAGATCATATTGGAACCCTATCATCCTTAACATAATGGCAAGGCAGAACGGGCAAACAGAACCATCACGGAGTCAACCCAAACCATCCTAAAAGATGCTTGACTTCCTGAAAATCTATGGCACAAGGTGATAAAAGCAAGTGCGCTCATGCTAAACCAGATATGCAGGGACAAATGCAAAGAATCGCCCTGGGTCAAGGTCCACGGACATCCTCTACCTTCAAACTATCTAAAGCCAATAGGAAGCCCCTGTGTGTATCTCCTTTCTCAGAGAGTGAAAGGCCAGAAATTCAAGGAAAAAGGAGAAGAAGGTTTACTTGTAGGCTTCAATACATTACTTCTTTCTTATTGAATTCTAACTAAAAATCACTCCATTGTGCTCACAAAGCATGTTACCTTCCTCAAAATGGCCAATCCTCAACTTTCAAATCTGATCATATCACAGGACAACTCATGGGATGATGCTTGTGGTGCTCGTTTAGCTCAAGAAGATGCAATCCAGAGATTCAACCCACAGACACTTCCTCATCCAGAAAGACTCCAATCTATACCAATTACCAACATCATCCAGAGAAACTGTCTTCAGGGGAATCCAAAGAACACTCCATCATCGACTCAAGCTCTGCAGAAGAAGAAACCAAAAACCTCAATGTGGCAGAACCTTCTACAGCATCACAAGCAGAGTCTCCAATTTGACAGCTGCGAAGCACTCTGAGCGCTCAGAACAATCAATCCTGCAGAGCTCTTTGTGACCGCTCAACCATTAAACCTCCCCAATGTTAGGGGTTCTTTCACTACTATGAACCAAAAAATTACAATGATGCAGTTACATGCAAAGAAAGAGTAAAGTGGGCCCGTGCCAGGGACGTGGAGCTGGGTTTGATAGACTCCCTGGAAGCGTGGGAGGAATATAGCGGGCCTGAACCACTGAATCCTCTGCGGACGGTCTGGATATACAAACTTAAGGAGAATTGTCACGGTGATCCGCTCAAATACAAGGCGCGTCTCTGTGTGCAGGGATTTAATCAAATAGAAGGATTGGACTATTTTGAAACATTTGCGCCCACTGGAAAACCATCCACCCTACGCATGCTACTAATATATGCGCTGAAATCATCTCAAAAGATTCGCCAATTCAATCTAAAAAGCGCCTTTCTGCATTCGAAGATAGACAAAGAAGTTATTATCCAAACCCCAAAAGGCTCAAATTGCAAGTGCAAGTTTCTCAAGCTCAAGAAGTCACTATACGGATTGAAGAAGGCTCTGAAGAACTGGTAGGAAACATTGATGACTTGGTTCAAGGAGGTGGGATTCCATGAATCTGCCTGTGATCCGTGTCTTTACTTGTTGGAAGATGGCCGGTCACGCCTCTTCTTTCATGTAGACAACTTGATTCTGGTGGGTGATGGGCATGACTTCAAGAAAAAAATTTTAGAAAAATTTGACGGATCAATGAGTAAACAACCTGAAACTCTTCTGGGCATGAAGATACAGATCAAAAACGACAAGATTCTTTTAAGTCAACCAAATCATATACAACACGGGCTAGAAGAACTTGGCTTGTGCGATTGCATAGAATCAATCACGCCTCTCACCAGGAACTTACAACTCAGACCTGCCTTGGACGATGAGCATGAGGCGTTCAAATCATTAAACATCAATTACAGGTTGGCAATAGGGACTCTCAATCACATTACCTGCTACACAAGACCGGACATTAGTTTTGCAGTATCAAGCCTGGCTTGATTTTCTCTCAAACCAGGAATTGCGCACTGGAACGAGTTAAAGAAAACATGGAAATACTTGAAGCACACCAAGAATTGATTCCTTCAACTTACTTGCAAATCAGAGAAGGAGTCACTACAAGTGTTCTTGGATTCTTTGTGGGCAGATGATCCGGACACTTGCAAGTCCCAAACAGGTTATCTGTGTGTGGTGTTTGGCAGCCTTGTTTCTTGGAATAGTTGCAAACAGCAAAATATAATGTGGTCTTCCACGGATGCTGACCTCAATGCATTGGTTGATTCCTATCATGAAGCCACTTGGATCAAATAATTACTGAATGACATCTTTGCTTTATCTCTAACCACAATTCCTTTACACATAGACAATAGCGGATTAGAAGACAAGATTTTGAAATTTGGTTCAAACTCAAAAACAAGACACCTCAATTTGAAAACAAAGGGGATGAGAGACAAGCTTAAGGACAGCAAAATAGAATTGAGGTTGATAAGATCCGACAAGATGATAGCGGACTCTTTAACAAAGGCAGCCTCCGCACAAAGTCTCTCTCTTTTTTCTCCCTTCTTTGTGTCAAATCAAGAAACCTCTGAAATCTCATCGGGCATCAAGGGGTTTTAAGTTTTAGATTTGACGTGCGGCAAGCTCAAGCGTAGAATGAGGACACTCCATATTTGGAGTATCTGGAGGTAGTTGAGTCGTGAGCAAAATTGTCAGCTTGGACGGTCAGTCCACCATTGAACCTCCTCAGAATAATTGAAGACTCATCAAACAACTGGTCAATTGCTCATATTGGTGACACAAGCCCTATCACAATATTTCTTTCTCTATTTTCCTTTCCTCTTTTCTATCCTGTCTTCTCCTCAAGCCTCAACTCAAAACCTGTCATCTGCAATCTCTTCATTTTCTATCTTGTGTGCCTGGTGAGATCTCAGCTTTTCCTTCTTTTCCTCAATTCCATGTGAACCCCCAATTCTGACTCCATCTCATAGTCTAACCCTCATCCTAGTCTTATAGTCTCAATCTCATACTCATAGCCCTACTTGATATGCCTCTTGACCTTATACTCCTCACAGCCTGATGTTGGTTCTCCCTTGTTTCATTGTGTGTTCCAGTGCTCTTGTTGATCACAGTTTCCTTTCTAGCCTGATTTCCCAGTTTTAAGCAATCTCAAGCCTGTCGATTCTAATATTAATTGATGAATTTAAAGCTCTTCATTCATTTTTGAACCTGAAGACACCCAGCAGACATATTTTGAGCTGCCAATTTTGATCCTGTGATCAAGGTTTTCTACAAAAATAGTATTCACATAGAAGAATTGGAAAATAAAATGCAGAATTTTTATTGGGATTGGCTGTGCCTAATGATATAATAAAATCCTGCTTATGAAACTGTATATGATGTATTATTTACTAGAAAATTAGTTAGTGATGGAGATCAAAAATTCACCCATGGTTTTGGAGATATTGTTTGATCAATGAAACTAAGTTTTCCCTCTCCACAGCTGATATCCACAGGCTAATGGTCTAGCTGAGTGATTATAGAGAATTTAGAAGACATGATCAGAAGATATTTCACATATGGTATGTATTTCAAATACAATGATGGTTACACACATGATTGTGAATAATTTTTTACCAACTTAGAGCTTGCTTATAAATCCAGTCAGAATTCTGCAACTCAAATATCACCCTTTTAATTAGAAAGAGGTTTGCTTCCACACATTCCCAATGAAATACTCCTCAGCAAGAGTATTTCATTACATCCATTGGCTGATTTCTTTAGATAAATTATGGTTAAAGCTGAGAAAGTTGCAAGCAGATGTGTTAAAGAAGCAGTGGAATACAACAAAAGTAGCTGGGTTAAAACTCACAAAGATCATGAAATCAGGATTGGAGATATGTTTTTAGTTTAAAAAGTGAAATTTTCTAACATAGAAGGACATAAAAAGCTTAAAGAATCATTTTTTGGACCATTTTTGATTAAGGCTTTACATGGGAAAAATGCAGTGGAAGTCATTATGAGCAAGGAATTTGACAGGAAAAATTCAACTTTACCCATCAGTCTAATCAATCAATTCATGGAGCCTACTGAGAAGCTTCCACTGACAAAAGCACCAGTAGTTGTATTCCCACCTCTTCAGGATGTTAAAGATGAACTACCTCGCAAGATATTGAACCATAAAATTATTAGAAGGGATGCTAAAGATGTAACACTCTATCTGGTGAGTTGTAAGAAAAAATTAGCTGATATTGATTTATGGCTAGAAGCTAAGGACATTAAAAAATCTGATATAGTATTGAGGATATTTAAAGCCTGTAAGAGGGGTAAAAATTCTTCTGAAAAGTAAATTTTCTTTGGGTGGTAGGGAGTGTCAGCCACAAGACAAATACAATTGTCCAAATGTCTGCACAACTCATATGTCTTGCTGGTATAGTGGTTAAGTACCTGTCTCATCTGCCATTTTCTGATATCAAGGTCACTGGTTCCACCCACCATAGAGCAAAGAATGACTAACAACCAAGAGTTTTGGAATTACATAATAAATTTTGATAATATTTCATAATATTTTATAAGTATGTTTTTATGAGTATTGATTTTGGGATTAAAACCTTGCAAATTTATATTGTAAAGATGGAGATCCAATATAACTTGGAATTAAACTATGAGGAATCAGATTTTTTTCATCTATTGATTAGAACTTTTCAATATTTCCCATTCCTTTGGGGACAAGTTATGGTAATTATTTTAAGCCATACTCTCTACTCTGTATAAAGAAATTGCATAATTTTTATCCTATCCCCATTTGAGATGTAGATATACTTTGATATACTCTACTTGATCTTGAGGGCTTCCACTCAGAGGGACCTGAGATAATTTGTAAATTAAAAACCTTCTAATATCATTTCCAAGAATATACATAGCTTATATGTATAATATCTGCCAAGGTACTAGGAATTTAGAGATAAGTACATGCCAAGGCTATCAATTTATAGTTATGAAATCACTCTGAGAGGTTCTAGGACTGCCAAAACGTCCCTTGGACTGATTTTAAGTCCTAGAATAATTTAATTAACCTTTGGGGTATTTGAATAGAACCTTTTACATTGAAAATCATCCCCAATGAGTACTAGTACCCTTTTTCTCATTTGGTATGATGTAATGGATTTCTGAGCCCTTGAGGACAAAAACAGGGATAGACTAGCGCTTCCCTGATGATCCTTTGAGTCCCCTGAGCGCTCTTGTTACCTTAAAAGAGGAGGGTCTTCACCCAATAGCCCCTTCCTCAGTTATTTATTATATATTATTGATCCAAGAATACGGCAAGAGTTAACAAGCCCATTAAACTTAATTGAAAGAAGAAGATTAACTGGGGCCATAAAATTTAGTATTAAAATCAAAAATTAATCAATCACTCAACTCCAAGTTTGTGTGGGAAGTCCTTTGGATTTTTAACATAAGTTTTTTTTTAAAACTCTTAATGTTTTTTATTATTGTCCTTTCAATATTTTTATTATTTTTGTTCCCTACAGATGGCTAAAAATGTGAATATATTTGATCCAGTCACCCTAAAAATCAAAGCAAGCAAGGCTGAGGCTAGAGACCTTGCTCATCAACTTCAAGAATTAAATCAAGAGACATTTTGGAAGGAGCAACTCCTCAAGGCTCACCAAAGGCTTGAGGAGCAAAAAACATACTTGAACAACTGGATTATGCATAAAGAACAAAAACTGAATGCAATCATCAAGCCCAAGGTCCGCAATCTGGTTTGAGCAAATGTGTTGGCCAAAGGAATGACCCAGAAGGAAGCTTTTTCAACTTTTGATATCTTTTGGCATTGGTTTCAATGCATAATCAAAGAAGATTCAAACTCAATCAAAAACAATAAGTAACAATCATCAAAATTCAGCAAGGAATCAATAACCAACTTACTCATGTTTATCAATCATCAGTCCACTTCAACCCTCAAGGAAATGGCAGAATTCCTCAAGAGCAAGCATGAAATGATTTTCTCTACTCAAGCCATCAGTAACATCCTCATGATGTGGATATAACCTGGAAGCAAGTCACCAACATCCCATCATTGTGGAATCAACCCAAGCTCCTTGAAAAGAGATCAAACTATGTCAATTGCCGGGGTGTGGATCTAGACCAAAAAATTGTCTATGTTGATGAAGCTGGTTTTGAATTACAGTCAACCAGGTCCAATGGCTATTCTCCCTCAGGTAAATTTTTTCTTCTTCTTTTGTTTTACCCAGATTAATATTTTTTTTGAAACTCTAAAGTTTACCTGCTATCTTGAGCATTGTGCTCAAGGTCAAGCAGGTCACCTTGATAGGTGCCCTCTCAGAAGATGGTTAAGTTTATCACAAACTCCTCAATTCCAATGAAACAAATGCCAAAGTGGTAGGAAGTGACAACTTTTGCCTTTTTCTTTCCTCTCTTGCTTCAAGATTTCCTCAAGAATCCATCATCATTATTGACAATGCACCAATACATTGCCACACTTGATTTGATGTATTACAATCCAATTTCAGCAAGTCAAAATTGATCAACATTGAGTTTCTTCCACCCTACTCCCCTTTCCTCAATACAATTGATTATTCTTTTCATTCCATCAAATCATATTTCCGTGGAAAGATCCCCCAGAATTGACCTGAACTTGTAAAAAATATTCAGAATGGGATCAAAAAGGCTATTACTCAAGAAAAAAGTCATGATTTTTTTTCTCATGTTAAAAAAATTTTTATAGAAACTGCCTTGGGATGCAGCCTATTAGAGGCCCTCTCTTGGCCAATGCTTACTTTATTTTAATTTTTTTTTTCATTATTGTATGTATAATTATTTATTTGAAAAAATTGCCCAAAAAAAAGAAAAATTGCTCAAAGAAAAAAAAAGAATTAATTGCTTCTGTTTTTTACATACATTTAAATCTACGGACAAGAAATATATACATGATTTTTTATGATTTTTACAATTGAAAATTTTACTACAATTCCTTTTTTAGAGTTGGTTGATGCAACCAGCTTTGATTGGCACCCAAACCAACTTGGCTAGGCACCAATGTCATTTGGCTATGTGCCAAGTTGCGCTTGGCAAGGCGCCCAAATCCCTTGCTTATGTGCCAAGGTGGCTTGTGCGGGCGCCATGCGCGTTTTACAAAAAAAACCCATAACTTGGCCTGCCGCCCAAAGGGGCTTCATACACCATACTTTAAAGGGTGTGAGTTTACTTTGTAAGCAAGACTCCTTTTGGCTTTATTTGATTAGAGCCAGGTCCCTTATCCCTTTATGGAGATCAAGGTGTGGCCTTTTACTCACAATACTCCATTATTGTTTTATTTGTGTTTTCTGTAACAGCATTAATGTTTTAATAAGTCAATAAATGATTTAATTTTGGTTTTTGTCTTAATTTTTGCAGTTTTAAACACAGCCAGTATAGCAATAGAGGTTAAATCCCAGGTATTTTGTGCTACCTTTGTTCAAAAACTCCACTAACTCCACCTTTCCTAATACTTCCAACTGGATCTCTTTCATATCTGGCAGGAGAGAAGCTCCTCCTTCCCACAATTGAATGATCAGCCCGCTGTGATGCCCCATCCTGGACACCCTGGCTGCCTTAAGACCTCAATCCATAAACTGTTGCACAAACTTACCGTCCAGCTGAACAACTTATCCTCAGGCTCATCCAAACCGTCCTTTACCCGCGCGCTCTGCGCTTCCATTATCCGCGTTGCGCGCCGCGCTCCTTTCATCCATGTTGCTTGTCATCTCCCCATTGTCATAGCACGTCCTCATCTTTGTTGTTGCGTGTCTTCATCTTTGTTGTTGCGCGTCCCAATCTCCTCATTGCTACCGTTGCGCAGCGCTCATTGATGATTTACTGAATCCATCCCGACCGCACCCCCAAGCATTTGGCAAATCCTTGGATCCGTCAAACCTCCCATTGCACTTGATCTATCAGTCGTGGATCTCAAGGCCGTCAGGATTTATTCAACTTTCTCAAACCAATCTCCTATCCGCCCATCCGCGCTCTCATGGACTTTATCCGTCACCTTTCCTGGGACTCTCCCACCCGCTTCCGCCTTCGGAAGAGTGCCAACAACCGCCCGCGGACATCCGCGGCCGTTTGGTTCATTTCTCTCTCCCACCAGCTTCTGCCTTTGGACGAGGGGTTGGTGACTCTGGTATTGTTACGCGCGCCCATCCACAGACGGACGCGAGTGACCACATGGTTGCCTTCCCTTTTCGGCTCTATTTGTAGAATCCTTTGTATATAGTCTAACAGGGCCTCCTGCCCATATAAGGAGGGGCTCTCCCCTGCCTTTTTGATCATCATCAGAAATCACCGGGGGAACATGAAACCATCGGAGCATGGAATGATCCAGCATGAAATTGGCACACCTTTTGATCCTTGAGCCTCCATACTCAACCCTTGATCCCTGATCCTTATCACCAACCAATAGCCTTGCTGGTTGAAGAAAAATTCTGTCTGTTGGAATTTTTGAGTGTTTCATACCACTCCTTGATCCCTTTCTCTGACCATACTGGTCCTGATCCCTGATCACCTTTCTGGAGCCAATCACAATTGATTGAAGAGGTCTTATTAAGCTTAAGACCTGGAGTGTTATACCTCCCCTTAGCTTCTTTGGAGTTGCATTCTGCCAGCCTACTCTTGAGTCCCTTGAGAAGTGTTGAGGTTATCCTTGCTTCAAATCAGTTACTGTTTGCTTTAGAGCTTCTTAAACATTGTGCTTTGTCCTGTACAGCCACCCACAGTTATCTGGTACCCTTCAAGCGCTTGATTGTTGAGAGTTGGGCAGGTTCATTGAGAACCTGGAGGTTGCTTGGGTTTGAGTTGATCATCCCCAATCTTCTGCTGACGACCAGAGTTATTAGCGTGTGGGCGTTGTTTACATACAACAGCTTTTGTTCTTTGAACTCTAAGGGGACTTTAACTTCTTTTGTTCAAGTTTTCCCCTGCATAATCTTGTCTCAGATAGTGCTGTTCCGTTGCTACCAAACTATTATCATCCTTATCCTCTACTCCTTGATTCCTCATTTACCAGGTTCTGGACCTTGATCTTGGTTACATTTAAATATTTTTGTAAGACTCAGGAGGGCAGCCTAAACAGCACCTTTCCCCTCTGCAGAACTGCCACGGCCTAGCACCGTTTGGAGTCTTACATTTGGTCCCCCGGGCCGGGATTGAACCAGCAACCTTGGGATTTACAGTCCCAACTTGAAGAATCAACTCCGAAATCTGATCCGATTTTTTTTCTTTTCTTTTTTTGTTCCTTTTTTTTCTGATCCGTGGAGGCAGCTTGGTCTAGAAGTAAGTCCTCTCAATTGTGCACCGCCTGGGCAAGATCCTTGTTGTTTTTGTGAAACTCTACTCTTGCCACACTTGTGAGCCACCTTGGAACTCTGCTCGTTTGGATCTCTTAGGAACCCTTCAACATGGAATCTGCTGGATCCTTTTTATCTGTTTGGGCCAAGATGGTCAAAATCAAACCTCAGAACAAAAATTTAGGCTTCAATGGGACCAATGTTGAACGATTCCTGGACTCCTATGAGATGGCTGCGGAAGTGGATGGTGCCAGTGAATATGATATGGCTTATCAGTTACGGTTTTTTATCTCTTCTGACAAAGTTATGGAGGTTATTGAATCGTTTGAGGGATTCAAAACTCACAACTGGCGGCTCCTGAAGGAGGCTATGTTAGCCTATTGGGGAAAAATAGATGTAGCCAGATTTACTTTGCAAGACTTGGATCCCCTGGTTTCTCAATGGATCTTCAATGGTGGTATCTCCTCAGCCTCTGACTATCAGACTTTCAGAAAATATTGGGACCCTATCCAGTCCTATCTTATCCGGAACAATCACATTGATACGTTGGACAAAATTTGAGTGCAATTTTTTCAGTCTTTCTCTCCAGGAGTGCAGGAAAGAATTAAGGATGAATTGGTGAAATCTGGATCCATGATCACAAAAAGAGACAATTGATTCAAGTTCCCTGCTTTCATGGTTCTTAGGAATACTGTGGATAAAGTGATGAAAGGTCAAACAGCTCTCACCTTTGAAAAACCCAAAATCACTGAACCAGTCCTTGCCCCCTCTTTTCAAGCATCTAACAAAATCATGAATAAGATGGAAGCCAATTGCAGACCTAAACCCAATACTCAGACTCACTGGGAGACACCTACTATAGATGAGATCACTAAATTACTTCAGGCATTTTAGAATAAGATAGATCAGAAAATATCCTCTTTAGCCACTCCTAAACCTGCTAATTCTGTTCCTAAGTCTACTATAGTTTGTTATTATTGCCATAGGGAAGGCCATGGTACCGGTAGATGTCCTGAACTCCAGAAGGACAAGGAGGAGAAGTTAGTAGAGCAGAAGGGAAATAGTTTTTTCCTTCCTAATGGTGCTTTGATCCCTTTTGATTCTTCTCAACCAATCCGTCATGTGGTGGCCTCATACCAACCACCAACCCCTAAGAAGGCATCCTTGGTCTCTGTGGATTTTCAATCATCATGTGGAACTCTGCAACCTTGGTATCCTCCAGCTATCACTTCTTCCAGCTTCCCTGGCACCTATCAATCTGATCCAGCTAGGAAACGCCATGAGGAACCAAAACCTCATAAGTCTCCTCCTGTTCCATCCTCCATTCTGCAAAAACCCGTTAAAAGCCAATCTTCACTTGAGCCTCCTTCCTCTGATGTGGAAGGCATGGAAGTAGAAAGGGAACCGCTTATGGAAAGGTTCCAGGACAACACTGATCCTCCCCCTCTTCAACCTGCCCAACTCTCAGATCCTCTTCCATCACCTATTACACCTGATCTTCCTCCCTCCACCCAGCCCAAAGTTTGATTTGAGAGGGGCATCTCCAAGGACTACCCTAATGCTGTGGAAGGATTATTAAAGAAAATTTCTGATCTTAAAATCCCTGATCTATCTGTGGCTGAACTCCTGTCAATCTCTCCATCTGTGGCAGAAGGGATGAAGAAATGGGTTTCTCGTCGACGTGTGGAGATTGGTCCGGACGAATTAAAGGTCTCCTCTGGTACTCTGATAGAGGATTCTGGTGGAACAGATCCCTCTTCAGATACCAACCTGTATTCCTGTCCTCTTGGTTTTCTTCCATGTTGTCTTGGTGATTCAACTAAAACGGTTTCTCTCCTTGTGGATTCGGGTTCTCAGCTCAACTTGATTTTGGACTCCATGGCCTGCAAGCTTAAACTTAGCCCAAGGGTCAGTTTCAACTCTGCGGTCTATGGAATTGGGAATCAGTCCTGTGAACTGGTTGGTATTGCTGAGGATATTCCTGTTTGAATTGGTCAAAATATTGTTGGCACCTGTAACTTCTGGATCACTCGTCTGGATGGTCCCATGATCTTGGGAAGGCCTTTCTTAATGGACTTTGGTGCTACCCTGATGTTTTCTGATCAAGTTGGGGAGAGAATTCTCCTCTCTGATGCTGATGGCAGAAAAATTGAAGTCCCCCTTTGTTCTTTGGATTCTGGTCGTTGGGAAAGAGAGTTCCCTGTTCACCCTCCCAAATCTGTCCTGAAAGGAAAGCAGAAAGAAAACTCTCATTCCTTTCATCCTCATTTTTTAGCAGAATAGTTGGCCCTACTGATAGTTGTAGTTCTCCTCAGCCTCAGACTTCAAATCATGGACCAACTCCCACTTCAGAGGCCCATCTTTCTTTTTCCTCATCACTTTCTTCTCATCCAAATAAGATCAAAACCCAAACATATGAAAAATTTGAAAAATCCAAAAATATTTCTTCTCTGTCTTGATCTGTTCTATCTTCCTTTCATTTTTCTTTTCAGCCTGATCACTCATCTTCTATTCCAGTTTCAAATCTCAGCAATGAGTCTAAACTAGATCTTGATCTCGATTCTTTTCTTGGTGGCTTTGGTATGAAGGAGTTTAATCTTAGGTGGAGGCAATTTGGGGTAGAAGTAAGTCCTCCCAATTGTGCACCACCAAGGGCTTCTACTACTTTTATTTTTGAAACTCTACCCTGTGCCACACATGTGAGCAATGTGTTATCTTTTGGATCCTCTTTTATGGAGAAGGCACCTTTCAAGGACGCAGCAGAACATTGGACTTGGAAGATGTTGGAACACGGCCTCAGTTTTTGTAGTCAGGTTTCACTGGTCAATGCTTGGAGGAAGCAGGGATTCCTCTCCTTTGCCACCAAGTACAAACCAGTTGCAAAGAAGGTCCAGCCAGTCAACCAACCAATGCCTCTCAACCTCAATCCTCCTCTTATGCGTCCTACGCTATCCCGCAATCCTTACTGTGGTCTATCCAAATCCCTCACTGTTCCATTTATTCCCTCTGGTCGGGTCACTGAAGAACATCTTAAAGTGGTCAATTTTGGTCCAGATGGATGGCTTCTTCCTGATGAGTTAAATTTGATCAAAAATATCTTGTCTCTAAGGGAAAAATCAATTGCATTCTGTGACAAAGACAGAGGTTTCTTGAAAGAATCCTATGGTCTCCCTTACATCATCCCGGTAGTTGAACATGACCCTTGGCAAAAGAAAAAGATCCCAATCCCTGCTGCTAAAGTTGATGAATTCATCAAGTTGATCCGCAAACGAGTCCGAACCGGTTTATACAAACAATCGACTTCTAGCTATTCCAGTCCTGTTTTCTGTTTTCTAAAGATTAATGGTAAACTTAGAGTAGTTCATGATCTCCAACCTCTTAATATAGTTACTATTAAAGACTCTGGCATGCTGCCTGCCACTGAAGAATTTGTTGAATCCTTCTCTGGGAGAGCTTGCTATGGTCTAGGTGACATTATGGGTGGCTATGACGAACAATCCTTGCATCCTATTTCTCGTCCCCTCACTACTTTCAATACTCCCCTTGGTTGATTTCAGTTGACTTGATTGCCTCAAGGTGCCACCAACTTGGTTGCAGTCTATCAGGCTCAGATGATGAGGATCCTCCAGGACAAAATCCCGGATCATGCGGGTATCTTTATTGATGATGGTGGAATTAAAGGTCCAGTTTCTGACTATGATAATGAGCTCTTACCTTGGCACTCAGGAATCCGACAATTTGTCTGGGAGTATGCTACTGTTTTGGAGAGAATTTTTTTTCGAATCGAGGAATCTGGCCTTACTGTCTCTGGATCAAAACTTGCCGCCTGTGTCCCTGCCTTGGAAATCGTTGGTCATATAGTCTGCAAGGATGGAAGAAGGATGGCACCCTCTAAAGTCAACAAAATCATCTCCTGGCCTACCCCAATAAATCCAACGGAAGTTAGAGGTTTCCTAGGTGTTGTAACTTATGTCAGGATCTTCATTCCCTCATTATCCGAAATCTGTATTCCCTTGCGTCGCTTAACCAGGAATGATGCTGAATGGATTTGGACCCAAGACTGCAAACAATCATTTCAGTTGCTCAAAACAATTGTTGGGAAAGACATTGTTTTGAAAAAGATCACTTATGGACACGGAGCCGGCAAGATCAAGTTGGCAGTGGACTCGAGTTATCAATCTGTTGGGGCTGTTCTTACCCAGGAAGATGAAAATGGTTTGGATCGTCCTGCTCTGTATGAATCTCTTCTTTTCTCAGATGTGGAATCCAGGTACTCCCAGCCAAAACTGGAACTTTGCGGTGTGGCTCAAATGTTGAAGAAGCTTCAGACTGTACTTTGGGGTAAACACTTCGAGTTACAAGTTGATGCGCAATCTATTATTGAAATGATCAACGCCCCCAGCCTCCCAAATGCTCCCATGACTTGTTGGGTGGCTTTCATCCAGTTGTTCTCTTTTGATATTGTTCACAGGCCTGGAAAATCTTTCACCATGCCTGATGTTTTATCTCGACAACCTATTGGAGACAATGAATCAGAGGTTGGAATGGATTTTGATGAGGAAGAACCCTTGGGCTGCCCTGTCTTTGCCTTCTCCTCCAAAAATTACTCTGGTTTCCAGCAAGGTTTCTGGCTTAAGTTGGAGCAGTACCTTTCAACTCTTCAAAGACCCCCTGGCCTCTCTGCCAAAGAATTTTGGTCCCTTAAAAGGAAGTCCTCCAACTTCTTTGTCCAAGGTTCTAGGCTTATGAAAAGGTCAACTCCTTGTGCACTTGTTGTGGTTACTATCCCTTCCAAGAAAGATTTGATCCTGGAAAATCTCCATGAAGGCCTTGGTCATTGTGGGGAAACCAAAACTTATCAACAAATATCTGAACAATTCTGGTGGCCATCCCTGAAGAAATCTGTTGCTCAATGGTGTAGGAGTTGTGAAGTGTGCCAGAAACGTGATCTTAGGCGCCCGGCCAAAATTTGTTACCCCACTGGAGAATCCACTGTCTTTGGGAGGATTGCTATGGATGTGGTTCACATTAAGGCTGGTGGAGCTAAGTACCTCATTGTGGATAGAGATGATTTTTCTGGATGGGTTGAAGCAAAGTTTCTTAAGAACCTCAGCTCTGAATCAGTAGCAGCTTTCCTTCATGAGACTTGGACAATGCGTTATGGCTTGGCCCAATCTTATTCTACGGATGGTGGCTCAGAATTTGGTGGAAAACTTGCTGAAATGATCCAATTGCTCCCTGGACAACATAGAGTTACTACTCCCTATTATCCTGAAGGACAAGGCATGGTGGAAAGAGGCCATACTCCTTTGAAGGCTGCTCTTGTCAAATTGGCTGGTGAAAGTGGCAAGAATTGTCAAAAGTTTCTCCCCTTGGTCCTCTTCTCTGATTGAATTTCCACCAAGAAAACCACTGGTTATTCTCCTTATGAAATCATCTTTGGTCAGAGGGCTGTTCTTCCTCTTGATCTTGAGATGGAGTCTTTCTTGGGCATCCCCTGGTAACAAGTTTCCTCAACTACTGACCTATTAGTTTCCAGATCAAAGCAACTGGAGCAGAGTGAAGATATTTGTAACAAAGCTTATCAGAAGATGATGGAATCAAGAGCAAAATCAGTTCAGTATTGGGAAGAAAAACACCAGAATCAAATCAGGGACCCTTCAAACCCTGGTGACCTGGTATTGGCTTATAATTGTTCCTTGGAAACTCAGTGGGGAAAGCTTTTCTCTAACCGCTGGAATGGTCCTTACCAAGTAGTCCGTCAAGTTAGAGGTGGATCATATCTTTTGGGGGAGCTGGATGGTACTCAGATGGCCAGAAGGTTCTCTGCTGATCAGGTCAAGAAATTTCACTCTTGTGGAGGCAACTTGGTCTGGAAGTAAGTCCTCCAAATTTGTGCACCATCTGGGCAAGATCCTTGTCTTTTTGTGAAAAATCTACTTCATGCCACGCGTGTGAGCACTTGGGACGCCTCCTTCATTTTATCTCAGCCACTTCTAGGATTTTTGGTCGGATCGACAAATTTTTTCTCAACCACTCTCAGGATCAAAATGGCCATTCTTCTTTTTGAATCATCTTTCTTTCCTTTCTTTTTTCTATGGCATCAAACTCGGGAGCAGACTAGGGACAGTCTGTAAGTTGGGGAGAGATGTGGTGCCCCATCCTGGACACCCTGGCCGCCTTAAGACCTTAATCCATAAACTTTTGCGCAAACGTACCATCTGGCTGAACAACTTATCCTCAGGCTCATCCAAACCGTCCTTTACCCGCCCGCGCGCCCCGCGCCGCGCGTGCTGCGCTTCCATTATCCGCGTCGCGCGCCGCGCCGCGCCGCGCTGCGCTCCTTTCATCCGTGTTGCTTGTCATCTCCGCCGTTGTCATAGCACGTCCTCATCTTTGTTGTTGCGTGTCTTCATCTTTGTCCTTGCGCGTCCCAATCTCCTCATTGCTACCGTTGCGCGGCGCTCATCCATGATTTACTGAATCCATCCCGACCACACCCCCAAGCATTTGGCAAATCCTTGGATCCGTCAAACCTCCCATTGCACTTGATCTATCAGTTGTGGATCTCAAGGCCGTCAGGATTTACTCAACTTTCTCAAACCAATCTCCTATCTGCCCATCCGCGCTCTCATGGACTTCATCCGTCACCTTTCCTGGGACTCTCCAACCCGCTTCCGCCTTCAGAAGAGTGCCAAAGACCACCCGCAGACATCCGCGGCCGTTTGGTTCATTTCTCTCTCCCACCCGCTTCCGCCTTCGGACGAGGGGTGGGTGACTCTGGTATTGTTACGCGCGCCCATCCACAGATGGACGCGAGTGACCACATGGTTGCCTTCCCTTTTCCGCTCTATTTGTAGAATCCGTTGTATATAGTCTAACAGGGCCTCCTGCCCATATAAGGAGGGGCTCTCCCCTGCCTTTTTGATCATCATTGGAAATCACCGGGGGAACATGAAACCATCGGAGCATGGAATGATCCAGCATGAAATCGGCACACCTTTTGATCCTTGAGCCTCCATACTCAACCCTTGATCCCTGACCCTTATCACCAACCAATAGCCTTGCTGGTTGAAGAAAAATTCTGTCTGTTGGAATTTTTGAGTGTTTTATACCACTCCTTGATCCCTTTCTCTGACCATACTGGTCCTGATCCCTGATAACCTTTCTGGAGCCAATCACAATTTATTGAAGAGGTCTTATTAAGCTTAAGACCTGGAGTGTTATACCTCCCCTTAGCTTCTTTGGAGTTGCATTCTGCCAGCCTACTCTTGAGTCCCTTGAGAAGTGTTGAGGTTATCCTTGCTTCAAATCAGTTACTGTTTGCTTTAGAGCTTCTTAAACATTGTGCTTTGTCCTGTACAGCCACCCACAGTTATCTGGTACCCTTCAAGCGCTTCATTGCCGAGAGTTGGGCAGGTTCATTGAGAACCTGGAGGTTGCTTGGGTTTGAGTTGATCATCCCCAATCTTCTGCTGACGACCAGAGTTATTAGCGTGTGGGCGTTGTTTACATACAACAGCTTTTGTTCTTTGAACTCTAAGGGGACTTTAACTTCTTTTGTTCAAGTTTTCCCCTGCATAATCTTGTCTCAGATAGTGCTGTTCCGTTGCTACCAAACTATTATCATCCTTATCCTCTACTCCTTGATTCCTCATTTACCAGGTTCTGGACCTTGATCTTGGTTACATTTAAATATTTTTGTAAGACTCAGGAGGGCAGCCTAAACAGCACCTTTCCCCTCCGCAGAACTTCCACGGCCTAGCACCGTTTGGAGTCTTACACCGCTATTTTCAAGTTTCTTTTTGATACTGTAGAGACTCCTGTGCGATTATATAAATCATTTAGCAAATAGATTTCTGGAATTCTGTGAATGGGAATTTATTATTACTTGTACTCATTTGAAGTATGAGTAAAAACTAAGGTGTTTTTTAATTGCATTCCCTTTGAGTACTTTAGTAAGTCTGCACAATAATTTTTTTTAAATTAATGGCTGGTTTCTTTGAGGCTTAAAATTGGTCCTAAATTAGACCTTGATTATTCATTAAATTTTATTGGTAGTATTTTTTGGAGAATGGACCAGATGTATTGCATTATTGGTTAATGGTTGATCAGATATATTTGATCTTAACCAATATCCCAATATCAAAGGGTTCAAGGTTTTTATCAAAGGGATGGTTCAGGAGAGGACCCAAGGATGGGTTTAAGCACAGGGGACTGGTTAGAGGACAAAAATTTTGGTAGTCCTGTTTTGTTGTGCTCTCTTGCTTTTTTAGGGGTTAATTATTGAGTGATGGGTGGTTTTTATTTAATTTGCTGCTGAATAGTTTAGGTAATAGTAAAACCCTTATTCAAAAGCACCTGATGGGGTGGTTTAGATGGCTGATGAGGTTATAAAAATTGGTTTTTGATTTACTTTCCCTTTTTTTATTGATTGGTCCACTGATGATCTCTTTTTTTTATCTGGGTAGGACCACAGATGCTTGGGTGATGAGATGTTGATGAGTGGTTTTGGATCAGTGGGGGATGATGGGATGGTTCTGGAGTGGTGGGGGATAAAACCTTGATGGGTCCAAGAGGCCCTCCTTAAAGAGAAAAATCCTGTCCCCAGGGGTGCTCAAGGCTGCCCCTGAGGCTCCCCCCTGTTCTTGTGAGGAAAAGTGAGATAAAGTTACATCAGGCATTTCTTCTGGTTGGAAAAAGCTTTTACATTTACATGAGGAATTTCTTCTGGTTGGAAAAAAGGTTGTACAGGTTTTTCATGCATGAACAGCCCTGAATAATTTGCTGTGCAGTTCATATAAAATATATTCCTGTGAAGTACTGGTGGTTGGTTTTATGCTAATTGCTTCTCCCTACATGTATTGCTGTGCACTACTTGGTGGTTTGTTTGGTACTGCATGGTCTTGGCTTCATACATATACTGCTGGATGGCCTGTGGTGGGATTTTAATGGTGTTTTGTTTGGTAATACATGGTCTTGGCTGCCTGCATGAATTTCTTGGTAGCCCTAGGGTGAACTTTTACTGGTGGGTTGTTTGGTATCACATTTTTTTGACTACATGAATTTCTGTGTGGTGCTGGAGTTATTTGGCACTACATGGTTCTGGCTGCCTGAATAAATTGCTGGGTAGCCCTATGGTACTTTTACTGGTGATTTCTTGGCACTGCCTTCTATTGGCTGCATAGATTTCTGTTTGGTACTGCAGCCATTTGGTACTGCATGGTTCTGGATTCCAGCATATATTGCTGGGTAGCTCTGTGGTTACTGGTACTGGTGGTTTTTTGGTACTACATGGTATTGCTTATGGTTCTGAGTATACAGGTGAGGTGATTGGTTGTATGTTTGGTTGAGGTGTTGTGGTGATATGTTACTGGTATGTATTTAGGGATTCCAAGGTGTACCCACATGGCCATTCACTGGCTTGTGATACCTGGGTGGGATATGAGCTGGACATAATTGATTTTGCTGTATCTTCTGAACCATAAGAGATAGAGGAGTAGTTTGGTTGGTGACTATAGATTTTTTTGGTTTAGAATCCATTTCTGAGGTTAATTTTATGATTGGGATTATATTTATACTAAAAAATTGAGTCTTATGGCTACAGATAAGGTTTGGACTACACAACACTTCTCCTTTGATTCTGCACTTAACCCCTCCAAGAAAATCCTCCTGAAAGAGAAGTTGCTCTCTGCTAGAATAACATTCCTAGAGATATATTTAATGATTCAATCAAAAAAAACCAAACAATTTACTAGAGGAAACTCCTCCCACTTCTACTGTTTCCACCAACAACAGCTCTGAGTTGACTTTGCAGAACCGCTGCTCCCTTTCCCCCCATTTTTACACCATTTCCTTCTGAAACTTCACCAAATCCCATTCCTGATACCACTCCATATCTTTGATTTCCTGCAATTCCTCTTTTTCCAGAATGAAGTTAACAATTTTCTGGATGCAATGTATGTTGGAAGCCATTTTTATTTTTTCCGCAATCTTGAAACTCTGCAAGAATCAATGAATTTACTTGGAGAAAAATATTACCAACCCATAATCCAGGGGCAGATACTTTCCCTGCTCCCCTTTGGGTTCTTGCTGGGAAATTTGTAAGTTGATACCCCCATTTCCCTTGGAGGAGGCTGGTGAAATACAGAGCCTGTTTCAGTTTGTCAGTCTCCTGGATGCCAAGAACCTTGCTATCCTTTAGCTACCAAAGGTTATGGAATAAATAATAAATATATTATTCAATAAATGCAGCAAAAATCCATAAAATATTTGGATAAAGCTATTGCAAGGTTGATTGGTTTGGTTATGATTGGATATTATTAATCAATATTAATAAATTGATTATTAAATGAATTAAAAGAGGGGCCACAATTGTATTGGGGATCTTTAACACCTCTCTTCAGGGAATTCACTTTTAAAACACGTGGGCCTGGTTACTTTGGAACCTTTAATTTATATTCTTAAAGGAGATGTTTCCCAAAGATAATATAAATATAAAATATATGATGGAGTGTCAGGGCTTTGTAAAAAAGCTTCCACAACAGAAAAAGGATAATGAAACTCACTGGTATGTTATTGGATCCTTTAGGTACCTGTTTGGGACGTGTACTGATGGGTTAAACCTGTTACTGGGGTTTAAAAGGTTTTTCAGCAGTTTAAATTGATGAAAAGAGTTGTGGGAGGGATAATATTAATCCAACTAAAGGCATAAATGGGTTACTTATCTCTTATAATTATTTCATTACCTTGGCATGGTGTCTGGATGTAAATATAACTGGGTCTCTGGGTATCAATAACCTCAAAGGAGCTCTATACTTATAGCTTTTTTGGATCCCAATTCTTTCCTTCTGAGGGATACAGGGGCTCAAAGAGATGTTTTCTAAGGCTAGCAGGGTAACCAGTGGTAGCCTGTCATGGGTTCTTGGTTATGTAACACAGGTAAAATCTAATTACCCAGGGTATGGGAATTATTCTTCCTTTTGATTGATTTTTTGACATGTGAATAACACTTATCTATCCACCTGATCATCATTTCATTAATTATCCTTAGGAAATGCCCCCATATTTTAATATTTCTTCTTATTAGAAATTCATACGGGTAATCTGATGTCATATAGGTTCTCATTATTTATCAGCTGATGGGAGTAAAATTGTAATATTGGTTTTGATCCTTATTTTTGAAATTCTTTTAATTTACTTGAAATAATCCATTAAAAATATAAGCTATGGGAATATATGTAATATTTCTACATAATAAGTTTCCCCTTGATTTTGCAAACATACTGATGTCTTGAAGTTCTCACAGTTGTATTTTTAAAGTATTTTAAGATATTTTACAAACTGTAGTTATCATATTTTCGACATTTTTGGTATTTTTTATTATATTTTATAAAAAATATGTAGAAATTTTATTTAAGTATTTTTATATAATTTTATGTATTTCTAGACTATCTTATATTCACAGGGACATTTATCAAATATTTATTATGTCTCTGTCTTAGTTATAGCACTTTTACTTGGTACCTGGGCTTCTCAAGCTGTCTGTCAATCTGTCAGTCCATAGTCCCACGCCCGCATACCTGTCAGATGCCCAGGGTTGTGTACACGGCCTGTAAGGGTACGCGGACAGGGTGGCAGTGCTGCGTCTCAGCCGCGCGTGGATGTATTGGTTGCCGTGGCTGCGTGGGGGAATTGTGACAAATCACATTTGCTCCCGTAACTCCTCTAAATCACATAATTCTTGGATTCTGACAAAAAATTCACTGTGAAACCTATATGTGTGGCTTCATGTGAAACATTAAAATGGCCAAAATCCCAAGGCCACGTCTCTTCCTAAATTTTCATAAGTTATTTAAAACTGTAAGCAGTGGTAATTTGAGGTAGGTTTCAGTGAGTGACCCTACCTTAAATGTTATGTAGAATCATAATTTGAAATAATATTTATAATATTATTTCTCCTTTAATAAATTATTTATTTATTTATATTATTTTTTTACTTTTTCAGCTTGCTCTGCAATAGTAGCAAGCTAACACAGTTGCCCTGTGCGTGGTAAGTGCCCCACTGATACTGTACTTGAAGTCTCCAATAATAATTGAGGAAATCCTAATATAAACTGAAATAAAATAAATAAAGGTAAACTTTTATCAAAAAATTAGTTATTTGACACAAAGGAAGAGTTTTCCTGGATGGAACCCCAAATTTTTGGTGCAAGAAATTTTCTAGAGCAAAATATCTGCCACAACCTGCTCTGTTCAGGTAATTTAGTTAAAAATTTTTCCCCCTATATCCAACCTCACTTCTGGAAATAAGAAACTACTTTTTAGAATTACCTAGAAACAACTCCAAAACAGTTCTCCCTGGAAAAAAATCCCTGAGGTCCTTTTTATTCATTTTTTTTTCTGTATCTCTGCACTTTAAGGCGGTATCAACTAATATTAAAAGCCATTCTCTGCTTTCAATCCAATATTATTTGATATGATACCCCCCCACAGCAACTAGAAAGAAAAATGGTATTATATATACAACCCCAAACCAGAATTGGAGGAAATAAAAGAAGAAAAAAATACCTCCGCACTTCCTTTCCTCCTTATGCACCTCTGCAATGGTCTTTGACTGATTCCACCTATGATCTGCCTATTCCCAATCTATTTGCATACATTATTTTTGGAATTAATTTCAATCCCAAATAATCTTAGTATGCAATCTTCCCAGATATCCATACATTGGAAGATCCCTGTCAATCCCCCTTGGCAGATTCCATTCAATCTCCTCATAATGCATACTTGACATTTGTGCCCTATTTTCCCAAAAACTACATACCCTATCTGTAACTCCCCTGCACACCCCATAGTTGGTCTTCAAACACATACTTGATAGTCCCCCAATGGCTTTCCTTGGTCATACACTTCTGCAAACCTGTATACAAAAGTTCCAATGTTGATATCTTAATTCCATAATTTGCCAAATGTGGCTGGCTCCTGCCTCTGGTGCTGCAATAGGCAAGAAGCAGGCTTAGCCTTTCTTTGTGCTGCAGATCCTGCATCTACCCACTGCTGAACCTTTGTGTTCCTCTTCCAAACTAGGCAAAAAGGCTGTTTTCAGCTTTTTTCCTATTGTGCTGCATATCCCGTATCCTCCCACTGCTAAGCCAATATATTTATTTCTACAAAAAGACACCACAATAGGCCGGTTTTCCTTTCAGGAAAAGGAAAAAGTGTAATTTGATTTTTTTTATCATGTAAGAAGCTCAAAGGAAAATTTACAAAGGCAAGCAGTAAAAGCTCATGATGAAAAAAAAGAAAGAAAAAGAAAGAAAAAGAAAGAAAAAGAAATAAAAAGAAATAAAAAGAAATAAAAATAAAGAAAAATAAAGAAAAAGAAATAAAAAGAAATAAAAAGAAATAAAAAGAAATAAAAAGAAAGAAAAAGAAAGAAAAAGAAAGAAAAAGAAAAAGAAATAAAAAGAAAGAAAAAGAAAGAAAAAGAAAGAAAAAGAAAGAAAAAGAAAGAGAAAGAAAGAAAAAGAAAGAAAAAGAAAGAAAAAGAAAGAAAAAGAAAGAAAAAGAAAGAAAAAGAAAGAAAAAGAAAGAAAAAGAAAGAAAAAGAAAGAAAAAGAAAGAAAAAGAAAGAAAAAGAAAGAAAAAGAAATAAAAAGAAAGAAAAAGAAAGAAAAAGAAAGAAAAAGAAAGAAAAAGAAAGAAAAAGAAAGAAAAAGAAAGAAAAAGAAAGAAAAAGAAATAAAAAGAAAGAAAAAGAAAGAAAAAGAAAGAAAAAGAAAGAAAAAGAAAGAAAAAGAAAGAAAAAGAAAGAAAAAGAAAGAAAAAGAAAGAAAAAGAAAGAAAAAGAAAGAAAAAGAAAGAAAAAGAAAGAAAAAGAAAGAAAAAGAAAAGAAAAAGAAAGAAAAAGAAAGAAAAAGAAAGAAAAAGAAAGAAAAAGAAAGAAAAAGAAAGAAAAAAGTGAAAGAAAGAGTGAATGATTTTTGTATCAATGGACTGGCTGAGAGAAGCTGAAAAAGTATCAGGCTTTTCAAACAGTGATTGCATTTAATGCAGGATTCCAATTTTGCAATGATTCTGAAGGGATTATGGATTATTATTAATTTATAGCGTTTTATGTTTATTAGAAAGGTTGAGGTGCATGATTTTATTGTGAGAAAGAAACGGGAATGTTTACTTTTCAGATTTGTGCATTCTCCCCTTCATGCTCAAAGGATCTCAAATTCTGGAGGCTAAATTCTAGTGGTGTTTATGCCCCTGGTATTCATATCTTTTGTATAGTTTCCCATAACAAAGCAACAAGGATTTGAGGGCTATCCTAGAGAGCTGGCCATGTTTCCCAGCATTGTGTGCCATATGGTGAGTATCTTTGCCACAAGTAAGGGTTATTCCTAATCCCTTTGGGTGCTGGAGTCAATTACTCCTAATGATAGGGTTAATGTGGCCAATTATTTCAGCTATTAGTCAGACTCTCTTGGTAGTGACAGATACTTTGCAGATGAAATGCAAGATTGAGGATGTTAGCATGCATTTGGATGGATAGTGGCTTATTGTTATTCTTGATGAGGCAGGTAGCTGGTTTCTGTTCCCAACACTCACTATTAAATCCTCAAAGATCCTCCTCTCTCTCTGCTCCTTTGAAATAATCTAGTGTACCATCTGCAAATGCCAATCATCTTCCAAATCAAAACTGGATAAAATTGATTCAGAGTAGAGGTTTAATTGTTCTTAACCAAAATGGGATAAATTGGAATATACATAAAACCCCCACAATCTGAACAATGATTTAGAGTGATCCCATCATCAAGATCATAGCTAATGCACAAGAAAAAATTTTCATCTGTAATAATGAGAATTATTTCTTTATTGCAGCACCAATTTAAAAATTGACACTAGAATATAAATTTGGAATAAAATATAAACAGGTTGAAGCAATGAGTTTCATGCAAAATATTTCAAGTAAAAAATATTATTGTTGAAATCAGTTGAGAGTATTACCCATAAGCCTTTCACAACCAGATCAGTCAGTACCTTATGTCCTCAGAAGGGAGTGGGTGCAAGTACAAGCTTACACCTTGTGTGCAGAGGAAAACAAACACATAAGGAGATAAACCCATTGATGAATTAGTAGGGAGTTGGGTCAATAACAGACTTAGAAAGATTCTGAGATAAAAATACAGGAAATTATAGATGTGGAAGGAGAAGGATGTTGAGTGACTGAAGTTACCTCCACCTAAGTTGCTTTGGGCTCCTCCTGAATTCTGAGGGAGATTCTGAGTAATGGGAGCTGGCTTGACATGATGGGGTAATGTGTTGAGAACATCATAGTCAATATTTGGGGAAATGGGAAGTGCTGGTAGGTGAAGGTAGAGAAGATGGAGAGGGGAGCAACAATAAGAAGGGATAGAAGAAGAGTTGAGGGAGTCAAGGAGAAGAGATCCCAACAGAAAGGTGGAAGACCACAAGCCATTTTGGTAGCTGTCTTGAGGCCCAAGCATTTTTACTTGCCTTTGTGGCCTGTGCTGTGGCATACAGTGGACTAAGCCTAACAGCGGGGGGTGCGGATTCTTAAGAGCATCTATCACTGTCTCAATAAGTCCGCTTGATAAGCGGACTTATCAAGGATTTACCCAATTGGGCCACCATTGTGGGCTTGATAGAACTTGATAGCTGTCCACTGGACAAAATCCTTGACAAGGATCCATAAATTTATGGATCCTTGTTGAGGCTCAACAAGCAAAATCCTGTCAAGCCCCACTCTAACTTTCCTCCCCCCAGCCCTCCCCCTCCATAACTGCACCCTACCATACCCCTCCCCCCCCCTTTTGGACTTCATCACTTCCATTGACCACCCCTACCCATTTGACAGTGTTCTGAGTTGTTCTCATTTTTTTTTTCTTTGAAATGAAAATGACGCGAAAGCGATTTTTTTTGCCCTGTTCGGGGGCGGCCCCAACCCTTATCGAGTGGATTTGCGGAAGGGACGATGGTGGGACCCGCTCGCCAACTCCTCTATAACTGTCGCCCGGGCCCGATTTATCGCGACGAGGGTGCGAAATCGGGTTTCGGCAGTTATCCACCCTCGCGCGCCTCGACAACTTTGACTGCAAGTTGTCGAGGATTTTGTCGAGACGGTGGTGAATGCTGTAACATCGCAGGGCTCTTGAGGATACTGCTCAGATGCTTCCAGTCTGAGGCTATGGGGGTTGAGGTCGAGCGCTTACACCGTCTGGACACTGATTCCGACCGTCAGAGCGGCATACAACTGTCGACCAATCAAAGCGGGTTCGGCAGCGCGTCCATAACCAGGGTTTGAGCTGGCGATCGGGAAGAAAGATTGAGCAGTCTCATTCTTGGTGAACGATGGGCTAGTGTAGGAGGATGAAGCCAGGGAAAACGTCTAACAATCAAACCCCCAGAGATCATAACCTAGACTCCAAGCGGTCGAGAAAAATGGATGCAAGTCGAGATTCCTGGGCGAGATGGTGTAATGGGTGAGAAAGCTACTGATCTGTTGAAAGATGAATGGATGATTGAAAGTGGAGTACGATCCGTCACCATGCTTCGTACTCTTCTGACTGAACAATCTAGCGAGATCATCAACCGGCTCTCGATTGTGAATCGACCCGAATCCCGATTAGGTTTTCTCAGGTGGGCCGATTGGGTGAAGTGAATAATTGCTAATTTGAATCGAAGCTGAAGGATCCTTGAGAATGGATGATAGATCATCTGGTACTGTGATGAGGGGGTGGAGGGATGACTGACGTGAGAAATCGAGATCAGGCTGCAGGTTGGATAGAGTGAATCGAGAGTAGGATTGAACGAGTTTAGAGATCCAATGAGTGAATCGGCTAACGTCTAGACGAAGATCGAGATGGTCGATCGTCAGACTGAGTCGAGTACCAGGTCACCTTGGTGTCGTCCACCGAAAACATGACTAATTTCATCTTAACTCCCTTTCGGGCACCAACTACCCACAAAGGCACATCCTGGATGATCGTATCGATGGACGATTTACCGGTGGATGCTTAGCTGGCAATGTCGGTAGAGTGCTAGAAGCAAACTACCCCTACGGCTGACTAGGGTTCAAAAGGGAGCGGGTTGAGTGCAGCTCTGAAGCACATCATCCTGTATCCCAAAGCCATTAGTTTCAAGAGCACAACACTTGTTCATTTTAATTCACGACTTCATTCCGCTAAGCAATTCATCCAGCAAATTCACCTCTAAAATCGGGCCCTGAACCATCCGAGAAGCCTAGAACGATCGCTTACGAGGAGACCTTAAGTCAAAAACATGAGAATGCAAGCAAGTCTTTACCTGGTTACAGTCTTGGTTACGTGTAAGTCTTTCCATTGCGGCTCACGAAACCTAGTTCATGGTCATGATGGCTTTCTTGGGGTACTGATTTCTGCATTGCCTTGTTTGTATCAACTCATCATGACTCAGTCACAGCCGCTTCGCCTGCCAGGTGAGTCCTGAGTTAATAACCATCTTGAGGCCGTTGAACCTCCAAACTGAATCTTGGCCGGATTGAAGATCACTCCGTTCGCGTCAATTTGACGGGCTCCGGGGCGGGGCGTCGAATGTTCCCGAAAATCACGGGTGGTCTTGTCCTTATTGTTGATGACTAGGACAGACTACTCACATACAGATCTCAAGAACCTAGGGCTGGACCCCAAGGCATAGTCAACCAAAAAATGAATTCAGAGGCCAAACCCCCGGGTACCCCCATTGGTTGGGTATCAATTTTGGATGGCTTGACCCAATAGCTGTGGATATAGGGTAAATATCCAATTCCCAAAACTGCCCCTCCCGTGCACATTGCACCTTTTTCATTTGTTTTTTTTTGGGGGGGGGGGGGGTTCTGGGGGTTTGTTTTAGTTTATCTTTGTGTTTTTTGTGTTTTTGTGTTTTTTTTTTTTAGCCTAGGAAGCCTGTCTGTCAATCAAAATGTCAAATGCCTAAATACCCGGTGTAGGTACATACTGACAAATCTTCAAGAAGGATTCCCAAACTGAGTATTCCCCAATCCATACCTGATGGCTTTATGCAAGCCCAATACTCAACCCAACATGGTTGGGTATTGGATTTTACTCAAAATTAAGTAGTCAGGGTCTCCAGTTATGGGGTAGATAATGAACAACACTGAGTATTTGTATGACAAAAAAAATAGCATGTTGAATTATGATAGATGAGATGATGGAGGGCAGTCATGACTCACATGGTGCTTCCATGGTTAGATAGTCCAACAGTACTACCCTATACATGGCACTAGCCCTTTGACTTCCTGTTGACTGAGCCAACCAGTTTCATACCCAAATCAATACCATCAGACTCCCGGATGGGCTTTCTAGCCTGGAGGAGCAGGGTGTCAGCAAATGAAGGTGTACTACTTCAAGGATTCACACTGAAGAAAAATGGGGACCAAGGGAGGCTTGAGGAAGCTAAGAGATGCTTTGCAAGATCCCAAGGCAGCAAAGGGATGCTTCAAGGGAATGCTCAGGTGGTCAGGCTGTGACAGGGCTCAAACAATATGATGCAAAAAGTAATTGAAGTGTGGAATTTTGAAAAGCAGTCAACTTGGGAAGACTTTCAAAAGGTCTGAATATGTGATAATGGATTTCTAAGGAATGAAAATGGAAATAAAAAGGGGGCTCTTAAACAGTGAAAAAATGGGAGGATCAAAAAGTAGAGTTCTATATATAAGCAAGTATCAAAGAAGCACATATCTCCAAGGCAATCATGACTACATGTATACCATAGAACTGTACTGTCTATGTGTGACTGAAGAATAATGTGAAATGACACTACTACCAAAGGGAAGTGGCTAGATTATACATGCTTTGAGTGAGCAGGATGCCTGAGGGAAAAGTATACTAACTGATGCAATATACAGGATGTCTGTGCTAGCTTGTGATTTGAATAGGCTGGAATATCTGCAAGAGAGGAGTCTGATGTGGTAGACCAAATCTTACCTATAGCCATCAGAATCAATTTTCTAGTGGAAATATAATTGCAATCCTAAAAATAGCCTCATAGATGTATTCTACACCAAAATAACCTTCACTCAGCCAAACCACCCCATTTGAATAAAAATTCAAAAAGTTTGGCAATTGAACTACCTTCCTTGGAATCAAACTACAATCAAATATTGTAAGGCACTACTCAAAACCCCAACTTACCTTGAAAAATCAAGTGGTTTTCTTTTAAATGAAAATAATTCTTAGAGAAATAATAAAGTATTCTTAATTTCATTTAGAGGATAAAATAAAATTGGTATTTGTGCTTAAGGATGAGCTTGTGAATTTTCTAAGTTGAAAATTCAGGTTGTATTGCTCTTTAGAGTTTCAAATAAAACCAAAGATTATTTTAATGTAAATTATTGAATTTTTAAACTGTGAGACTCAAAAGAATCCATATTTGATATTTATGCTTTTTGAATCTTTTTATCACCTTTAAAGTGTCTTTTTCCCCTCTTTTTATTATTAATCTTTCATAAGTGAGAAACATGTTTCACATTCTCACACCAAATTTTTGGGATGGATCTTCAATTATATGGATGTGATGGAAATGATACAGCAAGCACAAGTTTATTTGAAAGGATGCATTGCAAAGTGTAGATGATCATCTTCAAATTTCAAGGTAAATAAATTGAAAAATTGATACTAGTTTGAGAGCAAATATTTTGATGAGAAAATAAACTGGAACATGTCCAATGTAATAATATGTGCTTGCAGAAAAATTTTCTAGTTGTTTACATGCATTTCTGGCCAGGAAAAATGCCAAAAAGACCAGAAAGCATATGTCAAGAACAAGATGTGCAAGGGAAAAATTGATGTCCAGAATTTTTGTGTGACGGTCTTCCTGTATTTGTTTTCCTTAGGAGACCATGCCCTTCCCTCCTTTTTTTTCTAGTCTTAGTTGATTAGACAATGAGAAAATGCCATTCTGTAAAAATCAAAAGACAGATTGAAAACTAGGAAAAATAGGACAGAAAAAATATCAAGGAGCACAGTTTCTTTGATTTAACTCATAATATTTTTCACATTTATGAAATGGAAAATCAAATTTAGGATGGATTTGAAAAAAGAGGACAGAAAAATAACAATAGGGCGTACCAAAGTTAAGCAAACCCGCCATTTTTTAATGGTGGGTTTCAACCCAAATTTGCCATTAAAAATGAAAAAAACCAACTTATTTCAGATCAGATGTGTCAAAGTTAACATGAAATAAGTGGGTTTTTTCAATTGAAGTATGTAAAGGCTTTCACTGGCTCAACCACGCCTCATTCCACATCATGAACCAAGGTTTTATCCTCCAACCTCATTGAAACACTTCATTACTATCATTGATTCATTGCTATCTTTATCACTTCATCACTCTCAGTCCTTCCATTGCTTCATTTCTATCCTCATCAATTCATCACTCTCATTGATTCCATTGCTTCATTGATATCCTCATTCATTCATCACTCTCATTGCTTCATCACTCTCATTGCTTTGATTGCTTTATCACTATCCTCATCACTTCATCACTCTCATTGCTTCATCACTCTCATTGCTTCCATTGCTTCATTGCTATCCTCATCACTTCATCACTCTCATTGGTTCATCACTCTCATCACCTCATCACTCTCATCACTTTCATCACTCTCATCACTTTCATCACTCTCTCACACATTATTGATTTCATCACACCCATCCTCTCATTACTTCATTGCTTCATCCCTTACTCTTATTAAAGGCCCCTCAGTAATCCTCCCCCAGCAAGTCCACTAAAAAATCCAATGGACCAAAGCAAACATCCCTCAGGAACTCAAAATCCAACAATCATCCACCATCAGCTTCCAAAGGCTCAAGTCAGCTCAAGAGAGCTGATCACATCATCCTGGTAAACTGGCTCAAAATTCTGTTCAACTACAATGCTTGCTTTGGATCTGAAAATGAAACACAAGTTGGCCAACCTCCATCCTCTAAGGTTAATGGTTATCTCCTGATGGCTAATGAACTGAAGAATAAAACCAAAGGTAGGCTGGATCTTTCATCCAAACAGATGCGGGAGCAATTCAAGAACTATCAAACCAAGTACAAAAAATCCCACTCCATGTCAATCTCCACTGGCTTTGGTATCACCAACTCCAATGAAGCAAAGGGAATCAACTCAGTGGTTGATAAATTGGACTCCATTTGTCCTTTTTATGCTCAAATGGATGAAATCTTTGGAAAAAAGGCCAATATCACTCCTTTAGCCGCTTTTGATGCCCAACAATCAGATTCAGTTGATGCTGAGGACCTGGCTGTGGATGCTCAAACTAGCAATGATGATCCCAATGAAACTTATGAGTTGCCCCAATCTGATGTGTAGGAGGATATTCCAAAAGAATCAGCTCCAATCACATCTACATCAGCATTGATCAACAATTCAAACCCTTCCTTGGAACCCTCACTTCCTTCTTTTGATTTCTCTCTTCCTGGGGTGGAAGAGCTTAAAAAATTGGCCAATGAGGAGCAAAGGATTCCTGTATTGCACTACCATCAAAATCTTCTCAAGTAAGCACTCAAGTTTTTTTCTCTTCTGTCTGGTTAATCCCAACTGATTTATATTGTAAAAAAAATCCTCATCCATTCCAGATTGGCCAAAAACTTGAGCCAAAGGGGCCTCCCACATCACCTTCAAATGAGAGTGACAATGCTCCCACACAAACCTCCTCCACAAAGGGAAAACAAAAGGAATCCAATTCCATCAACCTCAACCCTAATAGCCATCAAAAGCAGAGAAACACTTCAAATTTTTCTGGCTTTGAGGATTTTGAGCCCTCCTTCTCTGGCAAGCCCTCTTATTCCCACTTCTCTGTATGTTTTTCAAACTATGTCCTTCCATCTTTTTCCCTCCCAATGGTATACTTTGATTGGGGTGAGGATCAAGATGGAAATCCATTAGTTGTAACATTTTGATTTTGGTGGCAGAAGAATGGGCCTTCAAGAAAGGGTGGTTGTCAGCTTGCTACTTACGCAGATCAAACTGTCAAAGTAGACAAATAAATAAAATAACAACATATCAATATAACTTAGAAGGAGTAGGAAACTATAAATATAATTACAGAAATATATTCTTCTGCAAAAGCCCTGTGCAAAAATTCCGCAGAAAACACGCGCAGATTCCTGCAAATCCCGCGTGCAAATTCCGGCACATAAGCGCCAAAATTTCCCCAGAAACTGCGCAAAAATTCCTGAAAATCCTGCACCCGAATTCCTGAAAATCCTGCGCGCAAATTACCGCACATAGGCGCGCAAATTCTCACACATAAGCGCGCAAATTTCCGCGCATAAGCGCGAGAATTTCCGCTCAGAAGCGCGCAAATTCCCGCTCAAAAGCATGTGAATACCAGCACAACCGTATGCATACTTTGGCACTTCTGCAATACTTGCCAGCAGTAGTGAAGGAGCCGGCATGCACAGCTCAGAAACTTATTTCCCGCATACAGAAGTCCTGCGCGCAGCTAACCTTGCCACGCAGGCATCAGATCCTACCCTGCGCGCATTAGTTCAGACTGATCCCCGCGTCAGGATCCGTTGTGACAAATCTTACTACAGGTACTGCTCACAAGAACTACAACCTAGTAGGGTTTACCAAGAATATGTAATAATGTGAGATATGCATTAAAAATGGTCTAAAAAACTTAAAAACTCAATAAAAATATTATATAATTAATTTTCAAGTATTTTAAATAATAAATGAAATATTGAAGGTTACTACAAAACAAACAGATCCCAATCTTTAAAGACCACAAAAAAATACAAGGAGTGGCCATAAAAATTATTAAAAATTACCTAAATTCTTGCAAGATGATGGAAAATCAATAAGTATCCACATCTGTCTACTTCAAACCAATACTAATAGTACAAATGAAGGATAAGTGCACAATGATCAGAATTACGCCATGAACAGATTAACAGATCCTGTGGCTAAAATAGTACAGAAATCCAGAACATCTGATGAAAGCTGATTGAAAGCACCAAGTGGAAGAGATAAAACTTCCCTGACTGGTCTTCCAGCCTCAGCCCATGAGCAGAACCCTCTCTATTTGCCATGAGAGGCTCATTATCACTCCAAAAGGTATTTATACAGACCTCTTTGGATCCATTATTCCCCATCAGTTTAACCAGGAATTTTTTATTATCAATCAGAAGCTGTGTCATTTTTAATCAAGTTCTTATAAAAAGATAAGCAACAGATTTATAACTTAGTCTGCAGTATTATTATTATTTCCCAAAACCAATCAACCTGATTCACTAAAGTTTAGTCTGGCAATCAACCCCATATTCCCTGAAACCCTTTGCCTGAATATTTGCAGGCTTTTATTGGATTATTGACTCAGAGTGAGTTTTTTCCTTCCTGCCTTGACCATTGTTCTGTTTTCACCAGCCATATCAGTGGATAAGTCCTTATAAGGCACCCATCATCATTCCAAGGTTCTTAAGCTTCCTAAGGAGGCCCCTTGAAGAGAGTTTGTCTGTCTGTAAAGATCCCCAGTAGTATGATACTGTGGCCCCTCTTTTTATTGAAAATTGAAAAACATTCTTAACCAAACCAATCAAACCTTGCACCAGCTCTTAAACATATTTATTATTTGATCTTTTTAAGTGTTTATCTTTGTAATATTATTATTATTATTATTCCAGTATTTTTATCACTCTCTGTAGCCAAAAGACTGCAAGTTTCCTGGTATCAGAGAGCTGAGAGCTGGGGGTCTGGCCAGAAAATATACCTAAATAATTAATTTTTAATCATTCATTCCTTGGACCAGGCAAATTATTTTTTTTAAAAAAAATTAAAAGTAAAAATACTTATAACCTATTTTTTGATTCTTTTATTCTTCCAGTGGATCTTAAGAAAAATCACGAATTGATAAATTATTATATGAACCTTCTTAAACAGAATGAAGAAGAAAAACTCCTTAATTTTGTGCCCATTATTATAACTCCTGAGCTACAACAGGAAAGGTTTCTCTACTGTTAACAACAAGTTATAAAGAACAAAGAACTTTAGCTTGAAAGAGTAATCAATTTTAACTCTTTATCAAGGCAACACAAGGAGTGGAAAATTTATCACAGAAAACTTTATATCTATAAAAGAAATAACAAGGAAGTTGAAAATAAATAGAAAAATCATAAGAGTGAGAATTAATATTATTTTCTTTTAAAGATACTATAAAAATTATGGAAAATTACAAAAATTATAAATCTTATTGTTTTATCAACATTAGTGGACTTTGGTTTTGGTGATCTCATTCACCAGGAACTTCTCAAGGACATCCCAGAAAGTGTACCTTTCAGCCTACTAGATGCCAAGGACCTCACACCTTCTAGCTACTAGAGGTGATAGAAAGTTTGGATCAAAAATAAGATAAAATGCCAGGTATATGATTTGGCTAAAAGGGTTAAATTTATTTATATATTGATAAAATAAATTTAAATAAAGGGGCCAAGACCTTAATGAGGTTTTTGAGACCTACGGAACACAGGTATATGTCTTTTAAGGACAATATAGGAGCAATTGTGGTGCCTGTGGGGTTGACAAGGATTCCTTTCAAGAAGGGTGTGTGTAATTTCCTTGGGGCATAGGTTATGCAAAACCTACAAAAAGGGGTATAAGTCAGCAGGATCAATTACTAGGTCTAGATCCGGACTTATTCTTGATGAATGGGCCAATATTCAAGGATTCAGGGTGCTGGAAGTTGGTACTGGGGCAGGCTGAATGGTTGGTTGTTCAATTTGGCCAAAAAACAGGGATTCAAGAATTATGGTCTACAATTTTATCAGAAAGTGGTCCAGGATCACACACTTATTTCTTATAAGGGTTTGATGGCTTGAGGACGAAAATATCTGAAGCAATAATGACTATATGACTGGATGAATGTGGTAGAAATAGCTGGGGGAAGGTCCTTTATTTATATTGTTTGGGTCCCCTCATGGTACAGTCCTTTTACCAGCCAAAGGAGGTTGACCCAGGCTAGTGCTGAGGCCAAGGAGCCATCAGTGTGTTTGTGTGGACCTGCTCTAGTTACTACAGAGGTACAGGAAGCCCTATGTCATCATGCTTGGGGCTTGATACATGTTTCCAAGCCTCAAGTGATATCATTGTACCAGCCATGTATCCTGATTTGAGGCTAATAATTCAAGTACAGGCCCTTGTTTACTGAGGCTAGGGACTTGGAAGTATGTCCTAGACCTCTGCAACCTGTTCGCAACTTCGATTTTGAGGCCTTACTGGTCATTATTGGTTGTGTATGGGCTAATTTGTACTGTAACAGCCACAAATACATACAGGGGCCTTTCTTCCTTAATTGGGTGATACAGGGTGTATCTGAGGTTTGGGGACTGTTTGGAGTGTTCTGGCCCGAAGCAGGGCATCTACTGTATCTATTGTGACTGTCTTGGGGTGCTACAGTATCTTCTTAGTACTGCAATAGGGCTGTAACATTCCTTTTTGGGAAAATTACAGGAGCCCTGTATCTTCTAATGTGTACATATCACATTTAGGGTGATACAGGGTTTATCTGAGGTTTGGGGGCTTTGGGAGTGCTCTGGCCCAAAGCAGGAAATCTGCTGTAGCTATAGTGGTTGTCCTGGGGTGCTACAGTATCCTCTTAGTACTGCAATACGGCTGTAACATCCCTTTTTGGGAAAATTACAGGAGCCCTGTATCTGCTAATGGGTACATATCACAATGGGTAAATATTACATTAGGGTGCAGGGCCCTAAATTCCGAATTTGTGGTGGTTAAGCTTACATAATTATGGTTTTCTGATCAAACGTTTGGTCAGAAACCAGTACTTGTGGATGTTACAAGCAAGGGTACATGAGTGAGCATAGTTCTACCTGAATGAGTTGGAAATGGGTGGTGGTGCCAGTGGGTGACCCTACCTAAATTGGCACCACAAATCCATTTCTTTAATAATATTTTTGGATTTCTTAAAAATTAAGGCTTTATTCCTTATTTTTATTTTATTTTATTATTTCCCTATTTATTTATTAATTCATTTATATTTTATTTGTTTTAGGCTTTAGTCAGTTGGTTCTGAATAGTAGCCAGCGAACAGTACCATTGTATTTTCCCTTGGATTTATACCAGGATCTGATTGGAACCCACTCAGACCCAGTTGGAATACCCCCCAAGGACGGTCTTGACCCCAACCAAGTGTTGGTACCGTTGAATTTAACTTCAAGTAAGTTAAAAATTATATAAAAAATTATTAAAAATAAAAAATACTTGAAAAAAAATAATATTTTTATTTTTTTCATTTTTTCCCAGAAGCTTAAACAGGACTTATGCATTTGTTTTGCGCAATTTATTAAAACGGGGCAACACCCGTGCAACTGGTAAAGCACCATCATATGGATCTCTGCCCAGAGGGACCCGCGCATGCAAGGAATCTAGTTGCAAACCCAATGAGGGGGCTTGAAACTGTGACCATAGCGTTATGTGGGACAACAATGGCAAAAACTGCTGCAGCCAACATGACCAACTCAAAATCGGAGAGTCATCAATTGCCAAATGTGTTATCCCACGCGGATAAAGGTCCCCCTACGCCACCCCAGCTGGAGTCAACCAAGGAGCAAAGGGTCAAGGTGTTGGTGAAAGAGCATGTGAGCTACAGGGAGAAATTCAAACTTTCTCAGACCCAGGAGGATCAGCCAGGTATGGGAAAAGCTATATCTCTGGCAAAGAGGTCCCAGATCTCTCTTCAAAATCTGATCCCAAGGAGGGAAGTAGAAGGTTAGGTGAAGAGTTGGAATTGTTGGAATAAAAGATCTGAAATTCTTAATAGGAATAAAACCAGCAGCTTCATACAGAGTGATCAGAGAGATGTAGTGCATAGAACTCATAATGAAGAAGCAGTTCATACCCAGCTACTATGACATCAACACTATGTGAATGACTAAAATGATGAAAATTGACTATGCTAGACTACCTCCTCTGATGTTGCCCAAATATTGCTGAAGTTGAGAATGACACAGAGTTATAAGATGGATGAATTAAACAAACCTTTTGTAAATGAAGGATCACACCAAATTAGCTAAACCTCTGCGCAAATGTGTTTTTCTTCTCAAAAGTGCTTGATTGTTGATACATATTGATTGGTCTGAGTTGTTCAGTTTGATCAGGTTGAAAGTTGAGAGCTTCTGAATTGAAAAGAAGAAAGTTGGCACATTCCTTCTCTCAGGTTTTTTGGGCCCACAGATTAAGTACCCCTGGTATTGTGCCAACTGGGTTTGGCATATTGAATAGTTGTTTTGAATGCTGGTTAGCCCGCGCAACAAGGAGACCGTGCATGTGGGAATGAGAGAAATTTGGAACGTAAAATAATAGTAAAATGAAATAATGAAATGAAATAAGATAATAGAAAAATATTAGAAAAATATAAAATAATAAACATAGAAGGAAAATGGAAATGTGTCATATGTCAACATCCCCCCAGAATTTGGTGCCAATCATTGAAAACAGCTCTGATTGAGTAGGTAAAGCATGTTCTTGTTTGCAGGTTTAGATAGTGCATTGGCCACCATTTCTTTGGAAGAAATGAGTTGAACAAACAGCCCTCCTTCAGCGTATTGTTTGCAAAGCCATTTGAGCTTCACGTTGATATGCTTTGTCTTTGAGTTTGAGCCAAAGTGTTGAATTTTGTCCAGCAAGCCCTTGTTGTTGATGAAAAACTTTGTGGGTGATAAAGTTCTCTTCCAGAGTTTTCCAATGACAGATTGTATCCACAGTCCCTCCTGCGCGCTGTCAGTGAGTGCGTTCAGTTCAGATTCCATGGTGGACAACATGATGTTATTCTGTTTTTGACTCTTCCAGGCAATAGGACAACCCAACCAATTCACCAGGAATCCCAATTGCAAATGCCGCTTTTCAGGTTTGTCCACCCAGGTGGCATCCAAATAAATATTCAGTTGATAATCATCATTTTGAGGATGAAGGACAAGTTTTAGGTCCCCTGTTCCAGCCAGATACTTCCCAACATGGAGGACCTCCTTCCAATGGGACAGACCTGGTTTTTGATTGAACCTGCATAATAGAGAGGCTGCAGCTGACAGATCAGGACGCTTCCTGCACAAAAAATGATTCAGGATTCCATTAAATGGTTGAAATTTAATATTTAGTTTTTGGAACTCTTTGCAGTCTTCTTCAGTCGCTTCTGTTAGTCGTAAACTGGGTGTAAGAGGTGTGCGTACAGGAAGACAAGACGTAAGATCCAGCTCCTCAAGCATTTCAGTAATGAGGGAAGATTGACTCAGGCTTAGTTTCTCCTTGGTCTTTGTGACATTCATTCCTAGCACCGTATCTAGTTCATGTGCCAACAACCAGGGAAAACAATCTAGAAACAAGTTTTGAAACCAATCCACCTCTCCCACTACCACTAAATCATCTACATGAAAAGAAAGAGAAGACTCTTTGAGATTGTGGATGTACAAGCATGGATCAGAGTTGGATTTTCAATACCCAATGGACTCCAACCACCTCATTAGAGTCTTGAACCAGTTTGCCGGAGCCTGCCTAAGACTGTATAGAGATTTTTTCAGTTTGAGGAATCTAGATTTGCGGTTGCATTCTTCCAGCTTCAAGATGCAAATTTCTTCATGTAGAGGAGCAAATGAGAAGGCAGCCTTGACATTGAATTGACGCATTGCCCTCCCAAGATTGATTCCCTGAATCAACAGAATGAGTAACGTGGTGAACTTTCTGGTGGGGGCAAATGTCTCACCAAAGTCAATCCCAGGAGTCTGTAGGTTTCCCATAATACAGAGTCTGGACTTCTTTTGTTCAGGTGTTGAGGCGGTAGACAGTTTAATCTTGTCAACCCACATAGTCCTAAGAAAATGATCAGGAGACACATCACACTCCTCCCAGACGTCTTGACTTTCAATATCCTCTATTTTTCTGATGCGTGAGTCTTTCCAGTACAACAAATCTTTCATCCGCTTGTTGAGATGCAAATACTGAATTGGTCTAATCTTTTCTGTCCTTTTGCAAATACTGTAACTAGGTGCTTCCTTGTGATTCACTGTTGGTGATCCTATGGAAGTGAGATTGGACTGAGAGTCTATGTCAGTACCGTCATCACCTTTGGTCTGAGCTTGATCAAGGGAAGGAATGGGAGTCTCCGTGTTTTCATGTGTTCTTTTGTCCTGAGGAAAAGCTTGAGTGGAGTTCTCAACACAGATGTCCGGATTTTCTCCTATCTCAAGTTTGACATTGCTGGTGGAAGGAGTGAGAGACGCATCAAAATCTAAGATCTTTATGATTTTTGTGTCAATTACTCAATTTTCCTCCGTGAGTATCCTGTAGGAGATCAGATCCTCATTATACCCTACTAACCTGCCAAACGCTCCACAAGGTTTGAGTTTTTTCAATGGAGCCTTATTGCTGGAAATAAAAGCAATGGGGTTTCCAATAGGATGAAAATAATCTAGTTCAATTTTCCTCCCTTTGAATTGTTTGTACGGCAAGGTGTTGGATCTATGAGACGGAAATTGATTGATAATGAGTGTGCAGGCCTTAATTATTAAGCACAAGTACTTAGTGGGAAGGTTTGAATCAAAGAGAACCATTTGAAGAGACTCAAGAATATTTCAATTGTATCTCTTGGCCAATCCGTTCTGCTCACGAGTGTAGGGATCAGAGAATGTTTGTATGATGTTGTTTGCTAGACAGAAAGCCTTCAGGGACTTGTTGGCAAATTTGGTTCCCCTGTCTGAGTGTAGGATCATTGGAGAGTAACCAAACCATTTTGATTCTTTATTGATGAGAAACTGAAGAACTGTTGCTGTTTTGCTTTTATCTTTGATTGGAATAGCTGCTACAAATCTTGTACAACTATTGACAATTGTCAGTATGTATGAATTGTGATAGATACTTCTTGGTTTGATTGGTCCTATCAGATTGCAGTGTAACTCTTGAAACGGTCTTTCAGATTGTTTATGTTTTGAGGTGAAAGATGCTTGAGTGATTTTACTGACAGTGCAGGCCAAGCATTCATTGGGTTTGGATACCTTGATCCCAAGCTTATGTCTGATCTGATGGTAGCTGACGTGACTGAGAGATTTATGAAGAATCTCTTCTCAACTTAGATGACATACTGGGTTAGGTGGTCCCCAATGAAGATGAAAATGGGTATATTGCAATCATAATACCCTACAGCCAACCAACTATCTTTCTTTAACAATACCTTTTTGGCAAGAAACAAGACATGGAAGCCATCCAACAATAGAAATCAAAGTGAAAGGAGATTAGCCGTGGAAAGCAGAGCATACAAAACATTTGATAGCATCTCCCTCTGTCCCTTCTCATCAGTGACTGAAATGATTCCCCTTCCAAAGTACTTAAGGCTTTCCACACCAGAACTGGTTGAAATTGCCCTGTTTAGTGATTGGTCTAAATGATCAAAGAGAGTTTCATCAGACACCATGTGCATTGATGAACTGGAGTCAAGGAAAAATGAGTGAGAGATTGTCAATTGAGAGAGTGTCAAGTCAAAGGATATAACACTTGTCGCCAAATTTTTGGAATTTTTGTCAGTTCTCTGATACCAGGAACCTTGCAGTCCTTTAGCTACAAAGAGTGATAAAAGAATTTGGAGCAATAATATTCCAAAGAATAAACACTTTACAGCTCCAATAATAATATGGTAAGAGCAAGTGCAAGGTTTAATTGGTTTGGTTATAAATATTTCAAATATAATATAAAAAGAGGGGCCACAGTAATATACTACTGGGGGTATTTACAGACTTGGCAACCTCTCCTCAAGGGGCCTCCTTAGGCAGTTTATAACCTTGGAATGAAGATGGGTGCCTTCTAATGCCTTATCCACTAATTTGGGCGGGAAAAAAAGCACACAAACCCAGAGAAGGAAGGGAAAAACTTACTTGGGAAGTAATCCACAGAAATCCTGCAAAGATTCAGGTAAGAAGCTTCAGAACAGATGGGGTTGGTGGCTGGTTCAAACTTCTGGTTGTTGATAGTTATTTAGAAAATAATAATAATAATACTTCAGACTAGATCATAAATCACTTGCTTCCTTCTTGATAAGCACTTGACTAACAATGACACAATGTCTGATTGATAATAATAATATTTCTGATAACTGATGGATTATTGGAACAAAAGGGCAAAAAGAGCCTGTTTAAATATTCCTTTTTGGGTGCTTGAGGGCCTCTAGAAGGGGTATTAGCCATGGGCTGATGCTAGGGGGGCAGTCAGGGCAAGATTGGCACGTCCTCAAAGTGCTGTTAGCCTGCTGGCCTTAGATCTGTCAAGGAACAGCTCCTTTTTAGCAGCAGGATCTGTTAATCAACAGATTAGTCATTTTGCTGATCCTGCACTGATCCTCAATTTGTACTGTAAGTACTGGTCCAAAGTGAGCAGACGTGGATTTTTATTGATTCTCCATCCTCTGCTGATCCTTTATGTAATTTTTTAATAATTTTTACGACCACTCCTTGTGTAGTTTTGTGGTCTTTGAAGGTTCTGATCAGCTCATGACGTAGTGAGTCTGGATCTTTATTTAATTAATAAAAAATACTAAAAATTAGTTAATAACTAATTTTAATTGACTTTTAAGGTTTTAAACTGTAATCTACGCTTGTGTGGTAGTTTTACATATGTAGAGTAGATCCTACTATGTTGTAGCTCCTCTGAGCGGTACCTGGCTGTCAGACTGATCACAACAGCCTAGGCGCGGGGATCAGTCCATTCAGAAGCGCGCGGGGACTGATCCGCTGCGCGCGTGATCATGGCAGGTTAGGCGCGGGGATCTGTCCATTCAGATGCGCGCGGGGACTGATCCGCTGCGCGCGTGACTAGGTCACGGGATTACCTGCACGCGGGGAGGATCAACTGCGTGCAGGAGTTTGGGTGCGCGGGAGTCCAGCGCTGTAGGGACACGGGGCTGCGTGCGGGAGTTTGGGCGGGCGGGAGTCCAGCACTGTAGGGACGCGGGGCTGCGTGCGGGAGTTTGGGCGCGCGGGAGTCCAGCGCTGTAGGGACGCGGGGCTGCGTGCGGGAGTTTGGGCGCGCGGGAGTCCAGCGCTGTAGGGACGCGGGGCTGCGTGCGGGAGTTGTGACAAAACACAATTCCCCGTGTAACTCCTAAACTACACACAACACCTGTATTTCAACTGAAATTTAGGTGTGAAACCTATACATGACATATCATGTGAAATATTAAAATGGCCAAGAGGTGCCATATTGGTGCCTTGGTCATTTACCATTTTCTTTTAAATTAATTAAAAAATATAAGGAGTAAGAATTCAAGGGTGGGGTCAGTGAGTGACCCTACCTTATTTTGGGTGGGGAATCCATTTCTGCAATAATATTTATGGATTTCCTCCTCCTTCATTTTATAATAATTTTATTTTTTTATTTATTTTTTGTTCTTTTTATTTTTGTTAATATTATTATTGTTGTTGCTTTGTCAGGTTGCTCTGTGCTAAGTAGCAGGCTGACAATTGTTAACCTCAAATTTATTCTTTTTTGGAAAACTGGGCTTTAGTTGTGGATAAAGCTTCCAGCAGCGGCCTTTGTGATGGCTGGCTTTAGGATTGTGCCAGTTTTCTTCACAGGGTTTGATTTCCTTGTTAAAAAAAGAGACGGAGTTGATTTCTTCCTTTTTGTTCTTGCCAGTCAAAACATTACCAAGAGATTGGTTGTTGTGAAAAAGTCGGAGATGATCAAGAACATGATCCAGAGTAACCTTCTTGTCAGAGTGCGTGATTTGTTGTACAACCATATCCATGGAAGGTGGCAATTTCTCCAACATGAGGTAAGCTACGATATTGGACGGGAGTTCAATTCCTACTTTGTGGAGTCGTGAGATGGAAGTTTTGGTGTCGGTGATGAACCCCAAAACATTCAAGGCAGAGAAGGGAGTCCTGAGAAATTCCTTGAAGAACCTTGCTTGATTTGAGGCGTGATTCAATGCAAAATATTTGTTGATGATCATCCATATAAGATGGGCATCTTTTTTGTTTTCAGGGTTTATAATATTTGCTTGAACTGAGGTATCTAGCTTGGAGGTTAGAATAGTTCTGATTCTTACCTTTTCTGTGTGGCTGAGTCCAATTGGATTTCCGGAGGAGTCTAAATTCTTCTTCATAAGTTTATTGTGAAGATCTTTGTGAAGATACATCATATTTATCACACAATTATGCCAGAGTGAGGAGTTGTCCATGGTAAGAAGAGGAATGGCCTCAATGGCGGTTTTAAGGATTGTTGCCGTTAATGAATCACCCATGGTGGTTGTCTGGTTGAGATTAAGATATTGCTTTTCAACTGTTAATTGTGTTGGAATAAAAGATCTGAAATTCTTAATAGGAATAAAACCAGCAACTACATACAGAGTGATTGGAGAGATGTAGTGCATAAAACTCATATTAAACAGGCAGTTCATACCCAGCTACTATGACGTCAACACTATGTGAATGACTAAAATGATGAAAATTGACTATGCTAGTCTACCTCCTCTGATGTTGCCAAAATATTGCTGAAGTTGAGAATGACACAGAGTTATAAGATGGATGAATTAAACAAACCGTTTGTAAATGAAGGATCACACCAAATTAGCTAAACCTCTGCGCAAATGGGTTGTTCTTCTTGAAATTGCTCAATTGTTGATACGTATTGATTGGTCTGAGTTGTTCAGTTTGATCAGGTTTAAAGTTGAAAGCTTCCAAATTGAAAAGAAGAAAGTCAACACATTCCTTCTCTCAGGTTTTTTGGGCCCACAGATTAAGTACCCCTGGTATTGTGCCAACTGGGTTTGGCATATTGAATAGTTGTTTTGAATGCCAGTTAGCCCACGCAACAAGGAGACCGCGCGTGTGGGAATGAGAGAAATTTGGAACGTAAAATAATAGTAAAATAAAATAATGAAATGAAATAGGGTAATAGAAAAATATTAGAAAAATATAAAATCATAAACATAGAAGGAAAATGGAAATGTGTCATATGTCAACAGGAATCCTTGGGACCAGTTAGCTTCCTTAAAGGGAAAGGATCCCAAAAATAAGAGAGCCACAGCCCATAAGAAGTTAAGGAACCCAAAGTATTGGGAAAATATAATATCCTTAGCCCAGAAGTGGAATAAAGTGTACCACAATTAGAGGAATAATCTTTTAACCTCTTTTCTGTGAATGTGCCTCACAATTTTACTATTGTTATAAAGTGCTTTGATAAGTTATATGAGCAATTGGATAAGTTGAATCTGAAACTTAATAAATTATTAAAAAATCAAGCCACCCTAACTAAAATTGATTAGCTAGAAGTAAAACAAATAAAGGAAAGTATAAGCTTAAGTGAAATGGATCTAATGAAACATATTAGCAGTGTCCAATCCACTATACAAGAAGAAATTCTTGTCTTGATGAATTACATCAAGGAAGAAGTTAGGAGAATAATTCATACTCCTTAAACTCATGCAATCAATAAAATTGATTTGTTAAGTAACAAACTTGACTTGGAACTAGGTATGATCAAGAATGGTCTCAGAGATCTTAAAATCAATATTACTAACCCTCCAGTTAATGACTTTGAAGAAGCTAGACCTAATAGATTCACTGGTAATCCTAGTATTGCCTTCAGATCCAGAACAGCTAGGAATGAATCTTTCAAGCCTAGGCCTTCACCTGAAGTAGAAAAAGCTTGAAATTACTTCCTCCCATGACTGAATGACCTAAATTCTCTGGAGAAGGAGAATATAACCATGTCAGTTTCATTAAGTTTATTGATTACACTCTTGCCTCTTATGAAATCCTTGATACAATAGCTGTGGTAAGATTACCCAGATTGTTTGAAGGAGTATCTCTTGATTGATTCATTAATAAGAAGGAAGAAGTTGGATTTTTTTCTGGGAGCTCATGGAAAGAATTAATCAAAGAAAAATTTGGTACCAGGATTTGGAAAAGAAAGATGATGAAGACTTTTTCAACTTCCCATTTTGATCCATCCAAAGACAAACCTCACAAATGGTGTCTCGATCAGAAAAGGAGTTTGGATTTCCTTTTCCCCAATGTTGATAAAGAAGAGGGTAATGAGAGACTTCTAAACTTATATCTGGGACAACTCAACAATAGTGTAAGGTGCAGGATTCCCATGAACTCTGACCTTTCTACCTTGATAGGAGTATTAGAAGAAACCATTGATATGAATGGTCTTGAAAGATAGTCAATAGACCCAGGGAACAGAATATCAGGATTAAGGAGGAATATAATGTTAGGACCAAAGATTTTCCTGCCCCTAATCCCACCAGCTTGGAAGTCATTAAGACTCCAGAGACAAAGGAAAAGGTATGCTGGAATTGCAACCAGACAGGAAATGCAAGACCTGATTGTCCTGAACCCAGAAGAAGGATTAATCCTATTGAAGGAGAAGATTATGATAATAATCCTGATCCCCAACTTGACAACACTGATGTATCACTCTCTGAGTGTGAATTGATGATTACTAACCCCATTGATGTAATTGAAGGAAGTATAGAATCTTTCCTGGACATAAACTCTGTCAATGAAGATTCCAACTTACATCAAAAATGGAATCCCAATATGAAGATTCACCATGTCTCTGAAGCTAAAAACTTGACCCTAAAAACCTCTGCCGGTAAAAGTTACCCTTCCGGAAAAACATGCTATGCTACTTGCTTAATCCAAGGTTCCCTGGTGAATTTACTCTTAGATAGTGGAGCTTTTTGCTCTTGTGTTGGTTCAACTTATTTGGAAAAGAAAGACCCAAATTGGAAAATGAACTTATTACCAGTACCTCAGGATCAGTTTAGCAGTTGTAACTCTTCCATCAATGCTATTGGAGTATGATATTCTGAAATCATACTACCTCACTCTAAAGGATCACTCAAACTGAAAATTGAATTTTTAGTGCTTCAAAATGGAGTATGTGATTACTTCATTCTAGGAAAGGATTCTCTTTGCTTGTATGGTATGGAAGTATTCCAAAGTAAAGGCAGATACTTTACTATAGGAGGATACTGGAACAAGAAATTCCAGATATTCCATTTCAATGCTGAAGCTTCTGATTCAAACCTATGAGAAACACTTGGAAAGCTTCAGCCAAGAATAATTCTTCCAAGCAGCTTTGAATTCTCTGCTCAGTAAAAACCAGAAACAGGATATTCTCCAAGTTTTCTTTGAAAAACAAAATGCTTTCTGTACCAAGGACCACCCCATTTGTAATATCAGAGTACATGACATGATTCTAAACTTGACCATTAAACCTCCTTACCCTCTCAACCTCAGGAAACCGGCTTACCCTTATATTCCAAAATCTAGAGCAGCTCTAGAAGCTCATGTCCAAGATTTGATTGACTTACAAGTCTTAAGGAAAGTAGGACATAATGAAAAAGTGGAAATTACTACTCCAGTAATCATAGATTGACACAATGATAAGTCAAGAATGGTTGGAGAGTTTAGAATTCTGAATAACTATACCCAGGCTGACTACTATCCTATCCCAAGGATTGACCATGCTTTGCACAACCTGTCAAAGGATAAGTATATAACTACTATGGATATGCTGAAGGGCTTTCACCAGATACCTATCAGCCCTGATAGCCAGAAATTTATGAGAATTATGTGTCATTTGGGAATTTATGAGTATCTAAGGATGCCTTTTGGTATCAAAAATGCTGCTTCTCACTTCCAGAGGATGATGGACACAGTCTTAAGATTATTCATCAGACAAGGATGGATGATGATACACATTGATGATGTTATCACTCACTCTGATGACTGGAATACACAAATGGATAAAGTAAGTCTATTCCTCAAAGCTATCTCTGCTGTGGGATTGAAATTATCAATGAAAAAGTGTAACCTTAGGAAATATTGTTTCTGGAATAACTCTAACTGCTGACCAAAGCAAGATAGCAGCTGTTATGAATAGGCCCATGCCCCAGAATAAAACTTAACTTCTATCCTTTGTCATTTTTTGCAGTTACTATAGGAAGTACATACCTAAGTTTTACCTTCTCACCAAGTGTTTGTATGAAATATGCAACAACAACACCTTGTTTGAGATGACTCATGAAAGACTGAAAAATTATGAGTAACTCAAGATAGCTATGACTACAGCTCCAGTGTTGATTAAACCAGACTACTCTAAAACTTTCAAGGTCTATATAGATGCTGGTATGGAAGGACTAGGAGCTGTTTTACACCAAGAAGTCATGGTAGATGACAAACCAGTGGAGAAACCCATACTCTTCATATTCAGACAAGTTAAGAATACTGAGAAAAGGTATGGAGCAAGCCAAATGAAGTGCCTTGCTTTATTTTGGGCCCTGGAGAAACTCCATTATTACTTGGAAGGAACCAGTTTTACGGTAATTGCTGAATGCAATGCTTTCAGGAATCTAATGAATATGAGGAATCCTATTAGGCACATGTTAAGGTGGCAGATAGCTATACAACAATATAGAGGCCAGGTGACTATAGTTCACCAAGCTGGAGTTAAAAATCAGAATGCTGATAGTTTAAGAAAAAATTCTCTACCCAATGATCCAAGAAATCCTGTTCTTAATCCAGAGGACAATGACATATTTCCTGTACTAAACATTGATATAGTTGATATTGAAGCTCCCATTCTGGGAATAAATATTTTTCAACTGTATGAATACCTGTTAAACTCAATCAAAGAGGCTTACATCTCTGAAATGAAGACTCTAGTCACCATTATGGAAATTACATCACCACCATCTGAACTAGTTAACAGTTTACCTGAACCTCTCCTCAAGCCTTACAAAACTGGAAGATTCACCATATGGGATGGTCTGGTATACTACAGGCATTAACATTCAAGTGTTATAGTCCTGACTAAAGAAGAGCATATCACAATTATCCTAGCTGAGTGTCATGAGAACTGTTCATCTGGTCATTTATCTACTGATAGAACCCTGGATAAAGTCAAAAAAACTGCTTGGTGGATCAGTTGGAGAGACTCCACAATCCAGTATGTCTCTAGCTTTGAAACTTTCCAGAAGTCTAATAGGAATACTGGAAAAAGGTTTGGTCTCCTTAAAAAGATCACTGAACCCAAGAAAAGTTGTATTCATAGTAGATAGGTTTTCCAAGAAAGCAAAGTTTCTACCTAACAATAAGGAGGATACTGCCATGGAAGTAGCATTTCTATTCTTGAATAGACTCATAGCTGACTTAGGAGTTCCTAAGATTATTAACAGTGATAGAGATCCCTAGTTTACCTCTGATTTTTGGAGAAATATCCATGACATGTCAGGAGCTACCTTAGCCTTCTCTAAAGCCTATCATCTCCAGACAGATGGACTAACTGAAATAATGATCCAGAACTTAGAGGATATGCTTACAAGGTTCTGTTGATTTTATCTAGAATACATGAACACTGATGGTTACTTCCATGATTGGGTTAGCATTCTACAGGCACTAGAAATGGCTTATAATAGTAGAAAACACTCTACTCATAAGGAAGCACCCTATATAATGGAAGGAGGATGGATTCCTAAGTTACCCAAGGATAACCCCAACCAGCAGCTAACCAATATTCATCCAAAATCTCTTGATTTCAAGAAAATGATGGATGTAGCCAACAAAGATGCTTCTAAGTGTGTTCAAGATGCTGTTGAATACAACAAACAGAGATGGGATAAAACTCACAAAGAACCTGATTTCAAAATTGGTGATCAAGTATTATTTTCTACCACCAATTTTACTAACCTAGCTGGAAACCAGAAGCTTAGACCTGCTTTTTTTGGGCCCTTTATCATCAAAAAGCTACATTTCACAATGCTTTAGAAATAATTTTCAGTGATTAACTTTCAAGGAATCACCCCATCTTCCCAGTAATTCTCATCAAACACTACCATCCTAGAGAAGGATAAAATACTCCTTCACCAGAAATAATTGTTGCAGATGATCCTGGAAAAGAAAAAGGGAAAGTTAGCAAGATCCTCAAGGATAAGAAAAAGAGTATCAATGGAAAAGATGTTAGACTTTATTTGGTCAGGTACAAAGGAGAGTCAGCTGATAAGGATGAATGGTTGCCTGAACACAATATCCCAGATGGACCTATACTCCTGAGAAATTACAGAGCCAGCAGGAGACATTAGAAAAAAACTTTATTTTTACAATTTAGACATATCTTGAAGTGGGGGAATGTAAACTTGCTACTTACGCAGAGCAACCTTTCAAAGTACAAAAATAAATAAAATAACAAAATATCAACATAACTTAGAAGGAGTAGGAAACTATAAATATTTTTACAGAAATACATTCCTCTTCACAAGTGTTAAGATGAAGATTATTTTGATGGACATGCGGGACCGTGGCGCAATTCGCTGGACCGCCGTGTAGATACTCTAAATATTCCCACTTTTCTTTTGACTCTATCTTCTCTCTTGACTCTTCTCTCTTTGTTTTATTTTCTTTTCATTTGCCTCTTTTCTCAACTCTCTTCTGTGGTCTCATCTTGATTTCTTGCCTCACTCCCTTATTAAATCTCATCTTTCTCCCATGCCCCCAACTCCTGTCCATGGTACAATGAATCTCTAACCGCAAACAACTCATCAAGTCCATTGATTGCCTGGTAATATCTCTAGTCCTTTGGGCCAACCTCCACATTACATATCTGATCTTCAATCCTCCATCTTTCAGTCTCTTGCCTGTCTTCCTGTCTCCAACTGTCTCTACGCCTTATCTGTCTTACCACTCTTCTCTACAAGTCTCTGGAAGTAAAATTTTGGTCTTCATTTCTTTCTTCTTCTCTTTCTCATTTCTATCTTTATCTCAACATGATCTGACTCCTCTCATAGTATTCTGCTGGTTCTAGCCATTGAAATAAATATCATTCTTAATACAGTTAAAAGCCAAAACACTCCACCAAACTCAAGATGAGAGAATTAGAAGGAGTGTCCAATTATTTCCATCAAGTTTCTCTCAAAGCCTCAGTCAACGCAATACCTCCTCTCAACAAAGAAAATTATTCAATCTGGAAAGACAAAATGCTCATGTTATTTGATCTCAAGGACATCAAAGATACTGTAACAAGGAACAAAGTTCCACTATCAAAAAAACAAGATAGGGAAATTTGAGCAATTATCCTCTCCAAATTGGACAGCACCACACATGCAAATGTAGTCAATACAACAAACATCTTGTTGTTGAAATTACTCTGGGAAGAAATAACTCACAGATTTGCTTCAGCCAAGAAGGCTAATTGAGCAAGAGTTTTCAATCAATTTCTTCACTCTCCTTTCAATGAACATGCTGTCAAGGGATTGGTCACCAAAATGCGTAAGGCTATCAATCAAATGGCCAAAGTTGGAATCAAACTCCCCAAAGACATCTTGGCCTACCTTATCTTATTCAAATTCCCGCCTCCACTAGAAAATCTGAAGCAACAAATAATGCACGTTGAGAGACTTGTGACCGTTGACGTGGTATTCAATCATCTCATTCAATACAACAACAAAAAAAAGGCTCAAATAAAGGTTGGAAAATCAACTCCTGACGTATTGTTAGTGACTACTTAGACAAAAATAGACAGAGACAATAAGAAGAAAATGCTCCAATGTAAGGAAGGATATCACGATCCCAACGTTCCCCATCCTGAATCATCTTGCTTCCATCTAAATCCTGAGATTGTCCCAGAATGGTGGCTAGAACAACAAAAAGAGTGGAAAAACAAATATAAGAAAGCCCCTAAAATTAACTACCATGCTCTACTCACTCTCTGGATCAATGCAAACAATAACCCAAATCTTCTTCTAGACTTGGGCGCCAATGTTCACATATTTAACAACCTCAAATTATTTGACTCCATCAAGCTAGAAGATGATCCTGAAGAAATCAAAACTGGAAAGTTAGATGCAACTCTCAAAATCCAAGGAACAGGGAAAGTGAAAATTGAATGGAAGGACTCCATTATCACCCTTGAAGATTGGGCTTATGTACCCAACATTGTGATCAACCTCATAAGTCCAGGGCTCCTGGAAAAAAAAGGATGCAAACTCTCTCAGAAAAAGGACCATTTTTCAGTCTCACAGAACGGTCAGACTGTGTTGAAGGGTCTAATCCGCAACAATCTTTTTTTCATTGAAAAGCCTTGAACTACTGGAAAGAATCACTTGGTTAATACAATGAGGCAAGACAAGACTCAGTCACTATCAAACATACATAAAATGTACGTCCATGCTTTTCTCTCTACTCTCAAACCTATCATAAATGGTTGCTTCTCCAAAGAAGAAATCAATAATTTTCAATGCAGAAGTTGTGCAAAGAGCAAAATTAAGAGATCCCCTTTCTCTGCTGTCTCTACCCCTTCATGCAAACCACTGGAAAGAATCCACCTCAACCTGATTGGACCAATAACACCTCAATCAAAGTGTCAGCTTGCTACTATATACAGAGGAAAACTATCAAATAGTAACACAAAATAAGAATACCTCAATTAACGAGGAAATGAGTGTGAAATCCATGAATATTATTACAGGAATGGATTCCTCACCCAAAATAGGTAGGGTCACTCACTGACACCACCCTTGAATTCCAAGTCCTTATATTTTTAATAATTAAAAGGAAAAGTACAAAAAATTACAACACATGTATGGCACTTTTTGGCCATTCTAACATTTCACACGTATTGTGACGTATAGGGTTTACACCTAAAATTCACTCAGAATTGAGGTGTTGTGTATATTTTAGGAGTTACACGCGGAAATGTGTTATGTCACAATTCCCGTGCGCAGCCCTGCATCATTACATAACCCTACGTACTAGCAGCAGCAGGATCCCGCGTACTAGAGACCCGCGCGCAGCTGATTCTGCCACGCACGCAGCGGATCCTACCCCGCGCGCATCTGTACTACTGATCCCCGTGCCTGGATCAGTTGTGACTAATCTGACAACCAGGTAACGCTCAGAAGAGCTACAACCTAGTTAGGGTTGCCTGGCATATGTAACAAACAGAAATATGCACTACTAATGATCTAAAAAGATCAAAACTTAAATAAAATTGATAAAAATTAAGTTTTAAACATTTTTTAATAATAAATCAAAGATCAAAGACTACCACGTAAATCACTGATCTTGATCTTTGAAGACCACAAAACACTACAAGAAGTGTTCATAAAAATTATTAAAAAGTATCTAAATGATCAGCGGATGATAGAAAATTAGTAAACAACCACATCTGCACGCTTTGAAGCAATATCAATAGTACAAATGAAGGATGAGTACAGAATGATCAAATTTACGCCATAACAGATTAACAGATCCTGTGGCTAAAATAGTACAGAAATCCAGCAGATCTAAGGACGGCTGATTGACAGCACCAAGTAAACGTGCCAATCTTGCCCTGACTGGCTTGCCAGCCTCAGCCCACGAGTAGAACCCTCTCTACGTGCCCTGAGAAGACCAAAATCACCTCAAAAAAGGTATTTATACAGACCTCTTTGGATCCAATCAGTTAATCAAAGTTTACCAGGAATTTATTTATTATCAATCAGAAACCGTTTCATTGTTAATCAAGTGCTTATATTAAGATAAGCAAGTGATTTATGACTTATTCTGCAGTAGTATTATTTAACTATATTAACCCATCATCAATTGAAGTTTAGTCAAGCAATCTACCCCATCTGCTCTGAAACCCTTCCAATTATTCCAGGATTTTCGTGGTAAAGTGCTCAGAGTGAGTGTTACCCTTCCTGTCTAGGCTGTTTGTGCTTTTAAGCCCGGCCACTAGTGGAATAAGTCCTTTCTAAGGCACCCATCTTTATTCCAAGGTTCTTAAACTGCCCAAGGAGGCCCCTTGAAGAGAGGTTGCTAGTCTGTAAAGATCCCCAGTAGTATAATACTGTGGCCCCTCTTTTATATTATATTGAAAACCATCTACCACCAAACCAATTAAACCTTGCAACTGCTCTTATTAAATCATTTATTTGAGCTTTAAGCGTTTATTATTGGAATCATAATTATTATTATCATTCCAGCATTTTTATCACTCTCTGTAGCTAAAGGACTGCAAGGTTCCTGGTATCAGAGAGCTGACACAAAGGAAGGCCACCACTACATTCTAACTCTTGTGGAAAACTTCTCCAGCTATCTGGCGGCATTTCCTTTAAAGTTGAAAGATGAAAATCCCAGTACTATTATCAACATCCTTGAAACTGAATACAAGAGGTTGAAGTACTACCCTAATGAGATCTTCTCAGACAAAGGGACTGAATTTACTAACTCAACTCTAAGGGACTTTGCAAGATCAAAGCACATCAAACTCATGACTTCAGAACCCTACCATTCTCAACATAACGGTCAAGCAGAGAGAGCCAACAGGACCATTGTAGAATCTGCAAGAGCCACTTTCTCCTCCTTAAGGCTTGCCAAAAACTACTGGCACGTAGCAACAAGGAGTTGCTGTTTCTTGCTTAATCAAATTCCCAGGTAAGGTAATCACCTGTCCCCTTGGGAGCTCATGTTTAACAAGAAGCTCCCCACTAACTACTTGAAACCTGTAGGGTCTCCTGTGGTTTATCTATCAAGTTGGATTCAGAAAGGTCGAAAATTTTACAAGAAGTGATTGGAAGGAATTCTAGTTGGTTTTAATCCTCCTTTTCACTCTTACTTGATACTCAGCTCATCTGGCTCTATTATTGAAACAAAACACGTTCAGTTTCTCAAGACCCACTCCAACAATTTTCCTTTTCTTGAATCCTCCAGTCTTGACATTTTCTCTCAACCCAGCACTGAACTAACCAAATCTGACTTCTCCTTGCAAGACAAGCAATACACGATAAGAGATATAAGCTGTGAACATTACAACTCTGACTCTACTCAGGAAGAAGATGAGTCTCCTCCTTCTTCCTCCTCTGAACATCCCCGCTCTCCTTCTCCTCCTCAGTACCTTGCTGAACTGAATCAAAGGCCAAAACGGGAAACTAGAAAACCCCAACGGTATGGTTTTCATCATTACTATGAACCACCATCTTATCAAGCAGCACAAAAATGTTCCGAGTGGCCTAAGTGGAAAAAGGCGTCCGAGGACAAACTGCAATTGATTGAGTCTCAAGGAGTGTGGGAAGAATACTATGGTTCACTGGATAAAATTCTAAATACCACCTGGGTCTTTAAAGTTAAGAAGAATTGTCACGGCAAACTGGCAAAATATCAGTCACAATTATGTGTCCAAGGTTTTGATCAGGTACTCAACGTCAATTATAATGAAACTTGGGCTCCAACTGGGAAACTGGGATTGCTCCGAATAGCCCTGGTGTATGGTCTAAAAAATAAAATGAATTTCACTCAATTTGATGTAAAGGTAGCTTTCCTCCACGCCCACTTCAAGAAACTGTCATCATAAGAACTCCGGAGGGATCTAATTGTAAATATCCCTTTTTGAAACTCAAAAAATTCTTTTATGGACTTGAACAGTTGCCAAAAAATTGGTACAAGATGTTAACCCAATGGATCATATCTCAAGGCTATCATGAATTGACCAGAAATCCATGCTTATACATTAATTTCCTGACCAAAGAAATTTTCTACTTCCATGTAGATGATCTGATTCACGTGGGGAATACTGACAGTTCCAAAACCAACTTCTTAAATTGCTTCAAAAACTCATCATGTCACTCTCCAAACACAATTCTTGGTATGCTGATGGAGGTTCAAGATGACAAAATCCTTTTGAGCCAGCAAAATCACATAGAACGTGGCCTTGAGGAACTTGGTCTATCTTCTTGCAAGGAAACAACTTAAGGCTCCCTTGACTCAAAATCTACAACTCAAACCAGCTTTGGATTCCAACCATGCTGAATTCTCACAGCTCAACATTAACTACCAATCTGCAGTTGGACTTCTCAACCATCTCTTGCAATATAATTGACCCAACATTGCCTTTGCCGTCTCCAGCCTGGCCAGGTTCAACACCAAACACGGCATGACTCACTGGAGGGAAGTTTGCAAGGTCTGGAAGTACCTCAAAACCACCAAAACCTTGAAACTGGTTTTCAGATGTGACTTAGATCAGGAAGTTATCTCAAGCTTTAGTGATGCCACATGGGGTGACAATCCAACATTTTGCAAGTCTCAGATGGGATATATAATCTTTCACTATGGTTGTCCTATTGTATGGAATTCCTCAAGACAAAGAAATATTACATACTCTTCCACAGAGTCATATCTCAATGCACTTCTTGACAGTTACATGGAACTCAAGTGGATAATGCAGCTCATTACTGAGGTGCATGGTTTCACTGACATCAAACCCACGCTATATATCAACAATAAGGGTCTAGATGACAAAATAAAGCAATTTGGATCCCATTCTAAATCCAGACACATCGACATCAAGACTAAGGGATTAGGTGAAGATTTCAATGAATCCCTATTCAATCTCTTGCTGATCCAGACCAATGCTATGGTCCCCAATTCTCTAACCAAAGCCTCAAGCATCACCTCCCTAGAACTTCTATGGGCTAAGGTATTTACTCTCTCTACCAACTCTGACCCTTTGGACAACAAGCTCTCCAGTCACCCAGGGTGTTAAGATGAAGATTATTTTGACGGACATGCGGGACCGTGGCGCAATCCGCTGGATGGCTGTGTAGATACTCTAAATCTTCCCACTGTTCTTTTAACTCTATCCGCTCTCTTGACTTTTCTCTCTTTTTTTTCTTTTCTTTTCATTTGCCTCTTGTCTAAACTCTCTTCTGTGGTCTCATCTTGATTTCTTGCCTCACTCCCTTATCAAATCTCATCTTTCTCCCATGCCCCCAACTCCTGTCCACCGTACAATATAAGACTCCAAACGGCGCAGGGCTTTGGCAGTTCTGTGGAGGGGATAGGTGCTTTTTTAGGCTGCCCTCCTGAGTGTTACAAAAATATTTAAATGTAACCAGGATCAAGGTCCAGTAAACTTTGTTAATGAGGAATCATATGGGATAGGGATAAGTCAATAGAAACAATAGCTGAGGGGGGAAGCAGCACTACCTGAACCAAGATGATGAGGAGAAAGACTTTGAACAAAATAAGTTAAAGTTTGCTCAGAGTCCAATAGAACAAAGCAGTTTTAAGTAACAGGGCCCACACGCTAATAACTCTGGTCGTCAGCAGGTGCTTGGGAGCAATCAACTCAAACCCAATCAACCTCCAGGTTCTCAATGAACCTGCCCAACTCTCCACAATAAAGCGCTTGAAGGGTACCAGATAACGGTGGGTGGCTGCACAAGACAATGCAATATGTTTATGGATCACTGAAACAAACAGTAACAATTTTGGACTAAGAGTAACCCAACACTTCTCCAGGATTCAAGAATAGTGTGGCAGAATGCAACTTGAATAATTAAAGGGAGGTTTAACACTCCAGGTTTAAACTTAATAAAACCTCTTATTCAAACGTGACTGGTCCAGAAAGACAATCAAATGAATGATCAAGACCAAATAATGGTCAGAAAAAGGGACCAAGAGTGGTATAACACACTAAAGAATTCAATTTAATAAATTCTTCTTCAACCAGCAAGGCTATGGTTGGTGATAAGGAACAGGGCCACAGAAGGGCAGATCAGAGTTTTGAACCTCAAAAAAAGTCAAGAGGAAAGGATAAGGATCAAGGGATAATCAAAAGATACATCCGCATAAGTGATCAATTTCACAAAGGAAGGAGCTCTTGGATCAGAAGCTCATAATTCTTATTAGTGGGAAGAATTGATGATGGAAAAAAGCAGGGGAGAGCCCCTCCTTTTATAGGCTAGAGAGCCCTGTAACTATTTACAATTGGATAACACAAATGAAAGCAGATTTTTTTTTTAAAAAAAATGATGAGGCTCAAGCTTGGGGAGGCCTGGTTCCCTTCTGCCAATCTTCCAGACTGGGGCGAGAGATTCTCACCCCAGCCTGTCGCTTGCAAATGTCTGTGCGGACATTTGCACACCTAGTAACAATGCAACACCCCTTCCCATCCAAATAATGAAAAAAAGGAGGACGGTTGCTGCCAATCGTCCAATCTAGGAGGAGAGGGTGATCCCAATGATGATGGAGGCAATGATAATGGAGGAGATGATGATGGAGTTGGTGAGCACAATGATGATGATGCTCATCATTGCTGGATGGTTTTGATGATGAGCAATGGGGTTGATGTGATCAGTGATCCTTTCTCAAAAGCGGTGATGGTGGTGATGATGAGGATGCCATGATGGATGAATCAATGATGAGAGGGAAGGTGTTGATTTGCGCATGGCCAAGCAATGGGGAGGGTCATGATGAACAACTGATGGTCGCAATGAAAGTGAGGAAGCAATCAAGGATGCAAGCGATGAGGATGAGGAGGAGCAACGCGATGAGCAATGAGGAGCAACACAATGAGGATGAGAAGGATGCAAGCAATGAGGATGAGGAGCGACGCAAGAGATGAGGATGAGGAGGAGCAACGCAATGAGCAATGAGGAGCAATGCAATGAGGATGAGAAGGATGCGAGCAATGAGGATGAGGAGCAACGTGAGCAATGAGGAGCAAGGCAATGAGGATGAGAAGGATGCAAGCAATGAGGATGAGGAGTGACGCAAGAAATGAGGAGCAACGCAATGAGGATGAGAAGGATGCAAGCAATGAGGATGAGGAGCAACACAAGCAATGAGGATGAGGAGCGACGCAATGAGGATGAGGAGGAGCAACGCTATCAGGATGAGGAGCAAAGCGAGGAAGAGGAGGAGCTACACCACTAGGATAGGAAGGGTTGGAGTGAATGATCCAATTTTTTTTGAATTCTTTTCCCAAGGTGTCCCAAATGGTTCACCACAACAATGACTCTCTAACTGCAAACAACTCATCAAGTCCATTGATTGCCTGGTAAGATCTCTAGTCCTTTGGGCCAACATCCACATTACATATCTGATCTTCAATCCTCCATCTTTCAGTCTCTTGCCTGTTTTCCTATCTCCAAATGTCTCTACGCCTTATCTGTCTTACCACTCTTCTCTACCAGTCTCCAGAAGTAAACTGTTTGTATTCATTTCTTTCTTCTTCTCTTTTAAATATTGAATAATAAATAATAAATAATAAATAATAAATAATAAATAATAAATAATAAATAATAAATAATAAATAATAAATAATAAATAATAAATAATAAATAATAAATAATAAATAATAAATAATAAATAATAAATAATAAATAATAAATAATAAATAATAAATAATAAATAATAAATAATAAATAATAAATAATAAATAATAAATAATAAATAATAAATAATAAATAATAAATAATAAATAATAAATAATAAATAATAAATAATAAATAATAAATAATAAATAATAAATAATAAATAATAAATAATAAATAATAAATAATAAATAATAAATAATAAATAATAAATAATAAATAATAAATAATAAATAATAAATAATAAATAATAAATAATAAATAATAAATAATAAATAATAAATAATAAATAATAAATAATAAATAATAAATAATAAATAATAAATAATAAATAATAAATAATAAATAATAAATAATAAATAATAAATAATAAATAATAAATAATAAATAATAAATAATAAATAATAAATAATAAATAATAAATAATAAATAATAAATAATAAATAATAAATAATAAATAATAAATAATAAATAATAAATAATAAATAATAAATAATAAATAATAAATAATAAATAATAAATAATAAATAATAAATAATAAATAATAAATAATAAATAATAAATAATAAATAATAAATAATAAATAATAAATAATAAATAATAAATAATAAATAATAAATAATAAATAATAAATAATAAATAATAAATAATAAATAATAAATAATAAATAATAAATAATAAATAATAAATAATAAATAATAAATAATAAATAATAAATAATAAATAATAAATAATAAATAATAAATAATAAATAATAAATAATAAATAATAAATAATAAATAATAAATAATAAATAATAAATAATAAATAATAAATAATAAATAATAAATAATAAATAATAAATAATAAATAATAAATAATAAATAATAAATAATAAATAATAAATAATAAATAATAAATAATAAATAATAAATAATAAATAATAAATCATAAATAATAAATAATAAATAATAAATAATAAATAATAAATAATAAATAATAAATAATAAATAATAAATAATAAATAATAAATAATAAATAATAAATAATAAATAATAAATAATAAATAATAAATAATAAATAATAAATAATAAATAAATAATAAATAATAAATAATAAATAATAAATAATAAATAATAAATAATAAATAATAAATAATAAATAATAAATAATAAATAATAAATAATAAATAATAAATAATAAATAATAAATAATAAATAATAAATAATAAATAATAAATAATAAATAATAAATAATAAATAATAAATAATAAATAATAAATAATAAATAATAAATAATAAATAATAAATAATAAATAATAAATAATAAATAATAAATAATAAATAATAAATAATAAATAATAAATAATAAATAATAAATAATAAATAATAAACAATAAATAATAAATAATAAATAATAAATAATAAATAATAAATAATAAATAATAAATAATAAATAATAAATAATAAATAATAAATAATAAATAATAAATAATAAATAATAAATAATAAATAATAAATAATAAATAATAAATAATAATAAATAATAAATTATATATAATAAATAATAAATAACAAAGGGTAATGTTAAATTCACAGCTCATTGAGCTGTGCACACGGTTCAAATTTGCCTGCGTACAACCCCGCATGGCTCATGGAGTTGTGCAGCCCACCCAGCCCTGTCCGCTGCCATGTAGAATTCCACACAACTACATTCAAGCCATGTGGAGTTGTACACGGCTCAAGTGTAGTTGTGTGGCATCCCACACAGCACCAGAATGCGGTGAGCCAAAAAAAAAAGAAAATTAATGAAAGGGTACTAAAAAAACCGTTAAACTAAATAAACCTTCCAAAAAACAGAAATCAAACAAAAAATCAAAGAATTTTCATTTTTTGGTTAAAAAAAAACAAATAAATAAAAAAAAAAAATGGTACTATCCAATGGAATAGCCCTAAAGTAAAAAGACCCAAAAAAACACAAGTAACTGGACTAGCCCTAAATTAAAAACACCAAAAAAAAAGAAAATTAACTTGACAAGCCCTAAAGTAAGAACACCAAAAAAAAGACAAGTAACTTGAGAAGCCCTAAAGTAATTTCAACTTGACTAGCTCTAAAGTAAAAGGGACCAAAAATTAAAGAAGTCTTGTGACCAGCCGTAAAGTAAAAGTGCCAAAAAAATACAAGTCTTTTGACAGGCCCTAAAGTGAAAACACCAAAAAAAACAAGTTCATGTTGTGTTAAACTGATCCCATCCCAAGCTTAACAAAAGTTAAGCTTGTGATGGAATCAGCCCAATACAAGTTGAACTGCTTTACCATTAAACTCTCATTCAAATTACTCAATATGATGATGTTAACTCAAAACACTCAACATAATGATGTTCAAAATGTGATAACCCTTCATATTAATAGAACTCATCAGCTGCATTAGAATTTCAATTTATATGAAACCCAATGATGAAATGAAGTCAAAGTCTATTAAAATCTAGAATCAATCTGCAGTTGATCTTTGAATTGATCAACCTAAGCAGAGGATTTTTTAGAAATCAAGGAATGTGGTTTTGCTACAATGGGCCGGATTGGAATCATTTCTCCCTCAATTACTAATAGAATCTAGTGGTTATTGTTTACAATGGAAACAAAAATTGGATCCAATTGATCAGCAACACCATTTTTCATTGGAGTATAAGTATCACATGACTCCAATGAAATGAAACATATATGTTTGGAATATGTGTCTGCTATGATTTGACCCAAGTCCAATTTAGCCAGCCATTTTGAGGAGGGAATCTTTTGATTGATGTCTTCAACATAAAGTCTTTGTTAAATATTTTCAGCCTCCTTTGAACCACCAAGCATCTTAATGTAGCATGCTTTATGTTTCTCTAATTCTTCAATCATTTCCTTCCTAACTTTAAACAAACCATGTTCTTCATAACCAAAAGATTTAGAAATGACTCTAAATCCGCAATTCCCATCTCCAATCTGATCCCAAAGCTCACCCAAGAGCTTATGGAATTTCTTGGGTATTTGATTGAGGTATTTCAAATTTGGTTCCTATCATTAAAACTAACTTAGTATTCATTTCTTTAATTGGATCAATGAAATGAAAACTCACCAAAGATGGGCTTATGGTTGAGCTTTTCTGCATGTTCTCTTCCTCTGAAGAGGATTCTGATTCCAAATTAAGTGATCCTGATTCACTTTCAGTCTCTTCCTCTGATCTATGAAATTCAGATTCAGATTCTGCCAACTTTGAATAACAATTCATCATTAGTTAGTAACTAAGTTAATTAAACCAAAAAAATGAACATATCCCAAAAGAAAAGACTTTCAATCTTTTGTCTTTTCCTTTTTGGAGCCTTTCTAGTTCTTTTTTCCCCCTTGAGTTGTTTTTCAACAAGCTCAAACTGAGATTTTTCTTGCAGCATATCTTTCAATTTTGGCCGGTGTGGTGTCAATTTATAGACACAGATTGGGAACTGCGTCCCGGCTGCGCGCTCAGCATTGGAGGCAAGCGGGCTCAGCATTACGGTATGCGGAGTGCTCAGCAGCAGAAGCTGCTGGATCAGCAACAGCCGCTGTTTGGCTCCGCACCTGTTGGACGGGTCGGGCTCAGCATTGAATGCAGCGTGGGCGGCAATCAGCCCCGGGGATCGGATTTGGAAGGTAGTGCGCTCAACTAGGTTCGCGGGCGCGCCGGTTCAGATACGTAGGGGCGGAGAAATCCGCGGGCTATGAAGGAACGGATTGAGCGCGCGTGCAAGCGCGCGGATCATGCCGGATATTACCAAACACCCACAACGGGCGCGGAAAAACGGATACGTACAGGCGCGGGGGGCTCCAAGGAGGGCGCGGTGCGAGGACTGCGTCCTGAGAAGGACAAACCAGATGGACGGAACGGCGTACGGACAATGGGGGGAGTTTGGTATGGAGGTGGGGAGAGGAGGCTAGGGTTTCTGTTTTGGAATTGTTTTCTGTTTCCTTGTCATACTGTTATTTGCGCGTGTACTTAGGTTAGGGTTAAGAGGGAGGACTTATCCTCACTCTCAACTCCGGGTTAGATGGAAGGAGGAAGGGAAGGAGACCATCACATCATTGGATTGGATCACTCATCTCACCAAGAGATTAAAGGAACTCATACCGGATACACATCCAGGTGGACAGTTCTGAGGATTGAAGAATTGGCAATTTCTCTCTCTCTCTACTTTTCTTTATCTCTTTATCTCCTTTTTTCTATTTCTCATTTAAGTGCGACTTTGGACATCATCATCTCCTTTCAAAAGCAGGGAACCGTTAACTTCCAAACCTTGGGACAATTATAGGGGGATAACCCTTATTCTTTCCACACTGGCCCCTACTTGATTGTAAGACTTTAGGTTCAAGTCTTGGCTTTGATCAATATTTTGTAATCTTCTGAATGATATACTTCAATAGGCTTCTTTGCTCATGATCTGGAGATTCCAAGATCATTGCATTGACCTTTTCACATAATTGGTAATGCTTAGCATTTAATTGACATTGCACTGGAAAAATTAAAAAGGATCAACCATTAGTGAATTAGGATTCATTAATCACATAGTGAATTATACAATCCAACTTACAACTTAAAGAACAAGAACTGCAAGGGTCATAGTCCAACCTCAACTGAGGATGAACATCTTTGGGTACCACGGATCCTCTGAATCCTAGATGGTCACATATTTGGTGGAAACAGGGCAAACCCATAGTCTTGAAATATGACTTGGTGCAGACTTTGGCATCATAATCATTTTTGAACTTCTCAAATTGTTCCCTAACAAGATGGATTGCCTCTACAGAAAATTTGTAACCCAATGGCAACAGTTCATGTGGAAGAACTGTCCCTAACTTAATTCAAGAGTTATAAAGTGATTCATGAACAGATTTAATTTAATTTGAAACTGTTCCATCAAGGCTTTTTCAAAAATCCAACAGGTTTCCCAAAGAGTCTGCAAGGAATTGTTTGAGAGTTGCATAGGCCCCTTCAACCCAAGATGTTGTTTTGTTTCCAAAATCTGGGTTTATACAATTAAACACGTTTACAAACTTTTCTTTGATAAGGAAAATTTTATTTTTCATATACTCAAGTATGTCCTCATAGTCTTTCAAGAAACAATATACAAGTCAAAAGGTCAGAACCTAAACCTATGAAGAATAAGAAGCAGTGATTTGGACCTACTCTGAGTTCTGCATCATTGAACTCTGCGTCCTCCTTGGTCTTTGAGGCCCCATACTTTTCCCAAAGATTCATAAAGCTTTTACATCCTTCAAATTAATTAACAAAGCACAATTTCAAGTTTGCTTGTATGTTTTCAGACAATTTCCCAGTGCAACATTGTCTTGATGACTCTGGGAAACTGGTTTCAATTGCACAAATCAGAGCTTTTTCAAGGTCCGTCACAAAGAATTTTGGAAGTCTCTGAGGATCATAAGCCAAATCCTTTAATGCATTTACAGACAAACTGTAGAACTAAAAATTTTCTTTTGTTATAAAAACAAGAGCTTTTGTGAAATTTTTCCAATTGGCTGTCATTCCTACAACATGCAATATTGGTGTTTTGTACTTATTTTTTTATAAGTACAATCCAACATAGCAATATGATGGAATTGTTTTGAAAGCTTTACTGCCTCTGGATGTGCTAAGTACAGGGCCTCCAAGTGACCCTCTCCACTGAACTTTGACCGGTGAATCCAACTTGTTTCTTCAAGTTTTTCATATAGTACCTCCATAACACTTTCTCCCTTTAGTTCTGCAAGTGTGAACTTCCGCTTAGTTTTATAGAATGTTTGGTCATCAACATAATCCCCCCCATCAATCTTTCTCAATTTTCCCTTCACTTGTAATGTATTGAGCCCATCATTCATGCCTTCTACTAGATTTTCTAAGGCCACCCCCAAGATTCTCCTCAGTTGAGGATGCACAGAGGGATTTTCAGATGGTTAATGGTTATTTTGGGTTTCTTTGTAGGAGAGGCGCCACAAGGGGTCTGCTTTTGTGAAACTTGCATGGATTAAAAACCTGAACCAAATGTTCCTTGTGTGAGTTTTTCTAGACTTTTTGGTAAGAAGATTTCCTGAATAGGAACCATGTCTATCACAGGCTAAATCCACATGTTGGTCATGCTTTGAGTTGAAAACTTTTAAAGCCTAACCATGCTTCATTTCCTATGTTTGACAATAGTTTTGTGCCTCTTCCCTGGTAGGAAAAGCTCTCAAGGGAGGTAGGTCAAGTAGATCTGCCATAGTTACATAGTTATATTGATGGCATGCACTCCATCAGTTTCAATAAAATTAAATACGGCAAAGACCAGTAACATAAAATTTTACTCACCACCAGCATTCATGTCCATTTGTGAATCATTTTGTTCCTCAATTGTCACCCTCGATGAGGATGCAATTTGGGCTTCCAATGTTTGATTACCCAAATCCTTTTTTTCTTTTTCCAAAGCTTTTTTGATAGCAATATCAATGTAGAACTTCCATGCAGCCATGTCAGAAGAAGGAGGGCTTGCCACTGTTCCCATGAAAAAAAATGCAATGGTATACTTCAGTATTCAATCCAACTTTGAATTTATTAAACAGAGTTTGCTCAATTTTTAGTTGAGAAAGAATTTTTTGCAGATTTTTATATGATTTATGATTTGATTTTTCAATTTAATTTCACTTTGGTTTCACTTTAATGTCTCTTTGGGATTGCTAAGTGTGTAACAAAAGTCCCACAAAGTATGTGTTAATCCCAAATTTGGGTTGATAGAACCCAAGTGTGGTCCAGGGGGTGCACAAAATTCTGGAACAACTTCTGGGGGGTTGTGCACCCCAAACACGGCTCCTACAAGACCCCCTGGGGGATGCGCTTGTTTAAAACAGCCCTTTGTGGTTTTCTTGGGGCCCCCACGGCTCATTTGAGCCGTGTAGGGCTCTAAATGACTACCACACGGTTGGAGCCGTGAATTTAACATCACCCAATAATAAATAATAAATAATAAACAATGAATAATAAATAATAAATTGTAAATTATAAATTATAAATTATATGGAGTAGTGTATGGGCCCCCACGCGTTGAGGGGCCCTACACAATTCCCAAAGGTTGTTTGGGGCCCTACACGGCTCCCACAGGCCTTGTGGGGCCCTACGAGGCTCCCACACAACTGGAGCCCTGAATTTAACATCACCCTTATAAATAATAAATAATAATTTATATATAATAAATAGTAAAAAATAAACAATAAACAATAAACAATAAACAATAAATGTAGTGTATGGGCCCCCACGCATCAAGGGGCCCTACACAACTCCCACGCAAATGAAGGCGTGAATTTAACATTACCCTTTCAATAATAAATCAAATATTGAAGCTTACCACAAAAAAAATAGATCTCAATCTTTAATGACCACAAAAAACTACAAGGAGTTGCTGTAAAGATTATTAAAAATTACCTACATGCTCAGCAGATGATGGAAAATCAATAGGTATACAAATGTGGCCACTTCAAACCAATAATAATATTACAAATGAAGGATAAGTGCACAATGATTGGAATTATTCCATGAACAGATTGACAGATCCTGTGGCTAAATTAGTACAGAAATCCAGCAGATCTGAGGACAGCTGAATGAAAGCACCAAGTGGACATGCTAAAACTGCCCTGAATGTCCTTCCAGCCTCAGACCATGAGCAGAAACCTCTCTATGTGTCATGAGAAGCTCATTATCACCCCAAAAGGTATTTATACAGTCTCTTTGGATCTATTATTCCCCATCAGTTTTACCAGTAAATTTTTATTTTCAATCAGATACTGTGTCATTTTTGATCAAGTGCTTATAAAAAGATAAGAAAGTTATTTATGACTTAGTCTTCATTATTATTATTATTTCCCAAAGCCAATCAAACTGATTCACTAAAGTTTAGTCTGGCAATCAAACCCATCTTCCCTGAAACTCTTTAACTGAATATTTGCAGGCTTTTCTGTGAATTATTGACTCAGAGTGAGTGTTTTCCTTCCTTCCTTGGCCATTGTGTTTTTCTGCACAGCCATATCAGTGGATAAGTCCTTATAAGGCACCCATTATCATTCCAAGGTTCTTAAACTGCCTAAGGAGGCCCCTTGAAGAGAGGTTGTCTTTCTGTAAGGATCCCCAGTAGTATAATACTATGGCCCCTCTTTTTATAAAAATTGAAAACCATTTTTAACCAAACCAATTAAACCTTGCACAAGCTCTTAAAAATATTTATTATTTGAGCTTTTTAAGTGTTTATCTTTGGAATATTATAATTATTATTAACATTATTCCAGTATTTTTATCACTCTCTGTAGCTAAAGGACTGAAAGGTTCCTGGTATCAGAAAGCTGACAGTGGTCAAATTGGTGGAATGTCAAATTGCATTGCATTGAATGAAAAAAAAGCAAAAGAAAACATTCATTAGTCTGGTATTAACCACATAGATCAACAAAGAAATAGAAAATAACAGAACATTACCAGTGAAATTTCCTACAAAAAAAACTGATCAGTTGCCTATTAATGATCAGGGAGGAGGAGGAGAATGAGGGGTAGGGGGTGGTTTTCCAATTGATTTATTGGCAAGTGATTGATTGATTTCTTGCCAATTGATCAGGAGGAGGTGGGAGGGGCTGGAAGTTGTCAACCAATCAAGCAGTTGCTTTCCAATGGACCAAAGAGGAGGAGAAGGGGGTGATGGCCGGGAGCAGGAGGAGGGGCTGAAGGGGAGGAGGAGGAGGGGGTGTTTACCTGAGTTACCAAGGATGTGATCTAAAAGGGAGGAGGAGGGGGGGGGTCTTACCTGGGGTTCTGAGAAAAGAAGGATAACAATGAGGATGACCATCCCAATGAACTTGGAGGTAGGTGGAGGTAGATGGTGAGGTGGTTGTTGTGGGTGAGGTGGATTGGTGAGGATGAGGGAAGTGTGGACCGGTGGTTTGGTGAGGTGAGGTGGTTTTGTGAGGAGGAGGAAGATTGAACTGGTGGTTTGGTGGGGTGAGGTGGGTGGTTTCAAAATTATGGTTTGTTTTTTTGTCCAAGTCCACCAAAAAAAAAAAATAAAAATATAAAGAAACCAAGTCAGCCTAGGATTTGAACAACCCAAACCAAAAAAATTTGGTGATTTTATTTTTTACCTATTCAAAAACCAAATACTAATCATCAAAGTGAGCAAGTGTGAGGGGTAGAATACACTCTCTCATCGCCAAAGATGAGGTAGAAGATGAGACTGGGATTACTTGAGGATGTTTGTGAATATCTTCTTCAAATATTCTGTCCCATTCATCTTTGATGTTGGCAAGCAGGTTGTGAAGGATTACACAACTGATAATCCAGTTGATGAGGATCTTCATGTCCTTGGAATTTTGTAGCTGGTTTTGAATCTCCCGTAAGCTGGCCCATCTTCCTTTCAGGATTTCCATGGCATGCTCAATTCAAACTCATGATTGGGCAAGATGATAGTTGAAATCAGTTTTGGTTTGATCATTCAATGAAATATTGTGGTATGCCGGAACCACATATTTCTGGCTAGCATCAGCTGAATTGACCAGAATTTATTTATCTTGGTCAAAGGATTTATCTGTTTATTGGGAAATCCACATCCAATTGAAAAATTATGAATGGTGAAAAGAACCTGGAAGGCCAGCATGGAGGGATATGAACTTCTTATTGTTATCAAAAACAAGTTGTAGTGACCCAGAATATCTATACAAACAGATAAAACATATTTGGTCAGTGTATTATCAAAGGCTTTAGAAAGGAAATGAATTTATCACCTTTTTTCCAATCAAAATAGTGGTTGCCATCTAGCTTTGGTTTTTGACTCAAGGAGATAGTGTTTCCATCAACAAAACCAATGCAACCAGAAGAGCCTTCAGTCTCCATTAATTGAGATATCTCCTTGCATTCCTCTTTGGTTTTCAAACAAAGGACCAATTGGGGGAAAGAGTGGTGGAAAGATTGGATAGCAATCATGACTCTTTTGGTGTATAAGTCAATGGATCCATAACTGACCAAGAATAGATTTTCTAATTGATGAATTTCTTCTCCATTTATATTTGATCTCAATTCACAAAGAGCAAAATCCATTTGGATAGCTGGATGGTATTGAGGCTTACAAGAATTTTTCTGGAAGATGTGGTGGTCTTCAATCATCTCCAAAATTTTCATGAACGAAGGAAATAGAGTTTGGAAAAGTTCTGGAAGCTTAAGTCAGGGAGTAAACAAAGCTTTTGCCTTTAATACATAGGTTTGTGGAGAGTTTGTCTTTGTGGAACCATGTATCAATTTTCCAATAGATAATTAAAAGCTAACCAAGTTGATTCCAAATTGGTCTCTGAATGAGAGTCTGAATTGGAGTCAAATAATAAAAAAATTTCATTCAGCTTTTTTGCATTTTCAACTTTCTGGAAGGAAGTTTGATTAGAAATGTTCAGAAAGATGATGTTGAGATTTGTGTGACGCAATGGATATCTGAAGCAATGGAGATGTGAAGCAATGGAGATGTGAAGCAAATAGAGATGTGAAGCAATGAAGATGTGAAGCAATGGAGATGTGAAGCAATGAAGATGTGAAGCAATGGAGATGTGAAGCAAATAGAGATGTGAAGCAATGGAGATGTGATTTGTGTGATGCAATGGAGATGGGATTGGTATGGACTTTCTGAGGTGGAGGTTTGGATGGGTGTTTTGCATGTGATTGATTGTGGATGGATGAAATGGTGGGTTTGATGTTTGAAACCCACCATTTTGAAATACACCAGTTAGGGGTTTGTGTATTTCAGAAACAGGCAATTAAAAATGGCCAGTTTGAAAAAAAATGGCGGGTTTCTAATGGCGGTTTTGCTAACTTTGATACGCCCTAATGTAGTACAAAAACTCTCATAAAACTGGAAAAATAATAGTGCTTTTAAGTAAAATAAATTAGTCTTTTCATTCAGAGAAATCCAGCCTGAGGAATTATCAATATAGTGTAAAGGCAATGCACATGTAAAGAGTATATGAAAGATTATAGTTATAATAAATTCAATTTTTTCAATAAAAGAATTAACTCAAAGTTGGTAATAGTGATGGGGCTTGCAAATTAAAATATGAAATGCAATAAAATTTGAATGGTATTTAATTAAATTTAATGTAAAGGGGTGAGTTTTATTTATTAAGTTTTTTCTTCTGAAGCATGGGAATAAGCCATGATTTGAAAATTGAACATAAATGCCAAGAATGAGAAAATTTCAAGTTGATTTTTTGAAGTTTACCCCAAATGAATTAAATTAATCATGGCTGGAAAGAGTCTGTCCAGATGGCTATTTTCAAATTCCATGTTTAATTAATTTAACAATTTCAAAAGATTAAAAGATAAATTTCAAGAGCTGAGTTGTTTCAAATATAAAATTTTGCCTTGATTGTTGGGATTGGAATTCATAATGATGATGCCCTGAGTTTGTAGAATTATTTTGATTTATTTGATGAATTTTTCTGGAAAGCAGATCCAAATAGAAACTGCATTATATTTGAAAGTTTTTTATGAGAACAATAAACATTCAATGAAAAAGCATGACTATCTTTAAAATTGACAAATGCTGCATTTTTTGGGAAAGAAAAATTCCACATCTATTTGGTATATAAAAAATGTGAGCTATCTCATTTGATTGCCCATAGGGCCAAATAGAATATTAAATTTTTCTGTTTTCCAAGCTTCATATTGATTTAGTAAATTATTTCTCTCACGCCCCTAAACCTCAAACTCACATGGTTTTGAAGTTTTGGGGAATTCATCCTCACACTCTAAACTCCTTAAACTAACACTATTTTTTTAATTTTTCATTTTTCATAATCAATGCTGCAGTTGTGTTGATTTCATGCCAAGGGCCCCAGAATATATCTCAAGAATTTTCCATGGTTTTATTGCTCTTCAAAAAAAATTCAAAAATCAAAGTAAGGAAAAGAAAAGGGTAGTTTTTCTTCATTTTTGACCCTTATATGCAAGGTATTTACTTGAATAATTTTGACTTTCTTAAGCTGGAAGTATTATTTAACTACAGAAAATTACTCAAAAAGTATTTTTTTTGTAATTTTAAAAGGTTTTTTTCCTTTCAAAATTGAAAAATGCTAGAAAGGCCACATAACAAGAAATTATCTTTCAGATTTTTTTAAAGCATGCTATTTAGATTTTTTTGATGTTTTGAAGCATCAGGCTGGTGAAAAAACATGAAATTAAATTAAAAAAATATGATTGGAGAATTTCTTGAGGTAATATGTACCTGTCAAAATTTTAAATCCTTCAAAATTGGCCTCAAAACAAAACAAGAAATCATAAAAAGCTGGGTGAGGAACTGGAAAAATGTTTTTTGATGAATTGTTTGAATGATAATAATCTATATTGTTAAGATTACACCTCAACCACTCTCCTCTTCTCTGCCCCCCCTCAGTAATGGTGCGCGCCTCACCGCCTGGATGGACCTCCCGCAACCCCTCGGGGGACTCGGGATCTTTTCTTTTCTAGCTTCACCTCCTCCACAACCCTTGGTGGGATGAAGATCTCCGGACCACTGATCATCTCCCCCATCTTGACTTCCTCTCTCTTCTTCTTTCTTTCCTCCCTCTTCTTTCTTTTCATCCTTTCTCTATTCTCTAAAACCCCCAACTCTCACCTCTTGAACTCTAACTCAAGACTCAATACTCTCAAAGAATCTTGACACCAATTCAAGCTCTTCAATCTATCTTATCAAATCAAGTAAATGTCTCCTTGAATAATTGCCTGGTAAGAGATTGATCCTCACAATCATCAACTCAACATTGCTGACAAATCAGCTCTGTCGTTAGTAGCCGCCATCTTTGCCGTCTCTACCTCATCAACTTTGACTCTGCCTGTTTCTCATACCTATGATCTTCTCACTGTCGACTAAGTGTCTCTAAGCTGTTGGTTTCTACGTCTCTTTCCTCTTCTCTTATTTCTATTCCTGATCTCTTTGTTTTCTGACTTTTATGTGCAGTCTGCTGGTTCTAAGTTCTCAGAAATTACATCATATTTTTATCACGGTTAAAACCCGAAAACAACTCTACAACATCAAAAATGAACAAACCAGCGGGAGCCAACGATTACTTTCACCAGGTAGCACTCAAGGCCTCTGTCGACGCTATCCCACAGCTTAAAAAAGACAATTACTCAATTTGGCGCGACAAGATGATGATGCTGTTCGATTGCAAGGACATCAAAGATGTTATGACCGTGAATGTAGGCCAATTACCCCTAAAGCAAGACCAAGAAATTTGAGCTATCATCCTATCTAAACTTGAAAGCACAACTAATGCTAACGTGGTCAACGCTTCAAACATAAAATCCTCAAAATTGCTCTGGGCTGAGATCACCCGGAGATTCGCCTTGTCTGAAACCGCCAACCAAGCTTGCATATTTAATCAGTTCCTACATGCACCATTTAATGAACACGCCATTGAAGGATTTATAACAGAAACTCAAAAAGCACTCACTCGTATGGCCAATGTAGGAATAGACTTACCAAACGACATACTGGCGTATTTAATTCTCTTCAAGTTTCCTCCTTTCCTGGAAAATCTGAAACAACAAATCATGCATGGCAAGAAACTAATCACGGTAGAAGTGGTGTTTAACCACCTAACTCAATTCAATAATGAGCGAAAGGCACAACACAAGATGGGCAAGTCCACTCAAGATGTCTCTTTGGTTACCATGAAGGGTAAACCGCCGGATAAGGAAGACAGAAAAATTTGCATTAAGTGCAAGGAAGGTTATCACGACCCAAAAGCACCACATCCTGAATCCTTGTGTTTCCATCTTCACCCTCAAACTGCACCAGAATGGTGGGTTGAGCAGCAAAAGGAGTGGAAAAACAGAATCAAGAAGACTCCTACCATCAATTACCACTCATTACTCACCCTCTGGATCAATACAGATAATACACCTAATCTCCTTCTAGATTCCGGCGCCAACATACATATATTCAAAGATTTGAAATACTTTACCTCAATCAATCTGCAGGATGAACTAGATGAAGTCAAGACAGGCAAGCTTGAAGCAAACCTTAAAATTTGGGGGACAGGCACAGTTTGGCTTGAATGGAAAGAATCTATTATCACGCTGGAGGGATGTATGTACGTCCCTGATATAGTAGTCAATCTAATCAGTCCCGGTCTCCTGGCGAAGAAGGGATGTTACCTCTCACAAAAACAAGATAACTTCAACATCACCCAAGGCGAAGAGATGGTACTGAAAGGTTTAATTTGAGATAACTTATTTGTGATTGAGAAGCCACTGAATGTCGGAAAAAATCTATTGGTTAATCTTCTAAGTCATCCTACAACCAATTCATCAGTGGAAGCTCCATCCCTATCAGATCTCCATAAAATGTATGGACATGCATCAATCTCCACGCTCAAGACTTTAATTAAAGACCAGTACTCAAAAGAAGAATTAAATAAGCTCCAATGCAATGGATGTGTACAAAGCAAAATTATGAGGGCCCCATTCCTGGCCACCTCAACACCATCCTCAAAACCCTTGGAACGGATCCACCTGGACTTGATAGGTCAGATCACCCCTCAATCAAAAGCAGGTCATAAATACATCTTAACCCTTGTTGATAACTTTACTGGCTACCTTGCTGCTTTTCCCCTTCAATCTGAAGAAGAGACTCCTAATGTCATTATCAACCTGCTCAAGACGGAATATAAGCGCCTCAATTACTATCCCACACAAATCTTCTTGGAAAAAGGCACTGAATTCAATAACAACACTCTAAAAGAATTCTCCAAGCGTAAACATATAAAACTTCTAACTTCTGAACCATACAATTCCCAGCATAACGGTCAAGCCAAACGAGCAAACCAAAAAATTATCAAATCAGCCCAAGCTACCTTTTCGTCGTCAATACTGAACAAGGGCTTTTGGCATATTATGATCAGAAGCTGCTTCTTCATGCTTAACCAAGTCCCCAGGGAAGGTAACGACCAATCCCCTTGGGAGCTTATGTTCAAAAAAAAACTACCTGCTAATTATTTGAAACCTGTAGGTTCTCCAGTTGTTTACCTTGCAAATCGACTCCAAAAAGGTAGAAAATTCGACGGGAAGGGACTAGAAGGGATCCTAGTTGGTTTCAATCCCACTTTCCACTCTTACTTGATTCTCAACTCATCTGGGGCTGTTGTTGAAACCAAACACGTACAGTTTCTGAGGAATTCCCTCAACAACTTTCCCCTCCTTGAATCGCCGGGGATTGATATCTTCAGTCAATCTAACCTCAAGTCAAACAAAGCCGATTTTTCTTCAAAGGAAAAACAATACATCTTCAGGGAATCTCAAAATGAATTATCTGAATCTGACTCAGATCAAGAAGATTCTGAATCTATTGACTCCTCATCCTCCAATCCTGATCTTCCAATACCATCTCCTGTTCCTGACCCTTTGCCTCAACCTCTCTCTCAAAGACCTAGACGAGAAACAAGGAAGCCCCAACAATATGGCTTCTACCACTACTACAAACCCCCCTCCTACAAAGCTGCGCGGAAGTGCGCCGAGTGGCCCAAATGGAAGAAAGCATCCGAAGAAGAGATTAATTCTATTGAACTTCAAGACTTCTGGGAGGAATACTACGGCGTATCCAACAATATATTAAATACTACTTGGGTCTTCAAGGTGAAAGAGAACTGCCATGGAGACCCCGTCAAATATAAGGCCCAACTTTGCGTTCAAGGGTTCAATCAAGTTTTAGGAATTGACTACAACAAAACGTGGGCTCCGACAGGAAAACTTGGATCACTCAGAGTGGCTCTCACGTATAGTCTGAAGAAAAAAATGAAACTCACACAATTTGATGTAAAGGGAGCCTTTCTCCATGCCCCCATCGACAAGACCGTCATCATCAGAACCCCAGAAGGATTGGACAGGAAATCTCCCTATCTAAAATTAAAAAAATCTCTCTACGGTCTGAAACAGTCCCCCAAGAATTGGTACAAAACATTGATGTCGTGGATCAAGTCCCAAGGATACCTCAAATCAACCAGCGATCCCTGTCTGCACCTTAATTCAAAAACTGGAGAAATTATCTACTTCCACGTGGACCATTTGATCCATGTCGGTAATTCTAGTCAATTTGAAACCAACTTCCTTGAAAGGTTCAAGAACTCTTCCTGCCATCCACCCAATACTATTCTTGGCATGCTCATGGAAATTGAGGACAACCAAATTCTCTTAAGCCAGCCTAATCATATCACTCGCGGCCTTGAAGAACTTGGTTTATCCTCCAGTAAAGACACTAATATTCCATTGACTCAGAATCTCAATCTCAAACCCGCCTCCGACACAGATCATGCCAAATTCTGTCAACTTAACGTCAACTATAGATCCACAATTGGCCTCCTCAATCATCTCGCTCAATAATCTCAAAAGGACATCGCGTTCTCGGTGTTGAGCTTGGCGAGATTAAATGTGAAGCTGGGCATGACCCACTGGAGGGAGGTTAAGAAAGTATGGAAATATCTAAAGAAAACTAAGAGTCTTAAACTTATCATCAAATGCAACCCCGAGAAAGAAATTCTATCAAGCTTCAGTGACGCTACCTGGGGAGACAATCCAATCTTCCGTAAATCTCAGACTGGTTACATCATCTTTCACTACGGCAGTCCAGTTATCTGGAACTCCACCAGACAAAGGAATATCAACTATTCCTCAACCAAATCTGAATTGAATGCTCTTCTTGACTGCTACCTGGAAATCAAGTGGATTAGGCATCTGATCAGCAAAATCTATCAAATTACTGAACCAAGACCTACTCTACACATTGACAATAAAGGGTTGGACAACAAAATCAAAAAATTTGGTTCTCATTCAAAATCAAGACACATTGATATCAAGACCAAAGGACTACATGAGGATTACACCAATAAAGAATTCACTCTCAATCTGGTTCAAAGCAATTCAATGATTTCTGATTCTCTTACTAAAGCCTCCTCAACAACATCCTTGGACACTCTGCAGAGGAAGGTCTTTCTTTTGGATCACTCTCTCACCAGTCATGTGGGGTGTTAAGATTACACCTCAACCACTCTCCTCTTCTCTGCCACCCCCTCAGTAAAGGTGCGCGCCTCACCGCCTGGATGGACCTCCCGCAACCCCTTGGGGGACTCGGGATCTTTTCTTTTCTAGCTTCACCTCCTCCACAACCCTTGGTGGGATGAAGATCTCCGGACCACTGATCATCTCCCCCATCTCGACTTCCTCTCTCTTCTTCTTTCTTTCCTCCTTCTTCTTTCTTTTCATCCTTTCTCTATTCTCTAAATTCCCCAACTCTCACCTCTTGAACTCTAACTCAAGACTCAATACTCTCAAAGACTCTCAACACCAATTCAATCTCTCCAATCTATCTTATTGAATCAAGTAAATGTCTCCTTGAATAATTGCCTGGTAAGAGATTGATCCTCACAATCATCAACTCAACATTGCTGAAAAATCAGCTCTGTCGTTTGTAGCCGCCATCTTTGCCGTCTCCACCTCATCAACTTTGACTCTGCCTGTTTCTTGTACCTATGATCTTCTCACTGTCGACTAAGTGTCTCTAAGCTGTTGGTTTCTACGTCTCTTTCCTCTTCTCTTATTTCTATCCCTGATGTCTTTGTTTTCTGACTTTTATGTGCATTCTGCTGGTTCTAAGTTCTCAGAAATTACATCAGATTTTTATCATATATTCCAAACATACAATAAATAAAATAATAGATTTGAATTAGAAGAAAAAAACAAATAATTCACATATATATCTATACACATGGATTTAGAATCTTCAGTTTTTATTTTTTCATTCCTCATTTCTCATTTCTCATTTCTATTTTTTTATTTAATTTCTATTTGAATTGATGAAATTTTAAATTTTAATTTGAATGATGACTTTTTAATTATTTTTGTTCATTTTAAATCCCTCTTTCTTGCTTTTAAAATATTCTTTTTTTTTTTTTAATTTTTAATTTTTTAATCATTCTACAATAGGTTTTGTCTTGATGCTCCAAAAAATTCCCCAAACACCATGTCATGATGTTACTTTTGTTTTGAAGTCAATTTTTAGGAGTTGAAATAAATTTTGAAAATTCCTGAATCAAATTTTTATTTGATTTTCTACCTTTTTCACAGACCTGCACCATCCCAAAGATTAAAAACCCTACATACCATGGATTAAGAAAAGTATAAAAATGATTCTTTCTTTGTGGACCTTTCTACCATTTTTGATTTTTTAGAGCCAAATAACCCTTTTGAAATTCCTAAAAAAGCATTTTTCAAGATCCTTGATATACTTATAGAATCATTTCATGTTAAAAGTTACAAAAATATTCAAGAAAATATCCTTCAGATGAGGTTTAAAAATAAAGAAAAACCCCCTTTCCTTTCTTTTCTTTTGATTTTGGAATGATTGTTCAAGCAGAATAAAAAAATTCAAAATTCTTAAAAAAAGTTTTAGGGCCTTTTGCATGAAATCTACACAACTGCAGAATCAACTGGGAAAAATTCAAAATTCAAAAAAGAATACAATTTCAAGCATTTTGCAGTTCACAGTTTGCACCTCTCAACTCTTCTCCACAGAGCCTATGATTTCTTGAATTCACAACTGTGAGTAGCTTACCAATTAATTATAATAAGAGCTGATGGCTATTGAAAAGATAGAAGAATTTTTTTTGACAGCTAAAATTAAACTGACATGCCTTTGAACTCTCCAATTTTCCTTTCAGTTTCCAAGGCTTTGTCAATCAAATTTTCTTGTATCTTGTAAAATTTCCCTCATAGTATCTCTTGATTCTATCCTTTTCTATTTGAGAAACCTCAAAAATCACATTTCATGCATTTAAAAAGTACTCAGAAGTCTTGAAACCCACAACTCATGTGCAAACATCTCCAAAAGTCTAAGTTTTGTAACAGAACCCTTCACTTCCTTGGTGTGATATTTTCAACCAAGGGAATTAAAATTGAACCACCCAAATTCCAACACGTTCTCCCAAATTACAAAAATTTCTTGACTTGAAAGCACTGAGGTACTATTTGTAGTTTTCAGGTTTTTCTTGGATTTGTTAATTTATATTGCAGGGTTTGGAATTACTCAAAGGAAAATATTAAAGTTCCAAATCCTGTTTGGAAATCCATATATTTTTACTACTCAAGGCACTTTTGATTTTGAATGCCTAAAGAATAAATTCACCACAGCATATACTCTTTCTCATTTTAACTATTAGGCTCGCACTATCCTCAAGAAAAAAAATATACTAGTTATAAATCTGTGTCAGGTGTTATATCCCAACCGGCCTACTCTGAGTTCACTGAGCAGAATTATAATGATTCAAGAACACCTGAATTTTTTGATGAGTAGGCAATTTAAAACATTGAATTATCCACCAGACCCTCAAAGTTGGTTGAATTTTTTTTCCCGGTAAAACAACAGACGGACAACAGCTTTCACCAAGCAAATTCAATGCTAGTTGAATTTTTGTTTTCTTCCAAACACAAAATCAACTTTTTCTGCCGTGATATATTTATATGTATTCTATTCCTTTGTGAAGTAAATTTTTGATAAGATGATAAATTTCATTCCACCTACAGGAGAGAGGAATGCAATTCTTTTGCTAACAGTAACCAAGTAAGCATTAAAATATTGGTCATAAAAGGCATTATTGGAAGCAAGCAAAATTTATTATGAACAAACAAGTTGATCTTTCACAAAAGCTAGGATAAAATTACTTCTTCACGGATCGGTGATGAACTGATCAATTTTGCGAGGGCGTTCCAAACGCTCTCGACTGCTGACAATTTAATCTTGAGACCCCGGGTAACTTGGGTAGATTTCTTGGGATTCAGAGTTAGTCTGCGCTCAAGCTACTTTTAAAGAAGGCTGATTGATATCTCCATCGGTAGAAGAAGGTGAGGGAGAGTTTGGTCTTGCATCGTTCGATACGGCAGCTTCGTGGTTTGGTCCAGAACCTTCGCCATTTGAGACAGCACCTTCGTCGGCCGGCACCAAGCTTTTGTCATTTAGCACGGCACCTGCCTCGGTTGACGAAGGATCTTCGCTATTTGAGACAGAATTTGTATCGGCATCGAGCCATCCTCCAGATCTTGGAAGACCGTGTTGTGATTCCAAACCCCGACCCGCTAGAACCGTCCCGCGCCTTCCGAGCTCTCCGGGCCTTGCCTGGAGAGCATCGTTTTGTTCGTTATCTTGTTGTTGCTCACTATGAATAATGAGTTGACAGCGATCAGCCTCCGAGCTCATAGCGTGTTTGAGATAGATTAGTCTCAAAACCCAGCTCACTTCTTCAAACGATTTCTTCTCATTAACGCGAATGCTATTCCTGCAACCAACAAAACTCCCACAACAATTGATCCGGCGATGATGGCTGTTTTTTGATCGTCCGACGTGATTTTGTTGCCATTTTTTCCTTGGGACTCGGGGCTGGAACTGATTTCAATGAATGATTAACGATTTTGATCGAGATAAAAAAAATTTAGAAAGCCCTTCCGTGAAAAATGCGGTAGCTCTGCAATGCAGGGGAGGACGTACGACAAAGGGCCGATTGGGGGAACAAACGACGCATTTAGGGGGGATTTGTCAGAAATTGTGCTGTGAGAGGCTTTGACAGGCAGGGTTGAATTGGAAGCGGGGCTTGGAGAGCCAGCTTTGGGTATTAGACCGGAAGAGTTCGACGTCAAAGCAGGTGGTGAGGCTTGGGAGTTGGGCAAGCTATCGGAAGGTCCACCAGTTGCCGTGTCGGTCACGTTACTCAGGGGAGCTTTTGCAGTTTTGGAAACTGCTGCTTGAGAATTTGAGGCTCCATTTGAAACCGATACTTCACTACCGAGTTGCGCACCGGTAGGGGGAGAAGTGACTGAAGCCGCCGGATTAACTTGAGGTGCGGGTAGTTTTGCTGCTGGGTAACTTGGGGATTCTCCGCTAGGAATGGAATAGCCTCCGGAAGAGACACCACCGGGTGGCAAGTTGTCGGTTGTTGAAGGTAGACCTTCCTGGGCAGCATTGGGGGTGGGCAGGATCAGAACCTTTGAGGAGCTAGGACTGAGGTTTCGAGTGTTGAGTTGGGAGAGGCCGCAAAGGACGTTGGACGAAGTGAAAAGATTGTACGTGAAAAATAAACCGCCGAAGACTGCATCAAGGGCTTTCAATTGTCGCATTTGAGGTCGTCCGGACTTTGGCTGGATGAGTTAATGATTTAGATTGAGATTGGATAACCGATTGCTAGGGCGGCTGGGTCGGTAATGTTTGTAATATTGAAAGATTTATGAGATATTATCGCGCTCGATGTCATTAGCCTTGACTTTTGAAGCGTAGAAAAACTTGGTTTTGAGACAAAAACTTGGGTTCCGCCGATGTGACCACAGGGCTGACATGGGTATATGATGGCCAAAAGAAATCAGTATACCAAGTCTACCGGGTAGGAGAAATGGCTGATCAACCAGGAGGGCAGAATCACTAATTAAAGGTGGAGAGATTGAGAACGCTTGAGCGTCACGAGAGAAAACTAGTTCATCGAGGACAGCATCGGAGCTGAGCCCTAGGATATAGACAATGGGGATACGGAATCGAAAATCGTGATGAGATGAACGATTGAGCCAGCCAATTAATGGGAGTCGCAGTAAGGTGGGGCGGAATTCTATCAAAGGCTTCACTTATGAGGTTCGATGAGCGCTGAACCACTCTTCCAACAGACGCTGAAGAACTCAAGCTAGCAACATTGTGATCTCCTGTTGTCGAGAGCCAAAGAGTATGCAAGCGATTGCCCGAGGATGCTACCGAGTAGTGGGCTTCTGGGGGATCCTGGGCTCGCTTGTGGCAGAGTCGGTTGCAATTATATGGCCATCTGAAGTGATATTACAGAGGGCCTGGAGAAAATGGTTTCAACAGAGCTAAGGAGGAGACAACGACAGGACGATCGATCATCGGTTCCCAAGGTCGTCTTCAACCTTTCGATCCTGACTCGAGCCAAGATGGACAGATGTGGCAACCAGAAGCTACCAACGATGAAAGCTAGGCAACATAGGACTACTTGCCATCGGAAGCCGATCGAGGATGTTTCAGCTGGCATTAAAGGCGGTCGCTATGTGACATCATCTTTGCTCATCTCGAAGTTTGGTCGAGGGAGTAACTGCAAGTCACTTCCCAGCTGCAGTCCATATTCGGCTACTCAGCTCATTAAAGATAAGAAGCAAGCTAACATTCCCAGCCTACCCCAAATCATCATCAGCATCTGGCAAGCCGAACGGGTATTACGAACCTGACCCACAATGCACATCAAGTCCACTGGGCTCCTTATCGATAGTGGCGGGCACCGCGGCAATGACTGAGACTCACCAGCGAAGCAATAGATTATAGCTCTCTTCTGATGAATGGTGCAATCTACTTAAACCCTTCGCCGATGCGCCTGGGTTCACAGCTGTCATCGGCTCAACATGTCGGGCCCAGTCCTAGCTGGAGCCGGCTGGGGCTGGAGCCGGAGCGAAGACCCCGCCTCCGGGAGATATCGGCGACAAGCGGCCAGGGTGTAAGGGCCTTAGGAATTCGGCTCCGGGCTATGGATAATGCCAACTTGGCAACTTATTTCTCTTTGAAATTAATTGTACCCAAAGGCTTCCAACATTCTTAGTTCTCTGCTTTACCCCTTTGTCATTGGACGAGGCTTTGTGACTTCATATTTGGTGTAGTTTTAATTTTGTTTTTAAATTATACTTAAGGGCTATACAAATAACTCCACAAGGAGAAAAACACAACAAACAAGAGAAGCTAGAAAGGTTCGGATGCCTGGCAATTCTCTAATATAGAACCACAGCTTATACACTCCTCAAAAACCTAAAATTTACCACTAATTACTGTAAAAATAATGGTTCCCTTCATCCAGATCAGTTAATTTCTTTTCTAATCCGGTCAGCCTACTAGATGCCAAGGACCTAACTCCTTCTGGCTACTAGAGTTGATGGAAGAATTGGAGCCTGCTTGGATTAACAGAGGGGCCAAGACCTTTTTTGGGGTTGTTGAGCCCTCTGGAGCACAGGATTTGTCTGGTTAGGACAAAGGGACACAATTTTGGTGCCTGATGCTGGTACAAGGGTTCCTTTCAAGAAGGGTATGACAGTTTCCTTGCGGTAGGTTGTTAAACCATGGTTGGATAATTGGTGGGATCACTTATTAGGTCAAGATCCAGCCTAATTATTGAGGAATGGACTAATGTTCAAATTTTCAGGGTGCTGACAGTTGGTGACTGGATAGTTGCTGATGGATTTGTTGATAATGGGCCTTTCAAGGTTGAGGTTCATAAATAAACTAAGAAATAATGATCAGAGGGTGCCCAAGGTCACACACTTATCTTCTAATAAGGGTTTGTCTGCTGAAGACAAAAATGCCTGATGCTATAATTTCTAGATGACTGGATGAATGCTGATAATTTGGCTGTGGAAGGGGCCTTTGTTTGTACCTTTTGAAATCCTCATGGTACGGGTCTTTTACCAGCCAAAAAGAAGTGAACCAGGCTAGCGCTGAGGCTAAGATACTGTCCATTGGTTTGTGTGAGCTGGCTCATGATGGTATGACAGTATGGGAAGCCTTGTGTCATCATAAGTGGGGCTTTAACAGGCTTCCATGATGTGGTGGCTATTTATAGAAACCAACTGCAAGTGCACAACAGCAGCCAACACATGGAACAAAAAGCCTCTGGACTCATTGAAGGAGATGCTGAGCAAATAAAAGGCACCATAGATTCCAAAATAGGAAGTGATAAGATAGGCTAAATTTCCTTATGACATAGAACCAGCAGACTAAGAGAAAACAAGCAACATGAGAAACAAGGGAATAAAAGAGAATGAGGAAGACAAGCAGAAGAATGAATAGAAAGCATCCTACGCCAGAAGACAACAGATTGGATGGAGATGAATGGCGGGATTCAAGTTGAATATTTTCCGGAAGGCTTGAGGCAGAAGTTGGGGCTAATTGATGGAGTCTGAAAATTAGGTGCCCAACATGAACCAGAAATCGGAGGAGTGAAGTCTTACCAGGCAGAAAAGTGAGGATTGAGATACGCGATGTGACGGAGACTAAGAGTTGATTGTGAGACATGGATCCAATACTGGAGACGGATGATTGAGAGAACAGAGAGCCGTGGAGAAGATGGGGAAGAGTCAAAGAATTAATAGAGATAATGAGAAAAGAAACAGAGACAAGTATAAAAATAAGATAATGAGAAAAGAAAAAGAGACAAGTATATAAAAATATGTATGGAAGAAAAAAAGGAAACAAGGCGGGAGATGAAATAGATGTGGTTGGAAGAAAAAGTCTCCCGCAGTCAAGGCGCAGTAGAAGAGAGAAGGCGCGCGGGAGGATAGAGACGCGTGAACATCAGATGGTGTGAAAGGTGTGGGATCTCAACAGGAAGGTTGGACACAAAGACAAGAACATGGCTGGGCAGTCTGTATAGCTCACAATTTAACCTATTGTCCCGCAATGTGGGAGAAAAAAAGACTATTGGCCATACTGGGAGACAAAGAAGGCACAGAATACAAAACACAGATAAAAAAAGACATGGCATAATGAGATCCTACAATCTCTGCAATATTTATCAATATGTTCATCATCCACCTCAACCCATAATTACCAACCTCTGAATAAAATTAACAATATTTTTCCAGTAGGTGTTTGGTTAGAGAATTTGATCCTTGAGGCTACTCAAAATCTATATCAAGGTGCACATTAAGGTGTATCAGAGTTAGCAAACCCACCATTTTATTAATGGCAGGTTTCAACCAAAATCCGCCATTTAAAACCTGCCATTAAAAAACCAAAAAACCCACTTATTTCAAAACAGGGGTGTCAGAGTTACCTGAAAATAAGTGGGTTTTTTCAGATATGGTATATAAAGTCCAGCCAGTCAACCATATTTTTGTTGTTCTTCTTGAAGCTGTGAATATCACCCCCTGTCCTTCTTTGATTGCCAACCTGCCCGCATTGTGCTCATCATCTACCCCAACCTCCTCTCTCCTCCTCAGTCATCCCTCACCATTGCTCCCACTCTCAATTCAACCTCTTCAACCCCACAAGGCTCCCTTCATCTCCTCCCATCTCATCCTCTCATCCTCTCATCCCCTTGCTCCTCCAAATCCTCGGCTCCTGCCATCCACTAACACAATGATGATAATCCCAATAATCATCTCAACAATCATTTCAAGGATACCACCCTACTTCAAATTCAATGCTAAGTAAATGTATCTCAAGTCTCATAACTTTCATGAACAAAAAAGCAAACCCCCCCTGTCAGGAGCATCATGCCACGGAGCGTCAACTGCAAAGGACAACCCAAGTGCATGCTGCACTAACCAGTGCCATAAACCACCAGTACAACTGGGTACAAGGACAAATGTAAGCCATCATCAGATGGGAGTAGCACATTTTTCAAAGGAGATCCTCGGAATGAAGATGAGATTACAAATAGATTGTTGGTTGAGATCAGTTTGAGAGCATTTACATCATCACAAGAACAACAGCAGCATCAACAATTTGGTGCTCAGGAGGAGAGGAGTAGGAGTAGGACCAAGAATCTGAATGATTTCCATAGATCATCATTGGCTTGGTCAAGCAATCTTACCAAACTGCGAAGTAGCCAAAAGATACCTTTGGAGTTCATCAATTCCTTACCCATGCCTCCCATTAATGTGCTGTTTTCTGTCATGAAACAAAGAATAAAAGCTAACCCTTGGTGATGAATTGATTTTTGGCTCAAATTGTTTATGCTCAGACTTACCAATCTATGTCAATCAGCACAAAAATTTAAATCACACCAGCCACAAGATGGAAAACACTTGTTTATAAAGAGTATCATCCATCATCCCACCTGCAAAAAAGAAAAACAGTAACAAATATAACTGTGCGAATTTAGTTTATTGACTGACCAACATGCTGAGAAACCAACACATGAGAAACATAACAATCATAAGAAACAATGGATGAATAGAATGATATAATCATGGCGAAGGAATACCAACACCGTAACTGAGATGCCCGGATTGGTTATTATTGGGTGGCTGGATGGAGGATGAGCATTGTGGTCTGGACAAGAGATGATGTACTCTTGAGTTGAGAGTTGACGTCGAAGGCGTTTAATTGGAATAGCAGATCTTACCAGTTAGACGTTGAATGAATTATCTGATTGAGGATCTTTGGTTGTGGTTGGTGAAGGATTGTTCGTGGGGATTGAGACAAGTAAGGAAGAAATATGACACAAGGCGAGTAGAGGTAAAATGAGATGAGAAGTAAAACAAGATGAGAAGATTCAAGATGAAAGGAGGAACCCCTCAAAGATCCAATTCTCTGATTGAGACTGAAAACAACTGAGGACTAGGTAGTACCGCGTCTCCCTCTCCCAGGAGTATCCACAACGGGATTGTACCCGCAGGGTGAATCTCAGTCCCCGCGGAGTGATCCGTTGCGCACTCTCTTGGCTTAATTACTCTCTTAGCTCTACACTCCCCTTAACTGGAGATCGGCCTATTCCTTTCTGAAAATAAGATCAGTGAACTTTGTTAGCTGTTTTTCATTTACTGCCTTAGTTAGTGGGTCTGCAAGCATCTGAGAAGTTTCAACCAGTTGTACTGTCAGTGATCCTTCTTTGAGTTTGTCTCAAAGGCCTTTTGTTTTGAGATCCATGTGTCTGGTCTTAGCATTGGAGCCAAATTTCTTTAGTTTGTCGTCCAGCCCTTTGTTGTTGACAAGGTGATTGGACGACGGGATGTCTTCTTGAAAGATTTCCTTCAGTAAATGGCGAAGCCATTTTCCTTCTAAGAAGGAGTCTAGTAGCGGGTTGAGTTCAGCTTCTGTGGATGAATAGGTTATATTCCGCTGCTTGTAACTATTCCAGGAGAGAAGGGAGCCGAAGGACAGACACAGGTAACCGGATTGTGACTTGCGACTGGTGGGGTCTTCTCCCCAGGAGGCGTCACTGTAGCATTCTAGCGGTCCCTTCGAATCGTCGTAGGTGAGGGTCAGCTTCCACTCCTTGGTGTGATTGAGGTATTGCCAAGTTCGCTTGAGCTCCTTCCAGTGCGTCAGTCCGGGTTTATTTTGAAACCTGGCTAGGCTAGAGAGCGAGTAACTGAGGTCTGGTCTGGTTTGGCTTGCAATGTAGTTGAGAAGGCCTATGGCGGATTTGTAGTTTATGTTGAGCTTTTTGAATTCGTCAAAATCTTTGTCTGATGCTTCAAATAGTTGTAAGTGTGCCGTTAATGGTGTTGAGCAGGGTCTGGATTCAAGGAGCCCGAGTTCTTCTAAACCGTGCGCTATGTGTTTTGGTTGGCTCAGGAGAATACTCTCTGGCATCCGTTCAAATCTCATGCTGAGTATGGTGTCTGGTTTGTGGGCTTGTGAGTCTTTGAACCTAGAGTTGAACTTGTTGTCAAAATTGTTCCCATCACCCACAAGGATTAGGTCGTCGACGTGAAAGAATAGGAAGGATTTGTTATCTTTGTACTTGTATAGGCAGGCGTCACTATCTGACTCCTTGAACCCAACTGATTTGATCCAGCTTGTAAGTGTCCTGTACCAGTTCTTGGGAGACTGTTTGAGTCCATATAGGCTCTTCTTGAGTCGCAGATATTGACATTTGCGTTGGCATCCTTGGGGTTTTTTGATAATTACTTCTTCATCTATGGGAGCGTGGAGAAATGCTGCCTTTACGCCGTATTGTCTGATGTTTAGCTTGTTCTTCAGGGCATACAGAAGGATTTCTCTGAGCAAAGCTATCTTGCCGGTTGGTGCAAAGGTTTCCTCAAATTCGAGTCCGTGGACTTGGTTGAATCCTTTAACGCAGATCCGAGCCTTGTAGATAACCGCATTGTCATGTGCGTTTTCCTTGATTTTGAATACCCATACCGTATCGAGCGGGTTCAGAGGTGTGTCTCCTTTTTAATCCTCCCAAACTTCAAGTAGTTTGCATTGATCCACCTCTTTCTTTATTGCCCCCCCACTTGAAGCTTTTGGCACACCGGCGTGCTCAATCAAAGGTCTTGGGCTTGAAGTAATGATGAAATCCATAGCGCTGCGGGGGTTTGATGAGTGAGCGGTCTTGGAGTGGTCTTCTACCAGGTACTGGTTCCTCAACACCCGCAGCTCTTTGATTTGCATCTGGGTTGGCAGGTTCGGCTGTCAGATTGCTTGTATTAGACTCCGCTTCCAAGACTGGATCACCTTCATCTGAGGAGTCCACCTTGGCAGGGGGTTCCCTGTAGCGGATCTTCCCTTGTCGCTGTGGGAAGTTCTTCATTCAGTTCATATACATTGAAATCCAGGTCTGCAGTCAAACTGATTCCTAGGTCATCGACTGAGTTCTTCAGGAACCTAACATGCTTGGATTGGATAATTTGCCCATTGGGCAGGAGGACTCTGTAGGAGAGGAGGTTGGTGTTATAGCCAATGAGTTTTCCTTCTCTTCCTTTAGGGCGGAACTTGTCTCCCTTTGATCTCCTTTGGTTCAAAACAATGGTTGCTATGCTAATGGGTTGAAGATAATTGAGGGGAAGTCTGCTAACCTTGATGAGTTCCCAGGGTGATTGTTTGAGGTCATCTTTGGGAATCTGGTTCAGGCCGGTACAGCAGGACTTGAGGATCTCCGACCAGTACTTTCTCGGAAGCTTAGCTGAGCTTAGGGTTGATCTTACGCTTTCTACAATGGTTTGGTTGGCCCTTTTGGATCTGCCGTTGTGTTTGGGATGGTAGGGTTCAGTGACTAAATGGTTGATGAAATTCTCCTTGAAGTATGTTACTAACCTGTTATTTATGAATTCCGTTCCGCCATCCAAGAAAACCATTGACGGATAATAACCACTGATATTCTTTTGCTTCTCAATGACTTCTATCAATATTGGAGTTGCCTCATCCTTTCAAGCCAGTGGAATGCCGGAGAGGTACCCAGAGAAATTATCCACAATGGTTAGAAATTACCTTTTGTGTCTATGAGATTCTGGATTAATTGGACCCACAATATCAAGATGTATTCTATCAAAGGGTTTCTTAGCAGACGTTGAGACAGATTTGAAGGGAGACTTGCTAATCTTTCATAGAAGGCAATCTTTACATTCAAACTTGTCTTTTTCTTCGGATGTGTATTGTATTCCCTGGATCTTGGAAAGACGTCTGAGTGAGGCGTGGCCGTAAGACAAATGCAGATTTTTTAGGGTCCTTGGGTCCTCTGCACTTGTTGAGTAGCATTGCTGACTGCCAACCTTGCGGGGTGCGTCGAGGACAAAGAGGTTGTTGGTGATTGTGCCTTGAAAAAATTTTGTTCCCTCCTTTTTGATCTCAAAGTGTCCGGATTTAGCTTCAAGTGTGCACCCTTGATCAATGAGTTTTCCTGGGCTAATTAAGTTGACAACAATGTCCGGGACGTACAGGCAGTTGGAAAGAGTCATTGTGTGAGTCTTCCATTCTAGCTTGAGGATTCCCATCCCTTGGATGGGAAGGTCTGCTCCAGCTTTTCCAGTGGTAATATGTTCTCCATCGTATGGCTCCAGGGTTGTGAAGAATTTTGGCTGGTTGAAGATTTGCGACGTTGCACCACTGTTGATTAGTATAGTCTTCTCAACTCCAATCCTCAAATCTATCCATCTTGTCACAAAGGCGTGGAAGTGAGCTGAGTCTGGAGTTTTCTTTTGCTTTTCTTTCCATCAAGCTTGGTTTTCTCTCCACCACTCAGGAGCCTTGTTGGGGTGAAGATGATAGCACTCTGATTCGGAGTGATTCTTATCCCGCTTTGGATTGTTATATCCTTTGACACATCGATTGGATAGTTGGTTTTTGACCTTGGTCATCATTGTGGCAAGAACAGTTTCAGTTGTACTTTGTTGGATGCCTTTTTTGGTGACTTCAGCTTTGATTTCTTTGTGGTATTGAACAAGATGGTTGCATACAAATTCAACCAAGATTTGCTTGTCTGAGTGCATGAGTTGCCGCTTGAGATCCTGGAGATTTGATGGAAACTTGAACATAGTTAGGTATTCCAAGATTTCATCCGGTAATTCAATACCTATGTCAATCATTTTCTTGATAGCAGTTTTGACGTCAGTGAAAAACTTCAGGATCTTGTCTTCTTTGAAGTTCAGATGCAAGAAATCGTTGAAGATTCTGGCTCGATTAGAAGCTTGAGAGGAAGAGAATCGTTCCTTGATGGCTATCCATATGTCCTTGGAAGAGTTGATATTGGCAGCTCTGATTACGTTATTGTGGGTGACGGAATCAACCTTTGAAATGAGAAGTAGCTGAATTTCGTCGTTGTCTTGAGGAGAGAGGTGATTTGAGGCTGATTCAAGTGTGTCTAACACTCCTCTTAGCTTGAGTAGAGCTTTCATCTTATCCATCCATATACCGTAGTTCTCTTCTGTTAGCAGCGGGGTGGTTTCCAGGGCCGTCTTGAGCATAGCTTGACAAAATGAGTCCAACAAGAAGCCCAATCCCAATGCCATGGTCCCAAGTCTTGTTGGTTGCGGTAGAGTTTGGCTTTTAACCGTATAACTGTGCAAATTTAGTTTATTGACTGACCAACAAGCTGAGAAACCAACACATGAGAAACATAACAATCATAAGAAACAATGGATGAATAGAATGATATAATCATGGCAAAGAAATACCAACACCGTAACTGAGATGCCCGGATTGGTTATTATTGGGTGGCTGGATGGAGGATGAGCATTGTGGTCTGGACAAGAGGTGATGTACTCTTGAGTTGAGAGTCGACGTCGAAGGCGTTTAATTGGAATAGCAGATCTTACCAGTTAGACGTTGAATGAATTATCTGATTGAGGATCTTTGGTTGTGGTTGGTGAAGGATTGTTCGTGGGGATTGAGAAAAGTAAGGAAGAAATATGACACAAGGCGAGTAGAGGTAAAATGAGATGAGAAGTAAAACAAGATGAGAAGATTCAAGATGAAAGGAGGAACCCTTCAAAGATACGATTCTCTGATTGAGACTGAAAAAAACTGAGGACTAGGTAGTACCGCGTCTCCCTCTCCCAGGAGTATCCACAGCGGGATTGTACCCGCGGGGTGAATCTCAGTCCCCGCGGAGTGATCCGTTGCGCACTCTCTTGGCTTAATGACTCTCTTAGCTCTACAACAAACAGCAAGAAACAGTTGGCAGCCTAGAACATTTGAGTGATCTTAATCATTCATGGTTTCCAATTTCTTTTTATCTTTGATTTCTTACACATGGAGCCAAAAATCCATGTGGAATAAACAAACACTCCATTGAAAAAAAAAATACCTGATGGATGAATCAATCCTAATACAGGAATCCCTCAAGTGTCTCAATTGTAAAAATTTCAATAAATGGTTATTCTCTGATGTTGAGTCTTGATTTCCATTCTAACACAAATGAAGAGAAAAAATTGAGTTCTATTCATGATTTTCAATCAACTTTGTTTTGTGGTTATTGATCGATTTTCTTGAAAAGTAAACCAGGATTGGGCATCCTTGTGGGGTAGCTGGTAAAGCACTGGAGGAAAGGAGTGAGGGAGACGGGAACACTTGTATTTTTTAAGGGAGGGCCATTTGGCCTCTCACTTGTTTTCACTTCACCTTTTTTTTCAAAAAATAGGAAATCAAAAAAATCAAACTTGTGATCTTTATCCCGCACATCCTTCTGCTTGCATTAAAGACCCATTTGCTTACAAAGTACATCACAAGTTAGAGCCTAGATTCTAAAAATACCGCCCTGCTCACCCTAATCTTGTCTTGGGGTTGAGAAAATTGAGCTTGATCAAGAGCAAGGTAGCAAAAAAAACAGGAGGATGGGGCAAATGGGGAAGGGGACAGAGTTGAAATATCCTTAAAAAACAAAAAAAAATCAGACCAAAGGAGAAAGCAAAAAAAACAAATTGGAATCCATATGGTTTTCAAAGAAATAAAGAAAAGAAACAAAAAATTTTGAGGAAACACAAATTGGCACCAGATTCCAGTAGGGAAGCTTCCAGATTGCCTTTTATCAAGCTGGTTGGTTTATCATCATAATTATCAGAGGCAAAATGATGGAAATCAGCTTCCAGATCAACTTGAATCAAGAAGTTCCATCCATGGTCATCATTATTGGAGGTGAGATGATGGAAACCAATGGTGAGATGTCTTAGGGTCTTTCTAACATGAGATAAAAAAAATTGGTCATAACCTAGAGGGTTGTATTTGGTTGCTCTATCTTTAGGGTTCAATGGTGATTGATCAGTAAGAAGATTCAATTAGCTAACAAGATTCTGATGAAACCAAGCCAAGACCAAAGCCAAGAATGAACAGCAGGAAATAGACTGACTTGGGGAATTTGACACTTTCACCTGTGAGATCTAACAATTTAATCATTGTTAAAATTTGAGTCAAACCACAGACTAGCGCAACTGATTCTTGATTCATCATTGTTTGTTCCAAATTTGGATATGTTTTTTGTGGTTAGTTTTTCCGGAGTTTCAAATTGACTTGACCATTTACCCAATTTTGATTGAGCTGAGAATGCGGGTGATCCAGGCCTTGCTGGAAAAGGATTTCATCATATTCAAACCATAAAACCATTTGCTAAAGGCATGAGTGCTGGGAGGAAATGATCTAGCCAAGAGGTGATCACCATTCACGATTGAAATAATAATGAGATTATGACCTTGAGAGGCGTTTGTTGATGACCCCTTGCCATTTTCATTTGAAAGAATGGCAAAAATATCTATGGTGTTGATTTAAAATACACTACCCGTCCTCCTTGAGTTCCTGCATTGCTTGAGTGAGTTTTTGGATTGTTTGACCTCCCAGTTTTGGGTGAATGGTTTGCTCTGGAGCCAATGATGACCAATTTTATTGATATAAAATTGAAAAATTTTTGAGCAGTTTGTGTGTAATAAAAATAGACCTCAGTCTTGCCATTCAATGGTGTGTCTGTTATCCTGATCATTCGAGGGTTGGAGGTGTTTGATGACCAGCCAAGCCCAACACATTGAGTATCTGGTAATTGCCATAGGGGGATGCCAGGATTAGAAAGCAAAGGGGGGATGCGAGGTATGTTGGTTTTGATGGAGGATGCTTCTGTTTATTTTATGATGCAGAGGGGTGTTTTTTCATGATGAATTATTTGAATAAATTGTAGGTTTGATGCTTGAAACACGCCATTTCTACCAAACCCGCCATTTTGAAATGCAACAGTTAGGGGGTATGTTTATTTCAGAAACCCACCATTAACAATGGGGGGTTTGGCCAACAGAAATGGTAGGTTTCTAATTGCTGGTTTTCTGGCTCTGATACACCCTATTATTTCAAGTATATGTACCAGAATCAAGCACCTCAGCAATATTCCCAAATACTTCAACAATATCAAAATTATAATTCAAAATATGATATGAGTTATAATCATTCTTAGATTCAAAAAAAAATTCATAAGAATTCCATTCCTTTCATTCCAGATTTATCCCACCTTTCCTCCCACAGGCCCTCAATGTATATTTTTTTTCTTGATAATTGTTTGGAATAATTTCTGATTGATGTGGTTTTTATTCTCTTTTGTTTTTTATTAATATTCAAGAATTATATTCCTCTTGAAGGCCATCAACTACATCAAAAACTTGACTTTCAATCTGAATCTCAAAATAATTCCTAAGTCAATCAACCTTCCCAAAATTATAACCCATAAACTAATATGAGTTACAATTTTCCTCTTATTCAACAAAGCCTTCAAGAGGACTCCATACCTCCAATTCCAGATTTATCCCATCTTTCCTGCAGGGAATCAAGGCATGTAATATTTCTTCTGAGGGTTGGATATAATATGAATGGATTCTGAAGGTTAAAATGAAGTGGCTGATCCAGAAATTTGTGCTATGGATCATGAAGAATGTGATGATGATTCACTTTCAACCAAACCATATATGAGGCCCCCTCCTGCAAGCTCTTTTCAATCTTATGCTGAATTGATGGGTTTTCCCAAAATTGGGTAAATGATCATGGGTATGCATTTAGAATCCTGAATTTACACAGGGACAAGGATGTGTTTTTGCCCAAACACAAAAATTTTCACCTTTTTGATCCTAGTGGTCAATCAATTCATTTCAGTCTTCAACCTGAATTTCAAGCAAAAGTTAGACCAATTGTTTCAGTTGTTTTCCATTCCAAAAATATTATTTAAATCCTCAAACATGGAGAAATGAAAAAATTAACCAGAAGCAAAGATATTTACAGCATCAAAATTAAAAAGAAGAAAGATCAGCTTTCTGGTAAATAATCTCTTCAATATGTCCTGAATCTGATGAATACTTCACCTGAGAGCTGGATACATTCACTGCTGACCTCATCAGATGAAATTTGGAAAGGTTTTTCTTCTCTCACCCTTCATCAGTCTCTTTGGCTAGAAAATTGCATCATTTGTGCAAAATTCATTTTAAATACACAAAAGAATTCTATATATTTTGCTTTTTGGCAATGTTTTAGAATGGCTTCTAGAGGCCAAAATTGTATTTTTGGGCTTTTTAAAAGCTCAGATTGATTGGATCTGGAAAAAATATTGCCAAGTCCTTTCTAGCAGACAGCTATTTGGATCTTATGGATTCAATTGAGGATAAATTTGGGTGAAATTACCAAGAATAAATTTAATCATATTCAAAATTTATTGATAGGGTAAACTATTCCATTGAGAACCTTCATCATAAAAGTTTTAACCTACTGTGAACCTTGAATATAAAAAAGAACATATTAGCCAGATGCAAAAAAAATCATATCTGAGGAGCTATTGCATGATTTTATTTATTTTTGGAACATATTTTTTGGTCCAAGAATTATAGGTACTATGAAGCTAATTGGTCAATATTGGCTTCCATAATTAAAAAATACCTGCATTTTTTACAGTACATTAGAGAATTTTGGATGAAGTGTGGAAATAATTATTAAGCCCTGTGGCCTTCAAACCACTGGAATATGGGGAATAAAACTAGTTCAAGGGCTCAAGGTTACCATTCTTCCATGAAATAATACTTCTTTAATTCTAAAGGGGATTTTTTGCATTTCATGGAAGTATCACAAGTGCATTTTTCATGAAAAACAAAGATATAAACACCACAAAAATAGCTGTAAAATTTTTCAAAAGATTTATCAATTTCCCTGATATATTTGATGATTTTCACAGGATAATTTCTCATCATGCATTGATCAAAATCAGAGAGAAATATTTCAATATACCTGAAGTGGGAACCAAAGCATTCACAATGTCAGCCACAAGACAAATACAGTTGTCCAAATTCTGAACAACTCATATGTCTTGTTGGAATAGTGTTTAAGAACTGAGATCTGCTTCCATTATCTGGCACCAATTTCACCTGCTCAAACCACCATAGAGACAAGAATGAAGAATGATGAAGAGTTTCATAATTATATATGAAATTTTGATAATATTTTATAATAATTTTTAAGTATGTTTTTATGAGTATTAATTATGGAATCAAAAACTTAATAATATATATTATCAAGATGAAGATCCAATATAGCTTTAAATTAAGTAATGAGGAATCAGATGTGTCCCAAATATTGATATTGAAGTTCCCAATGTGTTCCATTCTTTTGGGAATGATTTATAGTAACTATATTAAACCATACTCTCTACTCTGTATAGATAAATTGCATAATTTTCATCTTACCCCTATTTGGGATGTATTAATACTTTCATATAATCCACCAAGCCTTGAGAGCTTCTAATCAGAGGTTCCTGAGCTCAGTTTTAAGTTATAAAACTTGTAATATAATTGCCAAGAGTATACATACTCTATAGGTATAATGTATGCCAAGTTACTAGGAATTAAGAGGATCAATTTTCATGTAAAGGGAGTTATTTAATCATTCTGAGGTGTTTTGGGACTTCTACACCGTCCATATGATTGAGTTTGAAGTCCTAGGACCAATTAGTTACCCCTTTTTGTATGTAAATTGAAACCTTACATTGAAAATCCCCCCCAATCAGTACTAGTACCCCATTCCTCACTGCGTATGATGTAATGAGGTCCTCAGCCCTCGAGGAAGAAACCAGGGAGAGCCAAGAACTCCCCTGATGATTCCTTGAGTCCCCTGAGTGCTCCTGTTACCTTAAAAGAGGAGGGTCTTCACCCAATATCCCCCTCATCAGTTATACATCATTATTTATTTGTAAGAGAATACAGAAAGAGTTAACAAGACCATTAAACTTATTCTAAAGAGGAGAATGACTTTGGCTCTAAACTTTAGTATTATAATCAAATAATAATCTTTTTAGCAACTCCAATTTTGAGTGGAAGGCCTTAATTGGAGTAGTAACCCTTGTGTTTCACTACTATAAAGGGTGTGAGCTTATTCATAAGCAAAGCTCTTTTGAGCTTCATTTACTTGGAGCCAGGCCCCTTACCTTTTATAAAGGTTTAAGGCTGGCGTTTTTTACTCATAATACATTTTTATTGTTTGAGTTTTTAAGCTTTTAGCTATTTTTTGAGTTCTTTGAGTCAAAAACTGACTTTAATGGTGGGTTTTGTCTTATTTTTGCAGGTTTAACCATGGCCATGTATAGTATTAGAGGTTAAATACGGGACACACAAGAAATTTCTTCAGGTCTATGGGAATACCTTGAAGTCATATTTGAGATGGAATCAGGAACTATTTAAGGCTACTTGAGACAAATGACTTTCATCAAAGTTATTTGTGATAATTTCAGAAATATATCAGGAGATAGGAAACTAAAGATGTTGGAACAGATTGAAATTTTTCTTTCTGAAAGCTAAAATTTACAAAGAGTTGGAAGTCCTGAGCCTCTGTAATCTACTATTGGAAGGCCCCTGTCCCCAGCTTATAGCACTAGTCACTCTTCAACAAGGAGCTTTGGTTGTTCATTTTTTAAAATTTAGGAACAGAGTTTTAAATAAAAAATTAGTTAAAAAAATGGAGAGGCAAATGATGAGGCAGGAAGAGCAGAAGGGAAAAAAAAAGGAATTTTGAGATTTGAATAAAACAACAGGAACAGGAAAAAATAATGTGGGAATATTCAAGGAAGAGCATAGAAAAGTATGAAAAAAATTCAAGCAGATCTCAGATGTTTATGATTCCCAAAAAGCAACAGATTTGGAAGCTTATGAAGCAAAATATGAATAAATACACAGAGAAGCTGAAAAACAGGAAATAAAAAGAAATAATTAAGAGTAGAATAATGAAAGCATGGAAAAATTAGAAGGTGAAATAAAAAAAGGATAAAGATAAGAAATTAAAATACTTTTATAGAATAAAAACTGAATAAGGAAAAATACAAATTAAAGTCAAGGAAGCTCAAAGCCACATGGGTGGAAGATCTGGGAGCTCCCATTATCCTGCCAATAACCCTCATAACCAATTCAATAATTTCATGAAACCAATTCAATCACCTTCAAGTTCTTCTATGCCACTTCAATTGTCTTCAAATCCATTTATCCAATTTCAATCATCTTCAAATTTATCTGTTTCTATGAGTTTGAAGAGGATCAGATTTATTTTTCATATTCAAATTTTTTCATCAAATTATCTTGAATGTTTCTATGATATTCCAAGGGATTTTAATTTTGGTTGTTATCAAGTGCCTCATGAGTTGGGGTAAACCTTCTAATATTTAATAAGTAAATTCAAAGTGGGATTGGAAAGAAGGAAGGCATTTTATCAACTTCCTTGGAATCACTTTGTTTATTCTTTGAATTTATATCAGATTCTAAAACAATTAATTCTGATTTTTTGAAGGGTTCCATAAAAAATCTGATGGAGTTTAAATATTTGGGTCATGTTCTGACCAATTTGTATGAATTCTCAATATTCTTTTTCTCTTGGGCGCAATAACTAACCTTTTTCCTGTTTTATTTTCCTTTAAATTTGAATCCCACTGTTTTTCTTGCTTTTTTGGAGGGATAATATTTCATACCCTAAACTAGGGTAAGTAGGGAGGTTTCTTGAATCATAATTTTTGAATTAAACCTATTGATGATATGTGCAAATAATATGGGTCCAGGAGGGGTTTTAATAACTGGGAACTATAATATGAGAAGAGCTTTAATCTATGGAAAAAAGTGCATCCCCCATTAAGGCTTGGTGTGGTTGTCTTGGATCAAAAGGATTTATTTTTTAGTACAAATTTTGTTGCCTACCATTTCTATTTTATAGAAGTTTTTTTTTTGGTTTCATTTTATTCAAATAATACTTTATCATTGTCTTTTTCAAGTTCTATGATCAAAATTGATGAATCTAATTCAAAGAAAATAAATTCACAATAATCATTTACAAGTTTTCAGGGGTGTACTTGACCCCTTATATTTGGATCACCCTTCAAAGATAGGCAATTGTATAATTTTTTCATGTTTTTTTATGTTTGAAAAAATGGTATTCAATGGAAATAATTTGAAATTTTTTGATAATTCTTTACATTCCTTAAGGATATGTGGTTCCCATAATTTATCATTTGTTACCTCTTATTATTTTCTTTTATTACTCTTATTTTTCATCATTCTTATTTTTCATCATTCTTATTTTTCATCATTCTTATTGTTCATCATTTGTATTTTTTATTATTATCTTTTATTTTATTTTATTTTATTTTATTTATTTCTTTTATGTTTTATATCATTAATTGCTGGTTATTCATTATTTTTATATATTTTTTATTTATCTTATTTACCCTGTATTATTTATTATTTATTGATCTTATTCATTGTTCCTTATTTATTATTTATTAATTTTATTTCAATTTATTATTTGTCATTAATCAGTTTTTATTTGAGTTTTGGACTCATTTCTTTTTATTTATTATTTTTTATTTTTTCTGATATATTTATTTTTCCTGATATATTTATGTTTTATTTTAAATATATATATATATATATTTAAAAAAAATTAAATATCAGAATATAAATAGTAAACAAAACAAAAAACATGGGGGTAGATGTTGCAAGACACATAAACATAATCATGAAAATTAAAAATTAAATCAATATATATATATATAATAAGGATGGGCTGATTTGATGGGAATAACCAAAATTGAAGGAAAAGTTTTGACAGTTTGGCCATCAATTTCACACCCTGTTTTTGAAAGGTTATGACTGTGGTAGATTGGTTGGCTTTGGGTAGAAGGCTGGAATTGGCAGGGTTGATGAATGTTGTGGCTTTCAAACCCACTGCAGCATGGTGGTTAAAATGGCCTTCCCCCATGGGGCCTGCTGCACAGGCCTCCAGAAGGTCCAGCCCCAACCCCCTCTGGTTTATCAAGGGGGGTGGACAAACCACTCCCCAAACAGGAAATGGAATTGGAAAACACACCAAAAGGCCTGAAAAAATTATAAAAAAATCTGTGATCATAACTTGGGGGATATATTTTTTCAAAAACAAAATGTTTTGTGGGAAAAAATGCCATAAGGTGTGATTTTAGAAAAAGAATTTCTAAAATAATGCCAAAAGGTTTGATTTTAGAAAAAAAAATTCTAAAATTATTCAAAAAAAATTTTATTTTAGAAAAAAAATTGTCAGCTTGCTACTATGTATAAACAACCTTTCATAGTACTAATAATAATAAAATAAAGAAAGAAAAATAATAAAACAGAATAAATATTAGGAAACTCATAAAAGGAGTGAAAAAAAAACTCAAACATTAATGTAAATTTGGATTCTTCACCAAAAACTAGGTGGGGTCACTCACTGATCCCATCCTTGAATTCCTACTCCAATTAAAACATCAAAATAAATAGTAAACATTTTCCAAAAAATCATGGCATCACTATTTTCTTTTTTGGCCAGCTTAATTTTTCACATGTTTTTTGGTGTAAGAGTTTCAAACCTAAAATTTGTCAGAATTCAAAATTTCTTTTTATTTTGGGAGTTACAGGCAAAAAACAGGTTTTGTTGAAATTCCTGCATGCAGCTCCTGCATCCTCACACGCAGCCTGCACACTCCAAAACAGCCCCACATGTAGAAATTAATCAAGGACCCACTTGCAAAGTAACACCAAATTAATTAACACAGCTTTTCAGATTCTTGCATGCAGCTGATGTAGTCATGCATGCAGCAGATTTGATCTATGTATCCCAGATCTGCAAAGACTCAAAAAAACCAACAGGTACAGCTCTTAACTATAACAACATAGAAGGATAATCCTGGCATATTTAGTGACATAAAATATGCATTGAGGATTATCCAAAAACAAAACATATCAAATCAAAACACAGAAAATAAAATTATAAGGTATTTAAATTCAATAAAAATAATTAGAAGTACCACAAAATTAACAGATCCAGATCTTTAAAGACAAAAAAACACATGAAGAGATCTGTAAATAAAATAATAAATAATACTGAAATTATCAGCAGTTTCTAGGAAATAAATAAATACTCACTGCATATTATTTCAGTCAAATTCAAATAGCATCAAGTTGGAATACATGCAGGATAAGTAAAATTAACAAATAAACATAATTAACAATCCTGATCAAAACCCATGCACTGATTCTGCAGATCCAGATTCAGCTGAGATAAATCACCAAGAGGATGTGCCAATCTATCTTGATTGCTCGCTAGCATCAGAAACTGAGCCCTAACCTCTCTACATGTCCTGAGGAGGCTCTCCTAAGCCCAAAAAGGTATTTATACAGCACCTTTTTTGGCTCTTTTCCCAGAAAAATCCATCATTTATCATCCAGAAAATTTAAAAATGGTGATCAAGTTCTTATAAAGATATAATAAAGTGATTTATGGCTTCATCCTGAATAATAATAATATTAATTAAAAGCCACCCTTATTGTTTACATTGAAGAATAAATCTCATAACATTCCCATTATTCCAGGGTACCAGATGCAAAGTTGATATCCTGAAGAAGATGTTTTAAAGACCCCCAGTATGCAAAAACTGTGGCCCCTCTTTTACTATTTATTATATCATATTGAAAACCATCCAAAAAAACTATTTAAACCTTGAACCATTACAAATACTTTATATCTGTTTATATATTGGTCAATCTTTATTTTTGAGAATATTTATATTCTTGAACTTTATCACTTCTAGTGGCTGAATCACTGCAAGGTTCCTGGTATCAAAGAGCTGAAAGAAAGTCTAAAACCATGCCTTTTTAAAAAAATTGTGATTTTAGGAAACTTTGGGGAATGAGTTTACCCCAGAACTATATTGGAGAGCTAAAAGGTGAATAGCTGAAGAGTATATTCATAATAATAGCAACAGTCACAAGGCCAAAGTAAAGAAAAATATCCAAGTTGAAGTGGAATGTGATTTTCAGAGCAGACATGGGATGAATGTCAACAGCCCCCCTTGTGAGGAGGAAAGAGAAGATTTTATGATACTAGAGACAAGAGATGATAAAAATGGGAAAAATACAGCATTTATGAATATTTTAAGTTTTCAATTAAAATAGCTGTAGCACTGGAGGATTAGAATGAAAAAATAAGTTTAACAATGACAGCTTCAAGTGCTGATAAATTAAGGTGAAAATTTTCCAGATACAAAGTTGAAGGCACAAATGGAATAGGAAAATAAAGTGCTATAAGTATAAGAAAAAACAGAAATCAAAGAGGCAAGGCATAGGAAAGAAAAATCAGGCTTAAGGAATTACTGTTTCAGAAGAAAAATTAATGGTGAAAAATAAAAGAAAGCAATCAGTGCCTCAAAAGAAGTTAAATTGCAATAGAATGAGTTTTGAAGGAAATATTTCTTTATATTAAAGGAAAGAAGTAGTATTTTTACAGATTTGAAAGCAATGGTAGGGAAGTAATTGTTTTGAAATACCCAAAGGAAGCATTTTGGTTGACCAAGGAGAAAGTTTGATATTATGACATCTTTGAAGGCTAAACATTGTAACAGATTGTCTAGTAATACACAGGAGCAAGGAACTGAAATATTCAAATGGATGAGCTCAGAATACTTTTAAACTGAAAAGATATTTGTTTCTGAGATACAAATTTAAAAATAGAATGGCTTTGAAGGCTAAAAGCAATTTCAAAGCCAGAAAAGGATGAAAGAGACAGGTATAGAATATTGTGGTGACTAGGTAATTCAAACTTGAGTGATTGAAGTTTCCAGAGGATATAACCATGATGGTCCTTAGAAATGAAAGTATACTTAACAGGCTTTCCAAAATGCAGGGAAGGTTAAGGAAACATGAATTTTTGAGGTTATAATGAGAAATAAAAGAGGATTAAATATGAGTGAAGTAGTTGATCAATTTTTCTAGAATATTTTTAGTTTTAAAGCTTGATGAAAATAGCAGAGAAAAGATCAAGATGGGGTAAGAATAAGGAACCAGTTTTAATAAAAATTGGGAATTTGAATCTGTTGAAAGAAGGAGCCAAAAAAAATCCTGAGCGCTGAAATTTAGATATGAATGTGGGATTACAGGCATAAGATTCCGACAAGAGGGCTACCAAGGTGGGTACAATTCCTGGTAATACTTGGTTCAAAGTATAGAGAAAATGCCAGCCTACTAGATGCCAAGGACCTCAGTCCTTCTAGCTACTAGAGGTGATAGAAATTTTGGATTAAAAAAAGGATAAAATTTCAGGTATATGATTTGGCTAGAAGGGGTAAATTTATTCATATATTTATAAAATAAATTTAAATGGAGGGTTCAAGAGCTTATTGAGGTTTTTTGAGCCCTCTGGAACACAGGTATATTTCTTTTAAGGAAAATATAGGAGCAATTGTGGTGCCTGTGGGGTTTACAAGGATTCCTCTCAAGAAGGGTGTGTATAATTTCCTTGGGAGATGGGTTGTACAAAACCTACAAAAGGGGTATAAGTCAGTAGGATCACTTACTAGGTCTAGATCCAGACTTATTCTTTATTAATGGGGCAATATCCAAGGATTCAGGGTTCTGGAAGTTGGTACTGCGGCAGGCTGCATGGTTGGTTGATGATTTTGGCCAAAAACTAGGGATTCAAGAGTTTTGGTGTATACTTTTATCAGAAAGTGGTCCAGGATCATACACTTATTTATTATGAGGTGTTGATGGCTTGAGGACGAAAATATCTGAAGCAATAATGACTTTATGAATGGATGAAAATGAGCTGGGAATGGCTGGGGGAGGGGCCCTTATTTATATTGTTTGGGTCCCCTCATGGTACAGTATCTTTACCAGCCAAAAGAGGGGGAACCAGGCTAGTGCTGAGGCCAGGGGACCATCAGTTTGTTTTTGTGGACCTTCTCTAGCAACTAAAGTAGTATGGAAAGCCCTATGTCATCATACTTGGGGCTTGATACACAATTCTGTGCCCTTAATGACCTCACTGTATCAACCAAAGAAGTAATATTCAATTAATATTTTAAAATATAAGCCATCGCTTCCTGAAGCAAGGGGCTTTAAAACATGCTCTGAGGATCTTATTCTGAATGATGATTTTGATTCTGAGGCTCTTCTTTCCAAATCGGTGTGTTTTACAGTCACCAAATCAGGCAGTATGCCCCTGGTTGTGACTAGTTATGTACAGTCTTTGTTGTATAAGATACAGAGGGGTTGTATAGGTACCTGGTATCTTGTGAGCCAGCTAGCACAAAGCTAGGCCTCTGTGTATCCTAAGTGTACACTCTCAGGGTGCTAATGTAATAATTATGTACTCTTTTGGGGTCTCAATCCTCTGTACATTTCCCTTTACAGGGGCCCTGACAACCTTTTGTATGGTTTCAAAAAGGTTGCAGGGCCCAATTTCCTGGATTTTTGGCTTTTTTGGGCCTTTTAATACTATTCCCCACAACATGATGATGCTCTTTGGGCCCCATGTGGTGTGGAACAAGGCTGTAGGATATGTAGTTGGTACCCTAAAGCCCTGTTTCCTTTTGGGGAGAGGGGGGGCTGGCCAGTGAGCCAGCTGGTTGCCTTGCGCCTTGGCCCAGTCAGTTTCTAGGGGCCCATGAAAGGTAGGCAGTCAACTACTGGCAGGGCTGGCAGCGGGTAGCAACTGCCCTGGTGTGGTAAACCAAACCTATATTATAGCCATTGGACTCATTTTTTATTAATTATTATTCTTTTTATCAAATTAAACTCACAAATCAATTCCAAACCCCTCATAAGCCATACCCTGAACTCAAACCAACCTCAAAGCCCAAATCCATCACCAGATAACCCCTTTCAACTGTACCAAACACCTTTCACAAACAAATCAACACCTTGGACAGAATTTATTATGTCACAGGAAGAAATAAATGAAAGCTTAATTGAACATCTAATGGAAAAAATATTATGCTTAAAATAACCACACAAAAAAACAACATACCCATACCTGCAGGAATTAAACCATACCAGTACAAATTTTGCACTACAACCAATAATATGAATCCAAGTGACACTACCTTTGTGGATAATTGAGTAAAATTTAGGAGCTCTGAAACGTCATCTTAAGCACTCTGATACTTGTTTTTCCACCAATCAAACCATTCAACACTCATACATAAACCAACAGAAGTAGGGGCTCATGCAGCCAAGTATGTCTCAATTCTCACCAACCAAAAATAACATCTCATTACACATGACCTTTCTGGAACTTGAACCACCAGATAAGGCCTCCAAACCGTCGCCTAAATCACTTTGATAATCATTTTGCCACCATATCAACCACACAACACCTGCAAGCCACACTCTCAAGTCACCCAAGAGAGCATGCGGTAAAACAGCATACCTCATATCTCTAAAGCTAATTCCATTGAAACAGAATGAAGGAAGTTCCTGAAAACTTTTATACATGATAAGGGCTCAGGAGCTTCCTCAGAAACACCCAAGAAGTAGTGTTCCACCACTTCAACCATACAAGTTATACAACATCAGTTACCAAAGAGGGGTTCAGCTGCCAAGAATGTTTCATGCATTTCCCAAGCAGCAAAATTAACTCCAGCTGCAGGGAACTTCTGCATCATTTTTTATACAAGATAAGCACCCAGAAGCATCCATAACTCACCAATCTTAGCCTTTTCCTCATATTTTTGCCTTTCTATCAAAATTTATACTAAAAAATACAGCTATCTCTTGGCTTGTTCCACATGTTTTTTCACCAGCACTATTTCCTCATGTAACTGTACCCTCCTGTGCTTCAAAACTGTAGAGAGAGGATCAGAACCGTACTCAGGGGAGCCCCAAGAATCCCCGGAGGAATTATGTGCCTATTCAAGGGGGTCTCTTTTTCACTATCCAAGTTTTCTAGCATGGAACAAGCCCCCAAGCAGGGCATCTGCCCATATATATGGCATTTTCCCCTATGTTAGTATGGAATCTGCCTGAACCAACACCAGCTTTCAATTTAACCAGAATGAATTTTCAAGGAAATAGGATCATACAAAAAATTATCATTGAGCATTTGAAACAACCCCAGGTGTTCTTGAAGAAGGGTTCTTGAGAAAAGACCTGTTATTGAGCACCTGTTATTAAGAAAGAAAATCCCTGATTTGTGATTAGTAAATTTATTAAAAAGAAAGAGCACAAAAGAACAACAAAACAAGCTTTTTTTACACCCAGCTCCCTGTGGGCAAACCCATCTTTGAGTCCTTCAACTGGTTAAACACCTTTTAGTCAAACCTTAAATCCTTTGATTGGAATTTGAAAAAATAGTCAGAAAAGGCTATAAATTCTTCATTCTTAATTGGCGGAAGCTTTCCAATAATCCAATCCAAATTTGAATAGTCTTCCAGCTGCTAAAAATCTCTATTAATAATTAATCAAGTTCTGATTAGAGAACTATTTGAATTCTCAAAGAAAACCAGCCATTAATTTAAAAAAATTATTGTGCAGACTTATTATAGTTCAGAAGGTCAGGAAATTCAAAACCATCTAAGTTTGCCTCTATCTCTTCAACATTAGTAGTAAAATAAATTCCCCTTGTATTGAATGCCAGCAATATTTTACAAGTAATCCCATTATCCCTTGGAGTCTCTACAACTGGTGTCCCAACAGTGGCCTGCTTCCTTTTGAATGATTAGTTATTGCCTATAACAGAAGAGAATTTTTTTTGGAAAATGAGACCTTAAGCCCACCAGAAATTCAGGAAACTAAAGGAAGAAATATTCATCAAATATTAAAGGACCTCAAGGACCAACTCAAATTTTTTGAAGATAATAACCAATGACCACTTTTCTAAATAACCAGGATGGAGAAAGAACTGAAAGAAAAACCCAAACTAGCCTGTGGACCCCAAGAAGAACCAGAGGAAGACCAGGAAAGAATTCAGAATAAGCAAGATATGGCATCAGAAATGAGGGAGAACCTTGCAAACATTTCCAAAGTCTTAAAACAGATACTTGAAGAAAGAACAGCACAAGGCTTCCCAGAAACCCCTTATACCCAACAAAGAACCAGATTTCAGACATCCACCCCAAGATCAGCATTTGGAAGGATGAAAACAGGAATCCTTGAGGAATCAGAAACCCCCTCCAATAGTCCAGGGATAAAAATGTTTTCCCAAGCTAGAGAAGGAAGAACAGAAGCAATAAGGAGCAAGCATACTGAAAGAGTCCCAGCCAGAGGACTAACCCAGGATAATTCAATTATCAAGAATGATGAACAAAATTGAGTATTATTATATGGAAAAAAAGTATATATTGTGTTGAAGTATAGCGACATGCCTTACCGCGCGCCTCCGCTCAATTCTTGCAGATGTCATTCTCATGTCACTCTCTCATATTTTTCTCCTTGGTTTCTTCTTCTTCTAATTGATATAGTCTCTTCTCTCTCTCAAATTGTACATTGTGTTTTCTCAAGTCCTCCTCTCCATCTTCTCGCACTCTGTCTCTCCTCGACATTCCATTTTCTCCTTGATCTCTTCACTCAAACCTTCCCCATTCTTCTCTGCCCCACTCGACTTACTTCTCCTCAACTCCCTCTCTCAACCTTGAAATTTTCCTCACAAATCCTCGAACATCAAGAATCTGCCCTTCCATATACATAGAGAATTATCACCTCTGATCCAGTTTGGTATGAACTTCCCAAGTCTATCTCCTTTTCATTTCTCCGTCTCCTTCTCATTTTCTTCATCTGATCTCTTTCTGCATTTTGCGCAGAGGTGGATCACCGGTTCCTTTTAGAAACTACCTTTGTTGTCCTCCTTTCCTAAACATTACTCCAGACGCTTATCCTCACGGTCTCACCTGAACTTGCTCAATCAAACCTTTCTGTTATAAATCTGTCACGGTGGTGGGAATCTCTTTCTGTTGCTTGATGTCCTTATTTTTTTCTTTTCAATATATTTTTAATCTCGTACTTCTTTTCTTCTCAGTCTTTTTGCTCAATAAATTGAACACAGTTTTCCATCAAATTTGATGGAAAAGAGGTGGAGCATTTCATCAAAAGAATTGAGAAACTGGCTAGAATACAGAAGGCAGGAGGAATAGATATAGATCTAAAATTACCTTTTCTATTCCAAGACAAAAATATCAGGGAATCTATTGAAGATATAGAGGGACATGAACATGGAGAATGGGATCTTTTGAATAGGGATTTGAAGAGGAAATGGGGCACAGCTACCCCCCAAAGAAGTTTTAATGAGGAATCCATACCTAGGTTGCTCAGACTTACTCAAGAGCAGGGAGGAATCAAGACTAAACAGGACTTCCAGAAGTTTATTGGTAATAATGAAGAAATGGTACTTTATTTCATTGGCATGGGGTATGACAACACAAACTGGGAAAGTGGAGAGAACCTCTGGAAAGCCTTTTCCACTGATCTTAGGAGTGAGGTGAACAGATAATTGACCCATGCAGGTAGAATCAACATTTCAAGCAATGCAAGATACCTTCCCCCTGACCTGGAAGCCTTGAAGGAATTTGTGGAAATGAATTTGGCCTTATGGGATGTGGATGAAGAAGAAGAACCTAGAACCTCCAGCAAGAAATGGTTGGAACCCAAGAAATAAGTAAATTTCCAGCCATCAGGAATGAATGAACTCCTGAAAATGAAGGAGGAAATCTCAAAGATCACTATGGCTTTAAAACAGAAGAAAACAAAACCCCATTTTGATAGGATCAATCAAGGAATGGCACCAAACTTTAGACCTCCAGTAACCAATGCAGGACCTAGGTGGCCAGTCAGATGCAACTACTGCAAGTATGAGTTCCATACCCAATTCAACTGTCCAGATCTCTCAGAAGACCTTCAAAACAGGAAAATATTAAAGCAAGGATCCAGTTCCTTCTTTCTAAATGGGGAACCAGTACCACTGAGTAAGCAGGAATCATCCAGAGAACAAGTGAAGAAGTATTCAGAAACCAAAAGAGCCTTAAGGTTGAAGAACCCCAGAAGAAGGAGGAACCATCAAATGTTGCAGAATTCTTGAAGATTGTAAATTGGGAAGCTTCAAAACTACCAGAAGTAAGGGAATGAGGAAGTCCCAGAGATTTGCTGAAAAGTTGCAGGGAAATTCCAAGCCAGTAAACCAAGACCACCCAGAAACACAAAATGAACCTTCAGCACCAGTTAAGGAAGTTTAATCCAGTAAAAGAAGAGAAAGTTATCCAGGAGCATGGATTGAGAAAGTGGACCAGGAATCTAAAGAATAAGATGAAGAGCCCTCAGAGCAGCCTTTGAAGAAACCTGAAAATGAATCTGTGAAGAAAATTAAACAAAATTCAGAACCAGTGGATACTCAAGAGGGAGCCAAGATTGGAGAAAGCTTTAAAGAAAAAGATATTGAAACAAAGCTTTAATCTTACCTTGGAGGAGCTCCTTTCTATTGCAACAAATTTTTTCCAGCTCTTAAAAGACATGATTACTGAAGGAACATTGAACTTAGGGAAAGCCTTAAAATCACCAGCCACAAAGGAAAATAGGAAGATTAATGGATTTCAACACCATTTTGAAGACTATTCAGATGAAGAATATCCATGTTCTGTAGACAACAAGCTGACTTATGCTTGCCCACTTGGTTTCATTGATATATGGATAAAAGGAAGAAAAATCAAGGCCCTTGTGGATACTGGTGCTGAACTGAATGTCATGCCTGAACAATTGGCAATCCAGACAGGATTGGTGTCCAAAGAATTGTTCATGAAAGTTAAGGGGATTGGAGGCCAATCCACCCCACTCATTGGATTGGCTGAAAGGACTATATTTAAAATTACTCCTGGAGAACCAAAAACTGCTCATTTCTTTATTGCCAAAGGATCAATACACACAGTTCTTTGGAGGAAATTCCTTGTGGATCACAAAGTAAGGTTGGTGTTTTCCAAAAAAAAGGAGAAGTCCTGAGTTATGAGGTTGGAAAGGGAGAAAGGCTTTGCATCCATATATGTTCACCAAATCAATCTGGATGGCAAAATAAACCACCAAGGAAGCCAATGGGGATCTAGAACATCCAGACCAACCCTAATAACAAAAATTAAGCAGAATAATGGATCAGTGAAACAGACATGGATATTCCATAAGTAAAATTTGAAGACTTACCAGATCCTTGGGAAAATAATATTCTGACCCCATCAATCTATGTAGAGGAACCCATCAAAAGAACCTTGAATGATCTCTTGGAAAAAATGGAAGCTGAAGAGAATCATCAAAATTTTCAAAGAATATTTGGAGTGTTTTGGACCAACCTGGAAGATATGGAGGGAGAAAACTGGGAGGATTTACCTGGAGCAGGCTTGGAAAACTCTGAGTTTATTGAGGTACTCAATAACCAAGCCACTGATTCCCTTCTGATGGATGGGGATTGGCCATCCCATTATTGAAAGGCTCCTTGGGTCATCAGGTATAGCTTATAATATGGTGAAGAATGGGCCAAGGACTGGATGAAGTGTTTAGTTGTAATGTACCAGGTGATTCCAGACCATATCAGGTGGTCAGGGTACTTGGAGGAGTAAGTTCTTTCCTTTGGATGATTTTCTTGACAAAGAATTAAGCCTCCATTTTCCTTTGATGAGCTGAGGGAAAGGATGGGAAGAACAACCAATTAAAATTTTCACTTTAATTTTTCTTTAATGTAATATTCTTAAAAAAAACCCCACCAATATCAAAAAATCAAAGCAAAAAAAGATCCTGTAAAAAATCCTATAAGAAATAAAAAAAGGGGTATCAGTGATATTTTTGGTCCTCCAGCAAAAAAATAAAAATAATAAAAATAAAAATAAAAATAAAAAATGAAAATAAATGCTCACCATACTAGCAGCACCATCATTTCCCCTATCATCAATCACTGGAAGATTAATGATCCTGAAAATAAATCCAAAAAAATCCAAAAAAACTATATACAGCAAAATCTTCATAAAAAATTCTACAATACAAAGCAAGAAAATATATACTTTCCAGTTTTTTCTTCTTCAGAAAAATATATATATACTTCTTCCGCAGAAATCAGGGGTAATATTCAAGTTTTTTTTACTCTTCTTCACATTCAACCAAAAAAAAAAGAGAAAAAAAAAGAAAGAAAGACAATGGCAGCCGCAATCACAACCAGTATAGCAAACGGTAATAGCATTATTTCAAAGGGTGATGATAAATTCATGGCTCAAATGAGCTGTGTAAATAACTTGTTTGAGCTGTGTGGCACGGATACACAGCTAAACCTGAGCTTTGCAGAGCCCCACAAAATTTGAGTGTGGTACGGCTGTACTGCACATGGCACCGTACTGCCGTGTGGGGGCTGCAAAAATAAATTCCAGCTGTGTAGAGCCCCACATGTCTCAAATGTAGTTGTGTTGCCATGCCACACCGCTACAAGTCTGGTGGTCCAAAAAAAAATTAAGGGTCATGAATAAACTAAAATAAACTAAATAAAAATACAAAAAAAACCAGAAATCAACCAAAGGATCAAAAAAGGTTGATTTTTTGGTTAAAAAAACAAAAGCATAAGAAATAAATTAAAAAAAAGTAAAAAAAGTAAAAAAAAAGTAAAAAAAAGTAAAAAAAAGTAAAAATAAGTAAAAATAAGTAAAGATAAGTAAAAATAACTAAAAAATAACTAAAAATAACTAAAAATAACTAAAAATAACTAAAAATAACTAAAAATAACTAAAAATAAGTAAAAATAAGTAAAAATTAGTAAAAATTAGTAAAAATAAGTAAAAATAAGTAAAAATAAGTAAAAATAAGTAAAAATTAGTAAAAATTAGTAAAAATAAGTAAAAATAAGTAAAAATAAGTAAAAATTAGTAAAAATTAGTAAAAATAAGTAAAAATAAGTAAAAATAACTAAAAATAACTAAAAATAACTAAAAATAACTAAAAATAACTAAAAATTAGTAAAAATAAGTAAGTAAAAACAAAAACAAAAAATAATGAAGACAACTAACCGGGTGTCTTCAGATTCAAGTTGAACTTGACTAGCCCTGAAGTAAAAGGTCCAAAAATACAAAAAGTCTTTTGACCAGCCCTAAAGTAAAAGTGCCAAAAAATACCAGTCTTTTCACCAGCCAAAAAATACAAGAACTTTTTAGACCAGCCCTAAATTAAAAGTGCCAAAACAAATACAAGTCTTTTGACCAGACCTAAATCAAAAAAACCAAAAAAAAACAAGTTCAACTTATGTCAAGCTGATCCCATCACAAGCTTGACAGAATTTAAGCTTGTGATGGGATCAGCCCAACCCAATTTGAACTGAATTACCATTAAAATCACATTCAAAACACTCATCATAATGATTTCAACTCAAAAAACTCAACATAATGATTTTCAAAATGTGATTCCCCTTTATATTTATATAATTACAATATTAGCATGTTATACCAAACCCAAATGATGAAATTAATACGTAAGTTAGACTACAACTCAATTTGATCTATGAGGTGATCAACCCAACCAGCTGCTATTTTAGAAATCATAAAGCATGGTTTGCAAACTATGGGCGGGATTGAAATCACATCTCCCTTAATTGAAAGCTAGACCCAATGGTTATTGTTAACAAAGCAAATGAAAATAGGATCTGATTGTTCTTTTACACCTATTTTCATAGGAGTAAAAGTACAACATGAATCCAATGAAATGAAACAAATTTGTCTTCCATAAGTATCAGCTATTATTTGACCCATGTCATTCTTTGAAAGCCATTTTGAAGAGGGAATCTATTCATTGATGTAATTAACATCAAGTCTTTGTTCTATCTTTCCAAAATAATTACTGCCCCCAAGCATCTTAGAATAGCACCCCTTATTTTTACTCAATTTTGCAAGCATTTCTTTCCAAACTTGAAACCATCCATTGTTGTCATACCCAAGTGATTTAGAAATGACTCTAAACCCACAATTTCCATCACCAACTGGGTCCCAAACATCACCCAAGAACTTATTTAAGTTCTCAGGTATTTGATTGAGGTAATTTACGTCCTATAATCAAAAAGTAGTTTACCAAAATTCTAATCTCATTAAAGGAATTACCACTGAACAAAGACAAGCTTCTGTTTGACTCCTCCATTAAATCTGCTTCATCCTTTGAAAAGGAATTGAATTCCAACAGCACCAAACCAAATGAACTTTCAGTCTCTTCCACTGAACTATGAAATTCAGATGAAGAGCCTGAATTGGATTATAAAAATTTCTCAATCAGACCATTAAACCAAAAAAATGAACCTTTCACAAAAGAAAAGACTTACAATCATTTTTCTTTTCTTCTTTGGTGCCCTTCTACTTCTTTTTTCCTGCTCAATTTCCTTTTCAATGTGTTCAAATTTAGAAGGATCTTGCCATTTATCTGTCAATTTTTTATGGCCTCTGCTTGATTGCAAGACTTTAGGTTCAAGTCTTGGCTTTGATTGATAATTGGCCGTCTCCTTCATCAAGTCCTTTGAAAGCCCGCAATAATCTTGATCAGGATGATTCAAGATCTTGGAATTGAGCTTCTCATTTAACTGAGAATTGTTGAGCAGTTCATCAAAATCAACCTTTAAAAATCCAAAAGGATCAAATACTGGTCAAGCAGGAATAATCATTTTATTCAAGTAGGAGTCATCATTCAAAAAGCATTAATCAAAAAGTGATTTGAAAAATCCAACTTAAACCAACTTACAGAAATAGAATTTCAAGGGTCATAATCCAACCTCCACTGAGGATTAACATCTTCAGGAACAATGGAGCCTCTTGAAGCTAGTAGGTCACCTATTTGGTGGGAGCAGGGAAAACCCATAGTCATTGAGTATGACTTGGTGCACAATTCCCCATCATGGTTCCGCTTTAACCTCTCTAATTGATCCCCAACAAGTTTGATTGCTTGAAAAGACACCTTGTATCCCAATGGTAACATTTCAGTAGGAAGAACTATTCCAATCTTTATTTGAGGGTTGTAAAGGGCAGCCTGAACCAATTTAATTTGATTGGAAATTGTGCCCTCTAGGTTTTGCCACACATTCAACATATTTCCTGACAATTTTGCAAGGAATTTTTGAGAGTAGCATGGGCGCCTTCAACCCAAGACTTTTTTTTATTTCCAAAGTCAGGTTTTTTGCAATTCCAAGCCATTACAAACATCTCTTTGATATGGAAGATATTATGATCCATATACTTGAGTAAATCCTCACGGCCTGCCAAAAAAACACTTTATGCAATTCATAAAGCAAGCAACTCAAAAATGGGAAGATTAACAGTAAGGGCAGTGATTTGGAACTTACTCTAAGTTTGGCATCATTCACCTCTGCCTCCTCCTTGGTTTTTGAGACCCCATACTTAGCCAACAGAGACATAAAGCTTTTCAACCCTTCAAAGTTATTATTAAAGCGCACTTTACAGTTTCCTTGTATGTTTTTAGAAAATTGCCATTGACAGAACTGTCTTGTTGACTCAGGGAATATTTTTTCTAGAGCACAGATAAAAGCTTTTTCACATTCCGTCACAAAGAATTTGGGAAGTCTCTCAGTATCATAATCCAACTCCTTTAGCGCATTTGCAGACCAACTTTAGAACTCAAACATTTCTCTTTTTATAAAAAAAAGAGATTTTGTGAAAGTTTTCTGGTTGGAAGTAATTCCTACAACGTGCAATAAGGGGATGTTTTACTTATTTGTCTTATAAGTACAATCCAACATAGCTATATGATGCAATTGCTTGAAAAGCTTTAATGAATTGGGGTGAGCCAAAAATAGGGCCTCAAAGTGACCCTCTCCACTGAATTTTGCTCAATGAGACCAACCTGAATTAAAAACTGGTTCAAAGACAACCTCCATAACACTTTTCCCCTTTAGTTCTGCTAGTGCTACCCTATGCTTAGTGTTATAGATTGTTTGGTCATCAACATATTTGCCACCATTGATTTTTCTCAATTTTATTTTGATTTGAATTGTATTGAGCCCATCATTCATTCCCTCTTTTAGATTTTCTAAGGCTAGCCCAGAGATTCTCCTCAGGTGAGGATGCACTAAGGGGTGTGAAGATGGTTCATGGTTATGTTGATCATTCTTGTAGGAGATTTGCCACAAGGGGTCTGCCTTTGTTTGACTAGCACGGATTAAAACTTGAACCAAACCTTCCTTGTGTGAGTTTTCCTTGACCTTTTGGTGAGAAATTTCCCAGAGTAAAAACCATGTCTATCACAGGCTAAATCCACATATTTATCACGCTTTTTTTTTAAAATTGTTAAAGCGTAACCATGCTTCATTGCCCATGTTTGACAATACATTTTTGCCTCTTCCCAAGTAGGAAAAGCTCTCACAGGAGGTGGAGCAAGTGGATCAGCCATAGTTTCATAGTCATAGTTACATTTTAATGGTTATATTGATGGCATGCACTCCATCAGTTTCAATCAAATTAAATATGGCAAAGACCAGTAAAATAAAATGTTACTCAACACCAGAGGTCATTTCCATTGGTGAAACATTTTGTTCCTCAATTGTCACCCTTGATTAGGATTCATTTAAGGCTTCCAATGATTCATTACCCAAATCCTTTGTTTCTGCAGCTTTGTTCATTGCACTAATTTAGTCCTTAAACGCAGCCATGTTAAAAGGAGGGCTTTCCACTGTTCCAAGAATGCAAAAAAATGCAATGCTACTTCATTATTCAATCAAAATTTAAATTGAAAAACTACCAAGTTTGCTCACTTTCAAGTTGAGAAAGATCAATTTTTGGGATGTTTTATTTGCAGTTTCCTATAGTGTCACTTTAAGGTCACTTGAATTTGGTTAATTTTAAATTCACAATGTGGTGCCCAATCTGGGACACCTCTGGACCAGTACAAAAAAAGTAGAATTTTTATGAACTTTTCTATAGCCTCCATTTAGATCCAAAAAAAAACTTGTTTTCCGCTCTACTTGTAGTATCTCTTGTAAATAGTCTACAGGGACCCATGGCCCATAAAAGGAGGGGCTCTCCCCTGCCTTTTTCAAAATATGGAGGGGATTGTGTGCATATGTCCCCCCGTTATCATTGAAATCTGATCCTCATCCTCATCCTGGGTATATCTATGATTGCCCCCTGATCCATTGATCCTTAGTCTTTCCCCCTCTGTGGCCTGATCCTTATCACCAACCAATAGCCTTGCTGTTTGAAGAGAATTCTGTATGTTGGAATTCTTCGTTTTGTTATACCACTCTTTGATCCCTTTCTATGACCATACTGGTCTTGATCCCTCCTTGATCATCTTTCTGGAGCCAATCACAATTGATTGAAGAGGTCTTATTAAGCTTAAGACCTGGAGTGTTATACCTCCCTTTTTTTTTGGAGTTGCATTCTGCCAGCCTACTCTTGAGTTCCTTGAGAAGTTTTGAGGTTATCCTTGCTTCAAATCAGTTTACTGTTTTGCTTTTACTCTTTTTAGAGATTTTTAAACATAGTGCTTTGTCTTGTACAGCCACTCTCAGTTATCTGGTACCCTTTAAGCGCTTGATTGTGGAGAGGTGGGCAGGTTCATTGAGAACCTGGAGGTTGGTTGGGTTTGAGTTGATCATCCCCAATCTTCTTCTGAAAACCAGATTTATTAGCTTGTGGGCGTTGTTTACATGAAACAGCCTTTTTCTGTCAGCCTGCTACTTAGCACAGAGCAACCTGACAAAGCAGCAACAATAATAATATTAACAAAATAAAGATAAATGAATAAATAAAATTATTATAAAATGAAGGAGTAGGAAATCCATAAATATTATTGCAGAAATGGATTCCCCACCCAAAATAAGGTAGGGTCACTCACTGAACCCACCCTTGAATCCTTACTCCTTATATTTTTTAATTAATTTAATACAAAATGGTAAATGACCACGGCACCAGTATGGCACCTTTTAGCCATTTTAATATTTCACATGATATGTCATGTATAGGTTTCACACCTAAATTTCAGTCGAAATCCAGGTGTTGTGTGTAGTTTAGGAGTTACACGGGAAATTGTGTTTTGTCACAATTCCCGCACGCAGCCCCGCGTCCCTAGCGCTGGTCTCCTGCGTACACAAACTCCCGCACGCAGACCAGCGTTGGACTCCCGCGTACGCCAACTCCCGCACGCAGCCCCGCGTCCCTAGCGCTGGTCTCCTGCGTACGCAAACTCCCGCACGCAGCCCGCGTTGGACTCCCGCGTACGCAAACTCCCGCACGCAGCCCGCGTTGGACTCCCGCGTACGCCAATTCCCGCACGCAGCCCCGCGTCCCTACAGCGCTGGTCTCCCGCGTACGCAAACTCCCGCACGCAGCTCCGCGTCCCTACAGCGTTGGACTCCCGCGTACGCCAACTCCCGCACGCAGCCCCGCGTCCCTACAGCGCTGAACTCCCGCGCGCATCTGAGCAGCGGATCAGTCCCCGCGCGCATTTGAATGGACTGATCCCCGCGCCTCCTATGACATCCAGGTACCGCTCAGAGAAGCTACAACATAGTAGGATCTACACTACATATGTAAAGCTAACACACGAGCATAGATTATGGTTCAAAAACCTTAAAAATCAATTGAAATTAGTTAATAACTAATTTTTAGTATTTTTTATTAATTAAATAAAGATCCAGACTCACCACGAAGTAAGTTAATCAGAACCTTCAAAGACCACGAAACTACATAAGGAGTGGTCGTAAAAATTATTAAAAATTACATACAGGATCAGCAGAGGATGGAGAATCAATAAAAATCTACGTCTGCTCACTTTGGACCAGTACTTACTGTACAAATTGAGGATCAGTGCAGGATCAGCAAAATGACTAATCTATTGATTAACAGATCCTGCAGCTAAAAAGGAGCTGTTCCTTGACAGATCTAAGGCCAGCAGGCTAACAGCACCTTGAGGACGTGCCAATCTTGCCCTGATTGCCCCCCTAGCCTCAGCCCATGGCTAGTACCTCTTCTAGAGGTCCTCAAGCACCCAAAAAGGAATATTTAAACAGGCTCTTTTGCTCTTCTGTTTCCAAAGAAGTTAATCAGTTATCAGGAATTATTTATTATCAATCAGACACGGTGTCATTGTTAATCAAGTACTTATATGAAGATAAGCAAGTGATTTATGACTTAGTCTGTAGTAGTATTATTTACCTTTATTAACCAATCAACCATTGAAGTTTAGTCAGGCAATCAACCCCATCTGCTCTGAAACCCTTCCAATTACTCCAGGATTTTCGTGGTCAAGTACTCAGAGTGAGTGTTTCCCTTCCTGTCTAGGCCACGTGTGCTGTTAAGCCCAGCCAGTAGTGGAATAAGTCCTTTCTAAGGCACCCATATTTATTCCAAGGTTCTTAAACTGCCTAAGGAGGCCCCTTGAAGAGAGGTTGCTAGTCTGTAAAGATCCCCAGTAGTATAATACTGTGGCCCCTCTTTATATTTTATATTTAAAATATTTATAACCAAACCAAATAAACCTTGCACTTGCTCATACCGTACCATTATTGGAGCTTTAAAGTGTATATTCTTTGGAATATTATTGCTCCAAGTTCTTTTATCACTCTCTGTAGCTAAAGGACTGCAAGGTTCCTGGTATCAGAGAGCTGACATTTTCTTTGAACTTTGAACAAACTTTAGCTTCTTTTGTCAAAGTTTTTCCCATAAAATCTTGGCTCAGATAGTGCTGTTCCATTGCTACCAAACTACTATCATCTTTATCCTTTACTACTTGATTCCTCATTTACCAGGTTCTGGACCTTGATCCCGGTTACATTTAAATATTTTTGTAACACTCAGGAGGGCAGCCTAAACAGCACCTTTCCCCTCCACAGAACTGCCAAGGCCTAGCACCGTTTGGAGTCTTACATTTGGTCCCCCGGGCCAGGATCAAACCAGCAACCTTGGGATTTACAGTCCCAACTTGAAGAATCAACTCTGGGATCCAATCCAATCCTTTTCTTTCTTTCTTTTTTCTGTCATCATCCAGATCTGATCTGTGGAGGCAACTTGTTCCAGAAGTAAGTCCTCCCAATTGTGCACCATCTTGGCAGGATTCTTGTCATTTTTGTGAAACTCTACCCTTGCCACGCTTGTGAGCCACCTTGGAACTCTGCTTTTTGGATCCCCTTAGGAACTCTGTCTTCAAAATGGAATCTGTTCCCTCCACCACTGTTTGGGCCATGATGGTCAAGATCAAACCCCAGAACAAGAACCTAGGCTTCAATGGAACAAACGTGGAATAATTTTTGGACTCCTATGAAATGGCTGCTGAAGTGGATGGTGCAAGTGAACATGATATGGCCTATCAGTTACAATTTTTTATCTCCTTTGATGAATTTATGGAAGTGATTGAATTGTTTGATGGATTCAAAACTCATAAATGGAGGCTCTTGAAGGAGGCTATGTTGGCTTATTGGGGAAAAATAGATATGTCCAGGTTTACCTTACAGGACTTGGATGCTCTGGTTTCTCAATGGATCTCCAATGGTGGTGTCTCTTCAGCCTCTGATTATCAGTCTTTCAGAAAGTCTTGGGATCCTATTCAGTCTTATCTTATCAGGAACAATCACATTGACACTGTGTACAAAATTTGAGTTTGATTTTTCCAATCTTTTTTGCCAGTAGTGCAGGAAACAATTAGGGATGAATTGGTCAAGTCTGGATCCATGATCACTACTAGGGATAATTGATTCAAACTCCCTGTCTTTCTGGTCCTTAGGAATGTGGTGGACAAAGTCATGAAAGGTCAAACTGCTTTAACCTTTGAAAAGCCCAGGATAACTGAACCAGTATATGCTCCTTCCTTCCAAGAATCCAACAAAAATCATGAACAAGATGGAAGCAAATTGCAGACCTAAATCAAGCCCTCAGGCCAATAAGGATACTGCTACCATAGATGACATTACTAAGCTACTTCAGGCCTTTGAGAATAAAATAGATTAGAAAATATCCTCTTTAGCTGCCCCTAAACCTGCTAATTCTGTTCCTGAATCCACCTTAGTCTGCTATTACTGTCATAGAGAAGGCCATGGTACTGGTAGATGTCCTGAAATCCAGAAGGAAAAGGAGGAGAAATTAGTAGAGCAGAAGGGAAATAATTTCTTTCTTCCTAATGGTGCTTTGATCCCTTTTGACTCATCTTGTCCAATCTGTCATGTGGTGGCTTCTTACCAACCACCAACTCCCAAGAAGGCATCTCTGGTCTCCTTGGATTTTTGATCATCCTGTGGAACTCTTCAACCTTGGTATCCTCCATCTATCACTTCTTCCAGCTTCTCTGGTTCTTATCAATCTGATCCAGCTAGGAAACAACATTAGGAATCCAAACCTCACAAGTCCCCTCCTGTTCCATCTTCAATCCTTTGAAAACCTGTCAAACTTCAATCTTTGCCTGAGCCTCCTTCCTCTGATGTGGAAGACATGGAATTAGAAAGGGAACCACTCACCAAAAGGTTCCAGGACCACTCTGATCCTTCTCCTCCTCTTCAATCTTGTCAACCCCCTCAATCCTCTGATCCTCTTCCAGTACCTGCCTCACCTGATCTTCCTCCCTCCACCCAGCCCAAAGTTTGATTTGAGAGGGGCATTTCCAAGGACTACCCTAATGCTGTGGAAGGAGTATTAAAGAAAATTTCTGATCTCAAAATCCCTGATCTTTCTGTGGCTGAACTGCTGTCTATCTCTCCATCTGTGGCTGAAGGAATGAAGAAATGGGTTTCTTGTTGACATGTGGAAATTGGTCCGGACAAATTGAAGGTCTCTTCTGGCACTTTGAGCAAGGACTCTGGTGGAACAGATCCCCCTTCAGATTCCAATCTTTATTCCTTACCTCTTGGATTTCTTCCCTGCTATCTTGGTGAATTGGCTAAAACAGTTTCTCTTCTTGTGGATTTGGGTTCTCAGCTCAACTTAATCTCAGATGCTATGGCCTGCAAACTCAAGCTTAGCCCAAGGGTCAGCTTTACTTCTGCGGTTTATGGTATAGGGAATCAGTCATGTGAACTAGTTGGTATTGCTGAGGATGTTCCTTTTCAAATTGGTCAAAATATTGTTGGAACTTGTCACTTCTGGATCACTTGTTTGGAAGGTCCTATGATCTTGGGCCAACCGTTCTTAATGGATTTTGGTGCTACCCTGATTTTTTCTGATCAAGTTGGGGAGAGAATCCTTCTCCCTGATGCTGATGGCAGAAAAATTGAAGTTCCGCTTTGTTCCTTGGATTCTGGTCTTTGGGAACAAGATTTTCCTGGTTGTTCTCCCAAAACAGTTCTAAAGGGAAAGCAGAAGGACAACTCTCATTCCTCTCAGCCTCATTTTTTATTGGATTAGTTGATCCTACTGATAGTTGTAGTTCCTCTCAGCCTCAGACTTCAACTTATGGATCAACTTCAACCTCAGATTTTTTTTTCCTCATCATCTCTTCCTCATCCAAATAAGATCAAAATTCATAAACATAAAAAATCCAAAAATTCCAAAAATATTTCTTCTCTCTCTGGGTCTGTTGTATCTTCTTTTCCTTTTTCCCTTCAGCCTGATCAATTATCCTCTTCTCCGTTTTTGAATCTCCACAATGAGTCTAAACTAGATCCCAATCTCCATTCTTTTTTTGGTGGTTTTGGTATGAAGGAGTATGGCCTTAAGTGGAGGCAATGTGGGGTAGAAGTAAGTCCTACCAATTGTGCACCATCAGGGGCATCTACTACAGTCATTTTCAAGACTCTACCCTGTGCCACACATGTGAGCAATGCGTTAGCTTTTGGATCCTCTTTTATGGAAAAGATACCTTTCAAGGACAAGGCGGAAAATCAAACTTGGAAGATGTTGGAACTTGTCAGCCTACTAGATGCCAAGGACCTCACTCCTTCTAGCTACTAGAGGTGATAGAAAGTTTGGATCAAAAATAAGATAAAATGCCAGGTATATGATTTGGCTGAAAGGGTTAAATTTATTTATATATTTATAACATAAATTTAATTGGAGGGGCCAAGACCTTAATGGGGTTTTTGAGCCCTCCGGAACACAGGTATATGTCTTTTAAGGACAATATAGGAGAAATTGTGGTGCCTGTGGGGCTGACAAGGATTACTTTCAAGAAGGGTGTGTGTAATTTCCTTGGGGCATAGGTTATGCAAAACCTACAAAAAGGGGTATAAGTCAGCAGGATCACTTACTAGGTCTACATCTGGATTTATTCTTGATGAATGGGCCAATATTCAAGGATTCAGGGTGCTGGAAGTTGTTACTGGGGCAGGCTGAATGGTTGGTTGTTCAATTTGGCCAAAAAACAAGGATTCAAGAATTATGGTCTACAATTTTATCAGAAAGTGGTCCAGGATCACACACTTATTTCTTATAAGGGTTTTATGGCTTGAGGAAGGAAATATCTGAAGAAATAATGACTATATAACTGGATGAATGTGGTAGAAATAGTTGTGGGAAGGTCCTTTATTTATATCGTTTGGGTCCCCTCTTGGTACAGTACTTTTACCAGCCAAAGGAGGGTGACCCAGGCTAGTGCTGAGGCCAGGGAGCCATCAGTGTGTTTGTGTGGACCTGCTCTAGTCACTACAGAGTTACAGGAAGCCCTATGGCATCATGCTTTGGGCTTGATACACGTTTCTGTGCCCTTAATGACCTCACTGTATTGACCAAAGAGGTTGTATTCAATTAATATTTATAAATATAAGCCATGGCTTCCTGAGGCCAGGGGCTTGAACACAGGCTATGGGGACCTTATTCTGCAAGGAAATTTTGAGTCTGAGGCTCTTCTTCTCATATTGGGGTGTCTTACAGTTCCTTAATTGGAAAGTACACCCCTAGTTGTGACTAGTTACGTACAGTTTTAATTATAAGGGGTATGGAGAGTGTTTTATGTATTCCTGGTGTCTTGTGATCCATCTAGCACGAAGCTAGGCCCCTGTTTATGCTCAGTACACACTCTCAGGGTGTTGCAGTAACTCACAGATACTTTTTTAGGTACAAATCTTCCGTACAGGCCCTTTTACAGAGGCCCTGACAACCCTTTGGTGTAGTTCCAAAAAGGGTGCAGGGCCCATTTTTCCGGATTTTTGGGTTGTTTATCCCCTTTCATACTATTCCCCACCACATGGTGGCGCTCTCTGGCCCCCATGTGATGTGGAAAAGGGCTATGGGGTGTATTGGAGGTACCCCACAGCCCGGTTTCCGTTTTGGGAGAGGGGAGGGCTGGCCAGTGAGCCGGCCAGTCACTTTGCGCGGTGGCTTGGTCGGTCACTAGGGGCCCGCGCAGGGTAGTTGGTCAACTACTTGCGGGGCTGGCAATAGGTAGCGGCAGCCGTGCAAGGTGGTCGCTTGGCTACCCGCGGGCTGGTAAGTGGCGACTACCTTGCGTGGTAGTAGCTCAACTACCCGCGAGGCTGGTCGCTTGACTACCTGCAAGGCTGGTCGGTAGCTGCCGCCTAGAGCCTGTGCAAGGTAGTCGGGCGACTACTTGCGGGGCCACTGCCTGTCTGCGACCTCTTTGGTCCTGCGCGAGGTAGTTGCTCAACTACTCGCGGGGCTGGTTGTGCCGTGGCTCCTAAGAGCTGCGCGCCTAGCTGCCAAAAAATGACCTGTGGCTGCGCGCGGGGTTATGGACAAAACCAGTTTTCGTCCATAACTCCTAAACTAAACACAATTATGGGTTTCTGACCAAATTTTTGGTCAGAAACCTATACCTGCGGATGTGATGGGAGGGTGCACAGGTGAACCATGGTTCTACCTGAAGGAGTGGGATTTTGGGGGTGGTTCCAGTGGGTGACCCTACCTGAATTGGCTCCATGAATCCATTTTTTATAATATTCTTGGATTTCTTACAACTTAAGGTTTTATTCCTTCATTTTATTTTATTTTATTATTTCCGTATTTGTTTATTATTAATTTATATTTTATTTGTTTTTAGGCTTTAGTCAGTTGGTTCTGAATAGTAGCCAGCTGACAGAACTTGGCCTCAGTTTTTGTAGTCAGGTCTCACTGTTCAATGAGGAAGAAAGGATTCCTCTCTTTTGCCACCAAGTATAAACCAGTTGCAAAAAAGTTTCAACCAGTCAACCAACCAATGCCTCTCAACCTCAACCCTCCTCTTATGGGCCCCCCTCTATCCCTCAATCCTTACTGTGGCTTACCTCAATCTCTCAGTGGTCCATTCATCCCCTCTGGTTGTGTCACTGAGGAATGTCTGAAAGTGGTCAAATTTTGTCCAGATGGATGGCTTCTTCCTGATGAGTTGAATTTGATCAAGAATGTCTTGGCTCTTAGGGAAAAAGCTATTGCTTTCTTTGAAGAACAGAGAGGTCTCTTGAAAGAGTCCTATGGTCTGCCTTATATCATTCCTGTAGTAGAACATGATCCCTGGCAAAAGAAAAAATCCCAATCCCTGCTGCCAAAGTCAAAAGGTTCATCAAGTTGGTCCGGGAACAAGTCCAAACTGGTTTATATGAACAGTCAACTTCTAGCTATTCCAGTCCTGTTTTCTGTGTCCTTAAAAGTAACGGTAAACTTATAATAGTTCATGATCTCCAGCTGCTAAATAAGGTTACAATCAAAACTTGAATAAAATTAATGAAAATTAAGTTTTAAACATTTTTTTAATAATAAATCAAAGATCAAGGACTACCACCTAAATCACTGATCTTGATCTTTGAAGACCACAAAACACTTCAAGAAGTGTTCATAAAAATTATTAAAAATTACCTACCTGATCAGCAGATGATGGACAATTAGTAAACATCCACATCTGCGCGCTTTGAAACAATATCAATAGTAAAGGTGAAGGATGAGTACAGAATGATCAAATTTACGCCATAACAGATTAACAGTTCCTGTGGCTAAAATAGTACAGAAATCCAGCAGATCTAAGGACAGCTGATTGACAGCACCAAGTGGACGTGCTAATCTTGCCCTGAATGGCTTGCCAGCCTCAGCCCACAAGAAGAACCCTCTCTACGTGCCCTGAGAAGACCAAAATCACCCCAAAAAGGTATTTATACAGACCTCTTTGGATCCATTATTCCATAAGTTAATCAGTTTACCAGGAATTATTTATTATCAATCAGACACAATTTCAATTTTAATCAAGTGCTTATATGAAAATAAGCAAGTGATTTATGACTTAGTCTGTAATAGTATTATTTACCTTGATTAACCAATCAACCATTGAAGTTTGATCAAGAAATCTACCCCATCTGCTCTGAAACCCTTCCAATTATTCCAGGATTTTTGTGGTGAAGTTCTCAGAGTGAGTGTTACCCTTCCTGTCTAGGCTACTTGTGCTGTTAAGCCCGGCCATTAGTGGAATGAGTCCTTTCTAAGGCACCCATATTTATTCCAAGGTTCTTAAACTGCTTAAGGAGGCCCCTTGAAGAGAGGTTGCTAGTCTGTAAAGATCCCCAGTATTATAATACTGTGGCCCCTCTTTTATATTATATTGAAAACCATTTACTGCCAAAACAATTAAACCTTGCAACTTCTCTTATTAAAAAATTTATTTGAGCTTCTAAGCGTTTATTATTGGAATAATAATTATTATTATCATTCCAGCATTTTTATCACTCTCTGTAGCTAAAGGACTGCAAGGTTCCTGGTATCAGAGAGCTGACACCCCCAGCCCACTTACCTATGACAACACCCTGGGGGTATTGACCTCCAGGGCCTCTGGTAGGTGGATTTGACCACCCCCTCCAGGGATTTGTGAGAAAGAGGGGGGGACGGCATGTCCTCCGGTAACCCCCCCCCCCCCCCCCAGGTGAGTCTGAGACCATACCCAGATGTGTAGTGGGTCCCTCCTGGCCATTTGTATGGCCAGGGGCTGGTTGCATGAGGCAACCAGCCAGCATGTGAGGTAACAGGGCCGGTTGTAACAGACAACCGGCCAGGGGATTGAAAATTAAAGGGGCTGGTTCAGCCCCATAATGGTGGAAACACCAGAAGTGACCAGAATAGGCTGTTCATAAGGGTACAGGGACTGATGCCATGCGGGCTGATGTAGCCCAAACCAAGTAACAAGGCCAGTAGAGCCTGTAGTGCTCTTTTTGGGCGGAAAATTTTCCTTTTGGCTTTTTGTATCATTGGCTCAAAAGAGGCCAATCTTTTGTACTTAAGGAGCTCTTCTCCCTGCTGTTTTTCATCATTCATTCATCACCCAATTGAATTCATCACTGATATCATCCAACATATTGCCCCATTGTGAGCGCCCATTAGCAATTATTGACACCAGGTGTCCCTTATTTCTTTTGCTTTAAATACTGCTCATTTTCCTAAGCTAATTTCTGGCCATAATTATAAAAAAACCAACCAAAAATCTGGAAAAATTGGGCCCAGCACCCTTTTTGGAACTATACTAAAGGTTTTCAGGGCCCCTGTAATAAGATCTTCATTGAAGATTTGGAACCAAAAGGGTAAACATTGGTTACTTTAACACCCTGATAAGTTTTACTAAGGATAAACAGAGGCATAACTTTGTGCTAGATGGCTCACAAGATACTAAAAATTCATACAAAACACTTGTGTTTCCCTGGTAACAAAACTGTTTTTAAATAGTCACAACTAGGGGTGTACTACCTCATTGAGTGACTTTAAAACTCACCAATATGGAAAGAAGAGCCCCAGACTTAAAACTATCCTTCAGAATAAGTTCCCCAGAGAATTTGTTCAAGCCCCTGGATTCAGGAAGCCATGGCTTAAATTTCAAAATATTAATTGAATACCACCTCTTTGGCCAATGCAGTGAGGTCATTAAGGGCAAAGAAACATGTATCAAGCCCCAAGTATGATTACATAGGGCTTTCCATACTACTTTAGTGGCTAGAGAAGGTCCACAAAAACACACTGATGGTCCCCGGGCCTCAGAACTATCGTGGGTCACCCCCTTTTGGCTTGTAAAAAGAATGTACCATGAGGGGACCCAAACAATATAACAAAAGGCCCTCCCCCCAGCCATTTCTAACGCATTAATCCAGTCATATAGTCATTATTGCTTCATATATTGGCGTCTTCAAGCCATCAAACCCTTATGAGAAATAGGTGTGTGATCCTGGACCACTTTCCAATAAAATTATAGAACAAGACTCTTGAATCCCTAGCTTTTGGCCAAAATCATCAAACAACCATTCAACCTAGCCCAGTACAAACTTCCAGCACCCTGAATCCTTGAAAATTGAACTTACACACAACCTTCTTGAAAGGAATCCTTGTAAACTCCACAGGCACCAAAATTACTCCTATATTGTCCAAAACAGAAATATAACTGTGTTCCAGAGGGCTCAACAACCCCAAAATGCTCTTGGCCCCTCCATTTCAATTTATTCTATGAATATATAAATAAATTTAATCCTTTTAGCCAAATCATATACCTGGCATTTTTATCCTGTTTTTACTCCAAATGTTCTATCACCTCTAGTTGCTAGAAAGAGTGAGGTCCTTGGCATCTAGCAGGCTTACAGATTCCTTTTACTGGCAGTTTTTTGGTTACATATGGTCAAGACAGCCTGCATATATTGCTGGGTAGTCCTGTGGTGATTTGTACTGCTGGTTGTTTGGTTACACATGGTCCAGACTACATGCATATATTGCTAGGTATGCCTGTGGTGACTTTTACCTCTGGTTGTTTGGTTACACATGGTTCTGACTGCATAAATTTCTGTGTGGTAGCTGGGGTTGTTTGGTACTACAGGATCCTGCTTATGGTTTTGAGTATACAGGTGAGGTGATTGGTAGTATTTTTTGGTTGAGGTGTGGTAGTGGGATGTTACTGGTATTTGTTTAGATATTTCAAGTATACCCATATGGACTTCCACTGGTTTTTGACACCTGGTTGTGATATGAGCTGTTCACAATTGATTTTGGCTGTATCTTCCAAACCATTAAGTGATAGTGGGGTTGTTTGACTGGGTGAATATAGGTTATTTTTGGTGTAGAATCCATTTCTGAGGTTACTTTTATGATTGGTATTATATTTATACTATAAAATTTGGTCTGATGGCTACAGATAAGTTTTGGTCTACCACACTGTCTGCACTCATTGCTGAGCGCATAGGGCGCAACTGGTTACCAATCTGTGTCTATAAAATGCCACCACAGCGTCTACCACCATCCAAATAATTTGGCTTGATAAAAAGAATTTTTGAGGATTTTTCCAATCAAGCCACCATTGCATGCTTGATAGGGTTCAATAGTTGTTGACTGGAAAAAATAATTGACAAGCAAAATTCTGTCAAACCCCACTCTAATCTTTCTGCCCCTGTCCTCCCCCTTCATAACTCCACCCAACCATACCCCACCTCCCTTTGAAATCCACCACTTTCATTGACAACCCCCCACCAATTTGACATTGTCCTCAATTGTTTTTTTTTTAATTGAAATAATGCAAGAACTGTTTTTTGTGCCCTTTTGGGAGGCAGTCCCAACCCTAATCAAGTGGGGATGTGCAGAAGGGACAATGGTGGGATGTCAGCTCTCTGATACCAGCAACCTTGCAGTCCTTTAGCTACAGAGAGTGATAAAAATGCTGTAATGATAATAATAATTATTATTCCAATAATAAATGCTTAGAAGCTAAAATAAGAGCAGTTGCAAGGTTTAATTGGTTTGGCAGTAAATGGTTTTCAATATAATATAAAAGAGGGGCCACAGTATTATACTACTGGGGATCTTTACAGACTAGCAACCTCTCTTCAAGGGGCCTCTTTAGGCAGTTTTTAAGAACCTTGGAATGAATATGGGTGCCTCAGAAAGGACTTATTCCACTGATGGCCGGGCTTAACAGCACAAGCGGCCTAGACAGGAAGGGTAACACTCACTCTGAGCAATTTACCACAAAATTCCTGGAATAATTGGAAGGGTTTCAGAGCAGATGGGGTAGATTGCTTGACTAAACTTCAATGGTTGATTGGTTATAAAGGTAAAATAATACTACTGCAGACTAAGTCATAAATCACTTGCTTATCTTCATATAAGCACTTGATTTTCAATGACACAGTTTCTGATTGATAATAAATAATTCCTGGTAAACTGATTAACTTTTTAGATCCAAAGAGGTCTGTATAAATACCTTTTTGGGGTGATTATGGTCTTCTCAGGGCACGTAGAGAGGGTTCTTCTTGTGGGCTGAGGCTGGCAAGCCATTCAGGGCAGGATTAGCACGTCCAATTGGTCCTGTCAATCAGCTTTCCTTATATCTGCTGGGTGTCTGTACTATTTTAGCCACAGGATCTGTTAATCTGTTATGGTGTAAATTTGATCATTCTGTACTCATCCTTCATTTGTACTATTTATATTGCTTTGAAGCGCGCAGATGTGGATGTTTACTGATTTTCCCTCATCTGCTGATCATTTAGATAATTTTTAATAATTTTTATGAACACTTCTTGTAGTGTTTTGTGGTCTTCAAAGATCAAGATCCGTGGTTTATCTGGTAGTCCTTGATCTTTGATTTATTATTAAAAAATGTTTAAAACTTAATTTTCATTAATTTTATTTAAGTTTTGATCTTTTTAGATCATTAGTAATGCATACGTCCATTTGTTACATATACTAGGCAAGCCTAACTAAGGTGTAGCTCTTCTGAGCGCTACCTGGTTGTCAGATTAGTCACAACTGATCCAGGAGCAGGGATCAGTAGTACAGATGCGCGTGGGGTCGGATCCGCTGCATGCGTGGCAGAATCAGCTGCGCGCGGGTCTCTAGTACGCGGCATCCTGCTGCTGCTAGTACGTAGGGTTATGTAATTATGTGGGGCTGCGCGCGGGAACTGTGACATAACACATTTCCGCGTGTAACTCCTAAAATATACACAACACCTCAATTCTGAGTGAATTTTAGGTGTAAAACCTATACATGACAATACATGTGAAATGTTAGAATGGCAAAAAAGTGCCATACAGGTGTCATAGTTTTCAGTACTTTTCCTTTTAATTATTTTAAAAATATAAGGACTTGGAATTCAAGGGTGGGGTCAGTGAGTGACCCTACCTAATTTTGGGTGAGGAATCCATTCCATTAATAATGTGTATCAATTTCTCACTCCTTACTTTGTTAATTGAGGTATTCTTATTTTTCATATTTTGTGTTACTATTTGACAGTTTTGCTCTGTATATAGTAGCAAGCTGACATTCCCCCGCTCCAAGATATGTCTATATCTGAAAAAAAAATTGGGCTAATGCCTCCTGTTGGCTCTGTAGTTCCTCAGGTGTATAGGTCCATCAGGGATATTATGTTCAGGAAACCATTCATCTTTATCAGCTGATTCTCCCTTGTATCTAACCAGGTAGAGTCTGACGTCTTTTCCATTGATCCTATCTTTCTTATCCTTAAGGATCTTGCTAATTTTACCTTTGTACTTTTCAGGTTCTTCTGTAACAGGTATTGCAGGTGAAGGAGTATGTTCTCCATTCCTTGGGTGGCAGTGTTTGATGAGGCTTGCTGGGAAGACTGGATGTTTCCTAGAAAGCTCATCACTGAGGATTACTTCCACAGCATTCTTACCATGAAGTTTATTAATGGTGTAAGGTCAAACAAAAGCTGGTCTAAGCTTTTTATTTCCACCCAAGTTGGTAAACTTAGTGGTAGAGATCAAGACTTGATCACCAATCTTGAAATCAGGTTCCTTATGGGTTTTATCCCATCTTTGCTGGTTATACTCCACAGCATCTTGGACACACTTCACAGCATGTTTGTTGGATTCATCTATCATCTTTTTGAAATCAAGTGATGTAGGGTGAATATTGGTTAGCTGGTGGTTAAGGTTATCCTTGGGTAATCTAGGAATCCATCCTCTTTCCAGTATGTACGGTGCTTCCTTAGTGGTAGAGTGCTTGCTACTGTTGTAGGCCATCTCCAGTGCAGGTAAAAGGCTAACCCAATTGTGGCAATAACCTTCAGAATTCTTGTACTCTAGTCCAAAGCCACAGAATCTCCTGAGCATGTCTTCCATGGTCTGAATCATCCTCTCAGCTAATTCATCCATCTGTGGGTGATAAGCAGTAGAGAAAGCTAAGGTGGTCCCAAGAATATCATGTAGGTTCCTCCAGAACTCTCAGGTGAATTTAGGATCTCTGTCACTGATAATAATCTTGGGAACTCCAACATCAGCAATGAGTCTGTTCCAAAATAATAGGGCAACTTCCATAGCAGTGTCTTCCTTGTGATTAGGTAAGAACTTTGCTTTCTTGGAGAAACTATCCACAATGACCAAGACTGAGTTGTAGGAATAGGCTCCTCCTGTTGGTAGTCCAGTTACAAAGTCCATATTGATGATCTCCCATCTTTTCTTGGGTTCAGCAATCTTTTGCAGTAGTCCAAACCGTTTCCCAGTAGTCCTGTTGGACTTCTAACAAGTTTCACAACTGGTAACGTACTGTATAGTGGAGTCTCTCCAATTAAACCACCAAGCAGTTTTTTTAAACTTATACAAGTTTCTATCAGCAGACAAATGACCAGATGAGCAGTTATCATGGCACTCAGCCAGAACATGTTTGATATGGTCATCTTTAGTTAAGACTATGACACTTGAATGGTGATGCCTATAGTATACCAGACCATCCCATATGATGAACCTTTTGGCTTTGTATGGTTTCAAAAGAGGTTCAGGTAGGCTATTGATCAATTTAGGAGGTGGAGAAGTACTTTCCATAATAGTGATCAGGTTCTTGATGTCAGAACTGTAAGCTTCTTTGATAGAGTTGAACAATGATTCATTCAGTTCACAAACGTGGATTCCCATTATAGGAGCTTCAATTTTTAACCTGTTAATATTAAGGATAGGGAAGATGTTATTATCCTCTGGATCATAGGCAGGGTTACTTGGGTCATTGGGTAACACATTCCTGCTTAAACTATCAGCATTCTGATGTTTAGTCCCAGCTTGATGAACCATGGTCATCTGTCCCCTGTACTGTTGTATAGCTATCTGCCATCTCAACATATGCCTGCTAGGGGTCTTCATTTTCATCAAGGTTCTGAAAGCGTTGCAGTCAGTAATAACAGTGAAGTTGGTGCCTTCTAAGTAATAATGGAGTTTCTCTAGGGCCCATACTAAGGCCAGGCATTCCATTTGGCTTGCACCATACATTTTTTCAGTAGCTTTGATTTGTCTAGATATGAAGAGTATAGGTTTTTCCACTGGTTTATCATCTTCTTTGACTTCAGGGGAAAATCTATTGCTTTCTGTGAAGAAGAGAGAGGTCTCTTGAAAGAATCCTATGGCCTCCCTTACATTATCCCTGTAGTAGAACATGATCCATGGCAAAAGAAGACAATCCCAATCCCTGCTGCTAAAGTTGAAAAATTCATCAAGTTGGTCCACAAATGAGTCCAAAATGGTTTATATGAACAATAAACTTCTAGCTATTCCAGTCCTGTTTTCTGTGTTCTCAAGATTAATGGTAAACTTAGAATAGTTCATGATCTCCAGCCTCTAAATAAGTTTACAATTAAAGACTCTGGTATTCCCCCTGCTACTTAAAAATTTGTCAAATTCTTCTCTGGTAGAGCTTGCTATGGTCTAGGTGACATTATTGGTGGCTATGACCAACAATCCTTACATCCTATTTCTTGTCCTCTCACTACTTTTGATACTCCTCTTGGTTTTTTCAACTTACTCAATTACCTCAAGGTGCCACCAATTTGGTTGCAGTCTATCAGGCTCAGATGGTTTGGATCCTCCAGGATGAAATCCCTGATCATGCTGTTATCTTTATTGACAATGGCGGGATTAAAGGTCCAGTTTCTGATTATAACAATGAGCTCTTACCCTGGCATTCAGGAATACATTGATTTATTGGGGAATATGCAACCACTCTGGAAAGGATCCTGTTTTGAATCAAGGAGTCTTGTCTCACTCTCTCTGGATCCAAATTGGCTGCCTGTGTCCCTGCTTTGGAAATTGTTGGTCATGTGGTCTGCAAGGAAGGAAGAATGATGGCTCCATCCAAAGTCAACAAAATTCTCTCTTGGCCTACTCCCATCAATCCAACTGAAGTCAGAGGTTTCTTAGGTGTTGTTATCTATTTTTGGATCTTTATCCCTTCTCTCTCCAAAATTTTCATTCCCTTGCATTGCTTAACCAGGAAGGATGCTGAATGCTTTTGGAACCAAGCTTGTGAACAATCATTTCAGATGCTCAAAACAATTGTTGGAAAAGACATTGTCTTGAAGAAGATCATTTATGGACCTAGGGCTGGCAAGATCAAGCTGGCTGTGGACTCTAGTTATCAATCTTTTGGGGCTGTCCTTACTCAGGAAGATGAAAAGGGTTTGGATTGTCCTGCTCTGTATGAATCTCTTCTTTTTTCAGAGGTGGAATCCAGGTACTCCCAGCCAAAACTGGAACTTTGTGGTATGCCCCAAATGTTGAAGAAGGTCCAAACTGTTATCTGGGTTCAAAAATTTGATTTACAAGTTGATGCACAATTCATTATCAAAATGATCAATGCCCCAGTCTTCCAAACGCTCCAATGACTCGTTAGGTGGCTTTCATCCAGTTGTTCTCTTTTGATATTTTTCATAGGCCTGCAAAATCTTTCACCATGCCTGATGGTTTATCTTGAAACCCTCTTGGAGATGAAGAATTGGATGTTGGAATGGATTTTGACAAGGAGGAACCCTTAATTTTTCCTGTCTTCACCTTTTCCTCTCAAGATTATTCTGGCTTCCAAAAAGGCTTCTGGCTTAAATTAGAGCAGTATCTCTACACTCCCCAAAGGCCTCCTGATCTCTCTGCTAAAGATTTTTGATCACTCAAAAGGAATTCCTCCAATTTCTTTGTCCAAGGTACTAGGCTTATGAAAAGAGGCAACCCTTGTGCTATATTGTTGTAACCATCCCTTCTAAACAAGATTTAATCCTTGAAAGTCTCCATGAAGGCCTTGGTCATTGTGGGGAAACCAAAAATTATCATCAAATATCCAAACAATTCTGGTGGCCATCCTTGAAGAAATCAGTCTCTCAATGGTGCAAGAGTTGTGAAGTATGTCAGAAATGTGATCTTAGGCGCCCAGCCGAAATTCTTTATCCCACTGGAGAGTCCACTGTCTTTGGAAGGATTGCTATGGATGTGGTTCATATTAAGGCTGGTGGAGCTAAGTACCTCATAGTGGCTAGACATGATTTTTCTGGATGGGTTGAAGCAAAATTCCTTAAGAACCTCAGCTCTGAATCAGTAGCAGCCTATCTCTATGAGACTTGGACAATGCGTTATGGCTTGGATCAATCTTATTCAAGTGATGGTGGCTCTGAGTTTTGCGGAGAACTGGCTGAAATGATGTGATTGCTTCCTGGTCAATGTAGGGTGACCACTCCTTATTATACTGAAGTTCAAGGCATGGTGGAAAGAGGCCATGCTCCTTTGAAGGCTGCCCTTGTCAAGCTGGCTGGTGAAAGTGGAAAGAATTGTTGCAAATTTCTTCCTCTGGTCCTCTTCTCAGATCAAATTTCAACTAAACAAACCACTGTCTACTCACCTTATGAAATTATCTTTGGACAAAGGGCTGTCCTTCCTCTTGATCCAGAGATGGAATATTTCTTAGGTATTTCTTTGGAAAAGGTTTCTTCCAACACTGATCTATTAGCGGCTAGATCCAAGCAACTGGAGCAAAGTGAAGATGTTCATGACAGAGCTTATCAGAAGATGATGGAGTAAAGAGGAAAATCATTCCAGTATTGGGAAGATAAGCACTCCAATCAAATCAGGGATCCCTTGAATCCTGGGGATCTAGTCTTAGCTTATAATCAATCCTTGGAAACTCAGTGGGGAAAGCTTTTCTCTAACTGCCGGAATGGTCCTTATCAAGTGTTCCATCAAGTCAGAGGTGGATCATATGTTTTGGAGGAGCTGGATGGTACTCATAATCCCAGAAGGTTCTCTGCTGATCAGTTCAAGAAATTTCATTGTTGTGGAGGCAACTTGTTCCAGAAGTAAGTCCTCCCAATTGTGCACCACCAGGGGTCATCTGCTGCGTTTTGTTGTGAAACTCTACTGTATGCCACATATGAGAGCACCTGGGACGCCTTCTTCATTCTTTTATCTCAGCCACTTCCAGGACCTTTTGTTTGGATGGATCAAGCTCCCTTTTCAATCACTCTCAAGATCAAACGGGCATTTTTTTGTTTCAATTCCTCAGTTTCTTATTTTATATATATCATCAAAGATACTCAGATGCAGACTAGGGACAGTCTGTAAGTTGGGGAGAGATGTGGTGCCCAATCTGGGACACCTCTGGACCAGTATGGAAAAAGTAAAATTTTTATGAAATTTTCTATAGCCTCCATTTAGATCCAAAAAAAAAAACTTGTTTTCCGCTCTATTTGTTGTATCTCTTGTAAATAGTCTACAGTGACCCATGGCCCATAAAAGGAGGGGCTCTCCCCTGCCTTTTTCAAAATATGGAGGGGAGTGTGTGCATATGTCCCCCCGTTATCATTGAAATCTGATCCTCATCCTCATCCTGGGTATATCTATGATTGTCCCATGATCCATTGATTCTTAGTCTTTTCCCCTCTGTGGCCTGATCCTTATCACCAACCAATAGCCTTGCAAGTTGAAGAGAATTCTTTCTGTTGGAATTGTTGAGTGTGTTATACCACTCCTTGATCCCTTTCTCTGACCATACTGGTCTTTATCCCTCCTTGATCATCTTTCTGGATCCAATCACAATTGATTGAAGAAGTCTTATTAAACTTAAGACCTGGAGTTTTATACCTCCCTTATTTTTTTGGATTTGCATTCTGCCAGCCTACTCTTGAGTTCCTTGAGAAGTTTTGAGGTTATCCTTGCTTCAAATCAGTTTACTTTTTTGCTTTTAGAGCTTCTTAAACATAGTGCTTTGTCTTGTACAGCCACCCTCAGTTATCTGGTACCCTTCAAGCGCTTGATTGCAGAGAGTTGGGCAGGTTCATTGAGAACCTGGAGGTTGGTTGAGTTTGAGTTGATTATCCCCAATTTTCTGCTGATGCCCAGAGTTATTAGATTGTGGGCGTTGTTTAAATGCAACAGCTTTGTTCTTTGAACTTTGAACAAACTTTAGCTTCTTATTTCCAAGTTTTTCCCACATGATCTTGGCTCAGATAGTGCTGTTCCATTGCTACCAAACTACTATCATCTTTATCCTTTAATACTTGATTCCTCATTTACCAGGTTCTGGACCTTGATCCTGGTTACATTTAAATATTTTTGTAACACTCAGGAGGGCAGCCTAAACAGCACCTTTCCAATCCACAGAACTGCCATGGCCTAGCACCGTTTGGAGTCTTACAACGGCTTAAGAGCCATGTACACAGCTCTGTAGATGGCTCTTTGAGCTGTGTGGCACCCTACACAACTCAAATGAGCCATGTGGCATGCTACACATCTCAAAGGGGCTGTGTGGCTTGCTACATGGCTCAAATGGGCCGTTTGGCTTGCTACATGGCTCAAATGGGCCTTGTGGTGGCCAATCTGGGAAACCTCATGGATTATGAAAATTTTTGAATTTTTTTACATTCCCTTATCCATCAATACAACTTCTTAAAAAAAAAAAACTTTTTTTCCAGAATGACTTTCTAGTTCAGTTTCCAGTTCTCAGCCTTCCCTTCCCCTAGTTTTCTAGGAAGATATCTCAGTGCCTAGACCCCTGTGCCCAGTGTTCAAGTCCTCCTTGTTTGCTCCTCATCCCTCAGTCCACTCTTTTTTTTCTTTTTTTGCCAAATGCACTTGCAGCCATTGACCCCAATTGTCATCATCATCATCATAATAATCACCATCAAGACCAATGGTCAAACAACAATTAGCTATCCAAGCTAGAGGATGAAAAACATTACATCTTCAACCCATTCTTATTGACTGCTGCCACCAACCAATGACCGCAAGGGCTTCTTGCGGTTTTTGGTGATCATCCTCATCAATCCACTACTCCAAGTCATCCTCATTGCCAATCAATCCTACTCATTTGAACTTGCTCCCAAGGATCACACCCAACAACAATCAAACCCAACTTGGAAAATGAGGTTCTGTGGGGGTTCCTATTTCTCTTCAATACTTCCTTGCTCCAATCCCCAATCCCAATCCATTGGCAGATGACTGCAAGCGTTGCTTGCGGTTGTTGGGACCTTTGCATCACCGCCTTGATCCACCTCCAGCTCACCGGTCTCCTGCGTGGCTTGTCCGTTGCCCACGCAGGTCACAACTGTTGCCCAGGCCCCTAACTAGCTACTCTCCTTCCCGTGCCTATCATTAGCACAGACCAGGGTCTTGATTCAACTCTTCTTTTTTCTGAGTGTTTGCTTTTTTCTTTTTTCTTTTGTTTTCTCATGACAATCAAAAAAAAAAAACTTTTTTTCTGCTCTATTTATAAATCTCTCTTGTAAATATTCTACAGACCTCTTTTCTATGAAAGGAGGGGCTCTCCCCTGCATTTTCCAATCATCCATGGGAGTGTGAGTTTACGTCCCCCCCTAATCATATTAAATTTTATCCTGATCCTCATTGTGGGTATATCCATGATTGCCCCTTGATCTTTAGAGTCTCCATACTCAAATTTTTGATCCTTCCATCTGTGACACTGATCCTTATCACCAACCATAGCCTTGCTGGTTGAAGAGGATTCTGTCTGTTGGAATTCTTGAGTGTGTTATACAACTCCTTTATCCCTTTTTCTGACCATACTGGTCTTGATCCTTCCTGATCATCTTTCTGGAGCCAATCACAATTGATTGAATAGGTCTTATTAAGCTTAAATCCTGGATTTTTATACCTCCCTTTATCCTTTAAAGTTGAATTCCGCCACACTACTCTTGAGTGCCTTGAGAAGTGTTGAGTTATTATTGTTCAGATCTGCTATTGCTCTGCTTCTAGAGCTTCACAAACAAATTGCTTTTGTTTTGTTCTGCCACCCACGGTTATGTGGTACCCTTCAAGGGCTTGATTGCAGAGAGTTGGGCAGGTTCATTGAGAACCTGGAGGTTTGTTAGGATTGAGTTGATCTTTCCTAATCTTCTGCTCATGACTGGAGTTATTAGCTTGTGGGCCTTGTTACTTGCAACTGCCTTGTTCCATTGAACTCTGAACAGAACTTTGACTTATTTTGTTCAAGACTTTCCCTCCACCATCTTGCCTCAGATAGTGTTGATTCCATTGCTACCAACAATTACCAAACTCATACCTTACATTGATTCCTTATTTACAAGTTCCTGGATCTCAATTCCAGTTACATTTAAATATTATTGTAACTCTTAGGAGGGCAGTCTAAAAAGCACCTTTCCCCTCCACAGAACTGCCTACGTCTTAGCACCGTTTGGAGTCTTACAACAGCTCAAATGGGACGTGTGGCATGCTAAACGCCTGTAATGGGCTTTGTGGGTTGCTACACGTCCCATTTGAGTTGTACGGCGCGCTAAGAAACTAAAATCAAGTTGTGTAGCCTCCACTAAATCATCAATAATTAATAATGAATAATAAATTATAAATTATAAATTATAAATTATAAATTATATATAATAAATAGTACATGATAAATAATGAATGATAAATAATAAATAATAAATAATAAATAATAAATAATAAATAATAAATAATAAATAATAAATAATAAATAATAAATAATAAATAATAAATAATAAATAATAAATAATAAATAATAAATAATAAATAATAAATAATAAATAATAAATAATAAATAATAAATAATAAATAATAAATAATAAATAATAAATAATAAATAATAAATAATAAATAATAAATAATAAATAATAAATAATAAATAATAAATAATAAGTAATAAGTAATAAACAATAATCAATAAACAATAATCAATAAACAATAAACAATAAATCATAAATGATAATAAATTATAAATTATATATAATAAATAATAAATGATAAATTATAAATGATAAATAATAAATAATACATAATACATAATACATAATAAATAATAAATATTAAATATTAAATATTAAATATTAAATATTAAATATTAAATATTAAATATTAAATATTAAATAGTAAATAATAAATAATAAACAATAAATAATAAATAATAAATAATAAATAATAAATAATAAATAATAAATAATAAATAATAAATAATAAATAATAAATAATAAATAATAAATAATAAATAATAAATAATAAATAATAAATAATAAATAATAAATAATAAATAATAAATAATAAATAATAAATAATAAATAATAAATAATAAATAATAAATAATAAATAATAAATAATAAATAATAAATAATAAATAATAAATAATAAATAATAAATAATAAATAATAAATAATAAATAATAAATAATAAATAATAAATAATAAATAATAAATAATAAATAATAAATAATAAATAATAAATAATAAATAATAAATAATAAATAATAAATAATAAATAATAAATAATAAATAATAAATAATAAATAATAAATAATAAATAATAAATAATAAATAATAAATAATAAATAATAAATAATAAATAATAAATAATAAATAATAAATAATAAATAATAAATAATAAATAATAAATAATAAATAATAAATAATAAATAATAAATAATAAATAATAAATAATAAATAATAAATAATAAATAATAAATAATAAATAATAAATAATAAATAATAAATAATAAATAATAAATAATAAATAATAAATAATAAATAATAAATAATAAATAATAAATAATAAATAATAAATAATAAATAATAAATAATAAATAATAAATAATAAATAATAAATAATAAATAATAAATAATAAATAATAAATAATAAATAATAAATAATAAATAATAAATAATAAATAATAAATAATAAATAATAAATAATAAATAATAAATAATAAATAATAAATAATAAATAATAAATAATAAATAATAAATAATAAATAATAAATAATAAATAATAAATAATAAATAATAAATAATAAATAATAAATAATAAATAATAAATAATAAATAATAAATAATAAATAATAAATAATAAATAATAAATAATAAATAATAAATAATAAATAATAAATAATAAATAATAAATAATAAATAATAAATAATAAATAATAAATAATAAATAATAAATAATAAATAATAAATAATAAATAATAAATAATAAATAATAAATAATAAATAATAAATAATAAATAATAAATAATAAATAATAAATAATAAATAATAAATAATAAATAATAAATAATAAATAATAAATAATAAATAATAAATAATAAATAATAAATAATAAATAATAAATAATAAATAATAAATATACACACACAAACACACACACACACACACACACACACACACACACACACACACACACACACACACACACACACACACACACTCAGATCTCATGGCCTCAAAATCAAGTCCAATGTCAAAACTACCTTCAACACCAAATCTCACCATATTTCTGTATTTCAGATACAAGACAAAAACCTGGCAATATCAAATTTGAAATTTGAAAATATTCACACAGCTGATTTTAGGCATACCCCCTTTTTTTGATGAGGATTTTTTTCATTTCATTTTTTCTTTTGAGATATGGATGTTTTTCTTGGAACCAGCCATTCAAAATTTTCAAGAATTTCAACTTTTATACAACCTATATTACTTGCATTTCAACCAAATTCAAATTAGATGAGAGATTTTTATTTTTGATTACATAATTTCTAGCTCCCAAAAAAGTTCTCCATTCTGAGGGCCCAGAAATTTTTACAACACTGGTTCAATTCAAACCAACACAAAAACAAAATGAATGTGAATAAAAACATTTATTTATCAATTATTATTCTGAAAAAAATAGAAAAAATAGGTTGTATCAGAGTTAAGAAAACCCACCATTTTTTCATGGCGGGGTTCAAACCAAATAGGCCATTTCAAGCCCGCCATTAAAAATCAAAAAACCCCACTTGTTTCACATGAGACGTGTCAGAGTTACCTGTAAATAAGTGGGTTTTTTGAAGTAAAGTACATAAAGGCTTCCACCACCTGTCCACTTTATACACCCCTGGTTTTCCGCCTCTGACCCCAGAAAAATTCTACCTCCAACCTCATTGTAACAAAATTTGATTCATTGCTCTTCATCTCTTCATCACTATCCTCATCACTTCATCACTCTCATCACTTTATTGCTTTCATCAAATCCAGCTCAATCTCATTCACTTTATTGCTTTTGTCACAACCAGCTAAGGCTAACTCTAATTGCATCACTATCCTCATCAATCCCTCACCCTTGTTGCTTTGTTTTTTTCATCACATCCTAGCTCTCATCAATTTATCCCTCTTGTCACTTCATCACTCTCATCTCTTGCTATCCTCTTTGCTTCATCAAATCTCATTCACTTTATTGCTTTCATCACATACAGCTAAAGCTAACTCTTATTGCATCACTATCCTCATTGCTCCCTCACTCTCATCACTTTATTGATTTCATAAAATCCTAACTCTTATTGATTTATCCCTCTTTTCACTTCATCACTCTCATCTCTTGCTATCCTCTTTGCCTCATCACTATCATAATGGCCCCTCAGCAATTCCCCCCCCCCAATTCCACTAAAAAAAGCAATGGACCAAAGCAAACATCCCCCAGGAACTCAAAATCCAACAATCCTCCCCCATCAGCTTCCAAAGGCTCAAGTCAGCTTAAGAGAGCTGATCACATCATCCTGGTAAACTAGCTCAAAATTCTGTCCAACTACAATGCTTGCTTTGGATCTGAAAATGAAAAATGTGTTGGCGGACCTCCATCCTCTAAGGTCAATGGTTATCTCCTGATGGCCAATGAACTCAAGAATAAAACAAAAGGTAGGCTGGAACTTTCATCCAAACAGATGAGGTAGCAATTGAAGAATTATTGAGCCAAGTACAAAAAGGCCCACTCCATGTCAATCTCCGCTGGCTTTGGTATCACTAACTGTGAAAAAGCCAAGGGAATCAACTTGGTGGTTGATAAGTTGGACTCCATTTGTCCTTTTTTATTCAAATGGATGAAATCTTTGTAAAGAAGGCCAAAATCATTTAGTGATGAGAAGGAGGGGATGGGTTTGTCCTTCATTATTTCACTGTTTGATTCAAAGGGAATTCTGGCCAAATTGCAAAACATTTTTCCTAAAATTCAAGAGAATTTTTTCTGCCTTAAGATTGAGAAAAGCATAATCATGAGGGCAAGATTGAATAGATGATTGCTTCACATAGCTTCCAAGTAACTCAAAGGCGTCCACCAATTTTTTCCATTCAATTTCCCACATTTTCCCACCCCAAGATCTTGAGGGACCAACTGTGTTGACAATTTTTTTTGACTGGTGAAGGAAAGTTTTCACAAAGCTGATGTCCATCTTGTTGTGGTCAGAAAGTTTCTCCAATGGGACAAATTTGATTATTGCAACAAGACTGTTGTGATCAGAGTCATCAAGAACAATTAATTTTCCATGGCTGAAGAAATGGACTTTCTTGATTGTCTGCTTGGAATGTTTGAACTCAGTGGGTGAGGGTTTTCAATAGTTCTTTTTCTTTTTGGCAGTGATGGCAGGATACAGACCCAAAGGTTGTAGTTTCTGTCCTGACCATACAACCTTTTCATGGATGCCCCCCTCTGCAAGTTCCAAAGAGATTTCTGATGCCCTCATTTGATCCCTCTTTTGCTTCAAAGCCCTCTGCTTGCCACCTCTCTTTATGTTTTTCACCTCATCTACTTCCATCTTGTTCCCTCCCAGGCAAATTCTTGACTTGGGGTGAGGATCAAGAAGGGATTAAATTTGGAGTATGAAATTGTGAGTGCGGTGGTAGAAGGGATGGAATTGAAGGAAAAGGGGTCAAAGAAGGGTTACAAAAAAAACCATGTCAGTCATGTGATCACCAAAAAAAAATAAATAAATAAATAAATAAAATAAAATAAAATAAAATAAAATAAAATAAAATAAAATAAAATAAAATAAAAAATAAAAAATTAAATAAAATAAATAAAATAAATAAATAAAAATAAATGAAAATGAAAATGAAATAAAAAAATAAAAAATAAAAAAATAACAATAAATAATAAAAATAAAAATAAAAAATAAAAAAAATAAAATAAAAAATAAAAAAAATAAAATAAAAAATAAAAAAAATAAAAAAATAAAATAAAATAAAATAAAATAAATAAAAAATTACTGGGTTTGGGCATGAGCTAATTGCTCAGGGCTTATTACCAAAAAAAAAGAATACCAGGGTGCAAGCCAATGGGGCTGGGCTTTGGGGCGGGCCTTGGGTTGGGCAGAGGATGAGAGAAAGGCATGGGGCGGGGCTGGCAAGCCTAGGGAGACAAGGGGGGGCAAGGGGGGGCCGGTGGAAAGGATGAGCAAGGGGGGGGGCGGCAAGCCAAAGGGGGGCAAGGAGGAGCAAGGGGGGGCGGCAAGCCAAAGGGGGGGCAAGGGGGGGCTGGCAGGGAGGAGAAAGGGGGGGTGCAGCAAGCCAAAGGTGGCAAGCTGAAGGGGGGGCAAGGGTGGGCCAGAAAGGAGGAGCAAGGGGGGGGGGGCGGCAAGCCAAAGGGGGGGTGAGGGCGGGCAGGCAAGGAGGAGCAAGGGGGGAGGACAGCAATCCAAGGGCCGAGCAAGGGAGGGCAAGGGTGGGATGGCAAGGAGCAAGGGGGGGCAGCAAGTCAAAGGAAAAAAAGGGAGGGAAAGGGGGGGCAGCAAGGAGGAGGAGGAGCAAGGGGGGGCGGAAAGTCAAGGGCCAAGCAAGGGAGGGCAAGGGCGGGCCGGCAAGGAGGAGGAGGAGCAAGGAGCAAGGGGGGGGGCCAAGAGAGATGGGAGGGAGACTGAGGGAGGGGCGAGAGGGGGGGTGTTGGTGAGTGAGTGGGAGAGAGTGAGAGGGGGTGAGAAGGAGGGAAAAGCAGAATGAGGAAGAGGGAGGGGGGAGCTTGCCTGGGGCATCAACCAAAGGGGTGGGGGCCTGAAGGGGGATAAAGGTGGATGAATCAAAGGATGAGAATTGGATGATGGAGAGGATGAGGATGAGCATTGGATGATGGGGAGGATGAGGTGGAGGGGGGAAGCTTACCAGGGGTTCCAACCAAAGGAGGAGGGGAGGTGGGTGAGGAGGAGGAAGGAGTGGACCACCCAGTGGTTTGGTGGGGTGAGATGGGTGGTTTTACTGGTGGTTTGTGTCAGTTAGAGACTCCACAAGCCCAGCGTGCGCTCCGCGCACCAACAGCTATGTGCAATGGGTATAAGACACCACCACCCGCCTAATCCTCAAGCAGAGCCCGACTCCCCTGGAGAACTCCCAGCATACCTCTCCTCACTCATTGAATCCTCACCCCCCCCCCCCCCCCCGTTGGCCATTCCTAAGATCAAACCCAAATCAACCAGAGACCACCGCTCAACATCAGTTGCAGCATCCAGGAGGAGCAAAGACTACCCTCAGTGGAGATCATTGCTGTAGTCCAACCCAACCTCCTGCCTTCAACCGTTAACTTGAGACCACCTGCTGGATGTCAACTGCAGGTAACAATCTTTGTTTCTTACACCCTGAGCCCTATCTCTTTCTATGTCCATTTCTTTTCACTTAAGCTCCTTTTTTCTAACTAAAAACTGTTGTCAGTTCTACTGCTACAAGAGTCTTAATAAGTTTTGAAATAAAGAGTCTCAAAATTAATTCTCATGGTAGCAAGAGGCAACTCTTAGCACTTACAACTCTTGAGCAGATAATCAGACAAATAGGATTCAATCAATCAATGGCTAGTCACGCAGGTCACCCAATTGATATTCCCTACTCAGACGACTCAGACAAAGACTACTCCACTAAGGCAAAAATTGTAAAACTAAACCGCAACAACTGGCACGACTGGAAGAGTACCTTTGAGGACATAATAATTGGCAAGGGACATGAGGAAATCCTAAACAAAGAATGGATCAAGTCCAACACTGGGTCAAAAACATATCATAGGAAAAACGCGCTTGCCCTCAGCTTACTTAGAACATCCGTTAAAGGACCTTCAATTGTGGATCAAGTCTAGCAAGTCCGACTTCACCAAGGCCTACCATGCATTAGCCGCTGAGTGTGGAGAGAACTCTCTCATTTTAATTGGAGACGCCCTTATCCAAATGGTCAACCTAACCTATGAACCCAGAAAGAGTCTGCGAGAACATACGTCAGCATTCAAGAACGCGTACATCAATCTATGAGAGATGATCAAAGGCCTGCCTCCCAGCAAACAAATCATGAATTTATCAACAGGGCTGGCCGCAATTCTATTCATTAAGAGCCTACGCCTTGACAAGATGATGTCCAGCTTAGTTTTGACTCTCTAAAACTTACAACCATTTACGGTGGAAAACGTGGCCGCCAGGGTCCTCCTAGAAGACTCTAGGCATGTCTCCAACTACTCCAAATCATCCTACTACACTAACACTAAAGACAACAGACCCTATTGTCCCCTCAATTGTGCTCCAACTAAGGACGGAGGGCAGCAACAAATCAATCCTCAATCTGCAGTGCCTACCAGGAAAAACCCCCAAGATCAAGATCAACAGGGAATAACCACTCAAATCAAACAGCTGGAACAAGATATCCAGCGACTCAAGAGCTCCTGCTCAGTGAACGCCGTGGAAGAGTGCAATGTTGCCTCCAACGGCAGACCTCATGAGGACAATGCTGAAATGGCTATCAAGCGAGAAACTGATTCAGAAGACTACGGCTTCCTGATCCAAGTAGATGCAATGTACAGCATCAACGACTTGGGTAACTTGCCAAAAGAGCTGATCTACGACTCTGGAGCCTCAATGTCAACAGTCTGCAATCTATCGCTACTCCAGGACCCCCAGCCAATTCACAAACAACTCAATACTTATGGCAGGACCATAATCATCACCCATGTCGGTAAGTTGAAAATTGGAGGCACCACCATCCACCCCGTTTTCTACGCACCCAACGGCCCCCGCAACCTCATATCGGCGACACAGCTTGAAGACCATGGCTTGAAGGTGGTACACAAGCACCGCACGGTCCTAGTTAAGCTTGGGAATCAGATAGTCTACCAGTTCCCACATATCGGCAACCTCTACATGGCTCAGCACAATCCCGTACCCAGTATCAACCTAGCCAAAGTTTCCTCAGCAGCACCAATCTTGACTGGCACGTTACCCTTGGCCACCCGTCTGATGGGTACCTGAAGAAATTCCTATCCCTGCATAACCTACCACTTCCAACCCCATTTCCATCATCTGCTAAATGCAAGATTTGTTCCCAATGAAAGATGTGGCATCAACCACACTCCAACCCCCTTCCCACTTAGTCCAAGCCGTTTCATTGGCTGCATCTAGACATCCTTCAGATCAGCCCACCATGCAAACAGTTGTCCTTGTATATTCTGGCCATAATTGACAACTTCTCCCAATTTAATCAAGTCTACGTAATACAACACAAATCAGAATTGGCGGACAAGATCATCAGCTATATCAACAAGATAAAGAACCAACTGGATGTTACACCGGCCATCCTGCACTGCAACCGGGGTGGTGAGTTTATGTCAACCAAGCTCTCTGAATTTCTGTCTCTCAATGGTGTTGTATTGGAACAAGGCCCCGCTAACTCTCCCCAGACCAACGGATTAGCCAAGCAATTCAACCAAACGATCCTTACCAAGATGAGGTGTATTCTGGCCCAATCCTTGGTGCCAATCACCTACTGGGATGAAGCTGCAAGGTACTCCTCAATGCTCATAAATATACTGCCCTCTGCGACCCTTAACTGGAAGTCACCGGTCAGCATGCTTCTCAATACTAGCTCCACCATTGAGCCTGTGAGGGAAATACTAATGCTCATACCTTTTGGACTGAAGGTGCACGTGCACACCCATCAATGCTCCAAGTTGGATGTCCGGTCAAAACCTCTGCTCTTCCTTGGTTACAAACTGTACTCCAATGCAGGGAGATTTATTGATCCCAGCAGGCGGCAAATCACGGTGAGCAGGGACTTCACCCCTACCCGGGTGGTTTTCTCCTACAACCCGTTGTTGCTCAAAAAACCCCCATCCACTCTTCCCCAGAGCCTGCCATATACATTGTCTCCCAAAATCTCCGGTGGTCTCCCTCCAACATCTGAGGTCACAATGAGTCTTTCCACCACCAGAACCAGAGGACCCCGCCCAAGCACGAGCACTTGTTTGGATATTACCTCTCAGACGCTGATGGACCTCACCTTGGAGGGGGAGCTCCCCTTGGACAATGTGCCCACAACCAAGGATGCAACGTCTCAAGCTGAGCACTTAGCCAAGGACGCAATGCCCCGAGCTGGTCCCACAGCCAATGATGCCACACGCCAAGCAACAACGGGCGGGTCAACCCTAGCAGAACGTGCGCCCGGGAAGGGGTACACATATGTCCCCTACTACGGCAAAGCATCAAAGGACATCCCATCCAACATTGATCCCGCGGCTATCCTCCCTTACTCGCAACGCAGTCAGCTGGAAAATTTGCCTCAGGGTCAGGTGAAAGATGAGCTGATGATGAGCAAAGTTGTCTCTGTCAAAAAGGCAATGTTGGATCCGCACAAGAAGCCACTGTGGATTGAGTCCATGAAGGAAGAAAACGATTCACTCCTTATGCGCAAGACTGGAACACTGGTACCTCAAACATCCAACAACAAAGTCATTGGCGGAATGTGGCGGCTGGTTTGAAAAAAGAACAAATTTGGTGAGGTGATGCATCGGAAATCCAGATGGGTATGCTTTGGCAACCATCAGGAGTACCCACGCCATTATCTGGACACCTACTCATCTATAGGAAGAAGCAAATCCCTCAAGGTGCTCCTCTTGGCTGCGGTCCAAAACAACTGGAGTGTCTTCCAGTTTGATGTGGAAACAGCATTCCTGTACGGTGAGATTGACGTGGTGGTTCATGTTGCACAAGTAGCCGGGTTTGAGGTTCCTGGAAAGGAGGATTGGGTTTGGCGCCTCAACAAATTGCTGTACGGGACTAAACAGGCACCAAGATGCTGGCGGGCTCACCTGGCAAACACACTGTCAACTCTGGGCCTGACTCCCTCGGCAGGAGATGAGTCAATCTTCTTGAATGTATCAAAGATACTACGCCTCCACATTCATGTTGACAATGGCATGGTGGTAGGGGAAAATTGCAAGGAAATCATGAGGTTCCTGGATTCACTGGGGGGTCACTACAAAATAAAAATCCAAGAACGTCCGGTACAGCACTTAGGATACACTCTAGACTGGGGCAGCAATGGATTGGTAAAACTACATCAACGGGACTTCACCAAGAAAGCACTTGCCAAATTTGGATTCAAAAATGTGAACAAGGTTAAAGCCCCCGCTCCAATGAACATAATTGATGTGATCAACCAGGGTTCACCCAGCTTTGACGTAAAGACAAGGCAGAAGGCGCTGGGACATCTCATACACCTAGCAACGCACACAAGACCCAACATTCAATATACGGTCCACTCACTCTCCCAACACGCGAACAAACCCTCACAGGCGCATTGGAAGATGGTGAAGCATCTGTTCCGCTACCTCAAGGGAACAAAGAATGTTGGCATAATTTTCACAAAGACAACCAACCGTAAGGATCAACTGTGTGGGTGGGCAGATTCCAACTACGGACGCACCACCTTATCTCAAAAATCCACCACCGGCTATGTTGTCACCCTGTATGGAAATCCAATCAGCTGGACCACCAAAAAACAGCCCATTGTTGCCCAGTCAACCACCAAGGCCGAATTCATGGCAATGAACCTCTGTGCCAAACAAGTGAGATGGCTGTCAACACTCATCCAGAGCCTTGGGATTGCAATCAACAAACCTAAAATTAATAACAAAAATCAGGGAGCCAACTTTATAAGTAAAGAAGCACAGCTCAATCCTAATTCAAGGCACATTGAGATTTGCTTCCAGTATATCAGAGACCTGGTACAGAAGGCACTCATCTCAATTGAGCACACACCCTCAGAAGACATGATTGCCAATATTTTGACCAAGCCCCTTGGCTACGTGAAGGTGATCCAAGCAAGACTTCAGCTACATCTGACCTCGTCAGAATCTAGGAGGAGTGTCAGTTAGAGACTCCACAATCCCAGCATGCGCTCCGCGCACCAACAGCTATGTGCAATGGGTATAAGACACCACCACCCGCCTAATCCTCAAGCAGAGCCCAACTCCCCTGGAGAACTCCCAGCGTACCTCTCCTCACTTGTTGAATCCTCACCCCCCGTTGGCCATTCCCAAGATCAAACCAAAATCAACCAGTGACCACCCCTCAACATCAGTTGCAGCATCCAGGAGGAGCAAAGACTACCCTCAGCGGAGATCATCACTGAAGTCCAACCCAACCTCCTGCCTGAAACCATTAACTTGAGACCACCTGCTGGATGTCAACTGCAGGTAACAATCTTTGTTTCTTACACCCTGAGCCCTATCTCTTTCTATGTCCATTTCTTGTCACTTATGCTCCTTTGTTCTGACTAAAAACTGTTGTCAGTTATACTGCTACAAGAGTCTTAATAAGTTTTGAAATAAAGAGTCTTGACATTAATTCTCAGTTTGGTGGGTTGAGGTGGGGGTTTTGGAATTTTTGAGTCTGTTTTTCCTAAGTCCACCCCACCAAATGAGAAAAAAAAAACCTGACTCAGCCTTGGAATCTTGGGTGAACAACCAAAACCAAAAAAATTTGGTTAAGGGATTTTTTACCTAATTTGAAATTAAACATTACTCATCAAAGTGAGCAAGGGTGAGAGGAAGAATCCATTCTCTCATAGAAGAAGATGAGGGACAAGATGAGACAGGGACAAATTGAGGCAGATCAGGAATATCATCCTCAAATATTTTTTCCCATTCATCTTTGATGTCAGCCAAAAGATTGTGAAGGATTGAACAATTGATCATCCAGTTGATGAGGAACTTCATGTCTTTGGGGTTTTGAAGCTGTTTTTGCATTTCCCTTAAGCTTGCCAATTTTCCTTTCAGGACTCCTATGGCATGCACAATCCAAACTTGTGATTAGGAAAGATGATATTTGATATTGGTTTTTCCTTGATTGTTGGAAAAAACATTCCGGTAGGCTGGAACCACATATTTCCCACTAGCATAAGCTGAATTGGTCACAAAGTATTGATCTTGGTCAAATTAGCTCTCTGGTTGTTGGGAAATCTGCATCCAATTGAAAACATATGAATCATGACAAGAACCTGGAAGGCCAGCATGGAGGGATATGAACTTCTTGTTTTTATCAAAAAAAAGTTGTAGTGCCACAGATTATCTATAAAAACCAACAAAAAAAATTTGGTCAGTGTATTTTCAAAGTATTTGGAAAGGAAATGAGTCAATTGCCTCTTTTTACAATCAAAATAGTGATTGACATCTAGCCTAGGTTTGTGACTCAAGGGGATGGTGGTTCCATTAACAAACCCAATGCAACCAGGAAAGCCTTCAGTCTCCATTACTTGAGATATCTCCTTGTGTTCTTTTTTGGTTGGCCAACAAAGGACTGAGCAACGGAAAGATAGGATAGCAACCATGACTCTTTTGGTGTATGAGTCCATGGTTCCATAACCAACTGAGAATAGGTTTTCTAATTGATCAATTTCTGCCCCATTTCCATTTGATCCCAATCTACAAAGAGCAACAGCCAGTTGAATAGCTGGATTGCGTTGAGGATTCCAAGAATTTTTCTGGAAGATGTGGTGGTCTTCAATCATCTCCAAAATTTTTATGAATGAAGGCAATAGTGTTTGAAACAGTTGCTGGAAGATTAAGTTGGGGAGGAGATGAAGCTTTTGCCTTTCATACATAGGGTTGTGGAGAGTTGGTCTTCTTGGAACCATGTATAACTTTTTTAATATAGCATTCAAAACCAATAAAGTTGACTCCAAATTGGAGTCTGAATTGGAGTCTGAATGGCAGTCAAATACTAACAAAAGTTCAGTCAGCTTTTTTGCATTCTCAACTTGCTGCCGGGAAGTTTGATGGGACATGTTGTGAAAGATGGTAATCTAATGTGGGTTGATGAGACAATGATGGGATTTGTGTGAAGATGGAGATGTGAAGCAATAGAAATGTGAAGCAATAGAGATGTGAAGCAATGGAGATGAGATGTTTGTGATGTGATGGAGATGGGATTGGTATGGATTTGCTGACATGGATGGGTGTTTTGGATGTGATGGATGGTGGATGGATGATGATGCATAAATTCAGGGTTTAATGGCAGGTTTGATGTTTGAAATCTGCCATTTTCATTAAATCTGCCATTTTGAGATACATCAGTTAGGGGGTATGTGTATTTCAGAAAACCACCATTAAAAATGGCGGGTTTGGTAAAAAAAAATGGCGGGTTTCTAATGGCGGGTTTGCTAACTCTGATATGCCCTAATGTTGATTATTATTGTTGTTTTTATTGAAGTGAACAGACAACAAGAAAAAAGACTCTCCCATCCTCCTGATCAAAGAGAAAAAAAAAACAATCAAGGTTAAAAATAATCCTGGTCAAGCACTTCAATCATCAAATTAAGAAGAAAATGACACATTAGAGTTGCTTCTCTACAGAAAACTTCTTGTTTTGATACAAGATAATGATAAAGAGATAATTTCATCAATCAATGAATCCTTGGATAATATATCAATGCCTTCTCCAATGAGATCCCATTCCAGAATAATTTCAAACACCTCAATTTTAAGCCAAACCTCCTCAGCCATTGAGTCATACCAAGCATTGAGTAATTTAGAGACTTAGCATAAAATATCTAACTTTGTGTGATTGAAGGAGTCTTGATTAAGCTCATGCTAACATAAGTTGATTGTTGGCTCTGGTGTCTCAATATGAGAGTTGTCTGTTCCATGATGAGTGATGGAAAGATTGTGTACAACAGCCAATGGGATAAACAAGTCTAGTTGAGTTTCAAGATAGTGCCTGATGGTGGTGATCAAAACCCTGAATGCTTCAAATGCAATTCCAGGCGTGCTTTTGGTGGCATTTAGCAATCTTCTGTGTATTGAATTAAAGAAATATTCCTTATTCTTCCACCTAGATTGGGTCAATGTTAATCAAATCAGTAGGTAAACCCAATATACAGTTCATAGTTATATTCAGCATGCACATCTTCCCTGACTATGCCTGCTCTTGCAAGTGATATCACATACCTAGATATGAATCCAAAATCAAAGATCCAGACAAAGAAGGCAGATGTGATGATTAAGTTTGGGTGAACTTGCCTCATACCTTGTGCAAAGTTTTTGTAACTGAATTATTCACTTGAAGGCAACCAATATTCGTGTCCTATTGCTCAATCTTACAGTGGTGATCTGAGGTTAATGATGAGTGTCATTTTTTCTCGAGTGATTTCCCAAAGCACCACCCATTTTCCAAATATTTCTTTGCACAGGCAACGAGAAAAAATAATGACCGCTTCAGTCTTGATTAGTTGTTGAATCCTAGCCTGAGCTTCTTTTCATCACTTTTCTGACTTCAAATAAATCGTCGATGATATGCTGGTGGAGTCTTTTCGTCCTGATTTTTGGGATGAACCTGTTTTCATTTGAATCATCTAGTGAGACGGAAGAACTAGGAGGTTTTGAATCCCGCAAGATCATCGATGACGCCCTCGATGATGATCTAGAGTCAAAAACGTTTCGAACCAATCCAAACGGGACAACGTTTGATTGGTGGGTAAAAGTATTCGATTCACGATACGATCTATCGCTTCGATTAATTTGAAAGAAGAAATTTTGATTATCACATGGCCGGTCACAATCACTTTGGAAAAGTTTGCTTAATCTTTGATGCGGTTTCAAATCAGTGGAAAATAAATCAAGTTCTAGCTGCGTTCGAGGCCGTCGAAACCGATACTCCTGTGCTCTCGATTTGTTCATGATAAGTAGTGTGGCGTCAGTGCAAGAAGTCCCACTGAGATCTAATCCCAAAATTTAGTCGGAGTAAATGAAATTTCAAAACGAGAGGCGATTTTTTAGTTAGCCAAAAAAAAAAATAACCATTGGATGAAATCTTCTCGTCCCTTTTACTAAGTCCACAAGCTGTAACAGTTTGGCTCGAGCTTACCAATCGAAATAAGATTCGGAAACCAACATAATTTTTGGGCCGACCGATCAGTGATAAGATTCAAGCCCCTAAGACTGATCATTCTCAACAGCGAAAATGATTCCTGAGTCGCTAAAAGCGGATCGGATCGGCACTCGTCATCAGGGGTCAAATTCTTCTTCGAATTAATCCGCGCTAGGTGTCCGATACCGTGATCAGTAACTGAAGTGTGGTCAAGTACGATGGATCTAACTGTTCGCCCTATCAAGTTGTGAAGACCGAGGAGGTCTGAGTCGGTGAACTTCGAGTCACCTGTTAAATTCAGCAAAGTGATGGCCTGAAACGGTTGAAGATAATCTTGAATAAGTTGCAGTTCGATGATGTTATCTAAGGTAAGTTGATGATAGCAAGGTAACGATTGGTTTTCTTCGTCAAATGGTCGACCCTGCGACCTGAAACCGAAAACTCTGATATCTGAGTAAATGTAGCAGATCGACACGTAAAGTAAAAGTGGCAGTTGGTTTGGTCCATAGTTTGCTACATCAAGAGATACGTATTCAATGTAGCGTTCAATCAATCTCTTGATAAAATGCGGAGCGATGGATGGTATCGGAGAGGAGTCTTGGAGTGATATCTGAGCCTTTTGGAAGAATTCTAAAAGTTTCAACAACTGCTTTTCTACTCCAACATACGTGGATTCTTTCGCGTGATCAACCCCGATGAGTAATGCGATTAACCGATCAAATACCAGATTGAGACAAATGACCGTAAGACTATTTGGTTGTGGAGAGAAAGAGAGTGGCCGGTGTCCCGCTTGCACAACTTCCATAGTTTCCATATTGATGGAGTGATCGATGGATCGCGGCAAGAATGATGGAAGCTAACTTATTGATTGGTATGTGCACAATTATACGCGGCCACCATGTGTTGTAATAAGTATAAATATGTAAAATATGGACTGCAAAGCACGTCTGGGCACGCCCAAGTTTGACATCGCAGGCTTTAAGCGGGGCTGCTATAGGGGCGCCTAGACTCTGGTTAGCGGCGCGACGCTTTTGGCGCGCAAGTTGGAGCACTGCTGTGTGTGATGCTCAGGTGAGGAGACAACTCCAACTGTTGCAGGGAGTCATCGATCAAAGAATCATGGATGGGCAAGAGATGTAGCAATGGGATCAAAGTGGGGACATTGGTGGCCCATGCTGGTTGATTGCCAGAGTCCTTGTGCCCATCAGCTTTGTCAACATGCCAGCCGATTTCTCCTCTCAGCCCTCCTTTCACATGTCTGGGGCTTGTGCTAATGAATCAAGAAGATGCAGTGCAAAATTTCAGCACTGCTCAGTTGTTTTACCTCAAGCCAGGCCACACCTTCTCCAAGCTCACATCCAAGAGGCATTTGATAAATTTACCTCCAAAGAGAAATCAAGGCACTTGCTTTTGATATCAGCCAATGAAAAGACAAAATTGGAGAAATCTAAAAAATCTAGTCCTTCTGCCCAAGCTGAAATCAGCATGAATGATTCAACATTAAAAATCTACCCCTCATTAAAACTGCAATAATTTGAAAAATATTTCAAAGAAAACGTAGTATAAAAAAACACAGTAGCTTCATGAAGCAGTTCACAATATTTTGATTAACTGAAAATTACCATGCACAATCTTTGAAAATGCTTACTCCTGACAAGACCATGAGGAGCTGGGAAGGTGTCCATGAATATTACCATGTCAAAAACTGGTCATGGACAACATCTTCCCAGCTGTTTATGCAAGGAATGAATTGGAGTTGATTGAGAAACTCAGAGATCTCAAGAACCTAACTATATCTATTGATGGTTGAGTTGACAATGCTGAGAACAGAGGGTGTGCTTTTCTGGCCTTGAAAGGGCCTTCAACAAAGCATTTCATTGATGTTGTTGACCTTGAATTCCAGCAACACACCTCTTAAAATATCTTGAAAGCATTGAAAAATACCCAAAGATCAAAACAAATATCTCTCAAGGAAATCTCTGCTGTTTTAACAGTTTTTCCATCAGTGATGGTCAAGTTTGGAAAAATTTGAATGCTGAAAACTTCCTCATTCTCATAATCCATAATGCTTTTAATTCTTTTTCAATTTGATAGCAAAAGAATCATAAAAAATCTTAGCACACAAAAAGTAACAAAATGAGACAAGGCTCTAGTCCTCTACTTTACCACTGCTGGTTTGTGGTGTGAGCATCTCTGAGAATTGCCAATTGAAAATGGAATAAGGCATGCTCTTCAAAAGCTGTGTGAGAAAAATTGGTGTTCAATTTTTTTTTTTGCTTGGGTTTTCAATAGAATGAAGGTAAATTTAAACTATTCATTGAAATAATGGAGAACCTCATGGCAGATACTTAATACATAAGAAAAGGTGTCCTGAACATCATTTGAAACCATGATCACTTTACTGAGAATTCTTTTATGGTTTGAATTTGGAATTGAGTGATGTCAGCATACTAGATGCTGGGGACCTAAGCCCTTCTAGCCACTAGAGGTTATGGAAGTGAGGAATAACTGGATACTGGTAACAGTGTTTCTAGAGGTCAACAAAGTAAGAAGTGGTAAATTATAAAGTTATTTATGATAATATGATATAGGCTTTAAAATAGAGTAGCTAATGCCTGATGAAGCCATCCAGACTCAAAAAACTCAATAGGATTTCCTTTTGAAAAACAGTTTCAATTATTTTGTACCTGATACTTAACAAGGACCCTTGAAAAAGGGGTTGCCACAAGAAAGGGGCTGCCCCTTCCAGCAGGTGTTGCAACAGGATTTGTGATTAAATATTTCTGGCAATACTGATTGAAACTTTAAATAGTCATTTTTTAGTAATATTCTTATATTTTCTAGTGTGTAATTCATTTGATTTAAATTAGAATCTTTATAATTTAATGAATTTTTTTTTTATGTAAATTTTTTTTGGTGCCTTCTATGCAGTCAGGGAATTCACCAAAACTACCAGAAGGTTTTTTTAGTAAAAAACAACCATAATATATAAAAAAGGAAGAGTTTTAGGAATTTTGTATCAAAAATTTGTATTGATTTAAATAAGGGCCTTGTTAAATTTGCAACCCCCTGCAACCTGTTCACAACCCAAAATGGGTTGCATGGCGCAATTCACAACCCATTTCTGGTTGCAAATGGCCATTTGTGGCTCATTTGAGTTGAAAGAAGCCATTGGCGACTCAGGTGGGCTGTGAATGGCCGTTTGCAACCCATTTTGGGCACCATGCAACCCATTTTGGGTTGCAAATGGCGCCACGCAACCCATTATGGGTTGTGAATGAAAAAAATGTAGATTTTATTTATTTAATTTTATGCATATATATATATTTCATATATTTTTATTTTTAATTCAATTAATTGATTAATTTTTATATATATTTTTATTTTTTTTATTTACTTAATTTTATTTTATTTATTTATTTATATTTTTTTATACTTATATTTTTAATTGAATTAGTTATTTTATTTTTTATTTATTTATTAATTCCATTTTATTTATTTATATTTATATTTATATTTTTAATTTAATTGATTAATTGATTAATTGATTTTTTATTTGATTTTTTATTTTCTATTTTTTATTGAAATCAAACAAAGAGATAATAGATAAAAAAATTAATAAAAAAATTAATAAAAAAATTAATAAAAAAATTAATAAAAAAATTAATATATATACATATAATAACAAAAGTTTGCAAACAACTGTTTGTGACTCAAATGGGTCGCCAATGGCCATTTGCAACTCAGATGGGTTGTGAACCATGTTTTGCGCCCATTTGCAACCACAGGGTTGCAAATTTAACATTGCCCTTTAAATAATAATTTGGGAAGAAAATGTGTTTTTTGAATCATTGATTTTACTTTGAAATTGAATTAAAGATTGGGATCTTTTTTGGATATTATCTTATCAAACACTAGTCATTTAGATACTACTTATTTAAAACTAGTCTAAAAACATTTACCTCATCATTATACAGTTCAGTGTACCATCCCTTGCAATTATCAATCCCAAATCCTCAGGGACATTGTAAAATTGATTTGAATTATTCCCACACCTGAAGAATCTTCTTTTTTACATCCTCATCTGGCAAAAATTTATTGTACCATTGAGATCTATATCATGATAAAAATACCCTTTATCATTTTGAATTATTTTTGCATTCCTTTTTTTTTTTTTTTTTTAAAAAAAAAAAGAGCAATTTTGGTATATGAATTTCAAACTGAAAATCTGGGAGACCTCCTGCTGGAGAAAAAACAACATTTGTATCCAGAGTATTTTTAAATTAAGAGGGCCATGCAGAAAAGATAATTTATACAAAAACAGAGATCATAAAAAGAAAAATTATAAAGTAAATAGAAGAGATTACAGAGTGAAAGCAATCAAGATGCTTTATGCAGATGAATTAGGAAATCTATTAGTGGAAGATAGGAAAGCTTTGAGGGCCTAGGAATGTATTCTGGAGTGAATGGTTTGATCCAATTTTTTTCTAGTTTCACCATGATTCCAATTTTATCCTCCCCAGTCTGAAAATAATTATAAAATCTCTAAAACATTCTGTTTGATTATCAAATTGAAAATTGCATTAAAAATAAGGCAGCCTGTGTTTTTTTGGGATTTTTAATAATTATTCAAACCATTACCTAATTTTCAAATCCAAAATCTTCAAATTTTAAAATTGAATTCATCCAAAAATTTAATTTTTTCCCCAAGTAAATTTCAGTTCTAAATTTTGTCAAATTGATTTATTCAGCTTTTTTTTTGAAATCAATACCAAATGAAATCAAGTTACTTTTAAGCCAGTAGCCAGTCCTCAAAATGAAAAAATTGCACCATTTTCCAAAATTCTCAATTTAATTTTATGGTTACTTGTATGAATCATATAAAACAAAGGAATAAATTCATATCAGTGAAACATTTAGACTACAGAATATGAAATAAAATCTTTCAAAATTTTTAAGAGACATTAATTTATTTTTCCCTTTTCAAATTATTTCTCATCTTGAATTTCTTCCTCTTGATCAATTTTAATAGGTCACAATATTAATCTGTGAACCATAACATATCATGCATTCCTTAGTGAAATCAGAATCTATCAAATTTTTGGGAATGTATTTTTCCTTTCTTTAAAAATACTAAAATCACAAGCATCCAAATCCAATTTTCCACATTTCCATCACATTTTTCCAGAATTTCTTTGAAAATCCAAATTTTTTCAAATATATAATATTAATTTATTCTTACATATTTTATTTTGACTGTTTCCTGTGCATTAAAATATAAATTAAATTTTAATTGAATATTCCCAATCCTTTCATCTTGAATTTTGAATTTTTAAATATCCTTAATGCAAAATAGAAGGCTTGTAAATTTTAATTGATTAGTTAATTTTTGATATCATTTAATAGACTCAAATTGATTCATACAATGGCTTATTAATTTTTTCTATATTTCAATGTACTTCAGTAAACAAATAAAATAAATAAGAAGAAAGAAAGGCTTAAAAATCAAAAAAAAAATATCTGGATTTCATTTCAGAATTGTTACTTAACCAATGGTAGATTTGTGAAAATTTAAGGCTACCAATGAATATTTCTGAGAATATTCACTTGGAACTGCTATCTGTTAGGAGGAATTTCAGCATAGAAGGTTCCACATAAATCCTTTCAAAAAACCTTCAACAATTTCCATCTTCATTCAGTTAAATTTACCTTAATGCTATCTTTTTCTCATCTAATGCAGAAATTAAATTAAATGAATAATCAGATGACCAGGTGAGTTGTATAATATTAAATCTCATAATTTATTTTTTCAGATTGCAACTTAATAAAGAGCAAGCTGTCAAAATTAGAAAAAATAAATAAAATAATAACAAAATAATTAATTAAATCAGAAGGAGTGGGAAATCAATTAAAATTATGTCAGAAATGGATTCCCCACCCAAAATTAGTTAGGCTCACTCAATGACCCCACCCTTGAATTATTCACCAGGAAAAATCAGGTGGATCTGGTCAGCCAGTGACATCACATCCTTTGGATGAGATGGTTGCATCCAATTGATTTCTAGAATATTTCAATCATTTTGAAACATAGCTTACCCCCAGTTTACTATCAGTTGCTTCAAAATTTCTCACATTATTCACATTTTTTTCTGATTTCATTCCATTATATTTCCTCTTTTGATATCCTAGCTTTCTTCTTCTTTTCTTCTTGTATTAATTATGATTGCATTTTGTATTCTCCAAGGTTTCTATTTTACTTCCTCCCAGATTCCATGTGGTTTCCAATTTTTTCCTCCCTGATTTCTCCCTCATTTCTCCCTGATTTTTCCATTATTTTCCACAAGTTTCCACCTTTCCACCTATTAGCACAATCTCTACTAATTTTCTTAAATGAAATAAGAGAATTTTTTTCAACAAAATCTATCCTCATCATTCATAAAATTCCTTCTCTCATGGAATTTCTGTTCTATCTACAGGCAATGCTTCATAATTTTAATCGGAATTCACTCCAAAAGAAGTCAAAGAAAAAAAAATTGAAACAATTCATAAAACTTTGCATATTCCATAATTTTTAAATTTCACTTTCAGGAAGATATGATTTTGGGACTAGTATTATTCTATTTGGAGAGAAATATGCACACTGGTCATCAACAGCATCAAAAGAAATTATTTTTTGTTCAATCCCATTCTTAAATTTTAAAACATTGAGGTTCTTTTAATCAACTAGAAAATTCCTGTCAATTTGAAATGGAGTCACTTCCAAGAAGAGACCTGGTATGCTCCCATATGGATCTGCCACACTGAATATGGTTTTTATCTGACCCCAGAAGGAGAATTTACCCAGATTATATGGCACAGTACTGTTTCCAGAATTTGATTCTGTTGTTGATAATGCCATTTTATTGCAATGGAGATAATTCTGATAGTTCCACCATGGTTAGAGAGTAACAGTGTTTGGTTCATTGGCAACATTGATTTGATTGAAATCTTGCCGATTTGTAGAAGAGATGGAATTCCCAAGATAATTGAGGAATTTTTAATAAGATTCTGGATTTTCATGGACAGAATTTAGTTTTGGGATTGAATTTTACCTTGTGGATGATTAAAGAATTCTTGAAAGTTGATTTATCTCCAGTGGTGGACCTGGTGAGTAAATCAGGGACTTTAAATTTGAAATTCTGCAGAAACTTTGAAATATATTAAGTAGTATTTCATCTGATTTTAATGTAAATTATAGCCAGAATTGTGGTTCTTTATATCTTTTGTTGAAAGGAATCCACACACCCAAAAGATTTTTGCATTTGAACTTGGAAAATAGCCCATTCAAGCGCTCATAAGCCCAGGTAGCACATGTGGGGCCAGGCCCCCAGCTTTGTAAAATCTCAGTTATATGGGATGAAAGATGATGATTTGGATTTTGATTTTGCTCTGGAAAGAGCTTCCTAAAAAGTTGGAACTATTTTTCCCAGTTCCTGGTGAAATCAAAACCATTTTGGGAGCTGGTATTCCAACAAGTGGCAATTTGCAAGCAGGTCACTAAATGGAAGGTATTTCCAACAACTGTTTATGGGAATGGAAATTCTTCAAAATGAATGTCAATAATGAAATTGGGAATTTATAATTTATAAAGAACAGACCACTCTGCAGCATTGAGACTTCCATGACTTTCTTCTCCAAGGATTTTTGGTAATCTTGTCTAATCAGATGGGATCAGAGTAATCTTGATGAATTGTTGAAGATTTTTCAGCAGGGCAGAATCAAACTTGAATTTTGATAAAATTGGAGTGCTTTGATCAGGGATATCACTAGTGCTTGGATACAAAAATGGAACAGGTACATAATCTAAATAAGAGAATGAAGAAGATGCCCCCATCAATTGTTTATTAGTTAGTGACAGAGGTTGTTCTCCCCCTTTGCCTTTGGATTTTTTTGTATTTTTAAAATCTTGCTGGGCATCTATTTTCAAGTAACACAATTCTCTAGAATCAATTTTTTTCCCACCAAGATCTTCATTGTCTCCACTTTCCTCTTCATCATCATTTTATTCATCATCTGATTATTCTGGTGCCTTTTTCTGTATATTTTTCCAAGAGGATTCTGCAAGTTTCAATTTGGCAACAGCATGATCTTTCAAGGATCCAAGAATCATGTTGTGCATGATGTCGAGGTTGGAAGTTTTTGTGGCATCCCAATAAGGGAGTTATCCCAATATTGAGTAACAGACACCATTATATTTGTAGAGATGATATCTGTGTGATTGAGTTGCATGCAACCATGTATTTACTTGAATTTTGTGCTCTGATAAATTTCTTGGGCCCCAATTGGAAGGCTCAATGTCATTTATCTCAGACTTTTAAATGGTACAGAAGTTGCAAAAACTTTTTCCTGAATGACTGGTAAATCCTATGATCTTGCACATTGCCAAAAAATCTGATATGAAAGTGAGTATAGCAGCTCTGATGGTAACTCCTGAAGGCTTAATATAGGTCTTGGAGAAGTTGAAACCATTCAAAAGTTTCTGAAGTTCTCTGACTAGGGGGGTGAGTATATGATTCACTTGAGGACCAGTAGGATCCTTGGGGCCAGGTATGATTCCTACTAGGTGATTTTTTGCTGCTTTCAGACTTATTTCAGGGGGAAAATTCAGACATAACATGGCAATGGTTCCAAGAGAGGCATGACAACTAGAATTTCCAAAAGCATTAAACCAGTCAACATATAGGGTGAATGCCAAGTTCCCAGGCTTTGAAAAAAAGGGAGAAGTTTCATTTGGGCCCTTGAATTTTTGAAAAACAATCCCATCCCAGATATCTTTCATTATCTCAGAGGTTTTGTTTTGGGGATGTTTGAGAAGTTCTTCCTCAAAACCTGGTTGATTTGAAAATCTTGCCAGCCATTGTTTAAATGGTTGGTAAATGAAATGTTTGCTTGCAGAGAATTGCGACTCTTGTAAATTTTTTCTGCTAGGCATGGAGTTAATGGAGGTTTTCATTGATCCCAAGGTGGATGAGCAAAGTGTATCTGGGTCAAATCTTTTTAAATATTGTGTTCATTTGATATTAGGATCTGTGATTTTTTTTTCTTGTTTAAACAAGTCAACGCACTCTGGACAACAGACATATATCTCAAGTAAAGCATCCAGGTTGAGATGCTTGAAGATGGTAAAAATGCTCCAGGGAATCTTTGAGCTGTTATTTGGCTGATGGTTTTTAAGATTATTTTGAAAATTTTTTTATTTTGAATATTGAAAGAAAAAAGCAGGAAACTTGATGCCTCTGCACTAATTTGATGATGCATATTTATGATGGCTGTTATTACCATTTGAAGGATGATATGATGTTGGTTTTGTATCTAAGGTAATAGGAAAAAGTCTTGAGTTTCAAATATGGGAACAGCAGCTGGAGGTGAAATTGAAGTGATATCATCTTGAGATTGGGCCATTTTTTCATTTTTATTATCTAACAAATACCTATTGTTTTGGTGATTTTGGGGGGAAGTTCTTGTGGAGCAATTAGAGTGGAAAAAGAACTTGTGGTGATTTTCTTATCCTTAGCATATCCAGAAGGGGTAAATTCTATGCCTTGATTTATCCCATTGGGAGTCATATGAGTTTTTCTGGAGAATTTTTCACACATGCAAACAATAAGTCAGATATTTTTGCAGGCCATTTTGGTCTAATTTCTTGATGAGTGGAAGAATGGATGATGGAGGAGAAAAGTTTCTCTTTATATGCAAACATTCCTGTGAAATAGGTTTCAGGTAAAAAAATTTTGTTTTCCTCCTCTCAGTGGCACATGTTTCTTATTAAGATGTAAAAAATTGAGTGCTTATCTTGAAAAATTCAAACTTATCCCATGAGAAATGTTTCAGGAAATTGCAAGAAATATTTTATTCACTTATCATGAAACAATCTATTGCTTATCATGAAGCAGTTGTTTTACTATCATGAAACCATAGAGGCTTATCATGAAAAATTTTAAGGCTTGTCATGAAAAATTTGAAGGCTTATCATGAAAAATTTGAAGGCTTATCATGAGGTGTTTCATTTCATTACTTATCATGAAGAATGATTGATTGAAAAGTTTGGTGGAATAATAGGTTGGAAGCCCAAAATAGATAAATCCATCCATCATGAATGTCAAATTCAATGACCATAGAAATACCTGGAAAAACAAACTGGCCTTGTTTGATGTCAAATCCTTGAATGAAGTGAGCTGGTTCACCAGTTGCCTCATGGATACCACAAAAGCCACCATATTTGATATCAATGATTTTGTCATCAATATGAGATTGATTTCAAAAATCCCTGCAGGTGGCCATGATGTTTCCAGCAAAAGGCTTGGTGTCCTGGGGGTCTCCATATTCTTGAGAACCAAAAAAAGGAATTTTGGCCTGTTTCATCTGCTTGATTGCAAGTGAAAAGATTCCAGGGGACAACAATTTGTATTTTTGGACATGATTTGTTGAACAAAAGGCATCTTGTCCAGGAGAGCCTTCCACTGTTTGTATCTTTCTGGCTTAAGAGTCTTTGAGGTAAAAGGAATATGTTCCTAATCAAAATAATTTAATTTAAATTAGTATCAATTGTAATCAAGAAAATCAATAATAGAATTAATTGCCAAATTTTTCCACTTCATCATACCCCTTACACCAACCAAGTGCTTTCATGATACCACCAAGAAAAGAGGAATTTTTTTGATTTCTATACAAACATCCAAGTTGGAAAATGTTTGTGGTCAAGAGTCTGATTTCCTCATATCATGTGGTTGTCATTTCCAACCACTTGGTGAATTTTCAAACCAATCCAAATTCATTCTATTTGTTGGTGAGGGCAACAACCATGGGAGGGCCTGGGTTAATATGGTGTTTGAACTGCTCAAGGAAACTGGTTGTGTTTGAAATTGAGTGCCTATCTGGACATCATATCATTTTAAAGTGGTCAGTTTGGTTGATGGAGAGGCTGATACCAGGGCAGTGAGTGATATTGGCCAATGCCTCAATTTTCTTCTGCTGAATTTCAGAGCTGAAACTATAATCCTGACTGGTAAAAGTAAGGGTGAAGACATGTTGGCTCTGAGTTGGATGTGGAGGAAGGAAAGGAAGAGTGGGTATGTTGAAAATGGGTTGTGAGATTGGTTGGCAAGAGTCAATTGCTCCACTAGCTTTTTTTGCCTGCCTAAAACCTTCCTGGGCCTCCTTGGAGCAGATTTCACATCTCTACAATCCACAGGGAAAATGATCAGCTTGAATCCAAGTATGGGATGCCATGGTGAACCATGAAGTGCTTGCACAAAATCCAGGCTGGTCATCATCAGGAAGGCAATCAAGGGAGCCCTGGAGAAAATCCCTGCATAAAACCTCCCTCTAACAAGCATCCCATCCAACAGACATAAGAGAGAAATGAAAGATCATCCTAGGGGATAATGATGTGAACCATGAAGTGAGCTTGTGCAACATTAATGCTACTTCCTCAACAGAGAAGCAATACAGGGCACCCTTCCTGGATAAAATCCCTGAGTGAAATTCTCCTCAGAAAATCATCCCCTGGGAAAGGACAAGAGATGAAAATGAAACAAAAAACCGTCTTTTTCCTGGGGGTTGGGGGAAAATAGTGAAAAGTATCAAAAAACATTCTCTGATGAAAGAAGTGAGATGAGAGGCAATAACCTGGAAAATCCATGGGGAATGGCCTCCTTTTAAGTTGCCATGGAGTGTCAGCCTGCTACTATGTACAGAGCAAAACTGTCAAATAGTAACACAAAACTATGAAAAATAAGAATGTCTCAATTAACAAAATAAGGAGTGTGAAATCCATAAATATTATTACAGGAATGAATTCCTCACCCAAAATTAGGTAGGGTAACTCACTGACCCCACCCTTGAATTCCAAGTCCTTATATTTTTAAAATAATTAAAAAGAAAAGTACTAAAATTTACGACACCAGTATGGCAATTTTTGGCCATTCTAATATTTCACACGTATTGTAACGTATAGGGTTTACACCTAAAAATCACTCAGAATTGAGGTGTTGTGTATATTTTAGGAGTTAAATGCGGAAATGTGTTATGTCACAATTCCCGGGCGCAGCCCCACATCATTACATATCCCTACGTACTAGTAGCAGCAGATTCCCGCGTACTAAAGACCCGCGCGCAAATGATTCTGCCACGCACGCAGCGTATCCTACCCCGCGCGCATCTGTACTAACTGATCCCCGCGTCTGGATCAGTTGTGACTAATCTGACAACCAGGTACCGCTCAGAAGAGCTACAACCTAGTTAGGGTTTCCTAGTATATGTAACAAACTTAAATATGCATTACTAATGATCTAAAAAGATCAAAACTTAAATAAAATTAATGAAAATTAAGTTTAAAACATTTTTTAATAATAAATCAAAGATCAAGGATTATCACGTAAATCACTGATCCTGATCTTTGAAGACCACAAAACACTACAAGGAGTGTTCATAAAGATTATTAAAAATTATCTACATGTTCGGCAGATTATAGAAAAAAGTAAAAATTCACATCTGCACGCTTTAAAGCAATATAGATATTAAAAATGAAGGATGAGTACAGAATGATCAAATTTGCGCCATTACAGATTAACAGATCCTGTGGCTAAAATAGTACAGAAATCCAGCAGATCTAAAGACAGCTGATTGACAGCACCAAGTGCACGTGCCAATTGTGCTCTGAATGGCTTGCCAGCCTCAGCCCACGAGCAGAACCCTCTCTACGTGCCCTGAGAAGATCAAAATCACCCCAGAAAGGTATTTATACAGACCTCTTTGGATCCATTATTCCATTGTCAGTTACCAGGAATTATTTATTATCAATAAAACACCGTGTCATTATTGATCAAGTGCTTATATGAAGATAAGCAAGTGATTTATGACTTAGTCTGTAGTAGTATTATTTACCTTTATTAACCAATCAACCATTGAAGTTTAGTCAAGCCATCCACCCCATCTGCTCTGAAACCCTTCCAATTATTCCAGGATTTTCGTGGTAAAGTGCTCAGAGTGAGTTTTACCCTTCCTGTCTTGGCCATTTGAGCTTTTAAGCCCGGCAATTAGTGGAATAAGTCCTTTTTAAGGCACCCATCTTTATTCCAAGGTTTTTAAACTGCCTAAGGAGGCCCCTTGAAGAGAGGTTGCTAGCCTGTAAAGATCCCCAGTAGTATAATACTGTGGCCCCTCTTTTATATTATATTGATAACCATTTACTACCAAACCAATTAAACCTTGCAAATGCTCTTATTAAATAATTTATTTGAGCTTCTAAGTGTTTATTATTGGAATAATAATTATTATTATCATTCCAGCATTTTTATCACTCTCTGTAGCTAAAGGACTGCAAGGTTCCTGGTATCACAGATCTGACAACTGGGAGTCTGGCCGGGAAATACCCTTAAATAATTAATTCTTAATTATTTATTCCTTGGACCAGTCTATTGATTTTTTCTAAAAAAATAAGTTAACATACTTATACCATACATTTTTGATCATTTTTTTCTCTAGTGGATCTTAAGACCAACGGAGAATTGATCAATTATTATTTGAACCTTCTTAAAAAGAAAAAAGAAGAAAAACTCCGTAATTTTTTCCCTGTTATTATAAATCCTGAGAAACAACAGGAGAAACTGCTTTATTATAAACAGCAGGTTATAAAGGACAAAGAACTTGAGCTTGAAAGAATTATCAATTTCAATTCTTTATTAAGGCAAAAAAAGGAGTGGAAGATTTATCAAAGGAAGCTTTACATTTATAAAATAAATAACCCTGAAGATAAAGAAAAATCCAAAAATAATAAAAGTGATTATTTTTTCTAAAAACATCATTTTAACACGTAAAAATACAAAAAAAGATTAAACTTATATTTTTTGTTTTTATCCATCTCAGTGGATTTTTTTTTTGGTGATCTCATTGACCAGGACCTCCTAGAGGACGTCCCAGACAGTGTACCATTGGACTTACCCTTGGATTTATCCCAGGATCTGATTGGAACTCACTCAGACGCCCTTGGAATACCCTCCAAGGATAGTTGTGATCCCAACCAAGTGTTGTTACCCTTGAATTTAACTCTAAGTAAGTTAAAATATTTATAAAAAAATTATTAAAAATATAAAACACACAAAAAAAATTATTTTTATATTTTTAAATTCTTTTTTCAAAGTTTCAACAAAAGACTTACACATTTTTTTTGGTGCTATGTATCAAAACAGGCGCAACACCCGAGCACCAGGTAGAGCCCCATGATATGGATCTCTGTCCAGAGGAACCCATGCGCGCAAGGACTCCAGTTGCGAGCGTGATGAGGGGACTCGAACCCGTGACCATAGAGTCACGCAGGATGACAACGGCAACAACTGCGGCCGCCAACTCAAACAACAGACCGTTGGAGAACCATCAAACGCCCACCATGTTATCCCAGGAGGGTACAGGTCCTCCTACGCCACCCCAGCTGGACTCAACCAAGGAGGAAAGACTCAAACTATTAGTGAAAGAGCACGTGAGCTATTGGGAACAATTCAGGTTGGCTCAGACCCAGGAGGATCAACCAGGTATCAGAAAAGCCATTTCTCAGGCAAAGGAATCTCAGATTTCTATGCAAAGGTTGATCACAAAGAAAGAAGTAGAAGGCTACGTGCAGAACTGGAATACTTGGGATCAGTTAGCTTCCTTAAAGGGAAAGCACCCCAAAAAGAAGAGGTCCTCAGCCCATCAGAAGTTAAGGAACCCAAAGGATTGGGACAACATAATATCCTTAGACCAGAAGTGGAAAAAGGTGTACCACAATTAGATGTAGAATCTCTTAATAGCTTTTCTGTAAATGTTTCTCATAATTTTACTATTATTAGCCAATGCTTTGACAAAGTTTATCAAAAATTGGAAAAATTGAGTTCAAGTATTTTCAGATTAATTGACACTCAGTCTCAGATTATGAGAATTGATGAGTTGGAAATACAACAAATCAAGGATAGTATAAGAGCTTTTAAGTTGGACCTGATGAAACATATTGATGACAACCAATCAATTCTTCAGGAAGATATTCTTGCAACCATAGACCAGCTTAAGGAAGAAGTTAAGAAAACCAGTCCTGCTCCTTCAGCTCATCTGACTAACAAAAGTGACTTATTAAGCAACAAACTTGATTTAGAGTTAGGTATGATTAAGAATGATCTCAGAGATCTTGAGATCAATTCTACTAACCCTCCAGTCATTGACCTAGAAGAAAGTAGGCCTGCTAGGTTCACCAGTACTCCTAGTGTTCCTCCCAGAACCAAGATAACTAGGAATGAGTATTTCAGACCCAGTCCTACTCCTGAAATGGAGCAGGCTTTGAAACTACTTCCTCCCATCACTGAATGGCCTAAATTCTCTGGAGAAGGAGAATAAAACCATGTCATTTTCATTAAATTTATTGACTATACTCTTTCTTCTGATGAGCTCCCTGATGCAATAGCTTTGGTAAGATTTCCCAGACTATTTGAAAGAGTAGCTCTTGATTGGTTTATCAATAAAAGAGAAGAAGTTGGATCTTTATCCTGGAATTCTTGGAAAGAATTGATCAAAGTGCAGTTTGGTACCAGTATTTGTAAAAGAAAGATGATGAAAACTTTTGAAACTTCCCAGTTTGATCCATCCAAGGACAAACCTCATAAGTGGTGCTTAGACCAGAAAAAGAGGTTAGACTGTTTTTATCGTGATGCTGATGAACAAGAAGTCAATGAAAGACTCCTCAACTTATGTCCTGGAAAAATCAACCACAGTGTAAGGTGCAGGATGCCTATGGATTCAGATCTTTCCACCTTAATAGGTTTATTAGAAGAGACTATTGGTATGAATGGTCTTGATAAAAGGGTCAATAGAATCCCCAGGGAAAAAAATACTAGGAACAAGGAAGAATATACTGCCAAAACTAAAGAATCCCCTGCTACTAATCCACCTACCTTGGAAGTCAAGAGGACTCCAGAATCAAAAGAGAAAGTATGTTGGAACTGTAACCAAACAGGACACGTAAAACCTGATTTTCCTCTACCTAGGAAAAGGATTAATCTTATTGAAGGAGAAGAGTATGACAATCCTGACCCTCACCTTGATGATACTGATGGATCACTCTCTGATTGTGATCTAATGATTACTAACCCCATCAATGTTATTGAAGGTAGTATTGAGTCTTCTCTGGACATAAATTCCATCAATGAGGATTCTAACGTACCTCAAAAATGGAATCCAAACATGAAGATTCACCACATCTCTGAGGCTAAGGCCTTGACTCTAAAAACTTCTGCCAGTAAAAGTTAAACTTCAGGCAAAACATGCTATGCCACTGATTTAATCCAAGGTTCCCCTGTTAAGTTACTCCTAGACAGTGGAGCCTTTTTCTCTTGCGTTGCTTCAACTTATCTGGAGAAACAAGACCCAAGCTGGAAACTGAATCTACTACCAGTACCTCAGGCTAAGTTTAGCAGTTGTAATTCTGCTCTCAAGGCTGTTGGAATATGGTATTCTGATATCATACTCCCTCACTCTAAAGGGTCACTCAAACTGAAAATTGAATTTTTAGTGCTCCAAAACAGAGTATGTGATTATTTTATCCTTGGAAATGATTCTCTTTGCTTATATGGTATAGATGTATTCCAAAGCAAGGGTAGATACTTCACTATAGGTGGAGACTGGAATAAGAAGTTCCAAATATGCTATGTCAATGCTCAAACTTCTGATTCAACTTATGAAAAACACCTGGAGAGTTTCAATCAGGAATACTTCTCTCAATATGCTATGAATTCCCTTCTCAATGAATAAAAGAAATGGGATATCCTACAAGTATGCTTTGAAAACCAGAATGCTTGCTGTACCAAGGATCACCCCATTGGTAACATCAAAGGACATGATATGATCCTAACTCTAGCTATTAAGCCTCCTTACCCACCTAACCTCAGGAGACCTTCTTACCCTTCTAGTACAAAATCTAGAGCTGCTCTGGAAACCCATATTCAAGAGTTGGTTGACTTACAAGTCCTAAGGAAAGTAGGCCACAATGAACAAGTGGATATTACTACCCCAGTAATTATAGCTTGGCACAATGATAAGTCAAGAATGGTTGGAGATTTTAGAATGCTGAAAAACTACACCCAAGCTGACTATTATCCAATTCCAAGAACTTACCATGCTCTGCATAACCTGTCCAAGGCTAAGTACATCACTACCATGGACATGCTAAAAGGTTTTCACCAAATACCTATCAGCCCTGATAGCCGGAAATTCATGAGAATTATCTGTCATTTGGAAATTTATGAGTATCTTAGGATGCCTTTGGGTATTAAAAATGCTCCTTCTCATTTTCAAAGGATGATGGCCATTGTCCTAGGATTATTCATCAGAAAGAGATGGATGATGGTATACATTAATGATTTTATCATTTACTCTGATCATTGGGATACTCACATGGAGAAATGAATGCTAGTCCTCAAAACCATCTCTGCCGTGGGATTGAAAGTATCAATGAAAAATTGTAACTTTGGCTAGGGGGAACTCAAAGCCTTAGGACAAATTGTCTCTTGACTAACCTTAGCTGCTGACCAAAACAAGATAGCAGCAGTAATGAATAGGCCTATGCCTCAGAATAAAACTGAACTCCTATCCTTTATCAGCTTCTGCAGCTACTATAGGAAGTATTTACCAAAGTTTGCTCTTCTAACCAAATGTCTGTATGAGATTTGCAAAAACACCACCGTGTTTGAAATGACTCATGACAGAGTCAAGAACTATGAGGAACTCAAAATGGCAATGACTTCAGCTCCAGTACTGATCCAGCCAGATTATTCTAAACCTTTCAAAATCTACATAGATGCTAGCATGGAAGGGCTAGGAGCCGCGTTACACCAAGAAGTAGTAGAGGATGACAAACCAGCGGAAAAAACTATACTCTTCATATCCAGACAAATTAAAGACACTGAGAAAAGGTACGGTGCAAGCCAAATGGAATGTTTTGCCTTAGTATGGGATCTAGAGAAACTCCATTATTACTTAGAAGGAACCAAATTCACTTTTTTTACTGACTGCAACGCTTTCAGGACATTGATGAACATGAAGACCCCTAGTAGGCACATGTTGAGATGGAAGATAGCTATACAACAGTACAGAGGTCAGATGACCATAGTTCATCAAGCTGGGACTAAACACCAGAATGCTGATAGTTTAAGCAGGAATGCGTTACCCAATGACCCAAGTAACCCTGCTTGTGATCCAGAGGATAATGATATCTTACCTATCCTTAATATTAACAGTTTAAACATTGAAGCTCCCATAATGGGAATCCACATTTGTGAATTGAATGAATCATTGTTCAACTCAATCAAAGAATTTTACATTTCTGGCATAAAAACTCTGATCAATATTATGGAAAGTACTTCTGCACCTTCTAAATTGATCAATAGCCTACCTGAACCTCTTCTGAAACCATACAAAACCGGAAGGTTCACCATATGGGATGGTCTTGTATACTATAGGCATCAACATTCAGGTGTTATAGTATTAACTAAGGACAACTATATCAAACATGTTCTGGCTGAGTGCCATGATAACTGCTCATCTGGCCATTTATCTGCTGATAGAACCTTGCATAAGGTTAAACAAACTGCTTGGTGGGTTAATTGGAGAGACTCCACTATACAGTATGTTACCAGTTGTGAAACTTGTCAGAGATCCAACAGGACTACTGGGAAACAGTTTGGTCTACTGTAAAAGATTGCTGAACCCAAGAAAAGATGGGAGATCATCCATATGGACTTTGTAACTGGACTACCACAAAGAGGAGCCTATTCCTAAAACTCAGTCTTAGTCATTGTGGATAGGTTCTCCAAGAAAGCAAAGTTCCTACCTAATCACAAAGAAGACACTGCTATGGAAGTTGCCCTGTTATTTTGGAACAGACTCATTGCTGATGTTGGAGTTCCCAAGATTATTATCAGTGACAGAGATCTCAAATTCACCTCTGAGTTCCGGAGGAATCTTCATGATATGCTTGGAACCACCTTAGCTTTCTCTACTGCTTATCACCCTCAGATGGATGGATTAGCTGAAAGGATGATTCAGAACCTGGAAGACATGCTCAGGAGATTCTGTGGCTTTGGACTAGAATACAAGAATTCTGACGGTTATTGCCACAATTGGGTTAGCCTTTTACCTGCACTGGAGATGGCCTACAACAGTAGCAAGCACTCTACCACTAAGGAAGCACCTTATATACTGGAAAGAAGATGGATTGCTAGATTACCCAAGGATAACCTTAACCACCAGCTAACTAATATTCACCCTACATCACTTGATTTCAAAAACATGATAGATTTAACCAACAAACATGCTGTTAAGTGTGTCCAAGATGCTGTGGAGTATAACCAGCAAAGGTGGGATAAAAACCATAAGGAACCAAATTTCAAAATTGGTGATCAAGTCTTGATCTCTGCCACTAACTTTACCAACTTGGGTGGAAATAGAAAGCTTAGACCAGCTTTTGTTGGACCTTAAACCATTAATAAACTTCATGGTAAAAATGCTGTGGAAGTAATCCTCAGTGATGAGCTTTCTAGGAAACATCCAGTCTTCCCAGTAAGCCTCATCAAACACTACCACCCAAGGAATGGAGAACATACTCCTTCACCTGCAATACCTGTTACAGAAGAACCTGAAAAGGACAAATAAAAAATTAGCAACATCCTTAAGGATAAAAAAGATAGGATCAATGGAAAAGACATGCAACTCTACCTGGTTAGATACAAGGGAGAATCAGCTGATAAAGATGAATGGTTGCCTGAAAATAATATCCCTGACGGATCTATACACCTGAGGAACTACAGAGCCAACAGGAGGCATTAACCCAAAAATTTTTTTCAGATATAGACATATCTTGGAGCAGGGGAATGTCAGCTTGCTACTATGTACAGAGAAAAACTGTCAAATAGTAACACAAAACTATGAAAGATAAGAATATCTCAATTAACAAAATAAGGAATGGAAAATCCATGAATATTATTACAGGAATGGATTCCTCACCCAAAATTAGGTAGGGTCACTCACTGACCCCACCCTTGAATTCCAAGTCCTTATATTTTTAAAATAATTAAAAAGAAAAGTACTAAAAATTACAACACCACTATGGAACATTTTGGCCATTCTAATATTTCACACGTATATTCACGTATAGGGTTTACACCTAAAAATCACTCAGAATTGAGGTGTTGTGTATATTTTAGGAGTTACATGCGGAAAGGTGTTATGTCACAATTCCCGCGCGCAGCCCCACATCATTACATATCCCTACGTACTAGTAGCAGCAGATTCCCGCGTACTAAAGACCTGCGCGCAGCTTATTCTGCCACGCATGCAGCTGATCCTACCCCGCGTGCATCTGTACTAACTGATCCCCGCGTCTGGATCAGTCGTGACTAATCTGACAACCAGGTACCGCTCAGAAGAGCTACAAACTAGTTAGGGTTGCCTAGTATATGTAACAAACTGACATATGCATTACTAATGATCTGAAAAGATCAAAACTCAAATGAAATTAATGAAATTTAAGTTTAAAACATTTTTTAATAATAAATAAAAGATCAAGGATTATCACGTAAATCACTGATCCTGATCTTTGAAGACCACAAAACACTACAAGGAGTGTTCATAAAAATTATTAAAAATTATTTGAATGATCAGCAGATGATGGAAAATCAGTAAAAACCACATCTGCACGCTTTGGAGCAATATCAATAGTACAAATGAAGGATGAGTACAGAATGATCAAATTTACACCATAACAGATTAACAGATCCTGTGGCTAAAATAGTACAGAAATCCAGCAGATCTAAAGACAGCTGATTGACAGCACCAAGTGCACGTGCCAATTGTGCCCTGACTGGCTTGCCAGCCTCAGCCCACGAGCAGAACCCTCTCTACGCGCCCTGAGAAGATCAAAATCACCCCAGAAAGGTATTTATACAGACCTCTTTGGATCCATTATTCCATCATCAGTTACCAGGAATTATTTATTATCAATCAGACACCGTGTCATTATTGATAAAGTGCTTATATGAAGATAAGCAAGTTATTTATGACTTAGTCTGTAGTATTATTATTTACCTTTATTAACCAATCAACCATTGAAGTTTAGTCAAGCAATTCACCCCATCTGCTCTGAAACCTTTCCAATTATTCCAGGATTTTTGTGGTAAAGTGCTCAGAGTGAGTGTCACCCTTCCTGTCTTGGCAATTTGAGCTGTTGAGCGCGGCCATTAGTGGAATAAGTCCTTTCTAAGGCACCCATCTTTATTCTAAGGTTCTTAAACTGCCTAAGGAGGCCCCTTGAAGAGAGGTTGCTAGTCTGTAAAGATCCCCAGTAGTATAATACTTTTGCCCCTCTTTTATATTATATTGAAAACCATTTACTACCTAACCAATTTAACCTTGCAAAGGCTCTTATTAAATAATTTATTTGAGCTTCTAAGTGTTTATTATTGGAATAATAATTATTATTATCATTCCAGCATTTTTATCACTCTCTGTAGCTAAAGTACTGCAAGGTTCCTGGTATCAGAGAGCTGACATGGAGAGTCTTGATATCAGCTTTCTTTTACTCTGTATTCAAATGATCATATGCAAAATAATATAGTCAAACCACTCAAATGGTATTTGAATGAATATTTTCATATCAGAAAAGCCATATCCAAATTTGATCAGTATTTGAAGACAGTTGCTTGAGTGCCTGAATGCATAAAATAAATTTAAAAAATCAATACTTTGTTCATTTGGGATTTCATTTATAAGATGGAAAGATTCAGTTGATACAGGGAAAAGAAATAAGTTAAAAAAGAGGAACAGGGATGTGACCAGCATAGGAATCAGTTTCAGTCAGATAATTCTTGACATCCTCAACTTGATTTGGTAAATATGTAAGTCTTGGTTTCTGTAGTCTGGTTCTTGACGCACTGATCATCCTTCCTTTTCCCATTTTGCTTTTCTGGCTTTTTGTTGGCTTTCTTTGATTTCTGAGGGACCAAAAAGGGAAGAGGTGCATCAGCAATGAAATGATACCCCCATCCAATACAAACTCTCCAAAAAATATTTCATCAGGAGCAAGAAATTGCAGGGCCATAATAAAACAAGTGAAAAGGAAAAAATTTCCCCCAAAAGGGGCTCTAAAAGCTCTAAAATCCTTTTTACTTGGTTTGAACTAAATCCGCCCGCATGGTGTCAGTCCCTGTACCCTTAAAACCAGCCTATTCCAGTTTATTTTGATTTCTCCATCCTTACAGGGCTGAACCAGCCCTTTGGCTTTTCAAAACCTGGCTGGTTTTCCCTTACAACCAGCCTGGTTACTTCTATGATCTCACATACAGGCTGGTTGCCTCATGAAACCAGCCCCTGGCCCCTCACATGGACCAGTTGGGACCCAGGACACACCTGGGTCCAGTCTCAGGCTCACAAAGGGGGGGATTTAACCAGGGCTCATGCTGCCCCACCCCTCTTTCTCCCAGTTTCCTCAAAGGGGGTGGTCAAATCCTCCCACCAGGGCCCCTGGAGGTCAATGCCCCCAGGGTGTCACTAATGGTAAGTGGGCTGGGGGGTTTCAAGTCCCCTCCAGCCCATTGCTCCTCCCCCTTGGTAAAAGGGGGGGAGAGCATTCCTTGATGGTGGGAGGGTGGTCAGGTCCCCCCCACTGTTGGTTGCCTTGTTGCAACCGGCCTGGTTAAATTGCTAAGGGTGGGAGGTGGATCAAATCCCCCCCCACCACTGGTTGCTTTCTTTCAACTGGCCTGGTCAAATTGCTAATGGTGGGAGGGGGATCAAATCCCCCCCACTTCTGGTTTCTTTCTTTCAACCGGCATTGCCAACTTGTCCCCTCCCTTTCGGAAATGGGGGGAGGCGGCCTTTCTCCCCCCATGGCAGCCCAACCAGGTTGGTTGCAGCGGAACCTCACGTGCGGCCGCAAAAAAAAAACGGGTTTTAAGGACTCCAAATGAGTCCCTCCGCCCCCCCTAAAACATCTCAGCGCAGTACACTGGGAAACTAAATGGGACAAGTGCAAGAAACCGCAGCCCTGGGCGGAGGCAATATGCACTGAGCCAATGCCTGGTTTCTGGAAACCGGGAATTTCATGCAGCTGCAACAACCAACATGGGTGGAGGGACTCCAAATGAGTCCCTCCACCCCCTAAAACTGCCCTGTGCAGGCTTCCAGGCCCATAAACAGGCCAAGCCCAAGATACAGCGGCCCCAAGCAGGCTGAGACATGGGTGATGGCAATAGGAACTGAGCCAATGCCCAGTTTCCAGAAACAGGGCATCAAAAATTTTTCCATTATGTTTGTAATCAATCTGATGGGATGAATACATCCCATGTGGGCTTACATGTTGAAGAAAATTGAATCTTCTGAGATGCTTGTTTTCCGGAAACCAGGAATCAGGAATTCAGAACTCATATCTCAGTTCTTCAGATGAGCTGATTTTGTCCTGAGTGGGCATAACATGTATCACAAATCATATATTAAAGGGAAATGACTGATTGCTCATTCCTGGTTTCCAGAAACCAGGCATTTTAATCTGGGTGTTATGCCCCTGTGGAGATACAAGATAAAGATAAAATTCAACTGGTTCATCATTTTTCTTGACATAATCAAGCTTTCCAGCAGTCTGGTTTGTCCTACTGGGGAATTTCATTTGACTCAAGGATATTTCAGAAAGACAAAAATAAATACTAATTCCTGGTTGCCGGAAACCTGAAATCACAGGACGTGTTATGCTGCCATAGAGCATGAAACTACCCATGATGCAAATTAAAAGAATTCTGGTCTAATGGGAAGTTTTGTTTCAATTCCTTGCTAATTTTTTTTCTATGGGGGAATAACATTTCCCAAGATTGATTTCTGGTTTTGGGAAACTGGCAATAAACATAAATTTAACTAGCCACATAAAGTGAAATCATGGGGTGAAGAAGGAATAATAAACAGCATAATTTGGCTTGTAGATAGTCTAATTTTGGAGTTCTCTACATGGGAATAACATTGCTTTGGGGTGATGCTTGCTTTCTGGAAACCAGGAATCACAGGCAGTTTGATGCCCCTGTAGAGAGGAAAACACCACAGGATGCCAACTAAAATAAACCTGGTCAAATTTGGAGTGCCATAAATTTCCTTGCTTATTTTTCTCTATGTGGGAATGAAACTTCCCAAGGTCAATTTACCGTTTCCTCAAAGCCAGCATCAACATCCATCAATTTAACTTGAAATAAAGAGTGGAGGCCTGAGATCAAGAAGTACACAGAAGCAGAATAATAAGACTTGTAGATAGTCTGGTTTTGATTTTCTCCAAAAGGGGATAACATGGCTCCAAAAGGGAATAACATGGCTCCAAGGTGATGCCCAGTTTCTGGAAACCGGACATCACAGCAAGTGTTGTTCCCCTGTAGAGCATGAAACATCCCATGATGCAAAGTAAAAGAAATCTGGCCAAATGTGAATTTCTGTGTAAATTCCTTGCTTATTTTGCTGTATGGGGGCCTAAAACTGCACAAATTTGATTTCCATTTTCTAGAAAAAGGGCATCAAAATCCATAAATTTAACTGGCTATACAGAGTGAAAGCATGGGGTGAAGAAGGAAAAAGAAGCAGAATAATGTGGCTTTTAGGTAGCCTGATTTTTACATGCACTACGGGGGCATAACACCGCTCCAAGGTGATTCTTGTTTTCTGGAAACTAGACATCACAGAGAGTGCTATGAAGCCGTACAGCATAAAACAACCCATGATACAAAGTAAAAGAAATCTGGCCAAATGTGAATTTCTGTGTCAATTCCTTGCTTATTTTGCTTTATTGGGTCCTAAAACTGCACAAAGTTGATTTTGTTTTTCCAGAAAATGGAATCAACATCCATATATTCAACTGGCTATACAGGGTTAAATCATGAGGTGAAAAAGGAAAAAGAAGCAGAATAATGTGGCTTATAGGTAGCCTGGTTTTGACATGCTCTACGGGGGCATAAAACGGCTCCAAGGTGATGCTTGGTTTCTGGAAACCGGACATCACAGGGACTGTTATTCCCCTGTACAGAATGAAACACCCCATGATGCAAAGTAAAAGAAATCTGGCCAAATTTGAAGTTCTTTGTCAATTATTGTGAATTATCAGGCCTAATCAAGTTTGAATCATCTACGCACGCACTTATTTTCAACCTAAAGGTGAAGATACTCCAATTCCAGAGACCACAAAACTTTATCAACCGTTCCAGATGCAATCTCAAGTTGTTTTCTCACCAGCCTTCTGAAGGAGCTTAGCTACCTCAGTCAAAGACTCAAGATCAAGTACATATATTCAAATTTCATCTTCTACAAGTTGAACTGGAACAATACGGTGTCATACTGACACCAAACTCATTCTAACCTCAGTCTAACCTCAGTAAACCCGGTCTAACCCTCAGGCCTGATCTACTTTCTCAGGAACTTCAACCTCAGGGCTCAGGGGACTTACATCAATATGTCTCCAGTAACTATATACCTCAGGATCTTCATGCAGTACATATCTACATATAGTCTAACCTCATACTATACACAGATAGACTCCATAGGCTTGCACATACTCAATCTCCCAGGCTCTACTCTATCTCTCTGTCTAACCCATACCTCTGTGGGTTACCTCTCTGTCTAACCCATACCTCTGTGGGTTATCTCTCTGTATAACCCATACCTCCTCTGTGTGGTTTATCCCTTGGGAATCTTTATGTACATCCTCTTGCAGATTTTATTACATACTCTCTCTACTTAGTACATATTGTCATGACCCCCATGTACACTGTACATCCTTCAACTGTACTCTCCCAACTTAGACAGCTCAGACCTGGAACCTTGCCCCAATTTAGAAGCAGCCTAACCTAATGTAGTAGCATACCTGATCAGCCCTCTCTGTTACTTAGACTTTTCCCATGACATCATATGTATAGTCTGAGCCCCAATCACTTGTACCTCTGTTGTAGTTCCAACCTCTTGTCTATTCAAACAGGCCTCCTCTTCCCTCTTCCTGATGGTTCCCCAAGAAATTAGTTTACTACTTCTTACTAGGAGATCTTTCCCAGCAAGTGTCATTCAGCACCCCTCAACCCAATCCTCCTCTGCTCCTTGTAGCCTCTTTCAGTAACCTTGCCCCCAAGCCTACTGTGGGTAGAGACCCCTCTGTGCAAAGCCCTGCTTGCATGTCAGCAGCGCTTGTGACATTAAACTGATTTCTTCCCCAATAACCCCTTCTTCACCAACCACACTCCTTATCCCTTTTAGACAGCATCAAATCTTGCTATTGAGTTGTGGCAATTTTTGTTTGCTTTATTTATGTCCCAACCTTGAACTTGGCTATTTGATTTGTGGCCATTTTCATTGCTTCCCTTACCTTACTGTCAAACCTACTCAAAAGACCCAGCTCTCCATCCTCTAAGTATCACTTCAACACTTTGACGCTTTGACGCTTTGACGCTTCAACACTTTGACACTTTGACACTTCAACACTTTGACGCTTTGACACTTTGACGCTTTGACACTTTGACACTTTGACACTTAGACAAGGTATAGTAACCAGTATTTTACTGTCCCCTAAAGGTAATCAGAGGAAGAAAAAATTCTTTTTTTTTCTTTTTAATCATTTTATTCTTGTTCCAAGGTGAAGAACAACTTTTGGTTAACTAATTATTCTTATAAGTAAGAATGCCCCCACGACGTGCTCTCTTTTCTCACATTTCTAGCCCAGAAGTCACCTGTAGCTCCAGGGGGAGAGGTGCCACTGAACCTACTGACCATTCTACCCCTAGATCTTGTGGAACAGGTAGGACTTTTTCTAACTTGGCTGCACCAGTGGTTACCACTTCCACTCCTATGGATACAGGTTTATTGGAACCTATTCCCCAAGTATCCCTTTCTATTATTCCTTCTTCTGACAATGCTAGCCTCCACAGAGTCACAGGTCAGTTTCCAAGCCCAGGTTACCATGGTTTGGACTCTCCTGCCTATGATGCAAGCATGATCCCAATCCCAGGAGAAGGTGAGGAAGATGAAGAGGATGAGGACTCAGGATTTGATTCCAGAATCTTGAGAGGCCTGGGTTCACCATCCCCAGAGGGTAATCCTAGTCAAAATTCTAATTTAACAGCAGTTCCTTCACCTTCCCCACACACCAACCTTCCTTCCACCACTCAGGTTCCTTCAACTGACCCTGCCCTGCTGGCCATTCTTCAGCAAATGACCACTGCAATGACTCATCTTTCTAAAACTGCTGACCATGGACCCTCTGCTAACTTTAAATCTCCATCTATCAATGCCCCAGATAAATTTGATGGAACTAACCCAACCAAGCTTAGACCCTTCCTTCAAGCTTGTGAACTCATTCTTGCAAATGATGAGAGAGTTTTTGCTAATGACAGAAAGAAAGTATTTTTTACAGTCTCTTACCTTTCAGGAAATGCCAGTTGATGGATCCAACCCTATCTTGCTCACATTGGTAATCATGAGCCAGATTTCATACTTAACTCCTGGCTTCTATTCACTCAACAGCTTCATACCCTTTTTGGGGATTGTCTGGAAATCCAGCGTGCTGAGAAGGAGCTAACCCTTCTTAAGATGAAAGACAGTGGTTATGCTACTAACTATATCACTGAATTCAGGACACTTATGACCAAGGTCTCTGGATGGGGTGATAAAGCCTTTTTCTTTCATTTTAGACAGGGTCTCCCAGCCAGATTACTGGACCAACTAGCTGGTTATGATGGACCTCAAGAAATCTTGCAAGACCTAATGGATATTGTTCTTAAGTATGACACTTGTTACCATGAAAGGATCCGGGAGAAGTCCTTCACTCTCCCTCAGACCTCAAGACCTGGACCCAGTCTTCCCAATCCTCAGAAATCTTGACAGACCAGCCAACCAGGTAGGTTTAAGAGGAAGGCAAAGACAAACCCTACTAATTCTACTCCAACCTATGTTCCCAATCCCAATGTGGGAGAGGATAGACACCTCAAGGCTGAAGAAAAAGCTAGGAGAGAAAGAGAGGGTTTGTTTAACTACTGTGGAGGAACTCACAAAATTAGCCTCTGCAGGAAAGTCCAGAAGCCCAATCCTATGAAACCCAAACAGGGAAAAGACTAGGTGATGGGAATTTGGTACTCCTTGACCATCACCCTCCCAATATTTGAATACAAACTTTGGAAAGGAAAGACTCTAACCCTCCTTCTAAAGACGTTTTGTTTGCTTGTCCAGTAACCAGGCTTACAGTGTACTTGTTGACTCTGGAGCAACTCAATCTGTTATTTCAAAATCTATGGTTTCAAAGTTTTCTCTGTCACCCAAACCTCTGACCACTCCTATCTTCTTATTTACCTTCAGTCCTTCTGAATCACCTTCCCAGGAAATCACCCATAAGGTTTCCTTCAATTTGTCTTTGCCCTCTTTCCCAACTTAGAATGGGATTTCTTGGTTGTTGATACTCCCCCCAAAGAATACATTATTCTGGGTATTGACTTCCTCCATTTCTGGAACCCAGAGGTAAATTGGCAACTTGGATTGATCACCCCAAGAAACCAACCAACTTTGGATCATTCCTATTCTGTTGAACTCTCCTTGGCCACTACTTCCTTTCCGCCAGTGAACCTGCAGGTCACTGCTCCTGTCCCCTTTTCAGAATCTATGCACTCACAACACTTTCCTTTGAGTTCAACAACTACTTCTGTGAACAGGATATTCTTTGGAAATTCTCTGAAATTCTTGGAGGATATGGAGGATGATCTATCCTTTCAAGTTTTGCATATGATTATTTCCACTTCTGAATCTGGCCCAAAGCAGGCTACTGCAGAAGGTTTTGATGAAGATGAGGAAACCGATGAAATTGAAACTGGGATGGAGAGAGTTCCTGATGCTTATCATGCCTTTTTAGATGTTTTTTCCAAGGTCAAAGCTGATAAACTCCCTCCTCATTGCACTTACGACCATCATATCAAACTGGAAGGCCCTATGCCTCCAGTTGGGCCTATCTACTCCCTCAGTCACCATGAGAAGGAGGCCCTACAAGCCTATATAGCGGAAAATATAGAGAAAGGTTTCATTCTCCCCAGCACTTCCAGCACTGGAGCACCTGTCCTCTTTGTAAAAAAGAAGGATGGTGGTTTGCAATTGTGTGTTGACTATTGCAAACTCAACGCTGTGACTCAAAAGAACCGGTATCCCATTCCTCCCATGACTCACTTATTAAAAGTCTTTTCTGGTTCTACCATTTTTTCCAAAATTGACCTCAGGGGTGCTTATAATCTCCTTCAAATTAAGGAAGGGATGAACATCTTACAGCATTCAGAACTCAATTTGGGAGTTTTGAATATTTGGTAATGCCTTTTGGACTCACCAATGCTCCTGCCTCTTTTCAATGTCTTGTTAATGACATTTTTGCAGACCTTCTGACCATCTGTGTGGTGGTATACCTCGATGACATTCTTATTTTTTCCAAAAACTTAACAGAACATACAGCTCATGTGTGTGAAGTCTTGAACAGACTTTGGAAGAAAAACTTATATGCAAAAGCTTCTAAGTGTGAATTTCATGCCTCCTCAGTGGACTATCTAGGATATTTCATTTCCAGAAGTGGCATTGAAATGGACAACTCCAAGGTCCAGAAGATCTTGGACTGGCCACCACCAACAAACAAAAAGGCCTTGCAGCAGTTTTTGGGTTTTTCTAATTTTTATTGCAGGTTTATCATTAACTATTCCAGAAAGGTGCACCTCCTCAATGCTCTAACTTGAGCAGATCCCATCTTTCCTTTATCCCCAGTGGCTCTGCAGCAGTTTGAGGACCTCAAGGTAGCCTTATCTAAAGCTCCTGTACTCAGAAATTTTGATTTTTCCTTACAAACCTTTTTGGAGACTGATGCCAGTGACTACGCCCTAGGGGCTGTCCTCACCCAAGTCTCCCTTGATGGATCCAAGCACCCAATTGCTTTTGACAGCAGAAAATTGGGTAGTGCTGAACTGAACTATGAAATCCATGATAAGGAACTCCTGGCCATTGTATGGGCCATCAAGATCTGGAGAGCTTACTTCCTCAGTCTTTCTTTTCCCTTTGAAGTTCTCACTGATCACTTGTCTCTTAAATATTTCATGACCTCCAAAGTCTTGACTCGTCGCCAAGCCCGTTGGGCTGAGTTTCTGTCTGAATTTGACTTCACTATAGTCTATAGACCTGTAAAGAAATCAATAGTGCCTGATGTCTTGTCACTTTGAGACAACGTTTATCCCAAGGGGGGGATGCCCTATGCAGAAAAGAATCCAGCAAATGTCAAACAACTCTTGAAACAGACTGACTTTGAACCTTCTAGAATTTTCTTTATCTCTACAAAACAGGTTGAGAAACAATTGGAAACCTTAATTCAGTCCCAGATCTCCAACAAATCAACCCAGCAGATTATTCAGAAGCTACATAAAAAGGAACAAGTAAAGAGTTATCTTATAGAACCAGACACTGGACTCCTTATTTTCCAAAATAGAATAGCAATTTCCAAGGAGGATGAACAACTCCAACTTGAAATACTTCAACAAAGACATGACTCTCCTCTCTCTGGCCACCCTGGACAAGACAAAACAGCTGATCTAGTCAAAAGAGATTTCCATTGGGAAAATATGACTTCCTTTATCAAAGATTATGTTTCTTCTTGTTACCTTTGCAGCAGAAACAAAACCAGTAACCACTCAACGTTTGGACTCCTCCAACCCTTACCAATTCCAGATTCTCCCTGGACTTTACTCTCTATGGACTTCATCTCACAACTGCCACTATCCAATGGATTTGACTCAATCCTTGTGGTTGTTGATTGTTTTTCAAAAATGTCACTCTTTATTAAAACCCAAACTGATATCTCCTCTGTGAAGTTAGCTAACCTACTAATTTCTCATGTTTTTACTAAACATGGCCTCCCAACTGACATTGTCAGTGACAGAGGATCTTTATTTGTTTCTTCCTTTTGGAAAATTGTATGTGAAAAATTACAGATAAAAAGAAATCTTTCCACAGCTTATCACCCTGAAACAGATGGACAGATGGAACAAGTAAATCAGATCCTAGAACAATTTCTCAGGATGTATGTCAGTTATTACCAAGACAACTGGGATACCTGGATCCCCCTTGCTGAATTTGCTTACAATAATTCCACTCACACTTCTACTAAGCAATCTCCTTTTTTCACCATCTATGGATGACACCCCAACTTTGACAGTCTCCATGTATTAGATGATCAACCTGCCAGCCACTGCATAACCCAGATTCACCAGAATCAGAAGTTATTGGGTATTGAACTGGAAAAGGCAATTAAAACCTACAAAAGATATGCTGACCTAAAAAGAAGTGACTTTCCTGTCTCATTTTCTGTTGGAAACAAAGTTTGACTCTCTTCTAAAAATATCAAAACTAATCGTCCAACTCATAAGCTCTCAGAGCAATGGTTAGGTCCTTTTTTGATTACAGAACAGATTGGAAAAAGTTCATTCAAGCTTCAACTCCCTCAGCAATGGTCCACCATTCACCCTGTATTCCACTCCTCCTTACTCAAGCCATATCAGGACAAATCACTATTCTCTAGGCACCAACCACCAACTGAGCCAGTCAAAATTGATGATGAAGAAGAATGGGAAGTGTCTCAGATTTTGGATTCCAAACTTAAAAGAGGGAAATTATTTTACTTAGTTGAATGGAAAGGCTTCCAGAATGACAAGAAACGCACTACTTGGGAGCCTCACTCTAATCTTACCAACTGCCCTACTTTACTTCAAGACTTCCATACACTCTACCCTTCAAAACCAAAGACATCCTCAAAATAAAAACATTATAAACCTTATTCTCCTTTTTTCAAAAAAAAAAAAATTAATATCAATAACATGATAAAAAAAATGAAGATTCTTTCTCCCTTTCCCTTTTTCAACCTTAACAAAAAAAAAAATTCAATTACTCCCCTCCAAAGAAAATATAAATAAATAAACAATAAAATAAAACAAATTTAATATAAACAACTTTTTAGATAGCTTCACACATCAATTCTTCCAACTCTTTCACTCTAGAAATCCAAATATTTACTAACTTTAACTTGGCAACTTGATAAGAATTTGGCCCCCTTATAGTAGTCCCTACTTCAAAAGTATGTCCAGCTAAAGCCAAAATATCAGCTAGTCTTTTCTTTATCTCTAAAACCTTTTTCTTTCTAGCTTCTAAAAATCCATACTTCTCCTTTCTTATCTCACTACCCCAACCCTTCTTTAAACCTTCCTGAAAATTTGAGTTTAAAGTCCTAGAATTCCTACTATAAATCTCCAAAGAATGATTGACTTGATCTTCATTTAAAACAGAATCTTCCCTGAATCTTCTTCCTTCCATCATCTCCAATAACCTTTCTCCATTTTCCAATTCCTCCAACCAGACCTCAGTTTCACCTCTTTTTTCAATTCCTTTCTTTCTATTCCTCCTGTCTTCCACCACCTTCATCTTCACCTCCAAATCCTTCATCTTGTTCCTTAAATACTCCAACTCCAAAGAGTCATCTGACCTGCCCCCTTCTTCAACAATGATCTCTCTACCTTTTCCTTTGCCTGTCTCTTTAGTAGCTTCTCTATCTTCATCCATATCACTCAATTCAATCTCCAAACTCCCTTTGGCGTCTTCATTGTTGTCCCCACTTTGACAATCCGCTTTGACACTTTGACCGTCTTCTTTGACGCTTTGAAAGACTGCTTTGACACCTCAACGTTCAACACTTTGACGGGTTGCTTCAACGCTTCGATGGGTTGCTTTGACGCTTTGATGAACCTCTTCGACGCTTTGATGGGTTGCTTTGACGCTTCGACGAATCCCTTTGACGCTTCAACGGTTTCCTTTGATTGGTTTGACGGACTCCACAATGCCTTTGTTTCTTACTCTTTATGGAGGGACCTCGACCACCTCCTCTTCCAAATCTACGTGAGGGGTTCCCCATTGTATAAATGCCTCACCGCACTCCTCCTGCAGAAACCTCGACGTACCATCTATGGCCAAATTGCCATTTCAACGCAGCGCCTCCCTCTTTTCTTGCGTTTTCTACAACCTCTCCTGCATCAAACGGACTATTCCAAACTTGTATCAGCACTCCAGCACCTCCAATACTAAATCCAGAAACACTTACCTGAAGATTCATTGATTCTGGATGAATACCCCAGAGTCATGGCATCATCATCTGGAGCCTCCTTCACTTCAAAGGGTTGACTCTTCTCCAGGACCCATAAGGTTGGCCCCAAGGCCTTTATGCCTTGCTTATCCATATCACACATTCTTCCATACTGCCTAAAACTTTCACATTTGGCAGAATTATGTTTGATACTGGTAGTGCAGATTCTTCCAAGCTTAATGCACCTATCACAACTTGGGTAGTATTGTTGGACTGGATAGTAATTGTTGGTCTTCTCCATTGGATAGGTTGGTGTAGGTGATGTGGTGTAGGGAGATAAAGGTGGTAATGGGGTGGATGGTGGTGATGGTTGTGGGTAAGTGGAAGGAAAACTCAAGTTAGACATGGCTGAAGGACAACCTGGATGGCCTCTTCAACCTCTCCTTTTATGGTCATCAGGAGATGCCCTCCTCTTCACCAGGGGGTACTGTCATACTGACACCAAGCTCAGTCTAACCTCAGTCTAACCTCAGCAAACCCAGTCTAACCCTCAGGCCTGATCTACTTTCTCAGGAACTTCAACCTCAGGGCTCAGGGTACTTACATCAATATGTCTCCAGTAACTATATACCTCAGGATCTTCATGCAGTACATATCTACATATAGTCTAACCTCATACTATACACAGATAGACTCCATAGGCTTGCACATACTCAATCTCCCAGGCTCTACTCTATCTCTCTGTCTAACCCATACCTCTGTGGGTTACCTCTCTGTCTAACCCATACCTCTGTGGGTTATCTCTCTGTCTAACCCATACCTCCTCTGTGTGGTTTATCCTTTGGGAATCTTTATGTACATCCTCTTGCAGATTGTATTACATACTCTCTATAATTAGTACATAGTGTCATGACCCCCATGTACACTGTACATCCTTCAACTTTACTCTGCCAACTTGGACAGCTCAGACCTGGAACCTTGCCAAAATGTAGAAGCAGCCTAACCTAATGTAGTAGCATACCTGATCAGCCCTCTCCGTTACTTAGACTGTTCCCATGACATCATATGTATAGTCTGAGCCCCAATCACTTGTACCTCTGTTGTAGTTCCAACCTCTTGTCTATTTAAACAGGCCTCCTCTTCCCTCTTCCTGATGGTTCCCCAAGAAATCAGTTTACTACTTCTTACTAGGAGATCTTTCCCAGCAAGTTTCATTCAGCACCCTTCAACCCAATCTTCCTCTGCTCCTTGTAGCCTCTTTCAGTAAACTTTCCCCCAAGCCTACTGTGGGTAGAGACCCCTCTGTGCCAAGCCCTGCTTGCATGTCAGCAGCCCTTGTGACATACAGTTCCGTATATCTCATCTGGTAAAATTTTCCTTATTTCCTTCATGTTCTGTTCATACTCTTCCTTACTAACAAATCTCAAACAATACAGTAAGGAACTATAGGATTGTTGAAGGAGGGATTGAGTTGTCTATTCATCTATACTTTATTTTAATTTTACTGTTGCTGGCTATCTGCCACGTCTTGCTTTTAGGTAAGCTCATATTGTGTCATGTCATTCTTGATTTCATTTTTTTATTCTGAACTTCATTGCTGAAATTTATTCTTCTAGTTGAATGAAAACTTAAAAGATTAACAGTCAAATCAAAAAAAGGACTAAAACAAGCAACAAATTGAATTAAGAAAGCAAGATGGCAGAGACGGCTGAAGACAAATTGTCAAGCCGTAACATCCCAAAATTGAACAATCACAACTTCCCACAATGGTCAATGAGAATGAAGGCTCACCTTCAAGCAAAAAGAATTGTTGATGTGTGCATCTTCCACCCTCAAGATATCTCCAACGTTACTGGCGCAGCACTCAAAAACTCAAATAAAAAGAGGAATGAAGCAATCAAAACCCTAATTAATTATCTAGGAGACAATGCCTTTGATTCAATTATTACGCCTGAAAATGAGGAAAATCCTCACACCATATGGACCAAGATTGCGGCACGTTATGCCTCACAATTGGTCAAAAATAAGGGCCAAGTTTGGTTGAATTTCATGAGGTATGAGTTTAATGGAAATCTAAAGGAATACATCTCAGAATGCACCAAAATGCTCAATGAAATAGCCATTGTAAAACTTGTGGTTCCCAATGACATGCTTTTCTACTCAATACTTGCTAAACTCTTGAAGGATCTCTGGAACGTAGTCAACAACATCATTTTGAATGAACACCTGGTTTCTCATCCTGATGCCACATTGGCAAAAATCCAAGAAATGGTGTACTTGGAAGATTTGAGGAAATAATCTAAAAAGCCATACATTCAAGAAAAGATTGAAAAGGAAGAATCAATGGCCTTGTTTAAAAACACTGAAAAGAAAAAAAAGAAAAAGGTGAAAACAACAGGAAAACCTAAGTCGGACTCTGATTGCAAGTGCAAAAATGGTCAGCACAATCCAAATGCTTGGCATCCACAAAATCTGTGTCATCAATTGCATCCTGAACTAGCTAATACAAGAGACAAAAATAGAGCCCAAGCAAATAGAGCAGAACTAATCAATGATGCATCAGATTTGTCAGAAGTCACGGCTAAAGCACGTTTCAGTTCCACTTATCTTTTTTCCAAAGCACGAGTATTTGACACCGGCGCATCTGATAATATGGTGAGCAATCCCAAACTCCTTTTTAATACAAAGAAATTTAACATTCCTGTCAACACTGGAAACAAGGAAATTTGATTAAAAGCTTTTCTCATTGGATCCTCCTACCTTTTCAACACGGACGGAGAGCAACTTCTCTTGAAGAATGTCCTCTATGTACCTAATCTCAGTCAAACCTTAATATCTGGAGAACAACTCTTCAATGACAACATGACTATGAAGAAAACAAACAACAAGATACTGATAATGATAGACAAGGTCTTTTCTATTTCTGCCTTAAATATCAATCATCTACTTATACTTGACAATGTCTCTATCAAAGAAATGAAAGCTCCCAGTTATTTTTATTCCACTATAGCACAACCAAACTGGCACGATAGATTGGGACATCCAAGTGAGAGATTTCTAAAGAAGATCTTCCCTAAGGCCAGTACAACAAAATGCAAAATCTTTCTTGAGAGTAAGATGAAGAAGAAATCATTTCAAGATCACTTTACACCAGTGTCAGAAAGATTGGAGACCATTCATGTAGACTTAATGGGACCTTTCCCTGTTAAATCTCTGAGCGTATCTATTTATGTCCTGAACATAATTGACCACTTTTCTGGCTTTAAAGTAGTAAAATTCCTGAGCTCTAAATCTGCTACTCTTCGAAATCTGAAAGAATTTCAAAGATGGGCAGAGAAACAAAATGGACTTAAAATCAAAGCTATTGTATCCAATAATGGCGGTGAGTTCAAAAACTCTGATTTTCAAGCCTGGACCTCAGACCAAGTAATTTCCCATTCATTCTCTCCAGCCTATATGCCAGAAAACAACGGTCTTGCCAACAGATCAAATCAGATACTTCTGGTAAAGGCTAGTTGTATGCTCAACCAATCTAAGTTATCTCACTGCTACTGGGCCAAAGCTATAGAAACCGCCTGCAATTTGAGCAATATTCCACCTTCAAGTACTTGAAATTTTGAGAATCCCTACTTCAGATGGTTTCAACGCATGCCCAACTTTGACATGCTCAGACCATTTGGATGTGAAGCTTATTGCTTAATTCCAAGTCAAAGACGCAATAATAAGCTTAATCCTACTGGTGAGAAATTTATCCTCATTGGGTTTCTTAATGACTTCTCAACCTATAAACTAGTGAAATTAAACACCCAGAAGATTATTGCAAGTCAAAATGTTACATTTTTTGAGACTAGTTTTCCGGGAATAAAGGCAGAAACAGCAGTTGATCCTTTTTCACTAAAAAAAAAACACAAGAAGTTCCAAGTTAATCAACTTACTTCTGTTTATCCAAAGTCAGACGTCAAGATACCTCCAGATATTGTAAATTAACCATCAAAAAATCTGCCAAAATTAATGAGTGCTGAATTTCAATTTTCAACTAGTAACATTCTTAATTATAGTCAAAGAGGTATGCCTACAGCTTTGTTGAATGAGATTAGAGAAAACAAAAGAGATCCTACAAATTACAAACAAGCTATGAACAGCATATACAAAGAAGATTGGAAGAAAGCAATAAAGAAAGAACTTGCCAGTTTAATCAAGTATGAAGTGTGGTTGTGAAGAAAGAAATCACCAACTTCTAAGCCCTTGAAGTGCACCAGGGTCTTCCAAACTAAGAAAGATACTTTAGGTAATGTTCTAGAACAAAAGGCTAGACTCTGTGTTCAAGTTTTCAATCAAAAGGAAGGGATTGATTATTGCAGTACCTACGTTCCCACTGGAAAGCTATCTTCACTTAGAATGATGATTTCCTTTGCATTAATGCAAAATTTAAAATTTCATCAAACAGAAATTAAATGGGGATTTTTAAATGCTCCTCTCAATGAAGATGTCTCAATATTCTCCCCTCAAGGAACTGATTGTCCAGGAGAAATACTCAAGTTGGACAATGTCAGCTTGCTACTTGGACAGAGCAACCTGTCAAAGCAGATTTAAAACAGAAATAAAATGATAAAATTAGAAGTAGTGAGAAATCCATGAATATTATTACAGAAATGGATTCCCCACCCAGAATTGAGTAGGGTCACTCACTCACCCCACCCTTGAATTCTAACTCCTTACATTTTTAAATAATTATTAAACAAAATGACCAACAGACCACAACACCACCATGGCACCTTTTGGCCATTTTAACATTTCACAAATTGTGCCATTTACAGGTTTTACACCTAAAATTCGGTCAGAATTGAGGTGTTGTGTATATTTTAGGAGTTACAGGTGGATTTGTGTTGTGTCACAATTCCCGGGCGCAGCCCTGCATTCATACAGTAAGGATGCACACGCCTGACACTCAATATGTAGGCGCATGTCAAAAGGCCCGCATGCAAAATGACTGACTGGCCCCAGGTAACAGATTCCCGCACGCAGCTGTCAAGCCTGCGCGCATCAACAAAAATTGTACTAAGCCTGACAGCCAGGTACCGCAGGAACAGGCTACAACCTGCATGCATACATCATGTATATGTAACAACTTGACTTCCGGAAAGAGGGATGTCTGAAACCTAAGAATATTGAATAAAAATATGAAAATCAAAATAAAAATCAAATAAATTGTGAGAAAAAATAATGAAGGTTGTCACGTAAATGAGATTGCCAAATCTTTATGAACCACGAAACACAACAAGGAGTTAACCTAAAAATTATTAAAAATTCCCAACATGTGCAGAAGATGCCGTTGAATCTACTAATACCCACTTTTACCCATGTCACTCAAAAGAAATTAATACAAAATAAGGAAATATGTCTGAATCATAAAAATAACAAATTAACATTTAAACACCTTCTGACAATTATTTCACAAAGAAATATGACATAGACAAGGCTAGCAGATTGAAAGCACCAGAAATACATGCCAAAATAGCCCTGGCCAGCCTACCAGCCTCAGCACCCAAGCACAACCCTCTCTATGTGCCCTGAGAAGGTCTTATTACCCCAAAAAAGTATATAAACAACCCTTTTAAGTGATTTAAACCCCAGTAATTTTTAAGTATCAATCCAGACCCCATTGCAATCCTTGATTAAGTGTTTATTCAAGATAAACAAGTGATATATGGCTATAGTCTGATAGTATTATTAATAATTCTGGCCCCATCATTGATTCCCTGAAGAATATCAGCAAATAACCCCAATAATTTTCCTGAGACCCTTTCAACCATGAATTTCTGCAATCTTCTTGGAGTAAGTACTTAAACCAGTAATTTGTCTCCTCCTTGCACCCAGGCATAAGTTCTGTAAGACAGCCAGTCCACCCATCCCCTTGAGTTAGTCTTTTGTGAGCAATCATTTAAGACCTCATTGTCCCAAGGTCTTTACATGGTTCAAAAGAGCCCCTTGAAGAGAGGTTGTTATCTAATAAAGATCCCCAGTTTGCACGCACTGTGGCCCCTCTTGAAAAATATATATTTAAACAAATTTAATCCAACCAAACCAACCAAACTTTGCACTTGCTTTTAAATCAATTATTTGAGCATTTTACCATAATTTTCTTGGAATTATTATTCCAACACCAATATCACTTTCTGTAGCTTAAGGACGGCAAAGTTCCTGGAATCAGGAAGCTGACAGACAAGGCATTTTACATTTTGAAACAAGAACCTTTGGCTTGGCATGAAACTCTAACCAAGTATCCCTTTTCCATAGGCTTTAGAAAATTTGATGCAGAACCTTGTCTGCTGTGGAGGAAAGTCACCTACCTCTACATACACGTAGATGACATTGCAATATTCAGTCTCAAACCTGAAATTTTTGTTGAGGAAATGAAAGAAAGGTTTGATGTTAAGGACCTAGGTCCAGCCAAAATCCTTCTGGGAATGGAAGTCAAACAATCCAAATCCTCAGTTAAATTGTCTCAATGTCATTATGTCAAGCAGATTTTAGAAAGAGCAAGAATCAATCATTTAAGGCCCCTCAAAACACCCATGAAACCTAACTTGAAAATTACAGCTTCCACTAATGATGAAATTAATGAATTCAACTGTCTAGACATGAATTATTGAGCAGTCATTGGAGCACTAAATTATCTGAGCTGCACAAAAAGACCTGAACTTTCATTTTCAGTAGGAGCCTTATCCCAATTCCTGAATAATCCAGGAATCAAACACTGAAACACTTTCCTACATGTTTTAAAGTACCTAAAATTAACTCTTAATCACTCTCTTACAATCTAAAAAAACAAAGAACCACAATCATTTATTGGCTATTCTGATGCGGATTGGGGTAGCTGTGAAATCTCTATAAGATCAATTTCAGGCTATATTGTGAAGTGGAATTGAAATTTAATTTCTTGGAAATCAAAGAAACAATCAACTGTAGCCTGCTCTTCTGCACAAGCTGAATATTGAGCTCTATCTGACTTTTTCAAAGAAATTATGTGGCTAAAAATTATTTTTAACCAAACTCTCAATATCATTTTTAAAATTCCAACCAAAATTTTTGAAGACAATCAGAACGCAAGAAATTTAGCTCAAAATACAGCAAATCATTCTAATTTTAGAACCAAGCACATGTCAATCAAATATCACTTTATTAGACAAGAAATCAAGCTCAAACACATTTTTTTAACCTACATCAAAACTGAACATATGCTTGCGGACTTTCTTACAAAACCCGTCAGCAATCCAATATTAATCAGATCTTTGAAGGCCTTAGATATAATTGTTAATTCCGCCTCTGAAGAAAGTAATTATGGGGGAGTTTTAAATTATCAGGCCTAATCAAGTTTGAATCATCTACGCATGCACTTATTTTCAACCTAAAGGTGAAGATACTCCAATTCCAGAGACCACACAACTTTATCAACCATTCCAGATGCAATCTCAAGTTGTTTCCTCACCAGCCTTCTGAAGGAGCTTAGCTACCTTAGTCAAAGACTCAAGATCAAACACCCATATTCAAATTTCATCTTCTACAAGTCAAACTGGAACAATACGGTTCTGTATATCTCATCTGGTAAAAATTTCCTTATTTCCTTTATGTTCTGTTCATACTCTTCCTTACTAACAAATCTCATAAAATACAGTAAGGAACTATAGGATTGTTGAAGGAGGGATTGAGTTGTCTATTCATCTATACTTTATTTTAATTTTACTGTTGCTGGCTATCTGCCAAGTCTTGCTTTTAGGTAAACTCATATTGTGTCATTTCATTCTTTATTTCATTTTTTTTTATTCTTAACTTCATTGCTGAAATTTATTCTTTTAGTTGAATGAAAAATTAACAAATTAATTTCTTATTTTTCTGTATGGGGGCATAAAACTGCAAAAATTTGATTTCCCGTTTCCTGAAACCGGGCAACAAAACCCATAAATTCAACTGGCTATACAGAGTGGAAGCGTGGGATGAAGAAGTAAAAAGAATCAGCATAATGTGTCATGTAGGTAGCCTGGTTTTGAAATGCTCTACGGGGGTGTAACACTGCTTGTGATCTCCCGTTTCTGGAAACCAGGCATCACCTTGGAGTGGTGTAATGTCTCCATAGAGCATGAAACACCCCAAGATGCAAAGTAAAAGAAATCTGGCCAAATGTGAATTTCTGTGTAAATTCCTTTCATATTTTGCTTTATGGGGGCATAACGCTGCAAAAATTTGATGTCCCATTTCCTGAAACTGGGAATCAAAACCCATAAATCTAACTGGCTATACAGAGTGGAAGCATGGGGTGAAGAAGTAAAAAGAAGCAGCATAATGTGTCATGCAGGTAGCCTGGTTTTGAAATGCTCTACGGGGGTGTAACACTGCTTGTGATCTCTGGTTTCTGGAAACCAGGCATCACCTTGGAGCGGTCTCATGCCTCCATAGAGCATGAAAAACCCCATGATTTAAAGTAAAAGAAATCTGGCCAAATTTCAAGTTATGTGTCAATTACTTGATTATTTTGCTGTACAGGGGCATAAAACTGGACCAATTTGATTTCCAGTCTCTCAAAACCAGGCATCAACATCCATTAACTAAACTGGATATACAGAGTGAAAGCTTGGGGTGAAGAATGACAAAGAAGCAGCATAATGTGGCTTGTGGGTATCCTGTTTTTGAAATTCTCTACAGGGGAATAACACTGCTCCAAGGTGATTCCTGGTTTCCAGAAACCATAAATCACAGGCAGTGTTATGCCTCTGTAGAGCATGAAACACCCCACAATGAAAATTAAAAGAAATCTTGTCAAATGTGAAGTTCTGTGTCAATTCCTTGCTTATTTTGATGAGTGAAATTTTTTTTCATAACACCATTTCTGCCTCCTCTCTTCTAGCTACAAATTCAAATCATAAATTGCCAGTTCAGTTGCCACAAGTGTGAGATTGAATGGATTAATCTTTTCCATAGTTTTTAAGTACTTTGCTTGGCCTTCCTTCCTCAAAAGCAACCTCCCCACTCCTTTGGATCAATCTCCACTTACCCTTTAAATAAAGAAAGTACTTTTCCAACAGTGTGGACACAATTGCATGGTTGGAATGGTCAGGGGACCATAAAAAATTGTTTTACTCCCCAGTATGAAGTGCAAAATCAAGTGTACAAAAAAATAAGACATCCATAAGTTTGTTGAATGGATGCTTCCATCCACTCATCCATTCAAAGTAAACTGATTCATAACAAGCTCTCAAAGCCATGTTTTGGTGAGACTGATTATGGCTTGGATTTGGTTTTCAGGTGAGGCTGGTTCAGTTAGATTTCTCTGATCAAATGCAGTCCCCTTCCCATTCTGAACTTCCAAATCACACTCATCATTGGTGGGTGGTTGTGGTAGTGTGATGAAATCCCTATTCTTCATTTGAGGCAAGAATATGGCATGAGCCTGGAACACAGTTTGCATGGTATCAGTCTCTGGTGGGAGTTGTTTTTTCAACTCTTTCTTTCTCTCCTTGTTAGTTTTCCTCTTGGAAGATAGGGAGCCCCTGGCTCTGAGTCCTTCATGTTGTTGTGCTTGTTATTACCATGCATATTCTTACACTGGAACAAAGAGTTTATCAAACCAGTTAGTCATTTTTATATCTTTTTTAGATAATTTAAATTCTTAAACACCTTCTTCAGCATTTTCAGGCTCATTTTCTGTTTCCATGGCTAAAGAAATATAAAATTTTCAGCTGATTTCAATCAGTTTAAAATTCAAATAATTCACTCAAGTATCTCAATAGTCAACTGATCAGCTTGACTTGATTGCATGACAGTTCACAATATCCCAAAAAATGAAGTTAGATTATTGAAAGACCCTTTGATAGGAGCCACTACCCACCATTAACACATGAATTACCAGCAGTTGGTTGGTGTGGCAATAAAGTAGAATTTACATCCAATGTTCAATGATTAAATTTTAAGTCTTGATTTCACTTGATTTAACTCACAATTGGAACTGGATGGAAAATTTTGTGAAGCTGTTGTTGTGTCAGCCAGCCCTGAAGGTGGGCTTTGAGGGTCATTAATGGATTGAGGTGGAGGTGAAATTCTATGAATTGGTACATCTGTGGCTGCTTTAGTAGTTCCTGAATTTGCATCCATGGCCATTGTTGAAGTATTTTTGGGAGGAATTGAGGCAGTTTTTCATTGTTGGAGGTGTGGATTTGTTGGTTCAGAGTTATTCCCCACAGGTTTTGGAGGTAATAAATAAATTCCAGAGGCTTGGGAGGGTTTAGATTGTGAAATAACTTCAATATTTGAATTTACCAACACACCTGCATCTCTTTTTGGTTTTTCTTTGGGGAAAGAAGGGGAGGCCCTTGTTAATACAAATTGATGATCCTGTGATTCCTCCAGATGTGGGGTATACAAGCTCAAAAAAACAGCACTTGAGTCAAATTATGTAGAAAGTTCCCCTGCCATAACTTATTAGATTGGGAGAGTGGTTCACATGTCATTCTTTCCCCTGAAGATTTTATGCAAAAATAAAACCCAAGAAGGAAGTGTTGGAAACTAATTTCCCAATCTCACCACTTCCAAAGCACTCATATCAATTCCACCCTGGGTCAACTTGGGCTCTGGTGTATCTTGCACTTCTGGGCTTTGCTAAGATATCTCCATGACATTCTTGAATTTCCAAGCAGATTCCCTCAATTTTTCCTGCAAGTTACTTTCAAAGACAAATCCACTGGAGCCACCCTCCCCTCTACTATCAAGATGCTGAATTTTCCTTATAAGGCTAACTTCATTTGCTCTGGACCAGTTGAACTTGTGAAAAATTGGAGAGGAAAAATCCATGGCTTGGGTAAAAAAAAAGAAATCAAAAAAGCATCATTTGAGCCAAAATTAATAAAAATTCAGCTGTATTCCACTCACAATCTTCTCATATATGCCTTGCAGACCAAGGCACATCTGCATAACTATTTCCTCCTATCTCATCACATTTTTGCACCCTCTTATGCATCTCTGGGCCTAAATAGAAAACACAGAATATTCATCCTAAAATGGTCAGTCAAAATTGTGGAAAAAATAATCAAGTTACCCATTGGTTTATGTATCTCTTGATACACTGGCTGGCCATCTTTCCCATAAAAAAATCTTTTACCTACTACCTCTATTCCAATTTCATCATTTGACCTTACTTTTTCAGATTATTAATGTGAATTTTGTTGGAATTGTGTGTTGTAATTATTGTGTTTGAATTCTTTATTTCATTTATTTCTTTTATATTTCTTTCATTTCATTTATTTTTTTTTATCAAGAAGAGTAGCACGCCTACATATGCTACATCTGCACTATACAACCACTACGGTGTGCAACCTTGGACTTCTTCTTCATGCATATGCACCTCACTCATGAACTCTTAATGGAAGTCAGTGAGCAGGCTGAAGGCTCTTTTCTCATTGTATATTCACTTTTACAAATTATTCTTGATTCTCTCAGTCATTTGACTCAAGGTTCAAGTGATTATCCAGTCATTTGTCAAAGGAACTCAAGTAATTTGGTACAACTGTTGATTCTTTTCTTATCTGCATTTTCTTCAATCAAACCCCTGACTTTAAATTGTTTGGTTATTCTACATTTGAGCTTTTGTTCTATTTTATTTACACAAGAATCAGGTCTATACGGAGGGTATTCATTCAGTCATCTAACCTCCAAGAGTTTAGTCATTTCCATCAGCTTGGGTGTGAAGCTTGTTTGTTTCTTTATTCTGATCTTTGTAATTTACATATTCTGATTTTTATGATGTAGTTTCTGGTTCTATGAATTATAGATAAATTCCACGTTTCAATTCTTTCACAATTAAAAGTCAAAAGCCCCAGATAAATTTCAATCAAACTAACCAGAAACCAACATGACAGACTCACTTAACGCAACCATACTCAAGACTGCCATAGAAGCCATTCCGTTACTCACTTTGGAAAATCTTTCAATATGGCGCAATCAAGTGGTCAATATGATGGATCTACAGGAGGACCTTTACAATAAACTCACTCGGAAAAAAATTGATGCAAATGGTAATCCAATTGGACTCACTCACATTGAGAATGTGAGGATTTGAACCATTCTCACTTCCAAACTAGACACAATCATTCAGGCCAACATAATAACTCCCAATAATGAAAAAGATGCTCACTGGATTTGGGCAGATATTAATGAATATTTTGCCTCCAATCATGCCTCTAATTGTGCCAGGATTTTTAAAGAATTTCTTTGTGCTCCTTTTTCTCACACAAATATTCTTTGATTTATTACCAAAACCAAAATTGTGATTTCTTGATTAAACAACGTTGTAATCAAATTCCCTCCTGATATGATTGCATACCTGATCTTGGAAAAGCTACCGTCAAACATGGATACAGTAGTTCAGCAAATAACTCACTCAGAAAAGAAAATCACCCCCAAAAAAGTTCTAGATCATCTACGGATTTTTAATAATAACAAGTTCCTGAACAAAGAACCCAATTTAAACAAGGGAGATGAGAATGTCAATTCAGTATCCTTTCTGAGCTCTTCCAATGTCAAGCCCTGCAACAATAAATGGCATAATCCTAAATCAGCTCATCCAGAAGAATGGTGCTGGAAGCTTTACCCCCATCTCAAACCTTCCTTCCCAAATAAAAATAAAGGAGGATCATCCAAGATAATAGCACAAAACACATCTGTCAGCTCTTTTCACACAAGCTATCTTTTTTCCCAAAACTCTTTTGTAGTGGATTCGGGATCTTCAAGACACATTGTGTCTGATCTAAAGTTCTTCTCTCATCTAGATTGATCAGTAACTGGTTACATTTCTACGAGCTCTGGAAGGAATTCTCTTGAATACAAAGGAGTTGGAATAGTGCAATTGACGGATGATGAAGTTTTTGTGACATCTCTATTGGATTTGTTTTTTTCCCCCAGTTCAACTGAAAACTTACTGTAAATGCGCTCTCTGGTACTGGATGGTTTTATGGCTGAGTTTGGGAAGGAAGAGCTAGTCCTTCAGAAAAATGAGTGGAAAAAGAAGGTTATATACAAGTACAATATTCCGGTTATTTGCATTGTGGTTGCAATGAATCCTAAATTTTCACACCTCACTCATGATTAGATTTTACATAAGTCCCTGGTTCATGTTAGCTATGGAAGAATACAATCAAAGCTAGGTCTGAAAGTAAAAAAGCATTCTGCTTGTGAATTTTGTGCAATAAGCATGATGTCCAAAACTCCATTTAAAAATAAACACCTTTGAGCTGAGAGACCTTTCCAAGAGCTCCACTGCAACTTGGTTGGTCCCATATTTCCACCAAGTACCAATGGAGATACATATTTTCTGACCATAGTCAATAGCTGCACTTGTTTCTTCACGGCTATTCCAATCAAAAAAAGTGATGTGGCTAACACTTTGAGGTTTCTCATCAATTTCAAATCAAAAAGATTTTAATATAGTCCAATTATAATACACTCCAATAGAGGTACGGAATTTCTGAACTTGACTCTCTCAGAGTTATGCAATCAAAAAAACATCAGGCAGACTTTCTCCAATCCTTATACCCTGCAGCAGAATGGATTGGTGGAATGATTCAATTGAATTTTTCTGGAATCTCTCCAGACTGTTTTCTTCAACTCTATATTACCTAAAAACCTATGCCATATAATTATCAAGGGGTGCACATTGGCAATCAATCAAGTTCCCTTGCACAAATAAAAGAGATCACCCTACAAGCTTTTTAAAGGAAAAAACTCAGTGTTGAATACTTTCATCCAATTGGTAATCCAGTTACTTACATTCATGCGGACAGAAGACCTTTCTCTAAACCCAAACCTCTCGGTCTTTTTGGAAAACTTATTGGGTACAACAATGATTTACAGTCCTAAAAGATATTGACTTTGGAGAACAAGGTCATCAATACAAAACATGTGACTTTCCTTGAATTTAATACTAATCCAAAGAAGTTTTCCAACAACATCAAAGTAGGTTATGAGTTTGTTGAGAATCTAGAGTATTGTACTTCAAACTTACATGAGCCTGTTCAAATTGGGTCAGTCAATCATTCTCATCACTTGGAGACAATCAATTTTGAGTCTTCAGTTGTTAATTTTCACAAACGGTCATTTTCATCTATTGAAGCTGGTGCTGGTGAGGAAGAAACTCAAATTCATTCTCAATTTCAGTCAAATATTGAAACGCCAAGATACAAGCAACATGAATGGTCCATGTCAGTTAAACCACTGAAGTATTTGTATGGCTCTTTTGGTAGAAAGTCCAACTGGTAAAATGAAAGGCAAATCAAACTCAACAAGATAGAATCTCAACAGGTCTTGGAAGTTTGCAAATTCAATTCAGATCACTTTCTCAGGACAATGTGGGTTGACAGAGTGAAGCCAGCCACAATTTTGTCTTTGGAGAAACATAAGTCACGGCTATGCATCATGGGGAATTTTTGGATTCCTGGAGTCAATTATGGTGAGACATACGCACCCACAGGAAAATTTACTACTTTCCTTCTTCTCTTACTTTTGTGGTGAACAATCTGGGACACCTCACAGATTATGGAAATTTTTGAATTTTTTTTTTACATCCCCTTATCCATCAATCATTCCAGAAGGCCCCTTTTCCCTTCATCTACAAATTTTGATGGGCATATCTTTTGATTGCCCCTGATCCTTTGAGCCTCCATACTCAATCTTTGATCCATCCATCTGTGACCCTGATCCTTATCACCAACCATAGCCTGGCTGGCTGAAGAGAATTCTGTCTGCTGGAATTCTTGAGTGTGTTATACCACTCTTTATCCCCTTTTTCTGACCATACTGGTCTGATCCTTCCCTGATAATCTTTCTGGATCCTGTCACTTTTCACTGAAAGGTTTCTTTAAGCTTGAAAACTGGAGTGTTAGACCTCTCTTTATTCTTTAAAAGTTGAATTCCGCCATGCTACTCTGAGTTCCTTGAGAAGTGTTTGGTTATTCTTGTTCAAATCAGTTATTTATTTGCTTCTAGAGCTTCACAAACAAATTGCTTTTGTTTTGTTCAGCCACCCACAGTTATCTGGTACCCTTCAAGCGCTTTATTGTGGAGAGTTGGGCAGGTTCATTGAGAACCTGGAGGTTGGTTGGGATTTATTTGATCTTTCCTAATCTTCTGACAACAACCCAATTTATTAGCTTGTGGGTGTTGTTACTTACAAATGCCTTGTTCCATTGAACTCTGAACAAAACTTTAACTTATTTTTTTCAAGTCTTTCCCTTCACCATCCTGCCTCAGATAGTGTTTTTTTCATTGCTACCAACTATTCCCAAACTTGTCCCTTACATTGATTCCTTATTTACAAGTTCCTGGACCTTGATTCCGGTTACATTTAAATATTATTGTAGCTCTTAGGAGGGAAGCCTAAACAGCACCTTTCCCCTCCACAGAACTGTCTGCGCCTTAGCACCATTTGGATTCTTACATTTGGTACCCTGGGCCAGGATTGAACCAGCAACCTTGGGATTTACAGTCCCATCATCATCAATGTTTGGAATCAAACTTTGAAATCCAATATTATTCCTTTTCTTCTCTGTTTCTCTCTCTTCTCAGATCTGATTGGTGGAGGCAACGTATCCTAGAAGTAAGTCCTCCCAATTTGTGCACCATCTGGGCAAGGTACTTGCCATTTTTTGTGAAGCCCTACTCTTGCCACACTCATGAGCCACTTTGGAAATCTGCTCTTTGGATCCTCTAGGAATTCTGTTATTCAAAATGGCATCTACTGGTACCCCGGCCACCTCTTCTTGACCAAAGATGTTCAAGATCAAACCTCAGAACAAGAACTTAGGGTTCAATAGGGTAAATTTCAAATGGTTCTTGGACTCTTACAAAATGGCTGCTGAAGTGGATGGAGCAAGCAAATACAATAAGGCCTATCAGTTACAATTCTTTATTTCCTCTGATGAAGTTATGGAAGTAATCAATTTGTTCAAAGGATCTGGATCCCATGACTGGATGCTTCTGAGGGAAGCAATGTTGGCATATTGGGGTAAAATAGATTTAGCTTGGTTTACTTTGTAGGACTTATATGCTCTTGTCTCTCAATGGATCTCAAATGGTGGTGTCTCTTCAGCCTCTGACTTCCAGTATTTTAGGAAGTCTTGGGATCCTATCTAAAACTATCTTATCCAAAACAATCACATTGATTCAGTGGAAAAAGTTTGAGAACCATTCTTCCAATATTTTTTTTTGGCTGTGCAGGAAAGGATTAAAGACAAATTGTTCAAATCTGGATCTATGATCACCATCAGGGATAATTGATTCAAGCTCCCTTTTTTCCTTATCCTTAGGAGTACTGTAGCTGAAGTTATGAAAGGTCAAACTTCTTTAACTTTCATAAAACCTAGAACCACTGAACCAGTCCATGCTCCTTCTTTTAAAGAATACAACAATATTATAAATAGAATGATGGCAGATGTAACACCTGAAGCAGATCCTAATTTTCCTCAAGAACCTACTACTCTAGATGAAATAACTAAGATAATTTGAGCTTTTCAGAGCAAAATAGATCAAAAGATTTCTTCTCTTGCTACTCCTAAACCCTCTACTTCTGTCCCTAAATCTACCATGGTCTGTTTCTACTGTCATAGGGAATTCCATGGAACTGGACAATGCTTGGAAATCCAGAAGGATATAAAGGAAAAGTTGGTGGAGCAGAAGGGGGACAATTTCTTTCTTCTTAATGTTTCTCTGATCCCTTTTGATTTTTCTCACCCCATTTGTCATGTGGTGGCCTCTTATCAGCCTCCACCTCCAATGAAAGCATCCCTTGCTTCTATTGATTTCCAATCTTCCTGTGGTACTCTTCAACCTTGGTACCCTCCAGCTATCTCTTCCTCAAGTCTTTCTGGCAATACTTATCAATCTGATCCAGCTAGGAAACAACATGAGAAACTTAAACCTCAAAAAGCCCCTTCCTTTCCAGCTTCAATTCTTCAAAAACCAGTCAAACGTCAATCCTCACCTGGGCCTCCTTCCTCTGATGTGGAAGAAAGGGAGGTGGAAAAGGAGCCACTCATGGAAAGTTTTCCAGATCACCTAGATCCTGCTCCTTCATCGAGGTCACCTCAACCTTCTGATCCCATCTTAGTTCATGCTTCACCTGAACTTCCTCCCTCCTCCCATCCCAAAGTTTGATTTGAAAGGGGAATCTCAAAGGACCACCCCAATGCTGTGGAAGGAGTATTAAAGAAAATTTCTGATCTCAAAATTCCTGATCTATCTGTGGCTGAACTTCTATTTATCTCTCCATCTTTTGCTAAAGGAATGAAGAAATGGGCCTCTGTTTGACGTGTGGAGATTGGTGCTGAAGAACTAAAGGTCTCCTCTGGCACTTTGATGGAGTACTCTGGTGGAACTAGTTCTTCTTCAGATTCCAATCTTTACTCCTGTCCTCTTTTTTTACTCCCCTGTTATCTTGGTGACTCAGCTAAAACTGTTTCTCCTCTTGTGGACTCTGGATCTCAGCTCAACTTAATTTTGGATGCTATGGCCTGTAAACTCAAACTCAGTCTTAGGGTCAGCTTCAATTCTGCAGTCTATGGGATAGGTAATCAATCTTGTGAATTTGTTGGTATTTCTGAAGATTTTCCAGTCAGGATTGGTCCAAATATTGTTGGAACTTTTCATTTTTGGATCACTTGTTTGGAAGGGCCTATGATCTTGGGAGGACCTTTCTTGATGGACTTTGGTGCTACTCTGATGTTTTCTGATCAAGTTGGGGAGAGAATTCTTCTCCCTGATTCTGATGGTAGAAAGATTGAAGTTCCTCTCTGTTCTTTGGATTCTGGTTGTTGGGAAAGAGATTTTCCTGCTCATCCTTCTAAATCATTTTTAAAGAGGAAGCAGAAGGATAATTCCAATTCCTCTCATTTTTTATTGGAATAGTTGATCCTAATAATAGTTGTAGTTCTTTTCAGACTCAGACTTCAACTCAAGGTTCAACTCTCATCCCTCAGGCTTATTCTTCATTCTTTTCATCTTTTTCATCTAAACTGGAAAATATCAAAAATCAAAAACATGTCAAAATAGAAAAATGCAAAAATATTTCTTTTCCTTCTTTCTCTGGATCTGTTTTGTCTTCTTTTCCTTGTACTCTTAGGTCTGATCAATCTTCTCTCTGTTCCAGTTTGAATCTCTGTAATGATTCTAAACTAGATCCTGATCTCAATTCTATTCTTGGTGGTTTTGGTATGGAGGAGTATGGGCTTTGGTGGAGGCAATTTGGATACAAGGAAGTCCTCCCAATTGGGAACTTCCAGGGAAACCTTCTACCATCATCCTTGAAACCCTACCTTGTGCCACACATGTGAGAAACATATTATCTCCTGGTTCTCCCTTTATGGAAAAGGCACCCTTCAAGGATATTGCAGAAAATTGGACATGGAAAATCTTGGAACTTGGACTCAGTTTTTGTAATCAAGTCTCACTGGTCAACTCTTGGAGGAAACAAGAACTTCTCTCATTTTCCACAAAGTATAATCCTGTTGATTCTGTCACAGTCCCAGTACCACATTCCCTGTAGCGCACACCCTCCCACTCTGTCACCTGACTGTCACAACCTTTTTTTATCCTTACCACTCTTTCTTTCAGACTCTACTTCATACACTTGTCCCATCCAATCCTTCCTTTACATCTATCTTTCTTTTATTCTTTATTCTTCCGTGCTCTGTTTTCCTTTCCTTCTCTTTATCTAACTCTCATTGCAGTACTCAACACCAACACCAAACTAGGACCACCAGCTCTCAACTCCCGGCAACTTGATCCATCCCTCATCAAAACACCAACTTACTGACTTTGGGTCCTAGCTCTATTTGGTGAGAAAGAGCAACTTACAAATCACGCACTCTAGCTTTGGAAAACCCCCTTGGTTTTCTGCTCCTTTCTCTCACTCTGATCTAATGGCTCATCTACTGCTCTCAAAAGCTTTCTTTTTATCTGTTATTAGATCCTCTATTAGCCAGATCTTTCATTTTACACCTTCATCAGTCCATCTGACTATCTGGCTCAGCTTCTGGGTGTGTAATTGTCAAATCTGGTTCTTTTTCATTCTTCCTTGTTCTTTCTGTTTTTGATTGATTTCTTCTGGCTCCTACTAGTCTTGTTCTACTTTATACTCTCTGAGCAATAAATTTGAAAGTTTCTAACACAATTAACAGTTGAATCTCTCAGACTTAGAACCAGGCCTCTATGGACTCCATCAACCCTACCATCCTCAAAACCACCATTGAGGCTATTCCCTTACTCACCAAGGACAACTTCACAATCTGGAGGATTCAAATGCAATCTCTACTCAATCTGGCTAAGCTTAAGGATCTCATGACCCTTCCTACTAATCTGGAGCCAGAAAACAACTCCATACTTACCTCTATCATCATATCCAAACTTTCTCCCGGCATCCACTCAAACATCATCACTGCAGCAAATGAAGAAGACGCTAAAGATATATGGTCCAATCTTCTCAAACATTTTGTATCATCCAAACCGGCTAATTGAGATTGATTCTACAAAAAATTTGCCACCGTTTCCTTTGATGAGGCCAACATAAAGCTTTTCATTACCAAGATCAAAACCGGGATCACTAGACTCCATGAGATAGGAATTGTTCTTCCTCCTGATATTATAGCGTATATGATACTTGACAAACTGCCGCCAACTCCTGCCTTGAATGCCATTCAACAATCAATTAAACACTCTGCAGTTGAATCTTAAATTACCCCGGATGCTGTTCTTGACCATCTGCAGATTCATATCAATGAGCAAAAAATGGCCAGCGGTTTGTCTCAAGAAAGCTCTTCTCTTTCTCTCTACACTTATTTTAACAGGAAATGCAAGCAAAAGAAGCACAATCCTCTTGTGAACCATCCCAAGCATAATTGCTGGATGCTTTACCCTCACTTGTTCCCTCAATCATTGAACCAAGACAGAAGCAATAATGTCAGCTATCTGTCATACATCTCCAACTTTAGCCCCCTGCACTTTTTTCTCAACTCAGGATCCTCCCACCATATGGTGGCTAACCAAGATCTCTTTGAATTCCTAGACAAAAACCACAAATGATCAGTAAACACAAGCTGTGGGATTGGCAAGCTAGAGATAAAAGGGATTGGCTTTATCAAACTTACCAATCAATCCATGTCTATTCTTATTGACAATGTGTTTCTTGTTCCTAACATCTCTGAAAACATTCTCTCACTTCATTGACTTATTCTCAACAAGTTTAAGATATCCTTTCACTCTCACCACCTCATGGTTAAAAAAGACTCTCAAGTTTTTTGCAATGGATTCTATTCTAACCACATCCCATACTTGAACCTTGATTCCGCCCTCTCCTGTTCATTGCATCTCTCAGCTGCTGAAATTCTTCATAAATCTCTTGGTCACATAAGTTATCATCAAACTTGTGGCAAGTTGAAAATTCCTGTCAAGGAAGAAAATCCATGTGAATCATGCTCTCTCTCAAAGATTACATGTGCCTCCTTCAAGGATTGTTCTTCAAGAGCCAACAGAGTCTTTGAGGAGATTCACCTTGACACCATTGGCCCCCTGCCTAAATCCTCTTCTGGCCACAGGTACTTTCTAACCGTTGTTGACTCCTGCTCCAGGTACTGCACTTCCCTTCCTGTGAAAGGAAAGGACAAGATTCCTGCCAAACTGATCAACTGCCTTGAACTCAAAGCCAAAAAACTCGGGTAATATCCTTCTACCATTCACTCCAATTGTGGTACTGAGTTTTTTAACTGTCAGATGACTTACTTCTGCAACAAAAATCAAATCAAACAGTCTTTCTCCAATCCATACACCCCTTAACAGAACAGCCTGGCAAAACAGTTCAACAGGAATATTCTTGAGTCCCTGAGAACCATCATCCACAACTCAGCTTTTCCCCCCATCTCTGGAACAAAATCATACCATAATCCACTCTGACCCTCAACCAGATTCCCTCGTTCAAGGCCAAGAAGTTGCCTTATGAGATGTTCAAGGATTGATCACTTCCCCTGTCCTACTTTTGCCCAATAGGTAAGCCGGTCTCCTACCTCATTCAGCCTAAATCTGCAAGATGGAAGCTGGATCCTCCTGGCAAAAAAGTTTGCCTTATTGTTTACAATCCTGATCTCCTGTCATTCAGGATTGTGAACTCCGCTGGAAAGATCATTGACACAAAAAGTGTCTCCTTCCTGGAATTCTCCTGCCCTTCTCTCTCATCTGGCTTACCCTCAGGATCTGACAAACTTGCATCCTTCATTCCTCACATACCAAGACCTTCAGAACTTGCTGAACTATCTGACAATGACTCAACTGGCCTGAATTTGAGACTTCTGGAAAACCGTCCATCAATGGCTTTTTGCAGGATTCCACTAGCAACTCCTCACCTCCCTCTGCCTCCACGCCTTATAAAAGATTTCTTTGCAAGAAAACCCTCAAAATAAGACCTGAAAAGTAAAGCTACCTCACTTCCTCCGCTGACACTCCAAAAACCTTTGCCGCCAAAAAAGTCAAGTTGGACAACATCAAACACCATGAAGTCTGGGAAGACTACAATTGAATACCAGATTGCTACCTGAGAACCACTTGGGCCATCTGCAAAAAACCTGTCTCAAAATCAACCCCTGCAGAAACCAAGTGTCAGCTTCCTGATGCCAGGAACTTTGCCGTCCTTTAGCTACAGAAAGTGATATTGGTGTTGGAATAATAATTCCAAGAAAATTACAGTAAAATGCTTAAATAATTGATTTAAAAGAAAGTTCAAAGTTTGGTTGGTTTGGTTGGATTAAATTTGTTTAAATATATATTTTTTAATAGGGGCCACAGTTTGTGCAAACTGGGGATCTTTATTGGATAACAACCTCTCTTCAAGGGGCTCTTTTGAACCGTGTAAAGACCTTGGGACAATGAGGTCTTAAATGATTGCTCACAAAAGACTAACTCAAGGGGATGGGTGGACTGGCTGTCTTACAGCACTTATGCCTGGGTGCAAGGAGGATACAAATTACTAGTTTAAGTACTTACTCCAAGAAGCTTGCATAGATTCACGGTTGAAAGGGTCTCAGGACAATTATTGGGGTTATTTGCTGATATTCTTCACGGAATCAATGATGGGGCCAGAATTATTAATAATACTATCAGACTATAGCCATATATCACTTTTTTATCTTGAATGAACACTTGATCACAGATGGCAAGGGGTCTGGATTGATACTTAAAAATTACTCTGGGGTTTAAATCACTTCAAAGGGTTGTTTATATACCTTTTGAGGGTAACAAGACCTTCTCAGGACACGTAGAGAGGGTTGTGCTTGAGTTCTGAGGCTGGTAGGCTGGCCAGGGCTATTTTGGCACGTAGTTCTGGTGCTGTAAATCTGCTAGCCTTGTCTATGTCATATTTCTTTGTGAAATAATTGTCAGAAGGTGTTTAAATGTTAACTTTTTATTTTTATGATTCAGACACATTTCCTTATTTTGTATTAATTTCTTTTGATTGACATGGGTAGAAGTGGGTATAAGTAGATTCAACGGCATCTTCTGCACATGTTGGGAATTTTTAATAATTTTTAGGTTAACTCCTTGTTGTGTTTTGTGGTTCATAAAGATTTGGCAATCTCATTTACGTGACAACCTTCATTATTTTTTCTCACAATTTATTTGATTTTTATTTTGATTTTCATATTTTTATTCAATATTCTTGGGTTTCAGACATCCCTCTGTCCGGAATTCAAGTTGTTACATATACATGATGTTTTCATGCAGTTTGTAGCCTGTTCCTGCGGTACCTGGCTGTCAGGCTTAGTAAAATTTTTGTTGACGCGTGCAGGCTTGACAGCTGCATGCAGGAATCTGTTGCCTGCGGCCAGTCAGTCATTTTGCATGTGGGCCTTTTTACATGCGCCTACATATTGAGTTTCAGTCGTGTGTACCCTTACTGTATGAATGCGGGGCTGCGCACGGGAATTGTGACACAACACAAATCTGCCTGTAACTCCTAAAATATACACAACACCTCAATTCTGACTGAATTTTAGGTGTGAAACCTATACATGGCGTAATGTGTGAAATGTTAAAATGGCTAGAAGGTGCCATGGTGGTGTTTTGGTCTGTTGGTCATTTTGCTTAATAATTATTTAAAAATGTAAGGAGTTAGAATTCAAGGGTGGGGTCAGTGAGTGACCCTACTCGATTTTGGGTTGGGAATCCATTTCTGTAATAATATTCATGGATTTATCACTCCTTCTAATTTTATAATTTTTTTCTGTTTTAAATCTGCTTTGACAGGTTGCTCTGTCCAAGTAGCAAGCTGACACAAAGGCTTGGCTTTGCATTCAAGGGTTTCTTCAAACCCAGGCATTGATTTTGGAGATATGTTTGCACCCACTGGTAAATTTCCTTCTCTTCTTCTCCTTCTATGCTTTGCTTTAGAAAAGCAACTTCCTATCAGGCAATTTGACGTCAAGAGTGCCTTCCTTTACGCTCCATTAAAGGAAGATATCTTTATCAAAACTCCGGCCAAGTCCTCCCAAACAAGTCAGTTTCTCAAGCTTTGCAATTCCCTATACAGCCTTTGTCAAGCACCCTTGAACTGGCACAACACTCTGACCAAGTGGCTGGAGTCTTTAAACTATCACCAATGTCAATCCAACGCGTGTCTTTTTCTTAACCATGAAGCTTCCTCTTACCTATTCTTCCATGTGGACAACCTTGTTGTTGTCAGAAATGTTGAAAGGTTCCAGGAGCTTTTCTAAGATTGATTTACTGACTCCTCTGCTCATCCTCCTGACTTGTTTCTAGGTATGGAAATCAAGGTGACCAATACCTCGTGCAACCTTTCCCAAATCAGTCTCATCAACAAGGGTCTGGAGATCCTCAACGTCCAAGACTGTTGCTCCGTTGTTACTCCTCTTACGCCCAACCTGCAGCTCACACAAGCTTTGGAAGAAAACATAAAAAAATTTGATAAAATTAACATTAATTATTGACAGTTTACTGGTATGCTGAATTACATTTCATGCCGCACCTGCCCTGATCTAGCAGCTGCCGTATCCATTCTCTCCAGGTTCAATCATTGGCCTTGATTGACTCATTGGAAGGAAGTCATTCACTGTTGGAAACAACTCAAGGGGACTGCTTCACTAGTGCTCAAGATCTCACCTGTCCTCTCCCTACCAAATCAACTCCAGTTCTTCACCAATCCAACTTGGGGGAGTGACCTACATTATTTCACCTCCAAAGGCGGCTCAATCTGCCTGTGGAAAGGTTTCCCCATCCTCTGGAACAGCAAGAAACAGTACAATATCACCTTTTCATCCACCAAATCCAAAATGAACGCTCTCACTGACGGGCTTCAAGAAAATCAGTGGCTATCCCACATATTCAGTGAACTCTTGGGGTCTTCTCCCTGTTCATCCATCTTCCACATTTACAACAAGGGTCTTCTGGACAAGATAAGTAAATTTGGGTCAAACGCTAAAACCAAACATCTGGATATAAAAATCAAATTCATCTGGGACCTGTACAACTCAAAGGAAATTGATGTTAAGCTCATCCAAAATGATTGCCAATCCCCTTTCAAAGGCTGCCTCATCCTCCTCACTGTTCAAACTGGCTAGCGCATGCTTTTCCTGACAACTCTCTGGCTCTTATCTCACCAAATATCCTGGCGTGTTGATTCTTTCACAATCCCAGTACCACATTCCCTGGAGTGCGCATCCTCCCACTCTGTCACCTGACTGTAGCAACCTTTTTTTTTATCCTTACTGCTCTTTCTTTCAGACTCTACTTCATACGCTTGTCCCATCCAATCCTTCCTTTACATCTATCTTTCTTTTATTCTTTATTCTTCTGCGCTCTGTTTTCCTTTCCTTCTCTTTATCTAACTCTCATTGCAGTACTCAACACCAACACCAAACTAGGACCACCAGCTCTCAACTCCCAGCAACTTGATCCATTCCTCATCAAAATGCCAACTTACTGACTTTGGGTCCTAGCTCTATTTGGTGAGAAAGAGAAACTTACAAATCACGCACTTTATCTTTTTAAAACCCCCTTGGTTGTCTGCTCCTTTCTCTCACTCTGATCTAATGGTTTATCTACTGCTCTCAAGCGCTTTCTTTTTATCTGTTATTAGATCCTCTATTGGCCAGCACTTTAATTTTCAACCTTCATCAGTCCATCTGACTATCTGTCTCAGTTTCCAGGTGTGTAATTGGCAAATCTGGTTCTTTGTCATTCTCCCTTGTTCTTTCTGGTGTTGATTGATTTCTTCTGGCTCCTACTAGTCTGTTTCTACTTTATACTCTCTGAGAAACACATTTCAAGGGTTCTAACAAAGCCTGTTGCCAAGAAGGTAAAACCAGTCAACCAGCCCCTGCCTCTCAACCTCAATCCTCCTCTTATGCATCCTCCCTTATCTTGTGATCCTTACTGTTGTCTTCCTCAATCTCTTACTGGTCCCTTTATGCCCAATGGTTGGGTCACTGAAGAACGTCTGAAGGTGGTCAACTTTGGTCCAGATGGATGGCTTCTTCCTGATGAGTTAAATTTTATCAAAAATTTCTTATCTCTAAGGGAAAAATCAATTGCTTTCTGTGAAGAAGAGAGAGGTCTCTTGAAAGAATCCTATGGCCTCCCTTATATCATCCCTTTAGTTGAACATGATCCTTGGCAAAAGAAGAAGTGTCAGCCTCCTGGATTCCAAGACCCTTGCTATCCTTTAGCTACCAGAGGTGATAGCGTAAATAATAAATATATTATTTAATAAATGCAGCAAAAATCCGTAGAATATTTGGATTAAGCTTAATGCAAGGTTAAGTAGTTTGGTTATTGTTTATTGTTTTAAATCAATATGAATAAATTGATTATTAAATATTTATAGAGGGGCCACAATTATATTGGGGATCTTTAACACCTCTCTTCAGGGATTTCAGTATGAAAACACGTAGTCCTGGTTACTTTGGGCTCTTTAGTTTAAAGAATATTTTACCCAAAGATAATATGTATATAAAATACACAATGGAGTGGTAGGGCCTTGTAGCCAAGCTACCACGACAGAGAAAGGATAATAAGACTCACTGGTATGTTATTAAATCCTTTGGGTATCTGTTTGAGACGTGTACTGATGGTTTAAACCTGTATACTGGGTTTATAAGGCTGGTCAGCAGTTTTAATTGATAAAAAGAGGTTTGAGGACAGATATTACTGATCAGAAATTGCCATAAATCACTTACTTATCTCTTATAAGTACTTGATCACCTTGTCACGGCGTCTGGATATGAATATTACTGGGTCTCTGCCCATCAATATCCTCAAAAGAGCTCTTTATTTATAGCTTTTGGAGTCCCAATATGGTCCTTCTGAGGGTTGTAGGTGCTCAAAGGGACGGACACTAAGGCTAGCAGGGTAACCAGGGGTAGCCTGTCATGTGTTCTTGGTGCTATAGCACGGGTAGCATCTAATTCCACAGGGTATGGGAATTATTCCACTTTATAATAGACATTAGGACGTGTGAATAACACTAATCTGTCTTATTTATGTATTATTTAATTAATTATCCTTAGTAAATGTTCCCAGTAGTTTAATAATTATATAAATAGACATCTCTATGGACACCTTGATGTCAGGTAAGTTCTCATTATGTGTTATATAAATGGAGTAAAAGTCATAATATTGATTTTACTCTTTATTTTCGAGTTCCAGTTGATTTACTAAGATAATTACTTAAAAATATAAGTCATGTGGATTCATGTAATATTTTTACATCATTAGTTTCCTTAGTATGTCACAAAAATATTGATTTCTAGAAATTCTCATAAAAGTATATCAAATTATTTTAATATATTTTTAGAAGCTGTCATTGTCTTATTTTCGACATTCTTGGTACTTTGCATTATGTTAAGTAAAAAATATGTGTAAGGATTATTTATGTATTTTTATATAATATTATTTATTTTTAGACAGTCTACTATCCACGGGAACATTTATTACCTATGTAGAAAGTTCCCGTGTATGTTGTAGCCTGTTTACGCGGTACCCGAGCCTCTCAGGCCGCCTGTCACTCTGTCAACCCGTAGTCCCGCGGCTGCGTACTTGTCAGAGGCCTGGGGCTGCGTACACAACCTCGACGGAGTGACAAGGCTGTATCTCAGCCGCGGGCGGGTGCATTGGCTGCCGCGGCTGCATGCGGGAATTGTGACAAAACACATTTCCGCCCGTAACTCCCAAAATATACACAACACCTCAATTCTGACTGAATTTTAGGGGTGAAACCTATACATGACAATGTGTGTGAAATATTTAATTAACCAAAAAGCTCAATAATGGAGCCGTAGTATTTTGGTTTTTCTTTCCTTAATTATTTAAAAATATAAGGAGTTGGATTTCAAGGGTGGGGTCAGGGAGTGGCCCTACCTAATTTTGGGTGGAGAATTCATTTCTGTAATAATATTTATGTTTTTCCTACTCCTTCTTAGGTTAATTTTATTATTATTATTTTTATGTTATTTTTGTTACTTTTGTAGCTTGCTCTGCAATAGTAGCAAGCTGACAAGAAGATACCTATCCCTGCTGCTAAGGTTGACAAATTTATCAAGTTGGCCCAAGAACAAGTTTTTACTGGCCTATATGAGCAGTCAACCTCTAGTTATTCCAGCACTGTCTTCTGTGTCCTCAAGATTAATGTTAAACTTAGAATATTTCATGATCTCCAACCTCTTAATAAAGTTACTATTAAAGACTCTGGTATTGCTCCTGCTACTGAAGAATTTTTCAAATCTTTCTCTGGGAGAGCTTGCTACGGTCTAGGGGAAATTATGGGAGGCTATAAAAAACAATCCTTACATCCTATTTCTTGCCCTCTCACTACCTTTGATGCTCCTCTTGGTTGATTTCAACTTACTAAATTGCCTCAAGGTGCCACCAATTTGGTTGCAGTCTATCAGGCTCAGATGATGTGGATCCTCCAGGATTAAATCCCTGATCATGCTGGAATATTTATTGAAAATGGTGGAATTAAAGGTCCAGTTTCTGACTATGATAATGAGCTCTTACCTTGGCATTCAAGAATTCTTTGTTTTTTCTGGGAATATGCTACTACTTTGGAAAGGATTTTGTTTCAAATCAAGGAATCTGGCCTTACTGTCTCTGGATCCAAACTGTCTGCTTGTGTCCCTGCTCTGGAAATTGTTGGTCATGTGGTCTGCAAGGAAGGAAGAAGGATGGCACCAGCCAAAGTCAACAAGATCATCTCTTGGCCTACTCCAATCAATACCACTGAAGTTAGGGGCTTCCTAGGTGTTGTCACTTATGTTAGAATGTTTATCCCATCCTTATCCAAAATATGTGCACCCTTACATTGTCTAACCAGGAAAGATGCTGAATGGATTTGGACCCAAGATTGTGAAAATTCTTTTCAGTTGCTCAAAATGATGGTGGGTAAAGACATAGTCTTGAAAAAGATTGCTTATGGACCCGTAGCTGGCAAGATCAAGCTGGCTGTTGATTCTAGTTATCAATCTGTTGGGGCTGTTCTTACTCAGGAAGATAAAAATGGTTGGGACCGTCCTGCTCTTTATGAATGTGTGCTATTTTAAGATTTAGAGTCTAGGTACTCTCAGCCCAAATCAGAACTTTGTGGTGTGGCTCAAATGATGAAGAAACTTCAAACCATTCTCTGGGGCCAACATTTTGAACTGCAAGTTGATGCTCAATCCATCATTGAAATGATCAATTCTCCTAGCCTCCCCAATTCTCCTATGACTTTTTGGGTGGCCTTTATCCAGCTTTTTTCTTTTTATGTTGTTCACAGGCCTGGGAAATCATTCACTATTCCTGATGGTTTATCTTGACAACCTCTTGGAGACAATGAATCTGATGTTGGAACTGATTTCAATGAAGAAGAACCTTTAATCCATCCTGTCTTCTTTTTCTCTTCTCAAGATTATTCTGGATTTCAAGAAGGTTTCTGGCTTAAACTAGAGCAGTACCTTTTAACTCTTCAAAAACCCCCTGATCTCTCTGCTAAAGAATTTCAATCTCTTAAAATAAAGTCCTCTAGTTTCTTTTTCAAAAGCTCTAGGATTATGAAAAGAGTAAATCCTTGTGCTCTTATTGTTTTTACTATCCCTTCTAAACAAGATTCTATCTATGAAAGTCTCCATGAAGGTCTTGGTCAATGTGGGGAAACCAAAACTTATCAACAATTATCCAAACAATTCTGGTGGCCATCTCTGAAGAAATCTGTCTCCCAATGGTGCAAGAGTTGTGAATTTTGTCAAAAACTTGATCTTAGGCATCCAGCTGAAATTTCTTTCCTACTGGGGAATCCACTGTCTTTGGAAGGATTGCTATGGATGTGGTTCATATTAAGGCAGGTGGTGCTAAGTACCTCATTGTGGCTAGAGATGATTTTTCTGGATGGGTTGAAGGAAATTTTCTTAAGAATCTTATCTCTGAATCAGTGGAAGCTTTCCTCTATGAGACCTGGAAAATGCATTATGGCCTGGCTCAATCTTACTCTACTTATGGTGGCTCCAAATTTGGTGGCAAACTTGCTGAAATGATCCAATCTCTTCCTGGACAACATAGGGTTACTACTCCTTATTATCCTGAAGGCCAAGGCATGGTGGAACAAGCCCATGATCCTTTGAAGGCTGCACTTGTTAAGCTTGGTGGTGAAAGTGGAAAGAATTGTTGCAAATTCCTTCCTCTTGTTCTCTTCTCTGATTGAATCTCAACCAAAAGGACTACTGGCCACTGAACTTATGAAATCATCTTTGGTCAAATATCAGTTCTTCCTTTGGATCTTGAAATGGAATCTTTCTTGGGTATCCCTTGGGACAAGGTGTCCTCAACTACTGATCTATTAGTTGCTAGATCCAAGCAACTGGAGCAAATTGAAGATGTTTGTGATGATGCTTATCAGAAGATTATGGAGTCCAGAGCAAAATCAGTTCATTATTGGGAGGAAAAGCACTCCAATTGAATCAGGGACTCCTTGAACCCTGGTGATCTGGTGTTAGCTTATAATTGATCTTTGGAGAACCAGCGGGGATAGCTTTTCTCAAATCATTGGAATGGTCCTTATTGGGTGGTTTGCCAAGTTAGAGGGGGATCTTAATTTTGGGGGGAGCTGGATGGTACTCAACTGGCCAGAATGTTCTCTTCTGATCAAGTTAAGAAGTTTCATTGTCGTGGAGGCAACTTATCTCACAAGTAATTCCTCCCAATTGTGCACCACCAGGGTTATTTGCTGCATTTTTGTTGTAAACTCTACTGTATGCCACTTACGTGAGCACCCAGGACGCCTCCTGTGTTTTATCTCTGCCGCTTCTAGGGCTCTTTTGGATGGATCAAGATATTTTCAAACTCTTCAATCCCTCTCAAGATCAAGAAATGGCCAATTTTCTACTCAATTTCCTTATATTTCTCCTTCTCTTTATTTCTTCAAGTTCAAGATGCAGACTAGGGACAGTCTGTAAGCTGGGGAGAGATGTGATTACCAATCCGGGACACCTCACGGATTATGTGAATTTTTGAAATTTTTTTTACATCCCCTTATCCATCAATCATTCTGGAAGGCCCCTTTTCCCTTCATCTACAACTTTTTATGGTCATATCTTTTGATTTCTCCTGATCCTTTATTCCTTCATACTCAATCTTTGATCCATCCATCTGTGACCCTGATCCTTATCACCAACCATAGCCTTGCTGGTTGAAGAGAATTCCATCTTCTGGAATTCTTGAGTGTGTTATACCACTCTTGATCCCTTTTTTCTGACCATACTTGTCTGATCCTTCCCTGATCATCTTTCCAGATCCAGTCACGTTTTACTGAGAGGTTTCTTTAAGCTTGAAACCTGGATTTTTAGACCTCCCTTTATTCTTTAAAAGTTGAATTCTTCCACGCTACTCTTGAGTTCCTTGAGAAGTGTTGGGTTATTCTTTTTTGAATCTGTTATTGCTTTGCTTCTAGAGCTTCACAAACAAATTTCTTTTGTTTTTTTCAGCCACCTACAGTTATCTGGTACCCTTCAAGCGCTTGATTGCGGAGAGTTGGGCAGGCTGATGAGAACCTGGAGGTTGGTTGGGATTGAGTTTATATTTCCTAATCTTCTTCCAACAACCAGAGTTATTAGCTTGTGGGTGTTGTTACTTACAACTGCCTTGTTCCATTTAAATCTGAACACAACTTTAACTCATTTTGTTCAAGTCTTTCCCTGCACCATCTTGCCTCAGATAGTGTTGTTTCCATTGCTACCGACTATTCCCAAACTCATCCCTTACATTGATTCCTTATTTACAAGTTCCTGGACCTTGATTCCGGTTACATTTGAATATTATTGTAACTCTTAGGAGGGAAGCCTAAACAGCACCTTTCCCCTCCACAGAACTGCCTGCGGCTTAGCACCATTTGGAGTCTTACACTGTGCGTATTGGATTGCAATCTTGATATACGCCAGTTCAGTGTCAAAGCGGTGTTTATGTTTTCTCCCTTGGAGGAGGACTTATACATATTGAAACCAAAGGAAAGTGCTTGAAATTCAAAGTTTCTAAAGCTTAAAAAATCACTGTATGGTTTGCGCCAAGCGCTGTCAAATTGGTACAAAAATCTCACATCATGTTTAGAAGGCATTGGTTTGGTTCAGTCCAATGCAGATCCGTGTCTATATATTCATTCCTCTTGTCAAGTGATTGTCTTCTTTCATGCAGACAACTTGATTGTGACCGGGGAGGTAGACTGGTTTGAAGACAAGTTTTTAGTTAATTTTCCACATTCCTCTGCTCATTGATTAGATACCATCCAAGGAATGTAATATGCATGGTCCAATGGGAAAATCATGTTAAGTCAGGAAAAACTGGTTGAAAAGACATTGGAAGAGTTGAACCTGAACAATGTCAGATCTGTGATGACTCCCATGACACCTTGGATCCAACTTGTCCCAGCCTCTCAAGACAAGAAAATTGAATTCAGGAAGTTGGGTTTAAACTTTAGGAAATACACTGGTTTGCTGAACTACCTTGCCTGTAGAAATAGACCTGATCTATCTGCGGCTGCGTCCATTTTTCTCAATTCAATCAAAGCCCGGGCATTACTCATTGGGAGGAAGCACTTGATGTCTGGAAATATCTTGCCGGGAACTCATCCCTTTCTCTGACACTGAAACCAAATTCAAATAATGAAGATGAATTAACTTTCTTCATTTACTCCACCTGGGTGGAGAATCCTCAAAGTTGTCATTCTCAATCTGGTTACATTGTCTTCTGGAAGTTGGCACCAATCACATGAAAAATCCAAAATCAGTGCAATATTGCAATCTTTTCCACAGGGGAATAGTTGAATGCGCTGACAGACGGTGCGCAGGAGGTACTGTGGATTGAATCGTTCATAGGCAATCTTTGGAAAACGGCTAAAAAAATTACACCTAGTTTCCTAGTAGACAATAAGGGTCTGTTTGACAAGTTGTGGCACTTTGGATCCAACTCAAAGACTAAATATATTGACATGAAACTAAAATAGTTACGTGATCAGCCTTCCAGAAAGAACATCAGTGTCCTTCTGGTAAGCACGGAATCCATGGTTGCCGACTCTCTGACTAAAGCTTCCAGTTGGCAGAGTCTTGATCTGCTTGTTTCAACATTCTGCAAATCTTTGTTGCACTGAATTATGGGGAGGGGTTGGGATTGTGTGTTGGAATTATTGTTTTGGAATTTTTTATTTCATTTATTTCTTTTATATTTATTTCATTTCTTTTAATTTTGTTTTTTTTTTTTGATCAAGAAGAGTAGCATGCCTACATACGCTACATCCGTGCTATACAACCACTACAGTGTGCAACCTTTGACTTCTTCTTCATGCATATGCATCTCACATCTGCTCCTCACTCCTGAACTCTTAACAGAAGTCGGTGAGCAGGCTGAAGGTTCTTTTCTCATTGGATTTTCACTTTTATAAATTATTCTCAATTCTCTTAGTCATTTGACTCAAGATTCAAGTGATTATCCAGTCATTGGTCAAATGAACTCAAGTAATTTAGTTTGACTGTTGATTCTTTTCTTCTCTGCATTTTCTTCAATCAAACCCTTGACTTTAAATTGTTTAGTTCTTCTCAATTTTAGCTTGTGTTCTATTTTATTTACACAAACAGAAGGTCTATACAGAGGGTATTCATTCAGTCATCTAACCTCCAAGAGTTTAGTCATTTCCATCAGCTTGTGTATGAAACTTGTTTGTTTCTTTATTCTTATCTCTTTAATTTAAATCTTCTGATTTTTATGATTTAGTTTCTGTTTCTATTAATATATAGAGAAATTCCACATTTCAATTTTTTCAACTTTTGTATCCATTCTGAAGTTTTTGGTAAAGATTGCATGCATTTGTCAATTGGATCATTCAGAGGCCATTGGTATCCCAATGTATTTACTTCAAATTGTTGGCCTCCTTTTAGATTAGTTCCCAATAGTTGATTCCACTTCCCTGGGGCTTTCAAGTTTCTTTCTCTGGAATTCTAGGTCCAATTTTCTCCATTCTATCCAAATATCTTCTTTGTAATGATACAAAATTAAAAAATAAATTAGAACTTTCCTCACAGATAAAACTAGCTACAAATATAAATCACCATTTGGATTGATATTGGGAGGTGGAGCTTCAACTTGAGAACCAGGATTCATCATAGTGAAATCAAAAATTGATTGATGAATGCTAGGCCCTCCTATAATACCCCTTTGAAAATCGTTTGTACTGGTTTAGTCATAAAACATTATCATCAAAATCATAGACAGTGAAAAATTTGAAACTTTGAACCTTCCAAAAACCTACCTGGTGTTATGATGAGATTAGATCCTGAAACATATGCCTCCTCATTTACATTAACCACAAGTATGTTTTACTGGTTCTCTCCTGACACTTGTGCTTGTTTAAAAATTGTAAGACAGTTAAATCTTACAAAAAATTTGCAAACAAAAAAACAGCTCACCAGGAGTCATCAAATTTATTTCCACTGAACCCTGCCTCACAGAATCATGTCTTTGGGGGGAAGGAAAATTGGAAGCCCTTTTTTGTTTCAAAAATCAACTCATGTTTCATTCACATCAACTTTTTCCAATGTTTTTATACATATGCATTTACAATTCAACCAATGTTAAAATCTCTGCATATTATGAAATGTAAAATGACATGAATGATTCACAGCTCATGGTTATCTCAAAGAAAAGAAAAGAACACACCTCTTTTTTTCCTTTTCTGGGAAGCTTGAATACCTGATCCTTTCAAAGCTTCCTCAATATCACCATCTGAAGACAGAAAATCTGACCTGTACATTTGTTTTGTTTCAACTCTCATTCTCCACAATGCAGGATTCTAATTTCCTAGAATGCCTCAAAAAGCCTCTATCCTGGAGGCCAGGCTTGAACCCTCCCCACATGAAGAAATTCCTTCAGAGGCCACACTTGCTGCTTTGGAAAACATTGGGGATGCAACCAGGGGGGAAATCATTCCTAGAATTGAAGTACAATAGAAAATGTCAGAAAAAATTCAGAATAAATAAATAAATGGATTTAACATGCTTCCTGGAGTTGATTCCCTATTGAAATCAAGTCTCATTTCTCCTGACTTTTGAATAAATCCTTCATAAAAAAATTAATATCACCAACAAAATCAAATTATTGAAATAAAACAAAACATATCTCCCCGTGGGCTGCCTATCCTACTATCCAATCTTGATTGTTTATCTCATTGAAAATTGTATGCAAATCATTTGATTTCCCCTTCTATACCCAATACTCATTTGATAAAAAAAATCCAATCATATAGAGACAAAACTTCACACTCTTTGGTAAGACACTCTACAAAAAATTCTACGTAATATGTCTTAAATATTCTCAATTGAAATTAGTGATTTCCTTGTGCTCATATTCAATCACACAGGAATCAAAGCACATCAATATCATCCCTATACAACTTTCAAGTTTTTTTTTTTTATATCCTAAATACAAGATCATATAATCCTGCAGAAAAATTTACTTTGTCCTACATTACTCTTGGATTCTTTACAAGACCAATATTTCAAAAAAGTACCATGGTTGATAAATTCAGCTCCTAAGCTTTTTCATTGTGTATTTCTTTCTTGTAAGAATGAATCATGTATTTCAAAGAGCATTCCTTCTTGATCAGTGGACCTGCCAAGATTACAAGTCATTATCTGACTTGGAAATATGATCATTCATGAACATAGCACTCACCTTTCACAAGCCGTTTTGGTGGCATTTTTCTGCACAATGTATGTGTAACTGTAACTTCCCCCTGCCCGCCAAATTGAAGTTACAGGAGTTACAGTAGGTTACAGTTACACATACAAAAAAAAGGTGTTTTGAAACCACTGTAACCTCTCAAGTGTAACTTTGAGTGAAGTTACGCCGCCATGCTGCCCTCTTCAAAAAGAGCTTACAGCAAGTTACAAGCTTTTGACCTTTTAACTTTCTGTAACTTGCTCTTTATGCGCTAAAAATGAGAGCTCACAGGCCCCAATCCCCAGAAGGCCTTTGGCTGCGAGGCCTAGATATGAGTGGATACTTACAGTTACAAGTTGTTGCCAAACAGGCCCTTACAATGCTTGATCCAGAGTTTGTAAAAGTCAGGTATTTTGGTTTCATTCATGCCCGTGGAAACTGCTTGACAGATTTCTCTATTCCATTGATTCTCTAAAGTTTGAAAGAATCTATCATAATCTAAGATCTGTTTAATTTCAGTTCTCCTATCTTAAACAGGTTCAAGCTAATCAATTTATTTGAGCATTCTAAATCTTAGCCTGTTCAAAAAATCAACTTGAGAATCACTCAGATTCTTTGTCATATTAAGCTGCTTCTTGCAATTGCTTGGTGGAGTAAGATAATTATTGTGATATGAATAGCTTAGATGTTGTAAGTTGGAGAGATGAGGAGGTTGTAGAGAAGTGAAGGAAGCAAAAACCTCATCTATGTTTACCCAAAATTCCAGTTGATTTCACACACAAAAATGTGTGAAATTATGCTTTTTAAAATGTGTATTTTAAATTTTTTTTTGAAATAAACTCATTGTGATCTTTTTGAAAATAAAACAGCTTTTGATTACTGAATTTTTGGAAAGCAGCATGCAGAATCTAAAACATAGTTTGAAGAAATGGTCATGAAAAATAATTTCAGCTTTATCACATTATCCTTATACAAGAAAAAGTTCATCTCACCAATTTTTTCTTGATTATTAAATGATCCATTGCAACCATGAATTTCCTGGTTTCTGGACCATTTTAAACTATAGGAAATTTTTTGACAATTTATGAATAAAATGAGAGGGAAAAAGGCTATTAATTGAAGAAATATATACTTGGAAGTGATGAAATGGGTTTAAATTAATTTAAAATCATACAGCTCTGAAAGAGATCAAAAATTAATCTGAGGAAATTCAAATAAAAACCAGGGAGAAATCAGGAGATTCTTGGGGGAAAAATAATGGAAAAGCAAAAGACACCTTAGATAAGTCCTGCAGAAACCAATTATAAAAACAGTGGAAAATTTGAAGAATGAAATGAGAATTCATTGCTCACCTTTAGAGAATTTTAA